>CM022298.1:532048222-532666811 GCA_011799875.1 Thinopyrum elongatum
GCTTCCAACAGGACTTTGACTGGTCCCAGCCACCTTCGAAGAAATTCAAGAACAAAGTTCCTCAGCTTGTTGCCAGTTCATATTCTTCATCGCGCGAGACGGATGAAGCTGAAGACTTGAACGACACTGCGGCAGGCCCTACCTCAACAGACGACCCCAACAATGCTGGCGCTCCTCCATCGACATCATGATGATATTCTTCAGGGGCGTTAGTCCTCATTTTTCGTCCCTTTTGGTCATTCGATGACAAAGGGGGAGAAATTTGAGTTTAGTCTTCAAGCGGGTCTTATATATGGGCTATATTTCTGTTAAGTTTCAACTCTTGCTCTTCTGAGGTGTTTGCTCTGATGAGTTGTAAACTTAAGTCCTATGGTGGTCTGATACTTTTGAACTGCTTTCTGCATGCTTATTTCCTCAAGTACCTTAATGCACGCATGCTGAATTCCGTCAGACACCATATTTCATCATGCATTTCAAATTCTTCATATCATATGATAAATGCGTGTATGAATTTCAAGATATAGGAGGAGATCTCCATGATATTACACAACAATGTGCATTTGCTATTTCAAAGCAAATTCTTCAAATATGCACATCTTCAGGGGGAGTTCCTCTATATCTTGCAATCAAATTCCTCAATATTAGTATTTACACTTCATATGTTTATCCCCGTTGAAAACTTAACCTATATTGTCATCAATCACCAAAAAGGGGGAGATTGTAAGTGCATCTAGTGCCCCTTAGTGATTTTGGTGTATTGAAGACTAATAGGTTAAGGGACTAATGAGTTTGTGAGTGTACACAGGTCTATAAGTCTATGAGGAGTTTGTTATTTACGATGAATGTCGACCCCTAAAAATGAATGTCTTCAACTGAAGACTTTGGTTTTCTTGAAGACTTTGAAAGTGAAGAAATTGGTGTGACCCTGGAGACTTGATATTCATGCGAGGATTATGAAGCGTGAAGACTTTTGTTTTCGTAGTTTCATTTTCTTCTTCTTGAGTCATAGGAAACACCGTACTGTTAAAGGGGGTCGAGGTAAAACTAAGGAAAAATTTCCAAGTGATGCTCAACTCAAAATCCTACACCTACCCAATCCTTTCGAGTGAAGCCATTGGAAATCTCATACAGTTTAGTCAAGTTCTTCAGTGACAGAGACGAAGTTCTTCTGTTCTCTGAGGAATTTGTTCTGACTGAGGAGTTAGGAATTCGCCAGTGCGGATTGCCTACAAGTGAGGAACATGATAGCCCTGAGGAATTTGATACTCAAATTTCCGACCGTTGCTGTGCTACGTGCCAGCTGTCCCAAAATATCTACCCACCTAACGGTCATATCATTGAAGGGCATTTATGTCTTATCATGTCGGGCTGCTCCGAGAGATAGATTGACACTCGTCATTTAGAGCATCCCATCCTCCGAGGACTTTGAGCGAAAATCATCAAGTGAGGAAAAACCCAAAAACCCAAACACCTACAAACCCAAAGTGATTGAGCATCACTGAAGAGATTGTTCCTGTGTGGAACCGACGCTTGTTACCTTTGAGGACTGTGCATCCTCCAGACGGTTAGGCGTCATGGTCTAGAGCATCCAAGAGGAAATTGTGGATTGCCGAGTGACCGAGTATGTGAAGGTTTGGAGGTCACCTGAAGACTTACCACGAGTGGTTGGGCGAGGTCTGTGTGACCTTAGCTCAAGGAGAATACGGTGAGGACTAGGTGTCCTAGACTGTGTGTTCAGGACTGGGTGTCCGGGACTGTGTGTCCTCAGGTTTAAATACCTAGCCGCTCCAACCAGACGTACAACTGTCACAGCAGTTGGAACTGGTCTACCAAATCAGTGTCTTCACCGAGCTACTGGTTCTATTTCCTCAACCCTTTCATTTCCTCGCATACTTGCTATGTATTTGATCATTACTGTTTGAAGACTTTGTCTGAAGACTTTCTCAATTTCCTCAGTTCAAATTCTTCAGTCAGTTTGTCTTCAGCCTGCTTATCCTGTGTTTACGCTACTCGTACTCTGTGCTTGTTTTCATTTCATCATGATGACTGTGCTACTGCTCTGTTATGCTTGCATCTGAGTACTCATTCCGCTGCTAAGTAGTTCGTCGCTTAGGAATTTCCTCACGTTGAAATTCCTCAGTGACGAATTTGTAAAAATCGCCTATTCACCCCCCCTCTGGTCGATATAACGCACTTTCAAGTATACTACGTCAGCTCCCTACTGCAGGGGGCTAGATCCAGGTATTCTGGCATGCAAAAATTGATTTTTGTCCTAGTCATGGCCTGAACGAAACTGCGCCACTACTTCCAAGCCCATGAGATCATGGTTGTCACCCGCTTCCCTTTGCAAAGGATACTCCGAAACCCTGAGGCTACCGGCAGAAGAGTGGAGTGGGCATTGGAGTTATCCAGCTTTGGTTTAAAGTTTGAAAGCACATCAACAATTCAGAGCAGAGCACTGGCGGAGTTTATTGCAGAATGGATGCCAACCCCTGATGAAGAGGTACTGGAGACAGTTATTCCCGGCAAGGAAGCACCCCAAGAATGGATCATGTATTTTGATGGTGCCTTCTCCCTACGTACAAGGTGCAGGGGCTAGCGTGCTTCTCGTTGCTACCACTGGAGAGCACCTGAGGTACATCGCCCAGATGCATTTTCCCCGGGAGGAGGCGACCAACAATACTGCATAGTATGAAGGGCTCCTTGCCGGGCTCAGGATTACCAAAGAATTGGGGATCAAGAAGCTGATCATTCGAGGAGATTCACAACTTGTGGTGAGACAAGTCAACAAGGATTACCAAAGTCCATTGATGGAGGCATACATTGAGGAAGTGAGAAGTCTAGAGGAGCGCTTTGACGGATTGCAAACAGAGCACGTACCCCGTGCGGAAAACAGCATTGCTGATCATCTGTCGAAGTGCGTTGCGCAGAAGCTTCCTGTGGAACCAGGAACTTTTGTTCTCCATCTTACTCAGCCCTCCGTATCCCCGGCAACAATGGCCCGGAAGAGGAAGAAACTGAACTCCGGCAAGCCTCTCCCGGTAGAGCCTCCTAGGACTCCCGGCAGAGAGCTTGATGGGAACAACTCCCCTTTAGCTGCTGAGCTACCCCCTCCCACCAGACCACTGGTCCTCGTGGTCGAGGGGTGCACTCCCGCGAAGGAGGAGGTGCCGTTGGTCCTTGTTGCCGAGCCCCAGGCTCCAACTTGGGCATGACACATAGTTCATTTCCTCCAAACCGGAGAACTTCCCGAAGAGCAAGAAGAAGCTGAAAGAGTAGCCCGGAGGGCCAGTATGTATCAGTTTGTCGATGAAACACCATACAAAAGAAGGCCCAACGGTGTGAAATTGAAGTGCATTTGCCGGGAAGAAGGAAAGGAACTGCTGGCAGAAATACACAAAGGCATGTGCGGCTCCCACATTGGATCAAGGCTTTTGTTGGGAAAGCATTCCGGCAAGGATTCTATTGGCCCACAGCACTCCAAGATGCGGTCGAGCTAGTCACCAAGTGTGAAGCCTGCTAGTTCCATTCCAAGAATATCCATCTGCCTGCCCATGCTCTTCAGACAATCCCTTTGTCATGGCCGTTTTCGGTCTGGGGGCTCGATATCCTCGGCCCTTTCCCCCGTGCTGCCAGGGGCTTTGAATTCTTGTTCATTGCAATCGACAAGTTTACAAAGTGGCCGGAAGTAGAAGCCGTGAGAAAGGTGACTGCTCAGTCAGCTATCAAGTTCTTGAAAGGATTGGTGTGCCGCTTCGGGGTCCTTGCCCGGATCATCACTGAGAACGGCACCGAATTCATGAGCCGCGCCTTCATGCAATATGTTCATGCCCTCGGAAGCAAGATCTCATTTGCCTCTGTTGCACATCCCAGAAGCAATGGACAAGCTGAGAGGGCGAATGCTGAAGTGTTGCGAGGACTCAAGACAAGAACATTTGATAAGCTGCAGAAGTGCGACAGGCGATGGATCGATGAGCTGCCGGTGGTTCTTTGGTCCCTCAGAACGACACCAAATCGAGCTACCGGGAAGACTCCCTTCTCCCTAGTCTATGGGGCAGAAGTAGTTATCCCCACAGAACTCATTCACGGGTCATGTCGAGTGCTTGCCTACGATGAAGTAGCGTAGGAACAGCACCGGCGTGACGATGTTGTGCTTCTCGAGGAGAACCGTCTCCGGGCTGCTATGCGTGCTGCACGCTACCAGCAAGCCCTACGTCGCTATCACAGCTGTAGGGTTCATGCCCGGTGTTTTGAGGAAGGCGACCTTGTCCTTAGGCGTGTTCAGTCCGCCAAGGGTGCAAACAAGTTGATGCCGAAGTGGGAAGGCCCTTACCGGGTAGTACGAGTCACCAGACCTGGCGCAGTCCATCTAGAGACCGGAGATGGCATTCAATTGCAAGACTCATGGAATATTGAGCATATCCGCAAGTTCTACCTGTAAGGCACGCCTGTCGGGCCTTGCCCAGCGGCCACCCTTTTGTACCAGCCTTGCCTCAGTTGCATGTAACCCCTTGTACAAAGCCAGGCGCAGACCCTGAGCAACAGAGAGATAAATGAAGTGCTGGGGGCCCCCCGACAAGTTGCATGCATGCATAAGCATATCATGAGCATCGCATGTTCATGTAGATAAGATCGCATCTGGCATCATTTTCATCTGCATAAACTGTAGGCTCCTGCCATGGACTTGGTCCCCAAGAGGAGATGAGAAGATGAGCCTACGCTGCGATCTGCGACAAGCCAAACAGATAAGTTCCTTCTCTTATCCATACGTGTTCTGTAAGTAAGGACTTGTGCATAAGAAAACCTCGCTGCCTTTTGAAACTTAGGTGCTCCCATCCTTTGACTTGAACGTTGCTTCAGTCAGGATGGTCGCAGTGGCCTTTGGAGAAAAAGGATTGGCGGGGGGCTGGTCCCTCTTCACTATTTGCGCCCGGTAGGCCTAACTCCACGGCAACAAAACTGGGGGTACCGGCAAGATAGCCTGCCGGGGGGAACTTGTTTACTTAAAAGTATAGAGGCATCCCACCTCTGCATGGACATACTACATGCACGAGTCCCCGGTAAGGCTTATCTTTTTCATTAATATGCTGATCAAACAAGTACAGACCTTACAGGACACAAACATGGATTAAAGAGATTACATAATTTGAGCTAAAATTTGGCAAGTGCCTACAGATTTAAGATTGAAAAAAGATAAGTGCCCCGTGATGCCCTTTCTTGTCCGTCTCCTCCTAGGCACTGCGGCAGGAGGTGAAGAGGGCAAAAGGGGCGCCTAGGCAGAAGCCCAGCCTGACCCTGTCGGGCTCCAGGAGAGGTAGCCCGGCAGAAGTAGGAGTGCGCAGACGAAGGTGATGGTGAAGAGATCGGCGGGGACAACCCATCGACCGCCACCACCAGGGCCAGCAGGACGCGGCAGGGCGAACGGAGCTGCAGCCCGCGAGGAAGCCTGTCGGGGTCTAGCTGGAGGAGCCAGGAGGGGCACCACACCCACCCCTGCATCCAACTCCCCGGCAAATCGCCTTGCCGGGAAAGGGGTGCAGGTGCAGATGATGGTGCCGCCGCCTGACGGTGATGGTGCGGCTGGTGTTCAGCCGGAGTCGGAGTCGCCGTCCTCCCGGTCAATGCCGTCGTCATCGCCGTCACTATCCTCCTCGTCGCTATCGCTCGAGGAGGAGCTTTCGTCGTCGGTCGAGCTCTCCGCGCAGCACCCTAAGCGAGCACCCGAGCTCCCAAAAACCTTGACGGAAACGAAACCGTCCTCCATTAACTTAAAATGGAGGACGTGCCCTTCCGATAAGCTGTGGGCATGACCAAAAGTCTTCCAGCCTCAACGGAAGTATATGACATGAGGGGCGGGGAAATCTACATCCACCCGTATGCTGCCATTCCCACAGCCCCTCATGTGCAGTCTCAACGCTCGCGGTTGCTCGAGCTCCATCACCCTTGCAAATGGGGTAGGGAGGCGGAGACGGCCGTGCGGAGGCTTGTACAGCCTGATGACGAACTCCAAGGGCTGATCTCCGACGTGGCCTTCCATCGGGGGAGGAGCGTCTGGTGTGGGCGCAATCGAGGCGCCACCCGGCCTCCTTGGCCTCACATGCCACGGCGACCTTGGTCGCGCCCCCTTCCGCCTCCTCTCACAGCGGGCTCAGCTCCCACATCTTTAGAAGGAGGAGGGAGGCGTTGTCGAGCAGAAGTTCTCGTCGCCACTGAAGTAACACCAGACCCCCAGTCTCTCACCATGATAAGCAAAGGCTATGGCAAAGAAGGAAGGAGGAGGAGGTGCAGGAAAGCGTCTCGCCCCGCGTCCCCTTTTATAGGCGAGCAAGGGGAGGGGCCAGATTTTTCCGTGGAGGTTTCCGCCCCGTGCGACCAATCCAGCTCCCCCTCACAATTAACGGCTCGAAGAATCAAGGCCGACCCTCTGCTCCAATCCACGGTGCCTGGCATTCTGCCATGGCACCCATTTCCGTGCCCTCCGCATCCGCCACCGACCCTGCACGAAGCATGCGGAACACATGGCAGAGGCGCTTGAAGCGGGAAGAATAATGGGATGGCAGTTACCGCCCCGTGAATGTGGGACGTGGGTACTCCGCAAAGCGTGGCCCATGATCTACCTCACTACAATTGGCGTTACGTGACGCGCGGGAGAACCTGAAACTGACCTGGGCTCAGGTTAATGAAGAAGCAAAGAAGATCTCAAAGGGCAAGCTACCACTATGCTCCTACCTGTGCACTGGTTAGGGCCTACCCCGACGACGCTCGGCAGCGCGTTCGGGCTAGGCCCGGGGGCTCCTGTCGGTGCAACAAACCCTGGGTCCGTTACCCAGACTGTGCACAGGCCCAAGAACAAGTTTGGAGCACCAAGATCAGATCAAGCATGAAAGGATCAGCTCTTTGAAGAATCAGAGAGCTGGTCGAGAAGATCAAGTCAAGCTAGAGAGGTAAGATGTCACTAAGGGAAAAACCTCCCTTGCCGGGCAGGCGAGCCTGGCGAGGTTGGGGTTGCCCCGGAAGCAAGCCTCCAGATCGTCCCAGCAGACATGCCGGGGCTTGCAGAGGCAGACCACTCCACCGCACCACCTCACAGCGAAGCAAGTCATCGATCGGCACGGTGTCACACCCCTAAGTGACTAAGTGGCTGCTTCCTGCCACATGGCAGCCACTTCCTACAGAAAACACCTCATATGACACCCGTCCTAAGACGTGTCAAGCAAGTAGGCGCGAAGCTGGCAAAACAGCCCAGCAAGGCTTGCCGGGCTCGCTGTGATGTGACACTAAGCGGCGCATTTAATGCGCTCTGTCTGCCTGCAAAGTTAGGTATGATGCACTATTTGTTGTCTAATCAGTGTGTAAAAGACTGATTTGCCACTGTGGTGACCCCTTTATCTATAAAAGGAGGCCCATGGCAACCATAGAAAGGATTCGGACCCTCGCACATTCATACGCGCGTAGCCACCCTCGCCCCGAGGCAACCTTACCGGGCAAGAGTGCCGCGTTTTCCACCATTATCCACCATCAATCCACCAAAGCAGGAGTAGGGTTTTAAGCCTCACAGCGGCCTGAACCTGGGTAAAACTGCTCGTGTGATCTCTGCCGTGCTGTGTTATGCTTCTCTGCTCTTTGTGCAACGTGCCCATCCCCTCGCCTAACCAAAAGGGGCTCATGGCCCCATAGGTGGCCGTGGTTTCCCATGACAGGCTGGAAGCCTTGGACTCCTTTGTTGAGAAGCACCTTGACCTCACCACAAGATCCGCCGCTCCTCAGCCGCCGGTCGGTGGACCGGTGCACTGAGTCGCGGAGGAGTAGGTCGTTGATGGATGCATCTTTCTTCTTGCCTCCTGTAATCATCACTATGATCGCGTCGTCGTGGCCTTAATTCTTATTGTACTATTGCATTGCCGTTCCAGTCGATAAATACATTTGTGATCCCTTTGCTCACATTTGGCGTCAATTATATGCATCACTGTAACTAGTACTCCCTCCGTCAATTTATAAGTTGTGCTTGCCTTTTGCATCAACTTCGTAATTTACGTATGATGCTTGACCTGACCTATGAACTACTCGTAAATTCAAAAACTGCGGCCGAACTTATAAATTCAAAACTATACTCATGTAGCACGCCTGTCATGTTCGCAAGTTTAAAACGAGAAACTGGAACACATACATGGAGCCTGTCCCTTCCCCATCGCATACCACACTGTCGTTCCGGCCCCCCGGTAAACGCACATTGGCTAGGCTTTATATCACTACAACATGTGGGACTGCATGTGACCAAACCGATGATGCGCCAACGTAGCTACTACCCTGCTTATCGGGCGGGAAAAGCCCCGCCCTAGCGTTTCCAATCATTATTTCTATCTATCGATCGCGCAGAACCAAATGTTAAAATTTATACATGTTTTAAAGGAAAAGGCCTGCCGCGTTCGCGTCACACCCCCACACACCCGGGAATCGGGAGTACTCCACGGTCCGTCCGGCATGCCACATAGCTAGGGAAGGCGTGTTGGCTAGCATTTTCACTTCCATGTGGGACCGTAGTTGTGCAAACCGACTATCGGCAAACCGCACTCCACCCGCCGCGTTGGAAAACAGAAACAAGGAGGGGAAGATCTAGCTGTAGCATGGAAGCCAAGAAATTTGGTGTCAGATGGGACTCGTTGATAGAGTAGGAGCACTCCGTACTACTCCTACTACGCAGTTTGTACTACTACTACCACTATACAACTAGGTACGTGCACGGCACAGCATCGTAGGAACAAAAAATGGGAAGATCTTGTTTTGGGTGATTTATCTTTTTTCAGTCAACGTAGTATGAATAATATGATGTGGGGGGCACCCATGAAGCCACGTGGCACGTCTGGAGGTCTTATTGAGAGCTTCTTGTGTGGATCGATCACACTATCGTGCTACTCGTTCGAGAAGAACGTGTATGGGTACAATTTGGTTATAGTAGATCTGAATCACAGCCACCTGGACCATTGGATCAACATCAATCAACGGTTTATATCGTCTACATGAAAATACACGCATTGACTCCAGAAAAATAATGAATAATGAATATATATAATACATAATACCGCATATTGGGTTTCTCTAAAGTCAAACTTTGTATACTTTCAACAATTTGTAGGAAAAATTATTAACATATACACCACCAAATATATATCATTTGATTCATCATTGCTTTTATTTCCACATCATGTAAATTTGTTAGTGTAAATGTTCATATTGCTTTCACCAAATTTGGTCAAGCTTTATAAAATTTCGCTGCTGTCAAAGCTATATATGTGCAGAGTAAATTACAAACGAAGGGAGTGGAATAGATATAGATATAACTTTACAAACAAAAACTATATTAATATAGTCTATAGATATAGATAAGGCTACTACTTTTTTCTAGGTTAGAACTCCCGTTGTTATGTACACATTGTTTTGCTTCGCTACAATTTGCATTTTTTGGGTGTGTGTAGGACTACCGCCTTCTTCAGATCCTATACCAGCAACCCCACCATTATCCTTAATTAATTCATATTGGCAATTACGATTGCATTATCTTAGTTCTAGTCGGTTCTTCGGTTGCTTGGAGGAACTCCATCTCTTTATTCATGTTGATTTTGTGCATACAACAAGATCATCGACCATCAAAGATTTCTTTAGTAACGATTGTCGATTTGTATCACCCGGTACGATATAGCTGGATCGTCAATGTCAAAATCCACCAAATCGATACTTATCCCCACTCTCATTGAAAGATTGGGTCACCATCATAAGACTACCACCTAGACAATTCCTTCCCTATAACTTACACATGAGCACCCATCTCATTATTCAGGTCCACGCCTCCCTCTCTCTCTTGAAACAAACACACCTGTCCACACGATGCGTGTCTCTTGGTCTCTCTCTCAATCCCTTAAATTGGCACACCGCCATTCTCTTCTTCTTGCTACCCCCACCTATGTACTTAGGTCTCCTTGCAACAAACAAGCATTCATCTCTCTCTACTCTCTCTTTCTACCACGCATAACCTTCCACCCCTAGCCAGCTGTGCTGTCGAGGTCTATCCAGCTCTGTCACACACAAACAGACGCTGTCTGTGTGTCCCTTCATCGCACACACACTATCGCTCTCCCATATCCACAACCGCGTAACCTTGTCGATCCCAACGTTACACGCACCTCTCTCTCTCTCTCTCTCTAACACACACACGCACACGCACACACCCTCTCTCTCCCTTTCAGACACTCCTCTCTCTACGACACACATTGTTTTTTGAACACGCATATGCCCCTCTCTCGTTAGGTTTCACTGTCCCCCCCCCCTCTTTGTCACACAAATATTCTCTCTATATCTATCTCTCGCAATAATACATGCATAGTCTAAATTGAAACCAACTACAAAAATGAGCTCCGATTACGAAAATCAAATTCACTCCCAAACAGAATATGAAAATAGGGTGAAATCATGCACACAAATGTTTGTTGCGTGCATGAATGTCAATGATATGGATGTACTACTCGTACATCCACACAGACCCATTTCACACAAATTACATTAAACCCTTCTCAAAATATGGTGCGCATGTGATGTTTGTTGTACTGCTCCTGCCAGCCTTCCTCCAACACGTTCCAACATATTGTGCTACCTACCCCGCAAAAAAACATATTGTGTGCTACTTCAGATTCTTTTTTCTCTTCAGACCATGTGAAACCATGAAAAGGTCACCCCCCCCCCCCCGCCCCCACTGGTACTATAGCTCAAAGCTCCCATAAGGACACAACACCCACCGGAGCATGCAATCATTGCCGAAGTGGACGGCGCCGCGCCCTGGGAAGAGGACGGCGTCTCTGACATCGCCAAGGTGGAGCACGCCCTCAACGGCCGCGAGTAGCGCGCACTGACTGGCCACACGGAGGACTGTGTGATCTAGCGGCTCGCCCTCGTCGGCCACGAGGGGTAGCTGTGCTCCAGCAGCATGCCCTGGTCGGTCACGAGGAGGTGCATCGCTTCCTCGCCGCTCACAATGTGGAAATGCACGTTCTCCAGCAGCATGCCCGCGAGCATCACATCATCGCCGGTCTCGATGTGGACGAGAGCACACCTGCGAACATCGCATCGTTGCCGCTCTTGACATGCACGAGTGTGTGCTCCGGCAGCACGCCCGCGAACATTGCATCCTCACCACTCACAATGTGGATGAGCGCGTTCTCCAGCAGCATGCCCGCGAGCATCGCATCATCGCCGCTCTCGACGTGGTCGAGAGCATGCCCGCGAACATTGCATCATTGCCGCTCTCGACATGGACGAGCATGTGCTCCAGCAGCATGCCCCCGAACATCGCATCCTCGCCGCTCAGGCGCACGAGCGTGTGCTCCAACAGCACGGCCGTGAGCATGGCGTCCTTGCAGCTCACGAGGTGGTTGAGCGCGTGCTCCAGACAGTACCCCAGGAGTCGGAACACGAGCACCGTGCCCCCGGCTATGAGGAGTACTGCATAGTGCCCATCATGGTTTAGGAAAATCCCGTGACTCCGTCGCTCCCTGGAGGAGCGCGAGCTCCAGTGGGTGCTCGAGGAGTCATGAGCCGATATGGAGGTGGCGGCGAACGTGCAAGATTATCCTTCGAGCTCTCCTCCTCTTACGAAGACGCCTCCACCGCTCCTGTTGTACATCCTCTGCCTCGGCTCTGGCGGACCTTTGGAGTTTAGTTTTATGGAACATTAATATTTGGATTAATCATACCTCTACCAAACTATGAAGGATCAAGACTAATGCAAAAAACAACCTATGATTAACAGGCATAAATAGATGATGTGCTGGCATTGCATGCTGGAGTATATTGCAATTTATGGATTGCATGCATGACTAGCTTATGTGGCATGGTTGCATGGCTAGGAAAGGCTTGAGAAAAATAAATAGATAACGTGTTTAGAGTGCACTCCACTAGATGGGAGCATGTAAAGATCTTTAGAGTGCACTCCACATTTTTTTTCAGACTCTTAGGTGCATCGGATGTCGTGCCACGCTACAAAATGTTAGAAAAAAAATCTGCTCCAATGTTTTAAAAATCTATTATTATCTTGAAACCAGCCACACCCGCCCCTCACCTCATCAAAACAGCCTGAGGAATATGTCTTGAGTGAAGCATAATTTATTTTTACTGATATATGTATATCAAAACTAGAGTGTTTATATTTCAAGTTTGTGAACAAGTATTATTCTACTACTTTGGATCCATTGCAACACACGGGCCGACACATTGGTAGTAGTAAGAAACAAATTTCGAGTTTCACATGAGTTTGTACTGTGGAAGCACAACAAGGCCTGGCGCAGGAGTTACATTTCCCTCTCAGGGCCCACGGGACCAAGCTTCAGTGGCTTAGTGCACCTGCCTTTGAGTCAATGACAAGTGGACCCTAAATGTAGCTGGCCCACATGTCATTCTCATAAAAGTAGAGGGGCGGTGGGACCGAGAGGGGTGAGGCGCAGGTCGGGGGACGTGTGGTGTCATGGGTTCGAGCAGCGTCGTGGGAATCACGTGTGCCTGTAGTAGAAACTTGATGGTCGCCGCAGTTCAGCTGGGCCGCATGTCATGCACACAAAGGCAGAGGAGCGGTGGGTCCGAGAGGGGTGAGGCGCACGTCGGTGGACATGGTGCCGTGGGTTGGAACCGCGTCATGGGAATCGTGTGTGGCGGTGGTAGAAACGTGATGGTTGCCGTAGTTCAACTTCCATGGACAAGCTGTCATGTCTACTGACACATACATTGCATACCGATCACTGCAAGGAGTAGTAGTAGAGAAAACTAGGCGGATAAATAGTTCATTATAGTCAAGCGGACCTATATCAATGTACGCAGAGTACACTTGTTCCAAAGACATGCACACCAGCGAAATAAATAGTTCATCTATATCAATGTACATAGAGAGGAAATATAATTTTTACAAGAGAGGAAATAGTTCATCCATCTATAATGCCCTGCTGCTGGTGCAGCTTCTTCTTCTTCTTTCTTCTTCTTCTTCTTCTTCTTCTTCTTCTTCTTCTTCTTCTTCTTCTTGTCATTTTCTATGGGAGATGGCTTCGCAACAAGCTCTTTCGACCTTGCAGGTATCCCGAAACTCACACGAGCATCGAGGGCAGCATATTTTATCCGCTCATAGGTCAAGGGATAATTCTCCCATCCAGATGACCTTAATCCCAGTGTCTCATCACCCTTCTCTAGATTTGTTCCGAGCATACAAATTGCTACGTCAAATAGGGATGGTGTTTCTTTATCACAATCATCTACAGGAATTCTGGTTTGTAGGTCAGCGATGTTCTTCAAGTCAAGGTTGTACGGCGCCAGCTTCTCTTTGTCCCCTTCGATGGCTGCGCCATAGAAGTATATATCCTCTCGAGACATGAAATCATTGAGCTCACCTGGTATGGAGGGCGCGTGTATGATGTGATACACCAAAACTTCATCTTTGAGGCACAGCTGAAGGATGGCGGCGCGTTGGATCTTCCCAGTGGCACGCTCCGTGTACTCTGCATCGAGACCGACGACCTTCATCTCCACCTTTTTGAGGGAGTTGGATACATTGTTGATCCACTCCCGAACAACCCTTGGGAGGTCGGTGACGGTGTCAACTATGCTCAACGAGCCTTTGATGAGGACATGTGTGACGCTAAAAACCTGCATAGGGATCTCTTTCGCCATTTGGAACCGCTGGAGCGGAGGGCTATGGTTTGGAGAATTAGGATTAAGATGGCTAGTCTAACTAAAGAAGATGATTATTTCCCCACAAAAAAAGAGAAGATGATTATTTAAAGGGGCTTCGGAATTAATCCAGGAGGATCTAAAGAGGTTAAAACAATGTGAATCCAGTGGGGTTTGAATGCAAATGAAGGAGAGGTGAAGAAGCCGAGGAAAATCGGTTCCGATGGAGAAGTAAATGGGAGAAGTGGCATGCAGACAGTTGATTAGATGGCTAGGTAGACCAACCTGCAAAACAAAAAGGCTATGCAGGTAGCGTACTAAGGAGTGGTACATGTCCGTGTACGTGCCCATCCTTCTATTGCTATTGCCACTGGTTAGTTGAGGTCACTCTTTCGAATCACCATGGCAAAAAAAATTATGATTCCTTTTTATTTCTGCACCCCTCCTGACAGGTGGGACGTATGCAAAACCCACTTGGGTGGACGAAGAGATATACAAACATATCCATCTCTTTGCACAAAAAAATGTGTCGTAGTTGGTTTGGATTGATATTGGCGCCTGCCTGCGAGACACAACCTTTTCTGGTTAAGGAATATGCGGTTATCCTAAAAAAAAAGAAAAATCCCTTCTTCGCGCTTCCGCATGCACGAGAATTCGGTTATGCTCGCAATATGGATGCTACCTAGAGGATGAAGTGAACCCAGAGGCATGCTAGCATGGGAGACCTCTTTCCGCTATACAGTACTACTCCGTATGTTACTACTAGTAGTAGTACAACTGTGGTACACTTGATGGTCAAAATATTATTCATCCGGACCTCACAGTGAAGTGACAAGACCATGCGCCCGAGGTGACACTAGTCCAAGCGGCGTGTTCGGGTTACCAAACTCAGCCTCACCTAGTGCACTATGCAGTCACTGTCACCGCCGCTGTATAGCATGCCTCACCTCGTCTCCCTCTCCCCTAGCACCACTCCATCTCCATCTCCATCTCGCCGGAGATCATGAGGTCACTCTTCATCATCTCACTGTGTCCCCGCGTACCCTCGCCTCGCTCGCCTCCCCCAGTACCACTATTCCCTCGCTAGCCGCTCCAGCACCGAGAGCCTTCTCCCCCGTAAATCAAGCCCCAAAAAACTCCACCTTCCAAACTCCACCATGGCCGAACGCAAACCGCGCAACATCCATATGAGCCACGACTGGAGCGATCTCCCCAGTGACATCCTCGACCTCGGTTGTTCATGTATGGATATTGTCGACGTCAAAACCGGTAGACCTCGAGGTAGGGGTCCCGAGCTATGGATCTGGGATCGATGGGGAACAAGGGACGATGAACACAGTGTTTACCCAGGTTCGGGCCCTCTCGAAGAGGTATTACCCTACGCCCTGCTTGATTGTATTGGATGTATAGTACGGTTACACTAGTGCAGAACCGGGCTGTAGTCCCGGTTCGTAAGGCCCTTTAGTGTCGGTTCCAGAACCGGCACTAAAGGGTGGGGACTAAAGCCCCCCCCCCCCTTTAGTCCCGGTTCAACACGAACCGACACTAAAGGGCCACCACATGGCACGAGCACGCGCCGGGGGGCTGGGGGCTTTTAGTCCCGGCCGGGACTAAAAGGTTTAGGGGTTTTGGTTTTATGATTTATTTTTCTTTTAATTTTGTGTTTTCGTATTTAATTCTTTTTCATTTGCTGGTATTTTACGATACTACATATTGTACACGTTATGCATATATATAAATAGAATTTCTCGTAGAACCGATCATATATATATATATATATATATATATATATATATATATATCTTATAATATATATCATCGAATGTCTCGCACGACCATTCACACATACACATGTATATATACAATTTCTCCTCTCAATTTGCAGATCATTACATGGAGGCATTAGGTCGATCTAGCTAGGTACGGGGTAATGGAATTCTCCTTTGGGATCTATGACCTGGTCGAGCAAAAATCCCGCTATTTCCTCTTGAATCGCTCGTATGTGATTCTCTAGTAGGAGCTTATCCCGCATGTCCTTCATATTTAAAGAAGAGATCAAAATATGCATGTATTATTAGTTGTTTGTATATATATTAGATAATGATGTAAAAATTGTGAATAGTATTCTGGCAAATGTACCCATCGGTTTCTATCATCTTTGCTCCTTTCGGACGCCATCATGCGAATGTTCTCGCAAATGTAGTATGCACATAAATTAGTCCCCAGCGCCTGCTTCAGGGCCTTTACGAGAATAGAATTCAATCATATAATAATTAATCAAGCATGATAATGGTATTGAAACTAGAATTAAAGAGATGTTAGCTAGCTAGTACTACTTAATTAATTACCTTGGGTCGCACCCATGTTAGCTGTTGTTTCCATTGGCCTTTAACCTTTTTGATGAACTTTTCCCAAGCCCTGCCCGCCAGCAAAGAAAATGAATAAAGGAGTTATTATTTAGTTGATATCAGGAAACAAACTAAAGAGGCCGACATAGTGCAATAATGATTGAAATTACCTGTTGAGCATCCCCTTCACGATTGAGTATTCTGTAGGTTCTTTAAGTAGTGAGTCCAGTACTTAAACTTTTCCCTCGTCAACTTCAATGATTAACAAGATCCAGTGGAAACTGCATGCACACATGTTTGTATTAAGCGGGCATGTGCATAACTCATCAACTACACTTATTAACATCTAGTAAGCAAAAACAGAATTTGTAGTACAAGACAGTGTCACTCACCCGAAGTTGTAAGGAAGTAGTATTTTTGGTTGGGTATTTAGTCGCACCAAGAACTCTAGCAAGGTTTTCTCTGTGTATGGTCGATCATATTCACATGACCATGTCTCTTCATTAATGGTATTTGGGTCAATGAACCCCATGCCATAGCGTCCAGCTTTTTTCATTTCATATATCTTCATTCTGCATAATACCACAGAAAAGAATATAGTGAGGATAATTACAGTTAATGAATGAGCACTACAGCTATCTAGAGACTTAACTTATAGAAATAAATCACTTACAGACAATAGCAACTGATGATAGATTTGTCGAGTGCGTCTTGATTGAATAACTGAAACATTTCTTGAAACTCAACCCACAGATCTTTTTCATGGAAGTAATGCTCTGCCTTGACTTTCACCATGAGGGACTCTTTATCGGTAGTCTTGGCTTCTCTCATGTACCATTGATGCAATTCATACATTCTCGTTGAGAGACTCTTGACCTCCTCAGCCTTGACCATAGGTTCACTGCGGACATATTTCCGTTTTAGTTCCTCCTCTTTAAACGTTTCGATGGGCTCGATGCCTAGCAGTTGTTCTACAGTGACACCGGCCTCTTCAGCCTGCCTTCTATGATCGTCGGTTATTACCAGCTGATCGGCACCGGTACTCACATGTGTTGGTACAATGAGTGGGGGGGTCGATTGCACCGCCTGTTCTCCCAGCTGAGGAACAGTTTTCCTGCTTTTTTTGGCAGCTGCTTGGCTGGAGCTCGAGCTCGACTCCTTTTTTTGTGCTCGATATTACTTCTTGATTTCGCGCTCATAGTCTAAGTCAACATGCTTCGGAGCTGGTGGTTGAGCCATACGAATAAAGTGGTCAATGACATGCTCAGGTACTTTCTCCTTTGGCGGCGGGGGCGGTTTCGGTCCAAAATGGGCCTTCACTTGGGCTCGCACTTCGATCATGTTTTCCTCTTCGGTGAGGTCGTAAGGCTGACGAGAAAGAGGCTTGAGGCTTGGACCAAATTGGTATCTCTTGCCTCCTATTGTACCGCTAGCTACCGTAGCTGTGGTGCCTCTCTTCCGCTGTTGCTTAGGCGGCGGAGACGGCTGACGCGGTGCCTGGCTTGGAGGAGGAGGACTGGGCTGACGTGGTGCCGGACTAGGAGGAGGAGGAGTGGGCTGACACGTTGTCGGACTTGGAGGAGCAGGACTCTGCTGAGGCGGTGGCTGACTTGGAGGAGCGGGAGTCTGCTAACGCGGTGGCGGACTTGGAGGAGGAGCCGGCTGACGCGGTGTCGATGGCCTTGGAAAGATGATGCGATCTTTTCTCCATAGAATGATATGATGTATGGCCTCTCCCAGTGTGCGCTCGTCGTCACCTCCAGGAATGTCAAGCTCTAGCCTTGAATATTGTGCCACCACTTCATCAACCGCGACACGAGCATAGCCAGCTAGAATCGGATTGCAATGTAAGGTTGCTTCAGGGGGATTTGTATAAGCAACGCCGTCTGCCACCTTCATGGATATGTTCTTCATTTAAAAGTGCAGCTCACAATTAGTGTTATCCATGATGTCATCCACAGGGTACCTATCCAGCAGTGCCTCATCGCCCGGGGCGGAACCCACGCTGCTTCTCGGCATGGATGGGACGGTGCTATCCAATGCTGGATCCGCTAGCTGCTGCCGCTGCTGAGACCCCCTTTCCTGGCTAAGTGAGTACTGCTGCTGCCGCTGGAAAGCGAGTGCCAACTCCGCGTGCCTTCTATACTTATACTAATCATAGACTCCCTGAAAATTACCACATTAATTAGAAAATAGGAGCCGTTTATCTAGTGGGACCGAATTATTACGGTGTAGCTAGATTGACCGACACATTTTATTTTATTTTGCTGTGAACTCACATAATCCTTTCACGCTTGGACTCTATTAGATAAAAAAAACATAATCCTTTCACGGTTGGACTCTATTAGATAAAAAAAGCAATCAAGATGATTAGTTTCAGCGTAATGTCTCCGTGGAGTCCGAAGAGGCACCGCCCAGTTATCAATCTCTCCCCGACCTCATGTAAAAAACAATTTTTTTTATCTGCTCTAGGCGCTGCGCCATGGCTAGCTTTCCTCCTTCCACTTTTTTGTTCTCTCACAATCTAATGGATTGTTCTTTGTTATTAGGGTTTAAGTGGACGATCTATAAGGATACTGTGTA
Organism: Thinopyrum elongatum; assembly: GCA_011799875.1. Classification (NCBI taxonomy): domain Eukaryota; kingdom Viridiplantae; phylum Streptophyta; class Magnoliopsida; order Poales; family Poaceae; genus Thinopyrum; species Thinopyrum elongatum. The sequence continues at coordinate 532,066,852 of CM022298.1, forward strand.
TACATGCATCTATAGGTCAATCGAGCCAGCTTTCCTCCTATGCCTCTTTTCTCTCCCATAATCTATTGAGATTTTTTGTTTTTGTTTTTGGTAGATTTGAAGTGCAAGTTCAATCGGGAGGCTGTATCCAGGATGTTCAGGGAAATCGAGCTAGCTTTCCTGCTATTTTCTCTCCCATGATCTAATGGTCTTTTTTAAGAGTTCAAGTGCACATTAGATCGAAGGATGTGTACGTGCATGTTCAGGAGTAAGGACCTTCAGGTCAATCGATCAAGCTTTCTTCATGTGTGCATCTCATCGAGGACCTACGTGCTAGCGCATCCGGAAGGAAACAATCCAACTTAGGTCCATCCATGTGACGCTACAGAACCATGGTAGGCTGTTGGCCCAGCTGTTCACCATCTTGACACCATGGGATGACTGTACGTCGGGTTCTCCCATCATGAGCGAGCGCGGCTGCACGATCTGAGCGTTGATTCAACGGCCACCAATTAAGACAGCATGGATGGCTGCACAACACGTACATGCTTGGGTTGATTCTGCTGAGACATACAAGTATATGATCTAGCTTTGGACACAGGCTGCTGGTCGATTCTGTTCAAGGCTAGCTAACTTTCAATTGGCCTGAAACATGTGCAGGATACTTCCTAGGTTAATGAATTTCAATGAGCAGCTCGGCCGATGCTTTTGTGTGGCAGCAAAACACACCAGAGCCAACATGTAAGAAGACTAGGCGTTGGTCTGCACTCTGGTGTTGGCCAGGTGCGCTGTAGAGTTAATAAGCCGGCCTCGGCCTCGGGCAGGCTCTCGGTGCACTACAAGCACCTGTGCAAATTCAGAGTATGTTCTTTATTTTCTCACCTTCGATTCCTTTGTGTTGCGTCCATTGCCATATGTATATATTGCTAACTGCATGTATATGGGATAGATATGTACGATAAGATGCAAAAGAATTATTCACATATAGGCTGCCACATGGGTAATAACATGAATGTTGTTCTGTCATGATCTATTTGTAATACCTTGAGTTTGCTTTCAAATGTTTTCAGAATAGTTTCATCATTACAGACTAAAACAAAATTTTATTGTTGTTGTGGCTGCTTGATTTCTCCATCATAGCAAGAAGAGGAAGTGAACAAGTATTCAAGTCAGGTTTATGAATTGATGTGTGTGATATGTAAGCAAACATATTTTATTTTTATCTAATGGTTGATTGCATGTTTTTAAATAAAAAATAATTATGCAATGAAATTACATAACGTAGCAAGCATAACTTACAGGACGATGTCAAATCTTCTTTACATTGCAGATGGTAGAGAAATAAACTTGCCTATATCAATGAAATTACACAATAAAGATTTTCACGACCATCTACTTGATCTGCATATTTTGTTGTATACCAGTTCCTTCCAAGACCTTTTGTTCACCTAGAAAAAAGATAGCAAACTATAATATCAACTTCACCCAACTAAGTCACACATTTATGTCTTGGGTTTCAGATGATTTAAGTTTGATATGAAGCATCAACAGTTAATGCAATGCTCAATGTTATTGTTATCATGGAATAACTTGATTCTAGTGTAATTTTTTAATCTTCTTTATTTTTACGGGAAGAAGCATCAAATTTGTGCAGCAGCACTGGCAAGTGTAGGTTTGTATTCAATAGGACAAATATGTTTAATATTTGGTATTACAAGCCATATTGCTCGGAGACAAGTGAGATGCTTTAAGCGTATGAGCCGTAAGGATCCCTATATTATGTACATACCAAAATATACTGCAATTCTACCTGCCTGCACCAATTAATTCTATTGTAATCCTCATAGATGATTTTTACAATTTTATTTAGAGGTATAATCATATCCTTTGATGTACTTTAGGAATACCTGAAGTCTTCGTGTCATATCTACCTAGGAAAAGGAGAAAGGTAATACAGGTCAAAGCTTCTCTCATATTGATTTATAGAATCATGGATTTCTTATAATTAGTTATAATCCAACAATGCAATTATGTAATACAATCGTCTATGCATAGCATATGTCGTTTCTGAATTTAATCAGCGTCCCTCGATGTATGTCCATACGTCAATGTTGAATGTCGTTGCTTGAGATTTTGACTAGGTGTAAAAATGTACGTAGTGGTTCTCTTCTCTAAGTTGTGTACTAATGAAAATTTGTCTATGGTTCATTCTTCATACCTACATGCTTATTTCTAAATCTTACTTCTATTTCTAAAACTCGATTGACATTTCTTCACATACTTGATGGTTAGACTTTTAACACATAACATAGTTGGCTGATGGTGGTCGGCCACGATGATCTTGCATTTCAGTTATATGGCTATATTCCGATACAAGTATAGTACTCGCATCCTAATTCACATCTTTTCTTTTTCATATCAATCAAGCAGGTCAATTTGATAATTAAATTTATCAAATGAATCTACACATTGGTTAGTTTTATCACGTTACTACAGTTATATTTTTCTATACATCTTTGGTTCTGCGAAGATACGGTTATGTCAATAAACATCCAAGCTATTAGGTACACCAACACAATTAAGCCTGGGATAGACATCTGCCTTGCCAGTTTTTGTCTATGTTATTGTTATTTGACCCACTTTTTCGTACTTTCATTGTTAGTTTTCCATGGTCGATTGTAAAGTAACCACAACACATCATTATTTATCAATTAAAAACTGAGCCTAAAAGAATACACCAAAGATTCAAATTATTTGCATGCATTTTATTGTAGAATTACGAAGGATTGATGAATATTATTTATGTCTGCTACATATGATGATGTCTGTTACACAACATTAAAAGTTTCGAGTACACTTCAATTTTCTGTACATATTTCCTGTTACCAAAAACTCGAGTATAACTATATATGTATAATGCTAGCGCGTGCAAATGCACGGGTTGACGACTAGTGATTCTAGGCCTTGAAGGCGGTCTACTTCCTGCTTCCTCTGCTCCTCCTCCAGCTTCCTCTTCTTCTCCTCCTGCATCTTCTTTCTCGCACGGCTTCTATAGTCGGTGTTCCAGTCCGCAAACCCCTCAAACCACGGAACAACGCCTTTGCCTCGTGTTCTTCCCGGGTGTTCAGGATTCTTCAGGGCGCGCGTAAGCTCGTCGTTCTCTCTGTTGGGCGTGAACACCCCCGTTCGAGCCTCTTCTATTGCAACAATTAAATCGAGGTCGGCTCCTTTAAGACTTGCCGCTCCAAAACCTTGCCTGTCTTTGGGTCCAACGTCCCCCCATGCGCATAGAACCAAGTCCTGGACCTGGGGGGCCAGCTCAATGTAACTAGAGTGACCCCTGCATCCACCATCTGTTGCTCAGCGAGATCCCACTTAGGCCGGGCCACCTCGTAGCCACCTGGCCCCAGGTTATGGTGCCACTACTTTTTCACGGCATTGATCTTGTTTATTCTAGACCGTTCCTGAGCTACTTCCGATTCCTTGAATTTCACAAAAGCGTCCCAGTGATCTCTTTGCTTCTCCAGTGTTCCCTTGAATTCTGGAGTCTTCTTTCCTCCTTCGACGTACTTGTTCCATATACTTTTCTTGTGGTTGTTGAATGCTATCGCCATCTTCCTAAGAGCAGCGTTCTTGACTTTCTCCACATCTACATCGGTGAAATGATCTGGTAGGGTGAAATGTGACATGAGAGATTCCCAAAGCCAATCTTTTGCTCTTTGGTCGACAAAAGTAAGATCTGGATGTTCCTTTGCTGGCTTTTTCCATTCTTGAATGAAGATCGGGATTTGGTCCTTCACAAGAACTCTGCACTAACGAATGAACTTGCCCGCATTCTTCTTAGGCTCGCGCAGTTCGCCATTAGGTTTGATGGCATCGATGTTGTACTTTACGCCATCCTTCAACTTTTTGGCCGGGCCTCGCACTGTCCTACTGCCTGTAGAAGATTTGCTCGATCCAGAGGGCTGAAAGAAGAAAGATCGATTCGTTAATATATATATATTTATTTATTTATATATATATATACAAAATCAATTAAAACATGTGATGATCACCAGATGCCTGCTTCTATAAATATACCTCGCCAGTATTTGTTATTTGAAGATCATCATAGTTCTGGACTTCATCTATTCGTTCGTCTTCATCGAATATCATATCACCCTCCTCGGTATTGTTCAGATATTGTGAGCGGTCATCTTCTTCATTCTCATCTGGCCGGCTCGGGGAGCGTATGATCTCGAACAGGGCCTCGTCTCCTTCTCTGCCGGTATTGTCTGCCATAGATTCTATTTAACTAATCCATAAGAAATATAAAACAATTTAGTACGCATCTCGAATAATAGTAGATAATATGCGCATAATCGAATATAATCTCGAATAATCGTCTTGAATATTATCGAATAATATAATATCGAATACATCGTCTCGAATATCTCGAATACATCACTAGCTAATGCAGATCGAATACTATCGAATAATCTAGTTCACTCGTGGTGGACACCCAAAGAGAATGAACCACCACAGGATATTCGATAATATTCGAGACGATGTATTCGATATTATATTCGATTATGCGCAGGTATTGGAGATATTCGAGACGAACCTGCCGTCACCAAGATGCAGGTATTCACCAATATTCGAGACGAACCCACGTGAGATCCCTGAAGAACCTGCCAGGTATTGGAGAACCTGACGTCCAACGCAACCATGTAGCGACGGACGTGCTCGTCCTCCTCCCTGACACGGTGACGTACCACCTCCGTGGGGGACGCCAGCCTCCGCACCGAATGTGGCCCACGCGCCCGCCACCAAAGAAGCTCCGGGTCGATGACGGGACCCGGGTTCCTCACCAAGATGCGCGCCCCTGAAGGTAGCACCTCCCAGTGCCAGCCCGACGGAGCCTAGTCCCGTACATGGCGCCTCTGAAGCAGGACATCATCGCGAACGGGTCGATGACGAGGATGCGGGCCGGGCATCGTTGACGTCGAGAACAAATTCTATGCAAATATGTTACATTTTTTAAATGTTTGGCTAGGAACAGGATTCAGAATCATAACGGATTCTCTTAACCTTTAAGGGATTTAACAAAATGGCGCCATTCTGGATGCGCAGAAAATGGTCCATATTTTTCCTGATCTCATCTACCCTTCTATATGTCATGTTGTATAGTGTCAAAGGATTCAAGAAAACCATGGCTTCATCATTAGCTGGAAGTAACAGGCGCATAATGGTACGAAGCTCTCCAAATTGTTTTGGAACGGAGTCCCGGATAGGATAATTAGCTTTTTGGTACGAAGTTCAGCAAAAGCCTTCCAAATATCGCTATTTGGAAGGCCTTTGCTGAAATTCATACCAAAAAGCGAATTATTCTATCTGGAACTCCGTTCCAAAACAACTTTGAAGAGCTTCGTAGCATCATACGCCTGTTTCTTCCGGCTAATGATGAAGCCATGGATTTCTTCAATACTTTGACAGACAACATGACATATAGAAGAATATATATATATATGAGATCAAAAAAAAATGGATCAACTTGTGCACATCCATAATGGGGGCATTCTTTGATTGTATATATTTCACTAGATCAAACTTTGACATATGATCAAATGTTGCATATGTCAAAATTCAAACTTTGACATATGATCAAATGTTGCATATGTCAAAATTCAAACTTTGACATATGATCAAATGTTGCATATGTCAAAATTCAAACTTTGACATATGATCAAACTTTGACATATGTCAAAATTATTGCATCTAGTTACATTGGATCAAATGTTGCATCGTGAAATATGCAACATTCAAACTTTTTTCAATATGACAAACTTTTAATACATTAAAACATCTAAAACATCAAAACATATACATATATACATCTAAAACATCAAAAATTCCTACTCAATAAAACATCTAAAACATCAAAACATAAAGTATAAAAAACTAAAATTCCTACTCATCTAATTAACATTTATATATCTAAAATTCATCTGAACATTTCTATAACTAAAAGTATAAAAAACTAAAAAAGCATTCATCTAACATTTATATATATATCTAATTCATCTAATTAACATTTATATATATCTAATTCATCTAATTCAACTAAAAAATAGAAAAACAGAAAAAATTAAGAAAATGTGTGTGTGAGTTCGATGGGAGGGGCGGCCATGGCGGCACAGGGGCTGCTCACATCGGGGCGACGGCCGGCGAGGCGAGGCGACGGGGGCGGCGACGGGGGGCGGCGACGACGGGGGCGCGCGGCGACGGGGACGTACGGCGACGGGGACGGGGGCGGCGACGGCACGCGACAGGGGCGGCGACGGGGGGCGGCGGCGATGTCGATCGAAGCAGAGGAGACGAAGAAGAGAAGAGAAGAAACTGAAAATTCATAAGTGTTGTATATATAGGAGGGACCTTTAGTCCCGGTTGGAGCCACCAACCGGGACTAAAGGTCAAATTTGGCCAGGCCAAGCGGCGGGAAGCGCAGGCCTTTAGTCCCGGTTGGTGGCTCCAACCGTGACTAAAGGGGGGGTCTTTAGTCGCGGTTGGAGCCACCAACCGATACTAAAGGCATGTGCTTCCCGTGTGCGCGGTGCAGAAATTTAGTCCCACCTCACCGAGCGAAGGGCAGCCGCACTGGTTTATAAACCCAGCCGCGGCTGCTCCTTCGAGCTCCTCTCCAAAGCAGGCTTCTGGGCCTAACTCTGCTGCGCTACCCTGTGGGCCTACTGGGCCTTGCGGGCCTGCATCCTGGCCCAACTATAAGTTGGGTTTCTAGTCGTATGCAGGCCGTTGTGGCCCAGTAGGCGGGCTTTTTTTCATTTTATTTATTTTTTGTTTTATTTATTTTCTTTTATTTCTGAGTTGTTTTTTGCTTTATTTAGAGTTTCTTTGTGAATATATTTGCTTTAGGTAAAAAAATTATAAACTTTCTGTTAGTGCTAGTAGTTTTCAAATTTGAAGAGTTTAAATTTGAATTATTTGAAATTTGTGTGAATCACTAGTTTGTGAATAACTTTACTTTAAAAATAGATTTTTCAGTGATTCTTTTTTCTTATGTTTAATATTAGTGTGTTTTAAGATTATATTCAATTTGGTAATACTTAGGTTATTTAAAAAAATGAAATGCCTTTGTAACAGATGAGTTTTCATCCGAAACCCTGATACTTCGAAAGAGATTGTCCATTTTGTACACGAAGTGGATCCAGTTTTACTCATAACCCTCTCAACTTTTTAGCACATGCTATGTGGGTGAAATGATGATACCATGCCAACTTCCAACCTTTTCAGAGTTCATTTGTAGTGCTTTTCAATTTCAAGGTCCTTTAGCTCAAAAAAATCAATAAATGCATGAAAAATAGCAAATGAAGTCAGAAAGGGTTGAAAATTGATGACGTGGCTTTGAATGGTGCATACTGAACGCACAAAAAGTCTGGAGTTCAAATAAGTTTAAATAATGAAATGCCTTTATAACAGATGAGTTTTCGTCCGAAACCCTGATACTTCAAAAGAGATTGTCCATTTTGTACACGAAGTGGATCCAGTTTTTTCCGTAACCCTCTCGACTTTTTAGCACATGCTATGTGGATGAAATGATGATACCATGCCAACTTTCAACCTTTTCAGAGTTCATTTGTAGTGCTTTTCAATTTCAGGGTCCTTTAGCTCAAAAAAATTAGTAAATGCATGAAAAATAGCAAATGAAGTCAGAAAGGGTTGAAAATTGAAGACGTGCCTTTGAATGATGCATACTAAACGCACAAAAAGTCTGGAGTTGAAATAAGTTTAAAAAATGAAATGCCTTTGTAACAGATGAGTTTTCGTCCGAAACCCTGATACTTCGAAAGAGATTGTCCATTTTGTACACGAAGTGGATCCAGTTTTTGCCGTAACCCTCTCAACTTTTTAGCACATGCTATGTGGGTGAAATGATGATACCATGCCAACTTTCAACCTTTTCAGAGTTCATTTTGTAGTGCTTTTCAATTTCAGGGTCTTTTAGCTCAAAAAATCAGTAAATGAGCTGAAAAATAGCAAATGAAGTCAGAAAGGGTTGAAAATTGATGACGTTTGTCCGAAGCACAAAAGTACATGTTTCAAATGCCAAAACACATAAGCACCCTAACTATTACAAAGATTCCCTATGGTTTGTCCAAAGTGGGACTTTCCAGATATGTATAAGTCCGAAAACTCACTAGAGAAGAAAGTGATGACAGTGAACCCGGTCACATCCCAGAGTGGGATCTTTGGGTGTGAAACTTTTTCTTCGCGTGTGTCCCTTTGCGCCGTAACCATGGACAATCTTCATCATTTAACTGGATGCTCGGGTCAATATTCACTGTGAAGGGAGCAATTTCATGAAACTTTTCATAATCTTATGACATGTATGTCTTGTCATCCACTCCCACGATGTTTCTTTTCCCCGAAAGTACTATGTGGCACTTTGGCTCATCGTATGATGTATTCGCTTCCTTATCTTTTCTTTTTCTCGGCTTGGTAGACATGTCCTTCACATAGAAAACCTGCACCACATCATTGGCTTGGACTAATGGTTCGTCTGCGTACGCAAGATTGTTGAGATCCACTGTTGTCATTCCGTACTGCGGGTCTTCCGTTACCCCGCCTCGTGTCAGATTGACCCATTTGCACTGAAACAAAGGGACCTTCAAACCACGTCCATAGTCAAGTTCCCATATCTCCTCTATGTAACCATAATATGTGTTTGTTCCCCTCTTGGTTGCTGCATCAAAGCGGACACCACTGTTTTGGTTGGTGCTCTTCTTATCTTGGGCGACCGTGTAAAATGTATTCCCATTTATCTCGTACCCTTTGAAAGTCATTATATTTAAAGATGGTAACTGGGACAGCAAGTACAGGACATCTTCAACAGCATCGTCATGCATGGCACGTGTCTGCAACCAACCGGCAAAAGTCCCCGTTTGTTCACGTGTAATCCAGTCGTCAGACTGCTCTGGGTGTTTGGAGCATAGAATATTCTTGTGTTCCTCCATATACGGAGCCACCAAGGCGGAATTTTGTAGAACTGTGTAGTGTGCTTGAGTGAGAGAATTCCCGTCCATACATATTATTTGTTTCGGTCCTAGCGTGCCATTTCCACACAGTATGCCCTTATGCCACGATTCAGGAACACCAATCGGCTTAAGGTCAGGAATAAAGTCAATAGAAAACTCAATGACCTCCTCATTTTCATGGCCCTTGGAGATGCTTCCTTCTGGCCTAGCACGGTTATGAACATATTTCTTTAAGACTCCCATGAACCTCTCAAAGGGGAACATATTGTGTAGAAATATAGGACCCAGAACGACAATATCTTCGCATAGGTGAACTAGGACGTGTGTCATGATGTTGAAGAAGGATGGTGGGAACACCAACTCAAAACTGACAAGACATTGCACCAAATCATTCTCTAACCTTGGAATGATTTCTTGATCGATTACCTTCTGAGAGATTGCATTGAGGAATGCACATAGCTTCACAATGGCTAATCGAACGTTTTCCGGTAGAAGCCCCCTCAATGCAACCGGAAGCAGTTGCATCATAATCACGTGGCAGTCATGAGACTTTAGGTTCTGGAACTTTTTCTCTACCATATTTATTATTCCCTTTATATTTGACGAGAAGCCATACGGGACCTTCATACTAAGCAGGCATTCAAAGAAGATTTCCTTCTCTTCTTTGGTAAGAGCGTAGCTGGCATGACCCTGATGTATGCGTCTTTTCCGTGCATACGTTGCTGGTCCTCCCGTGCCTCCGGTGTATCTTTTGTCTTCCCATACACGCCCAAGAAGCCAAGCAGGGTCACGCAAAGATTCTTCATCATGTGCATCACGTCGATTGCAGAGCGGACCTCTAGGTCTTTCCAATAGGGTAGGTCCCAAAATATAGATTTCTTCTTCCACATGGGTGCGCGTCCGTCAGCGTCATTCGGAACAGATTGTCCGCCAAGACCCTTTCCAAAGATTACCTTCAAATCCTTGACCATATCATGTACATCATCACCAGTACGATGGTGAGGCTTCGTCCGGTGATCTGCCTCACCTTTGAAATTCTTGCCTTTCTTTCTTATGGGATGCCTGCTCAGAAGAAATCGACAATGTCCCAGGTACACATTCTTCTTACAATTATCCAAATATATACTGTCGGTATCATCCAAACAGTGCGTGCATGCGCGATATCCCTTGTTTGTCTATCCTGAAGGTTACTGAGAGTAGGCCAATCATTGATGGTCACAAACAGCAACGCATGTAGGTCAAATTCTTCCTGATCAAGCTCATCCCACGCACGTACACCTTTTCCATTCCACAGCTGTAAGAATTCTTCAACTAATGGCCTTAGGTACACATCAATGTCGTTGCCAGGTTGCTTAGGGCCTTGGATGAGCACTGGCATCATAATGAACTTCCGCTTCATGCACACCCAAGGAGGAAGGTTATACGTACATAGAGTCACAGGCCAGGTGCTATGATTGCTGCTCTGCTCCCCAAAAGGATTAATGCCATCTGCGCTTAGACCAAACCATACGTTCCTTGCGTCATCTGCAAAGTCCCTCCACTTCCTCTCGATTTTTCTCCACTGCGACCCGTCAGCGGGCACTCTCAACTTCCCGTCTTTCTTACGGTCCTCTTTATGCCATCGCATCAACTTGGCATGCTCTTTGTTTTGGAACAAACGTTTCAACCGTGGTATTATAGGAGCATACCACATCACCTTAGTAGGAATCTTCTTCCTGGGGCGCTCGCCCTCAACATTACCAGGGTCATCGCGGCTGATCTTATAGCGCAATGCACCGCATACCGGGCATGCATTCAAATCCTCGTACTCATCGCGGTAGAGGATGCAGTCATTAGGGCATGCATGTATCTTCTGCACCTCTAATCCTAGAGGGCAGACAGCCTTCTTTGCTTCGTACGTACTCTCGGGCAATTCGTTGTCCTTTGGAAGCATCTTCTTTAACATTATCAGCAATTTTCCAAATCCCTTGTCAGATACACCATTCTCTGCCTTCAATTGCAGCAATTCCAGTGTGGTGCCCAGCTTTTTCTTGTCGGCTTCCCAATTTGGGTACAACAATTTCTTGTGATCCTCTAACATGCGCTGCAACTTCAGCCTCTCCTTTTCACTTGCACAGTTTCTCTTTGCATCGGCAATGGCCCGACCTAGATCATCAACGGGCTCATCTGATGCCTCTTCTTCAGCTTCTTCCCGCATTGCCATCTCAGCTTCTTCCCCCATTGTTGTACCATCGTATTCAGGGAACCCATGGCCAGGATAGTTGTCATCGTCCTCTTCTTCTTCATTGTCTTCCATCATAACCCCTCTTTCTCCGTGCTTGGTCCAAACATTATAGTGGGGCATGAAACCGGACTCAAACAGGTGCCAGTGAATGGTTCTTGAGTTAAAGTAATTGTGATCATTCTTACAGCCAGCACATGGACAAGACATAAAACCATCAGCCCGCTTGTTTGCCTCAGCCGCAAGCAGAAAAGTATGCACACCTTTACCGAACTGGGGAGAGCATCGGTCATCATATAGCCATTGTCGGCTCATCTTCATTACACGGCACCGAAAAGACCAAATTAATACAAGTTCATACATAAAGTTCATACACACTTATTCTCATAAAACAACATACAAACTCTCTAGCTAAAGCATTTAAATGCAACAACAAATGCGATCAAGATCGCAACTAAGGTAACAATTGATCCAACAGCATAATGATACCAAGCCTCACTATCAATGGCATATTTTCTAATCTTTCTAATCTTCAAGCGCATTTTCTCCATCTTGATCTTATGATCATCGACGACATCGGCAACATGCAACTCCAATTCCATCTTCTCCTCCTCAATTCTTTTAAATTTTTCTTTCAAATACTCATTTTCTTTTTCAACTAAATTTAACCTCTCGACAATAGGGTCGGTTGGAATTTCTGGTTCACATACCTCCTAGATAAAAATATCTATTTCAACTTGATGGGCATAATTTGTCATAAACACGAAATGCAACAAATAGTTATAAAAGAGAATATACCACATCCGAATCATAAACCGGACAAGGGCCGACGGGGACAGATATCAAAACCATGGCACTATGTATAACAAACAACGTACGGGTAAGAAAATTATACAAGTAACTATATATCTAAATCACACAAACATGATTTTTTTTTATATAAAAAAGATAAGAACAAGAGGCTCACCACAAGGTGGTGCCGGCGACGGGACGGTGCGGGCGGTCGACGGTGGTTAGGACGGAGATGGGAAGGCACTAAGTAAACCACACCTACATATGCAAACTAAGAGTTATTTTGAGCTCAATTGCATATAAATCAAATAAACTACCGCATATAATTCCTCCCAAACTAAAACCCATAAATCACTATACTTATAGAGCATTGCAAGAGCTAATCTAGCAATGAGAGATGAAAGGACAAAGTTGCTAACCTTTGTGATCACTTGGATGGATGGGGTGCCTTCAAATCTTGACAAATTTTGGCAAAAATGGAGGATGAGCTCGAGAGGAGAGGAAGAAAACAGAGAGGAGAGGAAAGGGGAAGAACAGAGAGCTCGGGCTCGACGAAGGGTTTATGAAGGATGATCTTTAGTCCCGGTTGGTTATACGAACCAGGACTAAAGATGCATCTCTAGTCCCGGTTCTTGCCACGAACCGGGACTAAAGGTGTTGGCGGGGCCCCAGCTGTAACACCCCAAAAATCGGGTTATCGATTTTTGTGCTGTTATTCCTTCCTAGCTTTCCTCTCCCAAATTTTTCCTCTGGAATCTGGTGAGTGACCAGGTGAATCCAGACAATCCTCAGCCTCTCCATGAATTTTCCATGCTCTTGTGCCAGTTAAGTTCCCGTCTGTAAACCCCGAACCTCATTTAAACCCTAGTTCCAAAATATCGAAATTAGAAATCCTGCCTTTGTGTTTACAAAGGAGCTATCATTTTTCCTGCTCAGTTGATCCTCCCAAAATTCCCAGAGATCCTTCTTCACTCATAAACCCTAGATGTGCAAAAATATTGCCAAGTCATATGCAATATTTCTCATTTAGAATTAATTCCTTTTTCTGCCTTTCCGAGGAATTAAATCCAGAAAAATATCTATCCATCTCCAAAGTACATGAAAACTTGTGGAGATATTCTTTGTAACCATATTGAGCTCTCATAAAAATATTGGCCATAATTAAATAGGGAAAATTGCATTATCCTATTTTAAGCCAATATTTCAATTTGGGGCCTTTCCAAAGGAACTACCATTTTGGTAGTTAGGAAAAATCCCAAATAAATTGTGGAGCTTTTCCTATCCCTATATTCACCATTTCCATCAACATATCAAGTTTCACCCATTAAATTTTGAGCACAACACCACTTTGCAAATTCTGTTCAGATTTTCAGTTTGCAAAGGAAGTGCTTGATCCTTGATCTCCTTGGGCTGAAATTTTGCAGGGTGATTCATTATGAGATACTACCCACGGATACCAAAAATCAGCTCATTCCATCTAGCCAATCTTCCTCAGTAAATTATCTAAGTTTCTATCCAGATTGCATCTCTATGAAGGAAGTACCCTCATAGATGATCAATTTGAGCTGAAACTTTTCCAGACAGTTCCTATGACCATATCATCACTCTACACCAAGAATCATCCAAATCCATTTATCCATTCGACCCCTACTTCCTCATTTGTATTTCTGGTCAGATTGGTGCTTTGTGAAGAAAGTACCATCTAGCCTTGTTCTATTGTGCTAAAACTTTGCCATGTTGGTCACCTTAGTGGATGACTAAACCATGCCAGAGATCATGCCAAGAGGAGCATTGTGGTGGCCACTGCACATAACAAACACTTGGCTGCCAGCTGTTGGTTGACTTATGTGTAGTCACACCAGAGCTCACTATTATTTCTTGAGGGGTCAAGTCAACCCAGCGAAGTGTGTAGATCGTCCCAGACATGGCTTGGCTTCATATAAGGCGTGGCACGGCCGTCGACACGCGGTGACCGCCGGCAGAACGTGCCAAACCAGTGCACTGTGCACTGGATCCTTCGGGAGCCGTCCCCGGCGAGCTCCGGCTTATCCAGAGGTGTTGGCGAGCTCTCCACCACGTGCATGAGTCTTCTGGAAGCTCCTTCCCCTCATCCTCTAGCTCCTGAAGGCATCTGCCGACATGGATGCTCCACCGGAGCTCCGCCACGGTAGCGAGCATCGGGTAGCTTCCCCCTCGTCGGCTAGCCCCTTCCCTCTGCTATATATAGCGTGTCCCCGGGCTCCCCTTCTCCCCAGCGATTCCCTCGCCCACCCAGCTGAGCTCCCCAAGCTCTCGTCCTCATCCATGGCCGAGCCCTGCCGCCGCTCCCCTCAGCCCACTCCGCGCCCTGGCTCTTTCCCCTCCCTTTTCCTCACAGCCCTCGGCCTTCCCTGAGCTCCCGGAAGCCGCCGTCGTCCTTGTGTTGACTAGAGAGGCCTCGCCGGGGTGAGGTCGTCCAACGGCCGCGGCCACCTCGTCTGCCGGCCGTGGCCCCTCGTACCCCGAGCCCTCCCAAGTCCTGGCGGCTCCTCTTCTAGGCGCGGGGCGGCGTCGCGAGCTCGTCCGGCTCGCCGGCGGGCACAGCAGGCGGAGGAGCACCGGCGTCGGGCCCAGTCAGGCGCCTCGCCCTACCTCTGCTTCGGTCGAGGAGAGAGAAGACCAAGGAGAGAGAGAGGAGAAAGTCAACCCGGGCCCGCTGTCAGTTTAAGTGGAGGCGCATTGGAGAAAATACGCTTTCGGTTTAGTGAAAGCGTAAACTCTGAAAAGGCACTTTCTCTTTTTCCAGCCGGCGGCCGAACTGATTAAATAGTGAACATTCACTCGTTAAGGCCTAAAATGGACAGTTTCTGCCTGTTTTTACGCCTAACCAACGAACGAATGTTTCTCTGCGACCGTAACTCCGATTGAGGTAAAACCAACGCCCACGTCTTCAGATCGTCGAGCCCGTTCTGATGACGTCATTTTCATAATGTTTTCACACTATGAAAATGACCATTTTGCCCTTGCCCTTCGATCAGCCCCTCTGAGAGGGAAACTTTTTTAGCAAATCTTTCCGGAGTTTTGTCGCACTTCCTCCCGGCGTATCCCTCTACCCCAGGCAAGCCAACCTCTTCCATGAGCTCTGGACTTGTGTGATGACTTTGCTTGCATCCTGTGTGTTCATTGTAGTACATCTGTATCACTTCTTAGCCTGCACTTGCATACACCTGTTATGTCATCTGTTTTAGATGTTAGCATTACTTTTCATCTAATATCATGACTTGTTTTCATGACATGTCCTGCCATGCTAGTAAAAATATTTTGAATACCGTTATCATGTGAGAGCCATGATTTGAGTTCTTGCCATGTTGTCAACGTTGTAATAATTCTGCTATGCTGATGTTAAGTGGCTGTTCACACTTATAATTGTTAAGGTAATGGTGGGATGATGGAGATACAATGATAACCCTAGTCGGTTGATCAGAGTCACCTGTCCGGGCTTATCCGTGCAACCACATTTGCCGGTATGGGACGGCCTTGACTTGGTCTGATTGCATGCTCTTTCACCGGTACCGCTCGACAGGGAGGGTTATGCGCGCGCGCTGCCCTGGCCCGGTAGGCGGTGATAACCCTGTGAGCCCAGTTGAGTTGTTTGGGTACCCGTCCCCGTTTGGGACAGTTTTGTTTGGCCACGACGGTGGCAGGTGTCAGGAGTGACACAGGGGCCACCCAGGGCAGGACTCCGGGGGAGGATGATTGCTGGTGGTATGATGGGAGAGTCACGGGTCAGGCAGGTTTCGTTGGAGCAACGCTGGTCCACCCGAATGGGATCACGAGGTCAGTGCTCCATAGTGTGGGTAAAGTGCGCAACCTCTGCAAAGTGTAAAATCTATTCGAATAGCCGCGTCCACGGTATTGGACAGCCCGTCCAGACCTCGCTAGGAGTTCAACCGTAATAATGATAATAATGGTGGAAGACCCGGTCCTGCATAGACATCAGATGTTGTCAGGAATATGGTATGATAGCCATGGGATGGCTATGGAAGAGATGGTCAGATGACCGAAAGACTTGGATTTGGATCAGGTTCATATTGGATCATGAGATTATTCGGAATATGGATTATTTACTTGATGCATGCTTTACTTTACTATACTTTACTTCAGTAGTTATTTTGCTAGATAACCCCGTTATGTCATGATGATCAATGCTGCTAGATGTTTAAACATGCCAGATAATCTTGCTACAACATGATGATTAATAATGCTAGAGGGGTATGCTATGCCATGTTGATTCACGCTTTCTTGTTAATTCCATGTCATGTTCAGAATTAATTCTTGCATAGCATAGGGCTTGCTTTGTTATCTGCTTGTTTGGATGCTATGTATTTGGTTGTCTTGCGAGTACATTCAAAGTACTCACCTAGCCTTGCACGTGGCCAGTTGTAGGAGAAGATCCGTCGTGCTAGATCGTAACCCAGCCAGTCCTGTGAGTTATGGAACCCAGCCAGAGACGTTGATGCCGCCGAACCAAGACTTTCGCTGCCATTTTAGTTAGCCTTGGAGTTATGTAATATTGTTGTAAGCAACAGTATTGTAATACTCCATTTCATATAATAAAGCCATTTTGTGCCTGGAATTGCTGTATCATGTCTTTGACGTGCGCCAGATCTTATCCTGGGGCTGGCGTGCGTCGGCCCTCTATCGGGGTGCCACAAGACTTGGTATCAGAGCCAGGCTGGCTATAGGTTGCCCTAGCACCAAACCACCCCTATCTTTTACCTGATAGTGAGCCCAATAGATTTGACCCATCCCTGGCATCCGACATGGCCATTGTTGATCAACAGGCGGCGCAGTCGGAATGGACGTGTCCCTGCTCAGCTGTCCACCCGCCCAGCCGTCCCTAGATTGGACCACGACCCTACCCAGTTGTCGGCCGTGCCGAGGTATCTTCTACCCGGCATGAGAAGGATACACGCCATGCTAGTGTGTCCCAGCCCGGCTGCCTATTTAAGTCCCTCTCACCTGTGAGACGCAGCCCTCTCCATCCAGTAAGCCAGATCCCTGCAAGAGACCCAGGCTAGTATCCTCAAACCAGCAGCCATGGCTAGTTCTTCCAAAATGCACAAGATCCATAGCAAAACTGTGGCCAAAGGTTATGACGGATTTCCGCCTATCCTTTCCAATATGCTCACCCAGGCCCTTGGCTATAATACTACCCCAGTGTATTTGGTGTTCCAATCGGAACCCGTCCCTCACCTTTGCCGGTATGAGGCAAAGGTGCTTCTCCGCCCAAGTCCAGCAAAGGATGGGAAGCCCTTGGTTTTTAAGGGCAAACCCATGCCCACCTCTGCTTTGGCCGTCCAGACAGCTGCTGCGGAAGCCATCACCTGTCTTCGCTTCCAGTTTCCGCAAGTAGCGGAGATGAGGGAGTTCCGCTATTTTCCCGCTTCATCCGAAGCAGGCTGCGAGTTCTTCAACGCAGTTGGAGAAGCCGACCCGGCAGTAGCTCGCCTGGTTCAGTTCATTGATGCCCAGGGACTGCTAATTGCCGGCATTATCCGAGAGTTCCAATCCATTGACCGTGACACCACCCGGGTTGTTACGGAAGCATACCGTGATGCCCGTCAAGCTGCATCCCAGACCACCCTTCCCCTGCTGCCAAACCCAGTGCCACCTTCGCCACTAGTGCCACCCTCACAGCCAGTGCTACCCTCGCAGCCCGCGAACCCATGGCAACCTGGCAACATCCACCCAAGTTATGTTGCCAGAGCTATTCGTCGTCTTCGTCGTCGAGATGTGTTCCGCCAAGTTCCAGCCGCAACCCAAGCAGTTGTGCCCCAACCCATTGTGGTGTCCGATGATGAAGATGGAAGTTGGCTCAGCCTGCGTCCCCCAGGAGAGCCCCAGCAAGAGTAGGTCCATTGGTGGCTCCGGCAGCGAGCAAAGCCAGGAGAAACCGCGAGCATGTGTGTTGCGAAGACTGTTTCTTCGTCCTCGTCTAGGATTAGGATCCTGTAGTCTGGAGTGAGTTGTTGCTATTATCTACCTAGTAAGGTTGTGCGTTGTTGTGTGCTTGTAATGCTTGCTTGTGCCTGTGTGCTGTTGTAATATTATGTGTGCTTGTTTGCTCTGTGTGTTCAGTTCAACTGCCTCTCTGTTAAGCAGAAATGTTTAACAGAGCTGGCAGTGGATCGTCAACAAGATTTTAGTCAGTAGAGCACTTACACCTAATAACATTGGACTCGCCCAGAGTCCCTAATAGAATGCGAGCTACTGTAGGTATATGTATACCAGGAGTACATACACCCACTAGCATTAAAACACCTTAGTGTAACCTGCTCGATATGTTTCTTTCCTCTGTCTGTATTTTGCTACGATGTGCATTCCGCATGTGCTTGCATATTAGTCTGAATTGATTGCATGTGTATCATGTGAGCAATGTCTGCACGCCAAGTTCTTTCTCCTGAGTACAGCCACCGTAGTACTCGGGTATAATGCAAAGCCGCCCATCCATACCTATTTATGCTAACTCCATTTGCCAGAACTAAGTGCTCTGGAAAACCAGCTCTATCTAATTTTCCCCGGTCCCAAAATCTTTTCCCAGAACTCGGTTACAATCTCGGAGAAATTCTGAGAAATTTTATTGCAGCACAAACCGTTACAACCCCTCCAGTCTAAGATCTAAACCTTGATACTACCTCAACCCCCACTCATTGTGGATGTTGTTCAGCGAGGAGCAACCAGCAGTGTGGCCTTCACACTGGTAGAGCTCCGCTGACCACACCGCACTAACCACAGACCAACGGCGCCCTTGTCACCATCTTGTGCAATGCTGACCAGCCACCCCTTCGCCCCGCCGCAGCCTGCGCTTATTCTGCCGGCCTAAGATGGCGTAGATGATCACCAGCCACCGCTCAGTTAGTGGCATCCCGACGATCATCGAGGATCATCGCACATAGCAGCAGCGAGAAGCCAACCAATGCTACCAGCAGACTCACCATGAGGATAGTGATCAGCTCCGAACCCACGTCCGCCATTGACACCTTGCCACACGCTCCTGCAACCAGAAGGAAAAGGAGAAGAGGAAGAAAAGGTCAGGTAGGATGCGAGGTGGAAGGAAGAAGAAACTGCGGTCGTTTTATAGCCCAAGCCCGGTGTACGGTGAGCGAGGTCCAGGAGAACCGCGCGTCGCTCGATCACCGGCGTCCAGGAGGCGAATCCACGAGCAGTGCCGACCGGCGCTGGCCTGCGATGGGAGTGCTCTCTGCGTTGGTCCCGTGCACGCCGCGCACTATCGTCATAGGGTGCTGAGTACCCTAGGAGCTAGGCGTGCGTAGTGCCTAGCCGCACTCTGGACAACACGGGAGTGAGAGAGAGAGCCGTGGGCCGGAGGAAGAAGGAGGCTGCCAGTGGGCCCTAGGCCCATCTGACAGAAAGAGAGGCCACTGTTCACTGTGGTGTCCCGAGCATTTTTGGAAGAAGGAAATTTTGCTTTTTCTAAAAATGTCAGGGCTACCCAGCGGCCCCTACCCGTGGAGTAAATCCCGCGATATCCGTATCTCGATCTGGGTGTACCAGTTTTTGGTACTTTTAACTTGGTTGTTTTCAACCACAGGGTTAAAATTCAACTCATAGGTTTTTCCCAGAGGCGTAATTCTTGTTATGAGCTAACCCTAGGAATCTCGAGGACGAGATTCTCTTAAGGGGGGAAGGTTTGTAACACCCCAAAAATCGGGTTATCGATTTTTGTGCTGTTATTCCTTCCTAGCTTTCCTCTCCCGAATTTTTCCTCTGGAATCTGGTGAGTGACCAGGTGAATCCAGACAATCATCAGCCTCTCCATGAATTTTCCATGCTCTTGTGCCAGTCAAGTTCCCGTCTGTAAACCCCGAACCTCATTTAAACCCTAGTTCCAAAATATCAGAATTAGAAATCCTGCCTTTGTGTTTACAAAGGAGCTATCATTTTTCTTGCTCAGTTGATCCTCCCAAAATTCCCAGAGATCCTCCTTCACTCATAAACCCTAGATGTGCAAAAATATTGCCAAGTCATATGCAATATTTCTCATCTAGAATTAATTCCTTTTTCTGCCTTTTTGAGGAATTAAATCCAGAAAAATATCTATCCATCTCCAAAGTACATGAAAACTTGTGGAGATATTCTTTGTAACCATATTGAGCTCTCATAAAAATATTGGCCATAATTAAATAGGGAAAATTGCATTATCCTATTTTAAGCCAATATTTCAATTTGGGGCCTTTCCAAAGGAACTACCATTTTGGTAGTTAGGAAAAATCCCAAATAAATTGTGGAGCTTTTCCTATCCCTATATTCACCATTTCCATCAACATCTCAAGTTTCACCGATTAAATTTTGAGCACAACACCACTTTGCAAATTCTGTTCAGATTTTCAGTTTGCAAAGGAAGTGCTTGATCCTTGATCTCCTTGGGCTGAAATTTTGCAGGGTGATTCATTATGAGATACTACCCATGGATACCAAAAATCAGCTCATTCCATCTAGCCAATCTTCCTCAGTAAATTATCTAAGTTTCTATCCAGATTGCATCTCTGTGAAGGAAGTACCCTCATAGATGATCAATTTGAGCTGAAACTTTTCCAGACAATTCCTATGACCATATCATCACTCTACACCAAGAATCATCCAAATCCATTTATCCATTCGACCCCTACTTCCTCATTTGTATTTCTGGTCAGATTGGTGCTTTGTGAAGAAAGTACCATATAGCCTTGTTCTATTGTGCTAAAACTTTGCCAAGTTGGTCACCTTAGTGGATGACTAAACCATGCCAGAGATCATGCCAAGAGGAGCATTGTGGTGGCCACTGCACATAACAAACACTTGGCTGCCAGCTGTTGGTTGACTTATGTGTAGTCACACCAGAGCTCACTATTCTTTCTTGAGGGGTCAAGTCAACCCAGCGAAGTGTGTAGATCGTCCCAGACATGGCTTGGCTTCATATAAGGCGTGGCACGGCCGTGGACACATGGTGACCGCCGGCAGAACGCGTCAAACCAGTGCACTGTGCACTAGATCCTTCGGGAGCCGTCCTCGGCAAGCTCCGGCTTATCCAGAGGTGTCGGCGAGCTCTCCACCGCGTGCATGAGTCTTCTGGAAGCTCCTTCCCCTTGTCCTCTAGCTCCTGAAGGCATCTGCCGACATGGATGCTCCACCGGAGCTCCGCCACGGCAGTGAGCATCGGGCAGCTTCCCCCTCGTCGGCTAGCCCCTTCCCTCTGCTGTATATAGCGTGTCCCCGGGCTCCCCTTCTCCCCAGCGATTCCCTCGCCCACCCAGCCGAGCTCCCCAAGCTCTCGTCCTCATCCATGGCCGAGCCCTGCCGCCGCTCCCCTCAGCCCACTCCGTGCCCTGGCTCTTTCCCCTCCCTTTTCCTCGCAGCCCTCGGCCTTCCCTGAGCTCCTGAAAGCCGCCGTCGTCCTTGTGTTGACCAGAGAGGCCTCGCCGGGGTGAGGTCGTCCAACGGCCGCGGCCACCTCGTCTGCCGCCCGTGGCCCCCGTACCCCGAGCCCTCCCAAGTCCTGGCGGCTCCTCTTCTGGGTGCGGGGAGGCGCCGCGAGCTCGTCCGGCTTGCCGGCGGGCGCAGCAGGTGGAGGAGCACCGGCGTCGGGCCCAGTCTGGCGCCTCGCCCTGTCTCTGCTTCGGTCGGGGAGAGAGAAGACCAAGGAGAGAGAGAGAGGAGAAAGTCAACCCAGGCCCGCTGTCAGTTTAAGTGGAGGCGCATTGGAGAAAATACGCTTTCGGTTTAGTGAAAGCGTAAACTCTGAAAAGCCGCTTTCTCTTTTTCCAGCCGGCGGCCGAACTGATTAAATAGTGAATGTTCACTCGTTAAGGCCTAAAATGGACAGTTTTTGTCTGTTTTTATGCCTAACGAATGAACGGACGTTTCTCCGCGGCCGTAACTCCGATTGAGGTAAAACCAACGCCCACGTCTTCAGATTTTCGAGCCCGTTCTGATGGCGTCATTTTCATAATGTTTTCACACTATGAAAATGACCATTTTGTCCTTGCCTTTCGATCAGCCCCTCCGAGAGGGAAACTTTTTTGGCAAATCTTTCCGGAGTTTTATCGCACTTCCTCCCGGCGTATCCCTCTACCCCAGGCAAGCCAACCTCTTCCATGAGCTCCGGACTTGCGTGATGACTTTGCTTGCACCCTGTGTGTTCATTGTAGTACATCTATATCACTTGTTAGCCTGCACTTGCATACACCTGTTATGTCATCTGTTTTAGATGTTAGCATTACTTTTCATCTAATATCATGACTTGTTTTCATGCCATGTCCTGCCATGCTAGTAACAATATTTTGAATACCGTTATCATGTGAGAGCCATGATTTGAGTTCTTGCCATGTTGTCAACGTTGTAATAATTCTGCTATGCTGATGTTAAGTGGCTGTTCACACTTATAATTGTTAAGGTAATGGTGGGATGATGGAGATACAATGATAACCCTAGTCGGTTGATCAGAGTCACCTGTCCGGGCTTATCCGTGCAACCACATTTGCCGGTATGGGACGGCCTTGACTTGGTCTGATCGCGTGCTCTTTCACCGGTACCGCTCGACAGGGAGGGTTATGCGCGCGCGCTGCCCTGGCCCGGTAGGCGGCGATAACCCTGTGAGCCCAGTTGAGTTGTTTGGGTACCTGTCCCCGTTTGGGACAGTTTTGTTTGGCCACGACGGTGGCAGGTGTCAGGAGTGACACAGGGGCCACCCAGGGCAGGACTCCGGGGGAGGATGATTGCCAGTAGTACGATGGGAGAGTCATGGGTCAGGCAGGTTTCGTTGGAGCAACGCTGGTCCACCCGAATGGGATCACGAGGTCATTGCTCCATAGTGTGGGTAAAGTGCGCAACCTCTGTAGAGTGTAAAATCTATTCGAATAGCCGCGTCCACGGTATTGGACAGCCCGTCCAGACCTCGCTAGGTGATCAACCGTAATAATGATAATAATGGTGGAAGACCCGGTCCTGCATAGACATCAGATGTTGTCAGGAATATGGTATGATAGCCATGGGATGGCTATGGAAGAGATGGTCAGATGACCGAAAGACTTGGATTTGGATCAGGTTCAGATTGGATCATGAGATTATTCGGAATATGGATTATTTACTTGATGCATGCTTTACTTTACTGTACTTTACTTCAGTAGTTATTTTGCTAGATAACCCCGTTATGTCGTGATGATCAATGCTGCTAGATGTTTAAACATGCCAGATAATCTTGCTACGACATGATGATTAATAATGCTAGAAGGGTATGCTATGCCATGTTGATTCACGCTTTCTTGTTAATTCCATGTCATGTTCAGAATTAATTCTTGCATAGCATAGGGCTTGCTTTGTTATCTGCTTGTTTGGATGCTATGTATTTGGTTGTCTTGTGAGTACACTCAAAGTACTCACCTGGCCTTGCACGTGGCCAGTTGCAGGAGAAGATCCGTCGTGCTAGATCGTAACCCAGCCAGTCCTGTGAGTTATGGAGCCCAGCCAGAGACGTTGATGCCGCCGAACCAAGACTTTCGCTGCCATTTTAGTTAGCCTTGGAGTTATGTAATATTGTTGTAAGCGACAGTACTGTAATACTCCATTTCATATAATAAAGCCATTTTGTGCCTGGAATTGCTGTATCATGTCTTTGACGTGCGCCAGATCTTATCCTGGGGCTGGCGTCGTCAGCCCTCTATCGGGGTGCCACACCAGCCTGACACCAGCCTGCCACCACCTCTTTAGTCCCGGTTCGTGGCATGAACCGGTACTAAAGGTTTGAAATGAACTGGGACTAATGAGCGCCGCCCGCCTAGCCGTTGGAACCGGCACTAATGGTCACATTAGTGCCGGTTCATTTTCAAACCGGGACTAATGAGCTGAACATTAGGCCCTTTTTCTACTAGTGTTACAGAGTATATCTACCTCATGATCAGCATGAGCTAAACCCTAAGGTGATGAGATGATTGATGTAGCTCTACCCCCTAAAGACTACAACCCTCGGTTTATATAGACACTGATAGGTTTAGGGTTATCGGAGATAGATTACAATAAGAGGGAAAGAAATCCTACCTATCCCTGACTTGGAGGGCACACCACGGCTCCATAGATCTCCTGCCACTATGCGGCCTTACCAGTCCGACCCACATTCAATGGGCCGATGCCCTGAGGAACCCTTAGTCCATAACTCCCTCAGTAGCCCCCGATATTGCCTCCAACGCCGGGGATTGTCTTCTGGCATCTTCATATCATCGGCTTGCGAGACAAGTTCCTCCGCCCCTTTACTCGGTTTGGAGCTGCATTAGCTTCACCGCATACTATCCGGAACCTGTATCAGTATCGTGCTTGGGCTCGCGCAGATTCAAGAATCCGGGATCCGGAGACACCTCGAGATTAAGGTGGGGCCATCAGAATTTAATGTCAAACCTCGGGGCAAGGGCCTCGTGCACCTTTTCAGAAGGCGCGTGGCCCAATGCCAGCTTTCCACGAGCCTATCCTTCCAGCTTCAAGGGCGATTTATAGATCCAGAGGAGCAAGGAATAGTTGACCATTCCCCTTCACGAGGAACAGCATCGGAGAAATTTCCACGCACCATGGCCGACCTCCCAGGTTCATCCTCGCGCCCACACGGCCCACTCCCAGGCGATTGCTTAAGCTGTTCAATCTCACATCTTCAATTGAGCTATTTGCGGATGCAGGGATACCTCCCTCCGGCAGATTTGGTCTCCGCCCATGCCAGCCTAATCTCTGTCAACGGCCATGCCCTCACTAAGAACTCCCCGGCCCCGGGTAAGGAGGAGAAGGTATGTTTCATGCCTTTCCTTCTAAGAGGTTTGGGCTTTCCCATCCACCCCTTTTTATGGGGTTTGTTAGAGTTCTATGGGGTCCAATTCCACCACCTCACCCAAGGGTCCATATTGCATATTTCTGGTTTTGTGGCCCTTTGCGAGATATTCTTGAGCTGCGAAGCCCACTTCGATTTATGGAGGAAGTATTTTTGTCTCGTCCCCCGCCTCTGGGGAGGATCCATATTCGAGGTAGGTGGCACCGAGGTATGGCAGATAGCCGGGACAGGATATCCAATTGGAACCCCGTGGAAACACTCCAAGGAGTGGACCTCGGAGTGGTTTTACATCGACGACGTTCCTCCTTCCGACACAATTTGGCAAGGGCTGCCCGAATACTCAAGCGATCCGCCTATAAAGATGTTGAACTGGTAGCCCAAAAGCCCTTCGCAACAAGATAGCGTAGAGGTACGTTCGTTGGCAGCCAAAATCAGGTTGCTAACTAGCAGCAAGCTGACGATGATCGAAGTGATGGCCATTGCCATTACCCGATGCGTGCAACCCCTCCAATAGAGATGTCATCCTTTATGGTGCTACAACAGGACCGACGATGCAGCCCGCTATACGCGACAAGGGCCGGACAATAAGGCGGCACAGGCCAGAATGCTGGCCGATCTCTTCAAGGGAGAGGAGGCAGATTTTGCTCAAATGAGTATCCGGGAAGGTTGCTCCGAATACAATCCGACATACTGGGTAAGCCACAGTCCACTGTCTTAAGTTCATCGATTACGTCCGAACTCTGACTGGTTGTGCTTGAGCAGGGGTGGAGGCGTCAAGTTGAGTCTATTAATAGCCCTCCTCCCCAACTGGAGAATAATTCCTGTGACGACGATCTGGGATATCGTGATGACCCGGAGACGTCGATCGATTTCGAAGACGGGGTATTTTATCAGGAGAGCCTTGACAGCGCCAAGGTCGCTGTGATAGCCAACCACCCCGGGGTTCTTCCTTCCTCCACAGTAAGTGAAAAGAGGACCCTCTCCCGTACAGGGCGCTCATCTTGCGCTATTCCAAATGTGCTGACTTCCGCTCCCAAGGGTCGCTGCACTACGCGTTAGACAGCCTCGGGAGGAGCTCGGACCGCACCAGCATCGGCCCTTAATAGGGGATCAAAACAGAAGGCCTCCATTGAAGCATAAACAACCGCCCCCTCAGCCCAGAGATGACGTATTTTGGAGGTATGGCAAGGGTTGTTTTTAATACCTTTATCCTAAAGTTTGCTTAACTTTGCAGAAGAAAAACGCCACTGCATCGGTCCGAAGACTTCGCGGGCGTGCCGAGTTGCAGCTCCGGTCCTAAGCCTTCGGCACAAGTCAAAGTCTCCTGCGAACATGCGGCTGCCGGCGCGGCTCCGGCAGATTCCGAGGATGTTTTGGTCACCAACTCCGAAGTTGAGAGCGTGATAAATCATCTCTGCCGAAGGGAAACTTTACGTCATACTGGCTTTGCCGACCAGGAATTCAGTGCTTTTAATTCGGTGGATGCGTATCTTGGAGCAGCCCGGACAGGTCTTGAAGGGATCGCCAGCCTTTTCGCCACCAAAGTGCAGGTGCGTAACTCTAATAGCTTAAAAGCAGATCGTATTCCCTAATCAACTAGCCCCCAAGCCTTAAATTGGGCGGGATGGTCAAGTTAAGGATTTGTAGTAATATAATCTTTGTAGGCCGCGAGAGAGCGGATCAACAAGCTATCCAAGGACGTTGAAGTGTGCCAAAAGCAGTTGGTCAACACCAAGGCCGAACTGGATGCGGCACGAAAAGTCACCAGCGAATTGTCCGGTAAGTGGAAATCTTGTTTCACAATACATAGGAAGGATATAAGTGTGCCAAACGTAGTTGGTCAACACCAAGGCCGACTGATATGTCTCCATCGTATCTACTTTTCCAAACTCTTTTGCCCTTGTTTTGGACTCCAATTTGCATGACTTGAATGGAACTAACCCGGACTGACGCTGTTTTCAGCAGAATTGCCTTGGTGTTATTTTTGTGCAGAAATAAAAGTTCTTGGAATGACCTGAAACTTCACGGAGAATATTTTTGGAATAAATAAAAAATATTGGCGAAAGAATCAACCAGAGGGGACCCACCGGCTTACCACAAGTGTGGAGGGCGCTGATGCGGCTTGAAGCTATGTCGTTATTTCCCCAAAGAGGAAGGGATGATGCAGCACAGTGGCGGTAGGTATTTCCCTCAATGATGAAACCAAGGTTATCGAACCAGTAGGAGAACCAAGCAACACTACATAAATAGCACCTGTACACAAATAACAAATACTCGCAACCCGACGTGTAAAAGGGGTTGTCAATCCCTTTCGGGCAACGGCGCCAAAAATTGGCAAACGGACGTGAGAGAGTAGTAAATATTGATAGATCGAACGCCAAATAAAATAAAGTGCAGCAAGGTATTTTTGTATTTTTGGTTTAATAGATCTGAAAATAAAAGTTGCAAATAAAGAAAAGAGCGAATAGCAAAATAGATCTCGAAAGCAAATATATTGGAAAAGAGACCCGGGGGCCGTAGGTTTCACTAGTGGCTTCTCTCGAGAAAAATAGCAAACGGTGGGTGAACAAATTAGTGTTGGGCAATTGATAAAACTTCAAATAATCATGACAATATCCAGGCAATGATCATTATATAGGCATCACGTCCAAAATTAGTAGACCGACTCCTGCCTGCATCTACTACTATTACTCCACACATCGACCGCTATCCAGCATGCATCTAGTGTATTAAGTTCATGGAGAAACAGAGTAATGCAATAAGAACGATGACATGATGTAGACAAGATCTATTTATGTAGAAATAGACCCCATCATTTTATCCTTAGTAGCAACGATACATACGTGTCGGTTCCCCTTCTATCACTAGGATCAAGCACCGTAAGATCGAACCCACTACAAAGCACCTCTTCCCATTGCAAGATAAATAGATCAAGTTGGCCAAACAAAACCCAAATATCAGAGAAGAAATACGAGTCTATAAGTAATCATGCATATAAGAGATCAAATAAGACTCAAATAACTTTCATGGATAAAAAGATAGATCTGATCATAAACTCAAAGTTCATCGGATCCCAACAAACACACCGCAAAAAGAGTTACATCATATGGATCTCCAAGAGACCATTGTATTGAAGATCAAGAGAGAGAGAGGAAGCCATCGAGCTACTAACTACGGACCCGTAGGTCTACAAAGAACTACTCACGCATCATTGGAGAGGCACCAATGGAAGTGGTGAACCCCTCCATGATGGTGTCTAGATTGGATCTGGTGGTTCTGGACTCTGCAGTGGCTGGAATTGATTTTCGATGACTCCCCTACGGTTTCTGGAATATTGGGCTATTTATAGAGCAAAGAGGTGGTTCGGGGGGCACCCGAGGTGGGCACAACCCACCAGGGCGCGCCTGGGCCTCCAAGCGCACCCTGGTGGGTTGTGCTCCCCTCGGAGCACCCCCCAGGCGCTTCTCCGGCCTACTGGATGTCTTCTGGTCCAAAAAATCCACAAAAAGTTTCGCTGTGTTTGGACTCCGTTTGGTATTGATTTCCTGCGATGTAAAAAACATGCAAAAAACAGCAACTGGCACTTGGCACTATGTCAATAGGTTAGTACCAAAAAATGACTATAAAATGATCGTAAAACATCCAAGAATGATAATATAATACCATGGAACAATCAAAAATTATAGATACGTTAGAGACGTATCAGCATCCCCAAGCTTAATTCCTACTCGTCCTCGAGTAGGTAAATGATAAAAACAGAATTTTTGATGTGGAATGCTGCCTAACATGTCATCTCATATTCTTTCTTTTATAGCATGGACATTTGGACTTTTATATGATTCAAAGCAATAGTCTAGTTTTGACATGATGACTTAAATACTCAAGCATATCAACAAGCAACTATGTCTTTCAAAATATCAACGCTAAAATAAGTTATCCCTAGCCCATCATGCTCAACCATTGATCCATTCATGAAACACACTCGCATATTAACTACACCCAATGCTCAAGTACGATCATAGTGCCTCCTAGTTGGTGCTTTATAAGAGAAGATGGAGACTCAAATTAAAAATAAAAATTGCATAAAGTAAAGAAAGGCCCTTCGCAGAGGGAAGTAGGGACAGAGCTCAAAGCGAAAAACTTAGAGATAAAAAAAATTTGGGAGGTGTGCTTTTCCCACCAACGAAAACGACTTAGAGTTCCCAACACTTTCCATGCTAGATATATCATAGGCGGTTCCCAAACAGAAAATAAAGTTTATCCCTTTTTCCACCATTTCTTTCACTTTCCATGGCTAGCCGGGTGCCCTCCATACTAACACTTTCCAAGGAATTTATTATTTGACAACATAAAGTAAATTCATTTTTCATTTCGGGACTGGGCATCCCTAATACCTTTGCCTTACTCTCATGCAATGACAAGTGAATAAACACTCATCGTGAGAATAACACATCTAGCATGGAAAATATTAGCCACCCCTTACCGCCTCGCGAGCGGTA
Organism: Thinopyrum elongatum; assembly: GCA_011799875.1. Lineage (NCBI taxonomy): Eukaryota > Viridiplantae > Streptophyta > Magnoliopsida > Poales > Poaceae > Thinopyrum > Thinopyrum elongatum. The sequence continues at coordinate 532,096,222 of CM022298.1, forward strand.
TGAACACACAAAAGAGAAGTTTATTTTGAAAATTAGAGATGGCACATACAAATTTGCTTAGAACGGCAAAAGAATACCGCATATAGGTAGATATAGTGGACTCATGTGGCAAAACTGGTTTAAAGGGTTTTGGATGCACAAGTAGTGATCATACTTAGTGCAAACTGAAGGCTAGCAAAAGATTGAGAAGCGACCAACCAAAAAACGAATAATCTCATAAGCGAGCATTAAGAATAATTAACACCGAATAATGCACCACAAGTAGGATATAATTTCATTGCATAACTATTGACTTTCGTGCTTGCATAGGGAATCACAAACCTTAACACCAATATTCATACTAAAGCACAATTGCTCATCAACATAACTCACATATCACATCATCATATCTCAAACTATTACAAGGAATCAAGTTTATTTTGTCCAATGATCTTCATGAAAGTTTTTATTATATCCTTCTTGGATATCTATCACTTTGGAACTAATTTTCATGTGTTGCTTTGATAAGCTCAAACAAATATAAGTGAAGATCATGAGCATAATACTTCTTTCCCTCAAATTAATTTAAGTGAAGCAAGAGAGAATTTCTTAAAAAAATTACTAACTCCCAAATAAATCTAAGTGAAGCATGAGAGCATTTATTCAAAAATACTAAAGCACGCCGTGCTCAAAAAGATATAAGTGAAGCACTAGAGCAAATCCATAGCTCATAAAAATTTAAGTGAAGCATAGAGAGCAATTCTAACAAGTCATGGCATAATTTTGGCTCTCTCAAATAGGTGTGTCCAGCAAGGATTAATAACTTATAACACAAAGCAAAACAAGAAAAGACTCATATCATACAAGACGCTCCAAGCAAAACTCATAGTATGTGACGAATATAAATATAGCTTCGAGTAAAATATCGATGGTCGTTAGAAGAAAGAGGGGATGCCACTCGGGCATCCCCAAGCTTAGTTGCTTGATTATCTTTGGATAATAGCTTGGGATGCCATGGGAATCCCCAAGCTTAGTCTCTTCTTACTCCTTATTCCTTCATCCATCGTAAGATAACCCAAAACTTGAAAACTTCAATCACATAAAACTCAACAAAACCTTCGTGAGATCCGTTAGTATAAGAAAGCAAATCACTACTATAAGTACTGTAGCAAACCAATTCATATTTTATTCTTGCATTATATATACTGTATTCCAACTTTTCTATGGCAAAAAATCATCAAAGAAAACCATAGAATCATCAAAACAAGCACACAACACAAAGAAAACAGAATCTGTCAAAAACAGAACAGTCTGTAGCAATCTGGATATTTAGAATACTTCTGAAACTCCAAAAATTTTGAAAAATTAGGACAACAGAGGAAATTTGTATATCAATCTTTTGTAAAATATTAAGAATTTTTCGTCTCTTCTGTGAATTTCAAAATTGTTTTACTAGACGCAAAATTTTCTGTTTTCCAACAAGATCAAATCAACTATCACCCAACATAATCCTAAAGGCTTTACTTGGCACAAACACTAATTAAAACACAATTATAACAGTAGCATAATTATGCAAACACTCAAGAACAGAAAGCAAAAAGAAAAAATAAATTTTATTCATTGGGTTGCCTCCCAACAAGCACTATTGTTTCACGCCCCTAGCTAGGCATAAAGCAAGGATCTAAGTTTTGTCATATTTGTTTCAAGATCCATAAGATGCCCTCATGATTGATTCATATGGAGGCCTAATTATTGTTCTAGGGAAGTGTTCCATACCCTTCCTTAGTGGAAATTGAAATTTAATATTGCCTTCTTACATATCAATCACGGCACCAATAGTGCGTAAAAACGGTCTACCAAGAATAATTGGACAAGACGGATTACAATCAATATCAAGAACAATAAAATCTATGGGCACATAATTCCTATTTGCAAGAATAAGAACATCATTAATCCTTCCCATAGGCTTTTTAATAGTAGAATCCGCCAAGTGCAAATTTAAAGAGCATTCTTCAATATCGGTAAGACCAAGCACATCACATAAAGATTTCGGAATTGTAGAAACACTAGCACCCAAGTCACATAAAGCAAAACACTCATAATTTTTAATCTTGACTTTGATAGTAGGTTTCCACTCATCATGTAATTTTCTAGGGATTGAAACTTCTAATTCCAACTTTTCTTCCAAAGCTTTCATCATAGCATCAACAATATGTTTAGTAAAAGCTTTATTTTGTTCATAAGCATGGGGTGAATTTATCATGGATTGCAACAAAGAAATACAATCAATCAAAGAGCAGCTATCATAATTAAAGTCTTTGTAATCCAAAATAGTGGGCACATCACTAGTTAAAGTCTTGATCTCTTCAAACCCACTTTTACCAAAATTTTCAACAAGATTTTCACCCTCCAAATTATCGACACGCCTTCTAACTAAAGTTGACTCTTCTCCAGTCCCTTTTTCATCAATCTTAATTTTACTAAACAAGGAATCAATAGAAGAAACACCAATCATTTTAAGATCTTCATCACTTTTATGAAAGCAATCACTAGAAAACGCCTTTTCTAAAAATTCTCTTCTAGCTCTAAGCATAGCGGTTCTTTTCTTACTTTCATCCATAGAAACATAAAGAGCTTTAATTGATTCCTCAACTTTAGGCACAAAACTTTTCATCTTGAGATTTTCCACATCATGAGAAATTACACTTCTAGACAAATCATCAATGTTATTCAACCTTTCTTCCATCGAAGCATTGAAAACTCTTTGAGTATTGATAAATTCTTTAATATTATTCTCAATAACAGAGGTGTTCCTATTATTATTATAAGAAGGATTACCATGGGAATTACCATAATTATTAGAGGAATTACTAGGAAAAGGCCTAGGATTAAAATTACCTCTATAAGCATTGTTATTGAAATTGTTTCACGAGATAAAATTCACATCTACGGCATCACTATTTTGCTCAATCATTATTCCAAGAATCGATACCATTACAAGTAGACAAAGGCACATTATTAGAGGAATTACTAGGAAAATACTTAGTGATAAAAGCATCTTTGCACTTATTCCAAGAATCGATACTATTACGAGGCAAAGAAGAAAACCAAATTTTTGCATGATCTCGCAAAGAAAACGGAAATAATTTCAACTTCACAACATCATTGTCCACATCTTTTTTCTTTTGCATATCGCATAATTCCACGAATGTGTTAAGATGGGGCGTGGCATCCTCATTAAGAGTACCGGAAAATTGATCTTTCATAACAAGATTCAGCAAAGCAGTATTAATATCACAAGTCTCCGCACTAGTGGCGGGAGGAGCAATCAGAGTGCTAAGAAAATCATTGTTGTTGGTATTTGAGAAATCACACAACTTGGTGTTCTCTTGAGTCATTGTGACTACGCAACAAGATTGCACTCAAAAACAGATCCGGTAAGAAAACGGCGAACGAAAAAGAGGGCGAATAAAACAGCAAATTTTTGTGAAGTGGGGGAGAGGAAAACGAGAGGCAAATGGTAAATAATGTAAATTGTGAGGAGATGAGATTTGTGATTAGGAACCTGGTATATGTTGAAGATCCTGCCCAGCAACGGCGCCAGAAATTCCTTTTGATGCGGCTTGAAGCTACATCGGTATTTCCCCAAAGAGGAAGGGATGATGCAGCACAGCGGCGGTAGGTATTTCCCTCAGTGATGAAACCAAGGTTATCGAACCAGTAGGAGAACCAAGCAACACTACATAAACAGCACCTGCACACAAATAACAAATACTCGCAACCCGACGTGTAAAAGGGGTTGTCAATCCCTTTCGGACAACGGCGCCAAAAATTGGCAAACGGATGTGAGAGAGTAGTAAATATTGATAGATCAAATGCCAAATAAAATAAAGTGCAGCAAGGTATTTTTGTATTTTTGGTTTAATAGATCTGAAAATAAAAGTTGCAAATAAAGAAAAGAGTGAATAGCAAAATAGATCTCGAAAGCAAATATATTGGAAAAGAGACCCGGGGGCCGTAGGTTTCACTAGTGGCTTCTCTCGAGAAAAATACCAAACAGTGGGTGAACAAATTATTGTTGGGAAATTGATAAAACTTCAAATAATCATGACGATATCCAGGCAATGATCATTATATAGGCATCACGTCCAAAATTAGTAGACCGACTCCTGCCTGCATCTACTACTATTACTCCACACATCGATCGCTATCCAGCATGCATCTAGTGTATTAAGTTCATGGAGAAACGGAGTAATGCAATAAGAACGATGGCATGATGTAGACAAGATCTATTTATGTAGAAATAGACCCCATCGTTTTATCCTTAGTAGCAATGATACATACGTGTCGGTTCCCCTTCTGTCACTGGGATCAAGCACCGTAAGATCGAACACACTACAAAGCACCTCTTCCCATTGCAAGATAAATAGATCAAGTTGGCCAAACAAAACCCAAATATCGGAGAAGAAATATGAGGCTATAAGCAATCATGCATATAAGAGATCAAAGAAGACTCAAATAACTTTCATGGATAAAAAGATAGATCTGATCATAAACTCAAAGTTCATCGGATCCCAACAAACACACCACAAAAAGAGTTACATCATATGGATCTCCAAGAGACCATTGTATTGAAGATCAAGAGAGAGAGAGAGGAAGCCATCTAGCTACTAACTACGGACCCGTAGGTCTACAAAGAACTACTCACGCATCATTGGAGAGGCACCAATGGAAGTGGTGAACCCCTCCATGATGGTGTCTAGATTGGATCTGGTGGTTCTGGACTCTGCGGTGCCTGGAATTGATTTTCGACGACTCCCCTAGAGTTTCTGGAATATTGGGGTATTTATAGAGCAAAGAGGTGGTTCGGGGGGCACCCGAGGTGGGCACAGCCCACCAGGGCACGCCTGGGCCTCCAGGCGTGCCCTGGTGGGTTGTGCTCCCCTCGGAGCACCCCCCCAGCGCTTCTCCGGCCCACTGGATGTCTTCTGGTCCAAAAAAAATCCACCAAAAGTTTCGCTGCGTTTGGACTCCTTTTGGTATTGATTTCCTGCAATGTAAAAAACAAGCAAAAAACAGCAACTGGCACTTGGCACTATGTCAATAGGTTAGTACCAAAAAATGATATAAAGTGACTATAAAATGATTGTAAAATATCCAAGAATGATAATATAACAGCATGGAACAATCAAAAATTATAGATACGTTGGAGACGTATCAGGCGCCCCCCCCCCCCTAGGGCGCGCCCCCTGCCTTGTGGGTCCCCTGGACCTCCACCGACCTCAACTCCAACTCCATATATTCATGTTCGGGGAGAAAAAATCAGAGAGAAGGATTCATCGTGTTTTACGATACGGAGCCGCCGCCACCTCCCGTTCTTCATCGGGAGGGCTGATTTGGAGTCTGTTCGAGGCTCCGGAGAGGGGGATTCATCGCCATCATCATCACCAACCTTCCTCCATCACCAATTTCATGATGCTCACCGCCGTGCGTGAGTAATTCCATCGTAGGCTTGCTGGACGGTGATGGGTTGGATGAGATTTATCATGTAATCGAGTTAGATTTGTTAGGGTTTGACCCTAGTATCCACTATGTTCTAAGATTGATGTTGCTATGACTTTGCTATGCTTAATGCTTGTCACTAGGGCCCGAGTGCCATGATTCAGATCTGAACCTATTATGTTTTCATGAATATATGTGTGTTCTTGATCCTATCTTGCAAGTTGTAGACACCTATTACGAGTTATGATCCGCATACCCCAAGGTGACAATAATTGGGATTCTTTCCGGTGATTACCGTAGTTTGAGGAGTTCATGTATTCACTAAGTGCTAATGCTTTGGTCCGGTTCTCTATTAAAAGGAGGCCTTAATATCCCTTAGTTTCCATTAGGACCCCGCTGCCACAGGAGGGTAGGACAAAAGATGGCATGCAAGTTCTTTTCCATAAGCATGTATGACTATATTCGGAATACATGCCTACATTATATTGATGAATTGGAGCTAGTTCTGTGTCACCCTAGGTTATGACTGCTATATGATGAATGCCATCCGACATAATTATCCATCATTGATCCATTGCCTACGTGCTTTTCACATATTGATCTTTGCTACGTTACTTTGCCGTTGCCACTGTTACAATTGCTACAAAACTGCTACTGTTAATTTTGCCACCATTACCGTTACTTCCATACTACTTTGCTACTAAATACTTTGCTGCAGATATTAAGTCTTTCAGGTGTGGTTGAATTGACAACTCAGCTGCTAATACTTGACAATATTCTTCGGCTCCCCTTGTGTCGAATCAATAAATTTGGGTTGAATACTCTACCCTTGAAAACTATTGTGATCCCCTATACTTGTGGGTTATCAAGACCTTTTTCTGGCGCCGTTGCCAGGGAGCATAGCTCTATTCTTTGAGTCACTTGGGATTTATATCTGTTGATCACTATGAGGAATTTGAAAGATACTAGAACCTAGATTGATCCCTCTACTACGAGGGGAGGTAAGGAACTGCCATCTAGCTCTGCACTTGATTCACCTTCTGTTTTGAGTAAGCTTGCGACACCTACACCTGCTATTGATTCTGATATGTCACATGTTATTGATGATGCTACTTCTGCTATGAATGATGCTTATGATGCTACTACTCTACTTGATAAAACGGTGCCACTGGGTGAATTACTTGATGAACATCTTGCTAGAGTTAGAACTATTGATTATGCTGAAGATGATGATATTTCTGAAACTGGTGAAATTATTGAAACTGAAAACTTTGAAACACCTATTAGACCTAGCTCTCCTAGATATGAACTTCCTGTTATGCCTGAGCGTTATGTTATGGATGGAGAGGTAGCTAGGGACTTTCTTGCTTGTAAGGATAGAGATGATCTTAAGAAATTATTATGCAAGTGGAATGAAAAATCTTTGAATGCTAGAATGCAATATGATCCTAAGTTTGCCACTTCACCTATCTTTGTTACTGATAAGGATTATGAATTCTCTATCGATCCTGAGTTAATTACTTTGGTTGAATCTGATCCTTTCCATGGTTATGAATCTGAAATTGTTGTGGCACACCTTACTAAATTGAATGATATAGCCACCCTATTTGCTCATCAGGAGAAAATTCTCTATTACTATATTCTTAAATTGTTTCCTTTCTCGTTAAAGGGTGATGCTAAGTTATGGTTTAATTCTCTTGCTCCTGGTTGTGTGCGTAGTCCCCAGGATATGATTTACTACTTCTCTGAAAAATATTTCCCTCCTCATAAGAAACAAGCTGCTTTAAAGGAAATATTTAACTTTGTGCAAATTAAAGAAGAGAGTCTCCCACAAGCTTGGGGGAGGCTTCTCCAATTACTTAATGCTTTGACTGATCATCCTCTCAAGAAAAATGAAATACTTGATATCATTTATAATGGACTAACCGATGCTTCTAGGGACCACCTAGATAGTTGCGCTGGTTGTGTTTTCAGGGAACGAACTATTGAGCAAGCTGAATTGCTATTGAATAATATATTGAGTAATGATAATGATTGGACTCTTCCTGAACCAACTCCTAAGCCAACTCTGAAGAAAAGAGGTATTCTATTTCTCAGTCCTGAAGATATGCAAGAGGCAAAGAAATCAAAAGAAAAAGGTATTAAAGCTGAAGATGTTAAGAAATTACCGCCTATTGAAGAAATACATGGTCTTGATAACCCGACACAGGTAGTAGAGGTAAATTCTCTCTGTAGATTTGATGATGGTGATATTCCTCATAATAAGTCTGCTAGTCAATGCTTGGATGAGTTTGATAATTTTATTGTTAAACAAGAAAATTTCAATGCTTATGTTAGTAGACAATTGAAACATAATGCTTACATGCTTGACTGCTTGGGTGATTATATGAGTAGAACTGTTAGTGATCTTAAAATTATTAGTAAGCATGCTTCCATGGTAAAAACTCAAGTAGAACAAGTACTTAAGGCACAGGATGATTTGCTCAATGAGTTGAATAGTAAGAACAATGATAATGCTGTTAGGGTTATGACTAGAGGTGGTAAAATGACCCAGGAACCTTTGTATCCCGAGGGCCATCCTAAGAGAATTGAGCAAGATTCTCAGAGAATTAATACTGATGCACCTAGTCCTTAAAATAGGAAAAAGAAAGGTGATAGGACTTTGCATGCTTCTAGTGAACCTGTTATAGATACACCTGAGAATCCCAATGATATTTCTATTTTTGATGCTGAGACACAATCTGGTAATGAACATGAACCTAGTGCTAATGTCAATAATGATGTTCATGTTGATGCTCAACCTACTAATGATAATGATGTGGAGGTAGAACCTGCTGTTGATCTTGATAACCCACAATCAAAGAATCAACGTTATGATAAGAGAGACTTCATTGCTAGGAAACATGGTAGAGAAAGAGAACCATGGGTTCAGAAACCCATGCCCTTTCCTCCTAAACCATCCAATAAAAAGGATGATGAGGATTTTGAGCGCTTTGTTGAAATGCCGAGACCTGTCTTTTTGCATATGCGTTTGACTGATATTCTGAAAATGTCTCCTTATGCTAAGTATATGAAAGATATTGTTACAAATAAAAGAAAGATACCGGAAGCTGAAATTTCCACCATGCTTGCTAATTATACTTTTAAGGGTGGAATACCAAAGAAACTAGGAGACCCAGGAATACCAACTATACCATGCTCCATTAAAAGAAACTATGTTAAAACTGCTTTATGTGATTTGGGAGCCGGTGTTAGTGTTATGCCTTTCTCTTTGTATCGTAGACTTGAACTGAATAAGTTGACACCTACTGAAATCTCTTTGCAAATGGCTGATAAATCAACAGCTATACCCATCGGTATTTGTGAGGATGTGCCTGTTGTGGTTGCAAATGTTACTATCTTAACGGACTTTGTTATTCTTGATATTCCCGAGGATGACAGTATGTCGATCATCCTTTGTAGACCCTTTTTGAATACTGCAGGGGCTGTTATTGATTGCAACAAGGGCAATATCACTTTTCATGTTAATGGTAATGAGCATACGATACACTTTCCGAAGAAACAACCTCAAGTTCATAGTATCAATTCTATTGGAAAATTTTCAACTATTGCTATTGGAGGTTTTGAATTCCCTCTTCCTACTGTCAAAAAGAAATATGATATTCTTATTGTTGGGGACGTGCATATCCCCGTTGAGGTAACCTAGTGTTATTTGAAAATTCTCCAGTTTCATGTCATTCGGAAGAGGTTTGTTAATAAGACTTGATCAACCTTGTTAACGGATTCCTTTTGATGGTCATGAGATGGATGAATTTAGAAAGCACAACTTTCTGTACCCACCATTTACTTTTTTTTATTAAGAATAAATAAAGCAAAAATAGTATTATTCGTCTGCTTTCTGAATTATCCGTGCAATAAAAAAATGTCCCGAAAATAAAAGTTCTCCAAATGCCCTGAAAATTTAGTATGATTTTTTATAGAATATTTTACAATTTCTGGCACTGAGAATGCACCAGGGGCCTGCACCAGTGGGCCACAAGGGTAGAGGGCACGCCCTACCCTCCTAGGCACGCTCCCTGCCTTGTGGGTCCCATGTGGGTCCCCCTCACTTATTCCAGCACCCATCCACTTCGTCTTCCTCCAGAAAAAATCATCCCGTTGCTCAAACCCGTGTTCTAGCTCATCTTGCTGCCATTTTCGATCTCTTTGTGCAAAGCTCCATTTACGAAACTGTTTTGGGGGATTGTTCTTCGGTATGTGACTCCTCCAAAGGTCCAATTAGTTTTTGTTCTAGTGCTTTATTTATTGCAATTTTTTGCTGCTGTGGTGACCTTGTTCTTGAGCTTGCATGTCAAATTTATATGGTCCAAAGTATTTTTGATGCATGATATAGCCTCTATACACTTGTAGGAGTAGTTGCTATCAGTTTTGTTGAGTTTGGTTCACTTTTATTTTAAGTCACTAAAAATTTCAGAAATTTTTCAGAGGAAGAAAAATGTTTAGGAAAATATACTAAGGTGGTTCCTCGAAGAAGCAAGCCCCAAGGCTCGCGATATGTGAGCCAGACCTTGAACCACCAAGGGAAGCTCGAGTATGGCCTTGCGAATGGCCGTTGGATCAATTCATGGTTCATGCAAGTTTCAAAGAGGAATTTGATGCGTATGTACAAAATGCTGGTCTTGAGGACTTCGTGTTAGATAAGTGCCTACAATACTATCACCTCACTGATTTGTTTGTGCGAAGATTTAAGTTTACACCTCAGCGCAATACGCATACCGTTTTATTTGATATTTATGATAAATCATACACAATGGACCTAAGAGATTTTAATGAAGCATGCAAAATTCCCCAGGAGGGCATCCTTAGTGAACCCCATAAGACTGAGTATAATGATTTCCTTGCTAGCATTACTGTAGGAGAAACTAGAAATATTACACAAGCTTCCATGGGGAGCATTCATTTTCCTGCCATACATTATTTTGCTCTCTTTATAGGAAGATGCATTAATGGTAAACATGATCACATTACATTATTTTGCTCTCTTTATAGAAATATTACACGGGAGTACGTATTTCTCACCGACATTACATTCATGTTCACACACTCATTCCAGTTGTCGGTGTTCATACTTTTTCATTGTATTATCCATGTTAGTTTATTTCTTTTTCTCGCTTTCTTCTTGTGTGTTTGAAAAACTTTGAGAAAATCCAAAAAAAACTAGTTGTACCTTCTTTTTAGTTTCCTTTCCATGTTTATTTAGTAGTACTATTAAAAGAAAACCCAAAAAGGATTTCTCGTTCTTCTTTTGCTAGTTGGGAGCTTTCCCGTGTAAATAGTTTTTCTCATTCTTGTTTTACTTTCTTCAAAAAAACAAAAACTCTAAAAACATTTTAGTGTGTTTCTTTGAATTTCTTTTTCCTTTTTTTGGGTCGACAGGAGAAGACCATGATGAAAACATTGAGTGGCTCTCATATATATTATTGTTGATATAACAAAGAGCCCATATTACCTTGTCTTCTCCTTTGAATAAATGTTTGCAGATTCCAGCTTAGTCCAATTGCACGTACACTATTATTATTATCCACACCGTTCGGTCGTGCAAGTGAAAGGCAATAATGATGATATTTGATGAAATGATTGAGATGAGGAAAAGCTGGTATGAACTCGACCTATTTTGTTTTTGTAAATATGATTAGTTCATCGTTCTTGATTCAGCCTATTATGAATGAAACATGTTTGCAATGACAATTAGAGATTATAGTTACTCATGCAATGCTTAATTAGTTAGGAGTTTATAATGGTTTACCTTGCGTGCCAACATGAAAATTAAAATGGTTGTGATGTAGTATGATAGGATGGTATCCTCCTTTGAATGATTCGAGTGGCTTGACTTGGCACATGTTCACACATGTAGTTGCAGCAAAATCAACATAGCCTCCACGATATTTATGTTCATGGTGATTTATATCCTACTCATGCTTGCACTCAATGTTGGTTAATCCCAATGCATGTTTATGACTGTTGTCGCTCTCTAGTTGGTCGCTCCTTAATCTTTTGCTAGCCTTCACTTGTACTAAGCGGGAATACTGCTTGTGCATCCACTTCCATAAACCCAAAGTTGTTCCATATGAGTCCACCATACCTACCTATATGCGGTATTTACCTGCCATTCCAAGTAAATTTTCATGTGCCAAACTCTAAACCTTCAAATGATAATCTATTTTGTATGCCCGAATCGCTCATGTAGCGACTGGGGGCTGTCAGTATCTTCCATGCTAGGTGGGTTATTCTCACGACGAGTGTTGATTCACTTACCATTCATGAGAAAGTGGCTGGTATTTGGGATGCCCAGTTCCATGCTCAAATCAAATCAAAATAACTTCAAACAAAACTCCCCTAGGACTGTTGTTTGTATGGACGGTACCTGTTGTTTCAGACCAGCCGTGGAATGTGCTTGTTGGTGGAGGGGGAGTAAAAACTTTACCATTCTGTTTGGGAACCGCCTATAATGTATGTAGCATGGAAGATACCGAGATCTCTTGGTTGTTATGTTGACAATGAAAGCATACCGCTCAAAATTATATTTATCTCTATTTCAAAAAGCTCGAGCTCTGGCACCTCTGCAAATCCCTTCTTCCCTCTGCGAAGGGCCTATCTATTTACTTTTATTGTTGAGTCATCATCCTCTTATAAAAATCACTAGTTAGAGAGCACCACTATCATTTGTATGCATTGTTATTAATTGATATTTGAGTATGACTGTGACTGGATCTCTTTTACCATGAATTACAATGTCTAGTCAGTCCTTGATCTTCAGGGGTGCTCTGCATTTATGTTTTGCAGTCTCAGAAAGGGCTAGCGAGATACCATTTTGTTATATCATATCACGATTGTTTTGAAAAAGTGTTGTCATCCGAGATTTATTATTATTGCTCGCTAGTTGATTATGCCGTTGATATGAGTAAATGTGAGACCTAAATGTTATTGTGAATATGGTTAGTTCATAATCTTTGCTGAAAACTTGAATGTTGGCTTTACATATTTGCAACAACAAGATCAAACAGAGTTTGTAAAAGTTTTTCTTTATCACTTTCAGTTTGTCAACTGAATTGCTTGAGGACAAGCAATGGGTGAAGCTTGGGGGAGTTGATACGTCTCCATCGTATCTACTTTTCCAAACTCTTTTGCCCTTGTTTTGGACTATAATTTGCATGATTTGAATGGAACTAACCCGGACTGACGCTGTTTTCAGCAGAATTGCCTTGGTGTTATTTTTGTGCAGAAATAAAAGTTCTCGGAATGACCTGAAACTTCATGAAGAATATTTTTGGAATAAATAAAAAATATTGGCAAAAGAATCAACCAGAAGGGACCCACCGGCTGACCACAAGGGTGGAGGGTGCCCCCCTAGGGCGCGCCCCCTGCCTTGTGGGTCCCCTGGACCTCCACCGACCTCAACTCCAACTCCATATATTCACGTTCGGGGAGAAAAAAATCAGAGAGAAGGATTCATCGTGTTTTACGATACGGAGCCGCCGCCACCTCCCGTTCTTCATCGGGAGGGCTGATCTGGAGTCTGTTCGAGGCTCCGGAGAGGGGGATTCGTCGCCATCATCATCACCAACCTTCCTCCATCACCAATTTCATGATACTCACCACCGTGTGTGAGTAATTCCATCGTAGGCTTGCTGGATGGTGATGGGTTGGATGAGATTTATCATGTAATCGAGTTAGTTTTGTTAGGGTTTGATCCCTAGTATCCACTATGTTCTAAGATTGATGTTGCTATGACTTTGCTATGCTTAATGCTTGTCACTAGGGCCCGAGTGCCATGATTTCAGATCTGAACCTATTATGTTTTCATGAATATATGTGTGTTCTTGATCCTATCTTGCAAGTTGTAGACACCTATTACGAGTTATGATCCGCATACCCCAAGGTGACAATAATTGGGATTCTTTCCGGTGATTACCGTAGTTTGAGGGGTTCATGTATTCACTAAGTGCTAATGCTTTGGTCCGGTTCTCTATTAAAAGGAGGCCTTAATATCCCTTAGTTTCCATTAGGACCCCACTGCCACGGGAGGGTAGGACAAAAGATGGCATGCGAGTTCTTTTCCATAAGCACGTATGACTATATTCGGAATACATGCCTACATTATATTGATGAATTGGAGCTAGTTCTATGTCACCCTAGGTTATGACTGCTACATGATGAATGCAATCCGACATAATTATCCATCATTGATCCATTGCCTACGAGCTTTTCACATATTGATCTTTGCTACGTTACTTTGTCGTTGCCACTGTTACAATTGCTACAAAACTGCTACTGTTACTTTTGCCACCGTTATCGTTACTTCCATACTACTTTGCTACTAAATACTTTGCTGTAGATATTAAGCCTTTCAGGTGTGGTTGAATTGACAACTCAGCTGCTAATACTTGAGAATATTCTTTGGCTCCCCTTGTGTCGAATCAATAAATTTGGGTTGAATACTCTACCCCCAAAAACTGTTGTGATCCCCTATACTTGTGGGTTATCACCGACTTATTATGTTCTGTAAGAATGCTAGCTTTTGGCTTTACCCGTCTGAGGTACGGTCCCGGATGACCCGGTCGTAACAATCGTAGAGGTGCTCCCTTTACTCCCTAGCCGAACAATCGGGAATGTAGGGGAAACACAGGAGCCAGGCAACCCATCTTGGCAAATATCTTAAGTCAAATAAGTGCATATGTTGGCTTAAAATGTATGAGAAGGATGCAATCAGAACGAATGCGATTTATATATTATTTTGGCTCTTCTAAGGGAGCCCTCATGCAAAGCTGGGTGGCACATTCAATGATGTATATAGTATGAGCCTAGTATGGTTCGGTTCAGCCTAACACTCGCCTTATCGAACAGGGAGAAAGAGAGAAAAAGAAAGAAAGAAAAAAGAGAAAGAATATATAAGGATGTATGTCAAACTCAGGCGTAAAAGCACCACAGCCGGGCTGCGTTCCACGGGTTCGGCTTGAGGCAGTCATCGGACGGGCGGCAAAGGCGATATGCTCCTCCTGTAAGTACTTCATCAATGATGTACGGGCCCTCCCATTTGGGCGATAGTTTATTCTTCTATTTTTTGGGGAGCCGGAGGACGAGGTCTCCCGCGTTGTATGTCTTCTCCCGAACTTCACGGTTTTGGTAGCGCAGTGCTTGCTGTTGATAGATAGCGGGTCGGGCCCGAGCTATATCCCGTTCTCCTTCAAGAGCGTCCAAATCATCCTGCCGATCCAGCTCGGCTTCCTTTTCTTCGCACATGCACACTCTAGGCGCGTCATGGATGAGGTCGCATGGGAGGACGGCTTCCGCACCGTATACCATAAAAAATGGTGTGTATCCGGTTGATCGGTTAGGAGTAGTGCGAAACCCCCACAATACGGAATCAAGTTCCTCGACCCAATGGCAATCTGATTGTTTAAGTGATCGGACCAGGCGAGGCTTGATGCTGCTCATAATGAGACCGTTGGTCCGTTCTACCTGTCCATTGGTTTGTGGGCGGTACACCGAAGCGTAATAAAGCTTAATGCCCATTTTACCGCACCAGTCTTTGACTTCCTGGGCAGTGAAGTTGGTACCGTTATCGATAATTATGTTGTGGGGGACACCATAATGGTGTATAACATCGGACAAGAAGTCAACGACCGGTCCGGGTTCTGCCGAAGTGACGGGCCTTGCCTCGATCCACTTGGTGAATTTGTCGACCATGACCAATAGGTACTTCTTTTTATTTGTCCCCCCTTTGAGTGGCCCGACCATGTCGAGACCCCAGACCACAAACGGCCATGTTATTGGTATCGTCCGAAGAGCTGTGGGGGGCATGTGGCTTTGATTTGCGAACAGCTGGCATCCAACACAATGTTGGACTAATGTCCGGGCATCTTCACGGGTGGTAGGACAGAAGAATCCTGCTCGGAAAGCCATGCTGACCAAAGCCCGAGCTGCCGCGTGGTGCCCGCCCATGCCCGCGTGTATTTCTGCCAGGAGCTGCTGCCCCTCTTCTTCGGAGATGCACCTTTGTAAAATTCCTGTGGTGCTCTTCTTATAGAGTTCACCCTCATGGACCTTGTATGCTTTAGAACGCCGGACAATACATCGTGCCTCCGTCTGATCCTTCGGCAACTGATGTTGCGTGAGGTAGGCTAGCAGAGGCTCTGTCCAGGGGCGATTACGGCCATAACTTCGTGGGCGGAAGGTGTTTCCTCGAGTGCGGAGCCGCCGATGATATGATCTTCAGGTTCGTTTTCCAGTGGAACATTGTGAGCGGGCTCATTGACTGGTGCGCCGGTGACATCGTCCTTCCACACCAGGGAGGGCTTAAAGAGCCGCTCAAGGAAAATGTTTTTGGGAACCAGGTCGCGCTTGGCGCCCATGCGGGCGAGGACGTCCGTTGTTTGATTGCTATCTCTAGCGACATGGTGGAATTCTAGGCCCTCGAACCGGGCTGATATCCGGAGGACCGCATCTCTGTATGTCGCCATCTTGGGGTCCTTGGCGTCAAATTCGCCGTTAACTTGAGAGATCGCTAAGTTTGAGTCTCCCCTTACTTCGAGGAGTTGCACCCCCATAGATGTGGCCATCCGAAGCCCATGAAGGAGCGCTTCGTACTCAGCTGTGTTGTTGGAGTCCGTGTACATTATCTGTAGGACATACCGAACAGTATCACCAGTAGGGGATATGAGAATTACCCCAGCCCCCAGTCCGGCTAACATTTTTGAGCCGTCAAAATACATCGTCCAGTGCAAATATGTACTGTATTCCCAGGGTAGTTCGGCTTCAGTCCATTCGGCTATAAAATCGGCCAACACCTGAGACTTAATAGCTCGGCATGGTTTGTATGTTATTTCAAAAGGAAGGAGCTCGATGGCCCATTTGGCGATGCGGCCCGTGGCGTCCCTATTATTGATTATATCATTCAAGGGAACCTCTGATGCCACTGTGACCGAACATTCTTGAAAGTAGTGTCGTAACTTTCGGGACGCCATGAAAACTGTATAGGGTATCTTTTGATAGTGTGGGTATCATGATTTGCATGGCATGAGCACTTCGGACACATAATAGACCGGCTTCTGGACTTGGAACTTGCGGCCCTTAGACTCCCGCTCTACTACGAGCATACCACGCTGACCACCTGATTGGTGGCTGAAATGTATAGTAGCATGGGCTCGCCGACGCTGGGTGCGGCCAGGATAGGGTTGCCGGCAAGAAGTGTTTTAATCTCCTCAAGTGTTGTAGTTGCTTCGTCTGTCCATTCGAAGTTCTTGGTCTTTTTGAGTAGTCTATAGAGTGGCAGTGCCTTTTCCCCGAGGCGAGATATGAAGCGGCTCAAAGCTGCCACGCATCCTGCCAACTTCTGGACATGCTTGAGCTCTGTTGGTGTTGCGAGTTGGGACAACGCTCTAATTTTGGCTGGGTTAGCCTCGATTCCTCTATGAGAAATGATGAATCCGAGCAACTTTCCGGCAGGGACTCCGAAGACGCATTTTTTTGGGTTGAGCTATATGTCGTAAGCTCGTAAGTTGTCGAAGGTTTGACAGAGGTCGTCTATCAGTTGGTCGATGTGTTTGGTTTTGACAACCACGTCGTCCATGTATGCCTCAACCGTTCTGCCGATTTGGTTTTCAAGGCATGTTTGAATCATGCGCTGGTATGTGGCTACTGTGTTTTTCAGCCCGAACGGCATGGTGTTGAAGCAGAAAGGCCCGTAGGAAGTGATGAATGTGGTTGCCGCCTGGTCGGACTCCTTCATTTTGATCTGGTGGGATCCGGAGTATGCATCGAGGAAGTATAGCGAGTCATGTCCGGCGGTGGCGTCGATGATTTGGTCTATTCTTGGTAGAGGGAAAGGGTCCTTAGGGCAGGCCTTGTTAAGGTCTTTAAAATTGACGCAGAGCCGCCAGGACTTGTCCTTCTTAGGCACCATAACCAGATTTGCTAGCCACTCGGGGTGCTTGATCTTGCGGATGAATCCGGCCTGCAGCAGTTTTGTGAGTTCCTCGCCCATGGCTTGCCGTTTGGGCTCGAAAAATCGGCGCAGATTTTGTTTCACCGGCTTGAAGCCTTTTAAGATGTTTAGGCTGTGCTCTGCCAGCCTGCGTGGGATTCCCGGCATGTCTGAGGGGTGCCAGGCGAATATTTCCTAGTTTTCACGTAGGAATGTTCTTAGTGCCTCGTCGATTGCGGGGTCCAGTTGTGCTCCTATAGATGCTATTTTATTGGGATCTGTTGGGTGCACTTGAAATTTCACTGTTTCATCTGCTGGCTTGAATGATGTGGATTTTGGTCTTTTACTGAGGACCACATCATCCCTGTCGACTGTAGTGCAAAGTGTTGTCAACTCTTCGGCCGTGAGGGCTTCGGATAGTGCCTCTAGGGCAAGGGATGTCGTCTTGTTTTCAGCTCGCAGGGCTTTGCTTGGGTCGCTTTTGAGTGAGATTACCCCGTTGGGCCCTGGCATTTTGAGTTTCATATACCCGTAATGTGGTATGGCCTAAAATCTCGAAAATGCCTCGCGTCCTAGCAAAGCGTGGTATCTGCTGTGGAAGGGCACAATGTGAAATAGTAGGGGTTCAGATCTGTAGTTATCGGGTGTGACGAACACCACGTCCAGGGTTATGCGTCCCGAGCAATGTGCCTTTCTACCAGGGATTATACCTTGGAATGTGGTGTGACTGCGTTCGATGTGAGACCTGTTGAGCTGCATCTTGTCGAGGGTATCTTCATAGATGAGGTTGAGGCCACTGGCTCCGTCCATCAGCACTTTAGTTAGCCGAAAACCGTCGACAATGGGGTCGAGGACCAGTGCGGTCGGTGCGTGGTTGTTACGAGGACTTGGCTCATCTTCACCATCGAAGTTGATAGGCGTGGCTGCCCATGGCTGTGCGATTGTCACTTGATATATCTGGTTGAGCTCTCGAAGAGCCTTTTTCCTTTTATTGTTTGAGGCAAACGTCTCGTAGACCGTAAGGACACTGTGGTCCAGTTGTGAAGCGGCGGGCTGCTTATCTGGAGGTGTAAGGCCCAAGATTGACTCGCCATGTTTGGCCACTTGCCTCACCACCCAGCATGCTCTAAGTCTGTGGGTTGGGTTGGCGTCTAGTAAGGCCGAGTGTATTGGGCATGGTTTATCCAGCAACTCGTCCAGGACTGATCTGGGTCTGGTTTTCCTTTTGTCGGGCTCGTGTTCTGGCGACTGATGTGGGTATGCTCTTTTGACGCGAGCCCTTGCGTTCCGCGCAGTGGGCGGTGACTCCCAGCTTATCTGTTACGCCCTCCACCTATTTTCCATGGCGCAATACTTGCATACTATGTCTGATAGTTCGGTGAAGCTCTGAACTCGGCGACGGGCAAGGGCGTTCAAGAGGCCCTCGTCTTTGCAGGTGAACCGGAAAGCTTGGATCACCTCTTTATCGCAGCAAGATGCCATCCTGTTTTTTACAAGGAGAAATCTAGCCCAATAATGATGGACTATCTCGTTTGGCAGCTATTTGACATACATGAGGTTCCGTATGTCCGGGTTTCCCGTGTCCCGGGAGTATTCCGGATGGGTGGTGGGTGGGAAAAACTCGGGGGGGTCCTATTTGCGGCAGACCCGGACTATCCCCCATAGGAGATTGAGTTGTGTCCGGTCCTAATCGCGCAGGGTTCGGATCCGAACTTATGTGGGGCTGGATCAGTTCGAGGCCAGGTCCTGCTTTATGGCTCAAGTTCGGACGTATCTCTGAGCTGGTGTCCGACTCTGGGATAGAGACTCGAGTGTACACTATTTTTAGCTTAAAAGGCTGCGGCCCCTCCTGGGCCTCTTCGATGGTGGCGACGAGGCGCGTGACTGGAGGGGTGTTGATTTCTCGGTCGTCGGGTTTAAGCTCGACCCGCTCATAGGCCGTAGGCCTGATGACGGAGATATCCATCGCGCGGAATAGGCCTGCCAGGTGGCCGGCCGGATCCTCGAGGGGGTCCGGATTATCTCCAGAAGCTAAGGATGAGCCTTGGTCTTTTTGTGTAGTCTCCACGCCGGGATTCGAGGTCGGGTCGCCTAGGGCCGGGGGTGACTCTCGGCCCTTGGTTGCCGACTCATTGTAAGGGCTCAAGGCTGAAGGAGTGTTATGAAGGAAAGGTTCGGCCGAGATTGACTCTGGGCTTCCGCCTCTTGATTCTGCTTCAAGGGCCGGAGATGGGTTCTCAGCGGGTGGAGTCCGGCCCCTGCTCAGAGCGGAGCCCTCCTGGCTCGAAGCTATTAGGAGGACTGGGGTTGATCCATAGATTGTGCGGGCAGGGGCAGTGAGTCCGGTGAAGACCGGATCGCCCCGCATGTCCGCGACGTATTCCAGATTAAAGAATCGAATTCGGTGTTCAGGGACGAAGTTGTCGATCTGATCCAGATGACCTGTCAGGTCGGCGTGCAGCACAATGCTGCCGAACGCGAAGAGTTGACCGGGGACGAAGAGGTCCCCGGAGTTGATGCCTTCTCCTATGATCAGGCGATCCATCGATCCTCGGGCGACCCCACAGCGGAACTCTCAATGAAAGCACCAATGTCAGTGTCAAAACTGGCAGACCTCGGGGTAGGGGTCCCGAGCTGTGGATCTGGGATCGATGGGGAACAAGGGACGATGAACATAGTGTTTACCCAGGTTCGGGCCCTCTCGAAGAGGTAATACCCTACATCCTGCTTGATTGTATTGGGTGTCCAGTACGATTACAGAGTAGATCTACCTCGAGATCAGCATGTGCTAAACCCTAAGGTGATGAGATGATTGATGTAGCTCTACCCCCTAAAGACTACAACCCTCAGTTTATATAGACACCGATAGGGTTAGGATTACCAGAGATAGATTACAATAAGAGGGAAAGAAATCCTGCCTATCCTTGACTTGGAGGGCACACCACGGCTCCATAGATCTCCTGCCGCTATGCGGCCTTACCAGTCCAGCCAACATTCAATGGGTCGACGCCCTGGGGACCCCTTAGTCCATAACTCGCTCAGATATGTTGAGCGCCGTGCGGCTGGCTGCATGCTCGAGGGACATGCACGCGGCCATCGTCAAAGCGAGCCCTGAGCTTTTCAAGACACCCTGCTTGCTGCTATCTGGTCTTGCGAGATTTGCTCACCATGATACGAAGGCGTACATCATGCCCCTCGACTTCAATCCGACCTCCATTAGCCGAAACTTCTTTGCAGGTATGTACTGGGTCGCCGTACATCATGCCCCTCGACTTCGATCCGATCACCATTGCCTGAAACTTCTTGGCAGGTATGTACTGGGTTGGCATGAACTCCCAATGGATGGCTGCCGTTAGAGAAGTCCGGAAAAAGTTGGTGCTCATGAACTTCCACACCTCCCATGAGATTATCCTTCTTAGGTTGGATTATGTAGGGTTTTACCATCGCGGTCCAAGTCATCTAGATTACATCGTTAGTTGGACAGACCTTGTTTTGTAGAAGATTGTAATCTGCCAAGTGCCCACACGATATGCGAATTATGCAGACTTCAAGCTAATTGCCTTGTTCGACCGCGGACTCGCCTATCTTTCCACCGGTCCCTTCTTTAGCTGGAGACAACTCACCTCGCAGTGGATCATCAAAGCTGATACGCACTTCTGTGATGCTATTGAACACAATGGCATCATCTACGCGATTGACAAAGCAGATGGCACCACGTATTGCTGGGACGGCGTGTGTAAGTTGTTTTTGTCTGATGTTAATGATAACGCCATGACACTGTTTGAACTTTTTGTGATGATTGGCATATCCTTGTTTGAGCAGAATTTGAGTAGAACTATGGCAATGTATTAGACATGCCGTAAATCAGCTATATTTGGAATGAGTTAATTCATGCGATTGTGAGCATGTCATTACAGCCAATTTGTACCCTTGAATAATCAAACGGTTAGGAAGATGCGGATATTCTCCTAACTTTATAGTAATCTATATACTACTAAATATGAGTGTGTATCAATAGCCATGTTAGTTTCCTCATTTTCATGATGTAGAAACATGCATCACACTATTGGCTTCATGTAACCATACATTAGGGAAGTAAATGTGCATATGGAGAACTCTATATTTGGAAGTAGTGAAATCCTATAATGCTTACCATGTGTACATACCTATATTCGCCCTTCAGCAATCAATGACTAGAATAATATCCTCACAAGAATTTTGCCCATAGAACATGAGTATATAACAATGCATGGTCTATTAGTTTCCTTGAAGAATTTGTTTGTGAGGACAGAACATGATTACAAAACATGCATGACATGGTAGTTTCCTGTGAAGAATCGATTGCGAGATAACATGAGTATAACCATGCATGGCACTTCTATATTTTTGAACCCAGTATACATTTCCTTGTATTTTCCTCTCAGTTCTAACAGGGACAGATCAATGTTGTTTCTTGCATTATCCTACTCATACTCTGAACAATGTTGATCTTACATTAACAATGCCTGTCCTTTTTTGTATGATGTAGTGTCCCTACAGTTACTGCCCTTTGTAATCACACCACCTTTGCCAAAAATAGGGAAGCACAATTGGTTCCTCGCTCGATCAGACGACGGCAAAAGACTGATGATCATTCCCACACATGAGCAGGAAAAGTTACATTGCAAAAATCCCACTGTGTACAAGCACCGTGAAATAAGTCAGTATCCGGAGAGTGGCTGTTACATCTATGAGCAGGATACCAGCTTGCTAGGGACTTCAGGATTTTTGAGTTGGAGGTTGATACGTCTCCAACGTATCTATAATTTTTTATTGTTCCATGATGTTATATTATCATTCTTGGATGTTTTACAATCATTTTATAGCAACTTTATATCATTTTTTGGGACTAACCTATTGACATAGTGCCCAGTGCCATTTGCTTGTTTTTTACTTCGCAGAATATCAATACCAAACGGAGTCCAAACGCAGCGAAACTTTTTGGAGAATTTTTTGGACCAGAAGACACACGATGGGCCAAGGAAGTACTAGAGGGGGGCTCCAAGGGGAGCACAACCCACCTAGGCGCGCCTGGGGGCCCAGGCACGCCCTGGTGGGTTGTGCCCACCTCGGCCACCTCCCGCACCGCCACTTTGCTCTATAAACACACCGAAAATCCAAAAACCCTAGGGGAGTCGACGAAACACAATTCCAGCCGCCGCAAGTTCCAGAAACCACAAATCCAATCTAGACACCATCACGGAGGGGTTCATCATCCTCATTGGTGCCTCTCCGATGATGCGTGAGTAGTTCATTGTAGACCTACGGGTCCGTAGTTACTAGCTAGAAGGCTTCCTCTCTCTCTTTTGATTCTCAATACAATGGTCTCTTGGAGATCTATTTGATGTAACTCTTTTTGCGGTGTGTTTGTTGGGATCCGATGAACTTTGAGTTTATGATTAGATCTATTTTATCCATGAAAGTTATTTGAGTTTTGATCTCTTATATGCAAGATTGCTTATAGCCTCATATTTCTTCTTCGAATCTTTGGTTTAGTTAGGCCGACTAGATCGATTTTTCTTGCCATGGGAAGAGGTGCTTTGTGATGGGTTCGATCTTACGGTGCTCAATCCCAGTGACAGAAGGGGACATGACACGTATGTATTGTTGCTATTAAGGATAACAAGATGGGGTCTATTCCTACATGAATAGATCTTGTCTACATCATGTCATCGTTCTTATTGCATTACTCCGTTTTTCCATGAACTTAATACACTAGATGCATGCTGGATAGCGGTCGATGTGTGGAGTAATAGTAGTAGATGTAGGCAGGAGTCGGTCTACTAATCTTGGCCGTGATGCCTATATAATGATCATTGCCTGGATATCTTCATAATTATTTGAAATTAAATCAATTGCCCAACAGTAATTTGTTTACCCACCGTATGCTATTTTTTCTCGAGAGAAGCCACTAGTGAAATCTACGGCCCCCGGGTCTCTTCTTTATCATATTTGCCTTCGAGACCTATTTTTATTTGCTTTTATTTTCAGATCTATTAATCCAAAAACCCAAAAATACCTTGCTGCAATTTTTTGTTATTTATTTTATCTTGCGTTCCCGCGAGATCTATTTATCCAATCTACTATAATTTTATCTATATTTTTACCCGGGAGGGATTGACAACCCCTCTTTTACGTCGGGTTGCAAGTATTTGTTCTTTGTGTGCAGGTACCGTTTACATAGTGTTGCGTGGTTCTCCTACTGGTTTGATAACCTTGGTCTCATCACTGAGGGAAATGCCTACCATAGCTGTGCTGCATCATCCCTTCCTCTTTGGGTAAATACCGACATAGTTCAAGCCGCATCAAAAGGAATTTCTGGCACCGTTGCCGGGGAGACATCATCAATATCTATCAGGTTCCTAATCACAAATCTCATCTCCTTGCAATTTACAATATTTTCCATTTGCCTCTCGTTTTCATCTCCCCCACTTCACAAAAATTTGCCGTTTTATTCGTCCTCTTTTTCGTTTGTCGTTTTCTTGTCAGATCTGTCTTTTTGCTTTTGATCTTGTTGCTATGGCCAGTTTGACTACTCCTCCTTTGTCACCGGATTTTGAAGTTTTATACTTCAAGCAGAGACAAGGAGAAAATTTGAAAGATGCTTGGTAAAGGCTAATGGAATCCTATCGCATTTGCAATCTAAAAGGGGATGCAAAAATTTTGCTTCGAAATTTTTATATAGGTTTAGCCTTGCATCATAGACAACTTTTGGATTTTGCCGCTAAAGGAAATTTTATTGAGCTTGATGCTAATACCGCTTACGAGATCCTAGAAGGGATTTTGGGAATTCCGCCTACGAAAAAGGGGATTTCTTTTACTCAAGAAGGAGCTCAAATTTTGGAGAAGTTGAGTGATTTGCATAAACATTAGGTTGAGTTACAAAAATACAATGAACCTCTGAAACATATCAGTGGGAACCTCAATCAAATGAATACCTTGATTACTCTTTGCAATAAGCTTTGGATATTTTGGATCTCAAGATGGTCTCTTTTCCTAAAAATCTTGGGAAGCGTAAAGAGCCTCCCAGGTTTGAAAAGGCCCTTACAAAAGTCACAAAAACCAAAGACGACAATACTTGAGTCTTTGCATTATGCCTAGCTAGGGGCGTAAAACGATAGCGCTTGTTGGAAGGCAACCCAATGAATAAAATTTATTTTTGTCTTTTTCTTTCTGTTCTTGAGTGTTTGCAAAATTATGCTACTGTTATGATTGTGTTTTTTTTATGTTTTAATTAGTGTTTGTGCCAAGCAAAGCCTTTGGGATCATTTTGGGTGATAGTTGATTTGATCTTGTTGGAAAACATAAACTTTTGCGTCCAGTAAAAGAATTTTCAAAAATCACAGAATTAACGAAAGCTTCTGAATTTTTTACGCAAGATTGATATACAAATTTCCTAAATCGTCCTAATTGTTCATAATTTTTTGAGTTACAGAAGTATACGAAGTTGTCAGATTGCTACAGACTGTTTTGTTTTTGACAGATTCTTTTTTTTTTGCGTTGTTTGCTTATTTTGAAGAATCTATGTTTTGTATTGGAGGGTATAAGCTATAGTAAAGTTGAAATACAGTAGATATAATGCAAAAATAAAATATGAATGGGTTTGCAACAGTACTTAGAGTAGTGATTTGCTTTGTTATACTAACGGATCTCGCGAAGGTTTTGTTGAGTTTTGTGTGATTGAAGTTTTCAAGTTTTGGGTGAGATCACGATGGGTGAAGGAATAAGGAGTAAGAAGAGCCTAAGCTTGGGGATGCCCCCGAGTGGCATCCCCTCTTTCTTCTAATGACCATCGGTATTTTACTTGGAGCTATATTTTTATTCGTCACACATCATGAGTTTTGCTTGGAGCGTCTTATATGATATGAGTCTTTGCTTGTTTTTCTTTTTATTTTGTGTCATCTATCCTTGCTGGACACACCTATTTGAGAGAGCCAAAATTTTGCTATGATTTGTTAGAATTGCTCTCTTTGCTTCACTTAAATCTCTTTGAGCTATGGAATTGCTCTAGTGCTTCACTTATATCTTTTTTGAGCATGGTGTGCTTTAGTATTTTTGAAGAAGCGCTCTCATGCTTCACTTAGATTTATTTGAGAGTTACTAAATTTTGAAGAAATTCTCTCATGCTTCACTTATATTATTTTGAGAGAAGAAACTTTTTATGCTCATGTTCTTCACTTAGATTTGTTTCAGCTATCAAAAGCAACATATGAAATTAGTCCCAAAGTGATAGATATTCAAGAGGGATATAATAAAAACTTTCATGAAGATCATTGGAAAAAATAAACTTGATTCTTTGTAATAGTTTTACGATATGATGATATAATATGTGAGTCACGTTGATGAGTAATTATGCTTTAGTAAGAATATTGGTGTTAAGGTTTGTGATTCCCTATGCAGGCACGAAAGTCAATAGTTATGCAATGAAATTATATCCTACTTGTGGTGCATTATTCGGTGTTAGTTATGCTTAATGCTGGCTTATGAGATTTTTTGTTTCTTGGTTGGATGCTTCTCAATCCTTTGCTCGCCTTCACTTGTACTAAGTGGGATTACAACTTGTGCATCCAAAATCCTTAAACCCAGTTTTTGCCATATGAGTCCACTATACCTACCTATATGCGGTATTCTTTTGCCGTTCCAAGCAAATTTGTATCTGCCATCTCTAATCATAAAATTAAATTTCCTTTTTGTGTGCTCGTACCGCTCATGAAACGGTACGGGGTGGCTGATATTTTTCCATGCTAGATGTGTTATTCTCAAGATGAGTGTTTATTCACTTGTCATTGCACGAGAGTACGGCAAAGGTATTAGGGATGCCCAGTCCCAAAATGAAAAAATGAATTTACTTTATGTTGTCAAATAATAAATTCCTTGGAAAGTGTTGGTATGGACGGCACCCGTGGATTCGGTTAGCCGTGAAATGTGAAAGTATGGTGGAAAAAGGAATAAACTTTATTTTCTGTTTGGGAACCGCCTATGATATATCTAGCATGGAAAGTATTGGGAACTACTCGATTGTTTTCGTTGACAGGAAAGGCATGCCACCCAAAATGTTTAATCTCTATCTTTTTCGCTTTGAGCTCTGGCACCTCTACAAATCCATGCTTCCCTCTGCGAAGGGCCTTTCTATTTACTTTATGCAATTTTTATTTGAGTCTCCATCTTCTCTTATAAAGCACCAACTAAGGGGCACTATGATCGTACTTGAGCATTGGGTGTAGCTAATATGCGAGTGTGTTTCATGAATGGATCAATGATTGAGCATAATGGCCAAGGGATAACTAGCTTTAGTGTTGATATTTTGAAAGACATGGTTGCTTGTTAATATGCTTGAGTATTCAAATCTTCATGTCAAAACTAGACTATTGCTTTGAATCATATAAAAAGTCCAAATGTCCATGCTACAAAGAAAGGAATATGTGATGAACATGTTAGGCAGCATTCCACATCAAAAATTCTTTTTTTATCATTTACCTACTCGAGGACGAGCAGGAATTAAGCTTGGGGATGCTGATACGTCTCCAACATATCTATAATTTTTTATTGTTCCATGCTATTATATTATCATTCTTAGATGTTTTACAATCATTTTGTAGCAACTTTATATCATTTTTTGGTACTAACCTATTGACATAGTGCCCAGTGCCAGTTGCTGGTTTTTGTTTGTTTTTTACTTCGTAGAAAATCAATACCAAACAGAGTCCAAACGCAGCAAAACTTTTTTGAGAATTTTTTTGGACCAGAAGACACACGATGGGCCAAGGAAGTACCAGAGGGGGGCTCCGAGGGGAGCACAACCCACCTGGGCGCGCCTGGGGGCCCAGGCGCGCCCTGGTGGGTTGTGCCCACCTCGGCCGCCTCCCGCACCGCCACTTTGCTCTATAAATACCCCAAAAATCCAAAAACCCTAGGGGAGTCGACGAAACACAATTCCAGCCACCACAAGTTCTAGAAACCACAGATCCAATCTAGACACCATCATGGAGGGGTTCATCATCCTCATTGGTGCCTCTCCGATGATGTGTGAGTAGTTCATTGTAGACCTACGGGTCTGTAGTTAGTAGCTAGATGGCTTCCTCTCTCGCTTTTGATTCTCAATACAATGGTCTCTTGGAGATCTATTTGATGTAACTCTTTTTGCGGTGTGTTTGTTGGGATCCGATGAACTTTGAGTTTATGATCAGATCTATTTTATCCATGAAAGTTATTTGAGTTTTGATCTCTTATATGCATGATTTCTTATAGCCTCGTATTTCTTCTTCGAATCTTTGGTTTACTTAGGCCGACTAGATCGATTTTTCTTGCCATGGGAAGAGGTGCTTTCTGATGGGTTCGATCTTACGGTGCTCAATCCCAGTGACAGAAGGGGACATGACATGTATGTATCGTTGCTATTAAGGATAACAAGATGGGGTCTATTCCTTCATGAATATATCTTGTCTACATCATGTCATCGTTCTTATTGCATTACTCCATTTTTCCACGAACTTAATACACTTGATGCATGTTGGATAGCGGTCGATGTGTGGAGTAATATTAGTAGATGCAGGCAGGAGTCGATCTACTAATCTTAGACCTGATGCCTATATAATGATCATTGCCTGGATATTGTCATAATTATTTGAAGTTCTATCAATTGCCCAACAGTAATTTGTTTACCCACCGTATGCTACTTTTTCTCGAGAGAAGCCACTAGTGAAATCTACGGCCCTCGGGTCTCTTCTTTATCATATTTGCCTTCGAGACCTATTTTTATTTGCTTTTATTTTCAGATCTATTAATCCAAAAACCCAAAAATACCTTGCTGCAATTTTTTGTTATTTATTTTATCTCGCGTTCCCGCGAGATCTATTTATCCAATCTACTACAAATTTATCTATCTTTTTACCCGGGAGGGATTGACAACCCCTCTTTTACGTCGGGTTGCAAGTATTTGTTCTTTGTGTGCAGGTACCGTTTACATAGTGTTGCGTGGTTCTACTACTGGTTCGATAACCTTGGTCTCATCACTGAGGGAAATACCTACCGTAGCTGTGCTACATCATCCCTTCCTCTTTAGGGAAATACCAACGTAGTTCAAGCCGCATCAGAGGTGGGTAAACAGCCTTGGTTCACACTCTCTGTTTCTCGGACTCAATTATCCGATTAACCAGGAGATCACCAATCGCAAGGACCTTGATGGCAGAGAGGCTCTGTTTGCTAGGGAAAACTATGTCTACACGGCGAGCCCGAGGACTTCGGGAGCAAACTCCCCTGATTGTCAACGATACAGCCTGCAGCCAAAAGAAGGTGAGAATGACGAAGGCATCTGGATTAACTTTGATCCTTGGATGTCTCAAGTCCGACAGGCAGTGATGTGGTTCAAGCCTTCGGGTTGATAGGTAATTGGGCTGTTGCGTCGAAAGGGTGGAGTTCTGGTGTCTCTGAATCAATGCTGGCTGAAGCGGGGCTGCAAATTATGATGGTGTTGGATCATCCCTCTTCGAATGACTTGTTGTCTTTACTGCTTGTTCTGGATGGGTAGTTCTCTCTTTTGTTATGCAGACTCCTTGTCATTTGGCCATCCTCGTCTATGTCACTCTTACTATGTAATAGTTGCCTCTCTTTAGAATGTCATTCTCGTCTGGATCACGAGAGTCTGAGTGCTGCAGATGGGTGCGTTTTGGTGGTGTACCAAGACTTCTTATGAACTATCATGTCTTGTTGTTTATGTTAGTAGTAGTCACTAGTCAGTGTTTGAATGTTGTGTATATCGTTGTTTCGAACTGTTTATTGTCTCGAACTGCTGGTGGGCTAAATGAGGGCATCACCATTCTCCAGTGTTCAGAGTATACCTCCTTTTTTTCAAGTTATAATTTGAGCTCATTGTCTTTTCGATGATGTACACTTGTTTGGGCCAGTGAGGTGTCATTGAATATGGGCCGAGTAGTAACGTAATGCCAAATAGGTCAATTATGACTCTCAGGCCGACATGTGGGCGCCACCGGTGTTTTCGTGAGCTTGCGCGCCAAGAGCGTATTCACGCGTGTTCGAAATTCATGCGACCTTTTCATCCCCTATCTCCTGCCCCTCCCCCACCTCTGGAATCTCGATTCCTACTCCAGTTCCCCCAAATCCCCCTCCTATAATCCCTGTACTCAAGCGCACTATCATGTTGCCGGTCAACGCGGATCTCCGAGCCAGAGATCCTGAGGTCCGTCCTGCCTTCGGGCGCTGCGTGCTGTCGCTCAACAGTGGCATGGCGGCGCTTGATGACCAGTTTGTCGGCAAAGTGCTGATGGTAACCATCAACGGCCACTAGCCTCCCGTATCGTCGGACGACCTTGTCAAAGCTCTTGGCATTGCGCACGGCATCCAAATAAGTGACTTGCTCGTCGACGTCTGTCCGCCACCGGCTGATTTCTTCGTCAGCTTCCGGACAACTTTTGACTGCAGTCGTGTGTTCAAATCTTCCTGGCGTTTGTTCTGCAATGGCGCGCTGGTGAGCTTTGATCGGTGGCACCCAAGATGGGGCTCGGTGCCCTCTGAGCTTGAGTTTTTAACAAAGCTTACCTTCCACGGCATGCCTCGACGTGCTCGGAACACCGAGTCCATGAATGAGCTTATCAACGACCTAGGACGTGAGCTCGTAAGTATGTTTGTTCCTCCAGACAGCTGAGCTCTGACGGTTATGGCATGGATGAAGAAGTCGTCCACCATACTGAAGGTGATTGGTGTTGAGATACCAGTGCAGGAACCGGGGTTGTACTATTCATCTCCACCAAGGCCGCCATGGACCACGTTAGGGATGTACCTGTATCGAGTGTTCATGCATGTCGAAGAAGTGGTCAATCCATCAATCGAAGTCCTGCCGCCGCCGCTGGTGCCAGGGTCCGTCGATGACGTCCATTACAAGAGTCAACGTTAGACTTTCCCCATGTTGCTCGGAACGATGGATGGCACAGGGCCTACTTCATCACGCGGCGGAGGTCACTGCTTCTTTGGGAGAAGAGGCAGGGCTGGTTGCCTGGATGTGCTCTAATTTGAGGTAACAACTGAATCTTCTCAGATACTAGTTAAATCCGAGCTATCGGTGTGAAGCACTGATGTGCCAGTACATTTGATTGTGACATGTTCTATTTTTGGACCTGAACTTTTTTTAGAAAGGGGTGTACGTCAACTTAATGTGCTAGCAGAACTTATTGTGTTGTCTGTCTGTTTTCTTTGCATAGCATTCAAGATATTTCCCTACCATTGATAAAGACGATGAACGGTTATGTACGAGTTTGTTGGTTTCAACATAGCCCTACCCGTAGCGATCCACTGCTTCCACCCTGGTTTTGTCGTCTGCATGAAATTTTTTTATGCAAGTTCAATGTGCTATGATGTTCTATATGATTGTGTCAACTATATAAGTTTTTACTGACCATCAGCAATGCATATGGCTGAAAGATGTATTTATGAGCATCGACCGATGGGTCTCTCTCTCTCTCACACACACACACACACAAGTGGGACCCATTGAATTATTTCTTCGCTCGTGACAGCTTTTAATTAGGTTCCACTGTACTCTAATTTTTTTCTTAAGTTATTAATTGAGCTCAGTGACTTCAAAAAGTTGTACAGAAGCCATGTTTGGGCCTTTTCTGGCGTCGTTGAATGTGGGCTGAGTAGCTATGTAAAGTTGTACTGTACTACACAGGCCTTTTCCGTTGAACATCAGCAATTCAACTGGGCCGACAGTTGTACACAAGATCCTAAAATAAGCACAGCCTAGCCTATGTTTCTTTTAATAAAATGCACAGCTCGGTTCATTTTTTATATAATAAGATTCCATGCCCAACTTAACTTGTTTTAATAATATTCCTATCTCAATACTATTTTTTATACGAAATGCTCAGTCCAGACCATCATTGTTTTTTCACCCATCCCAGAAAATGGGTCCATTTCTACTAAAATCAAATGGCTTGTAAATTATCAGAAATGGTAAATGGGCTGCATGTATGCAATATTATTTTTTCACCCAGCCCAGTAAATAGGTGTATTCGAATAAATAATCAAAAGCGCTGAAAATTATCATAAATAGTAAATCAGCTATTATTATTTTTACCCAGCCCAGGAAATAGATTATATTTTGAGTCAAAGCCCAGGAAAATAGATGTATTGGAAAACAAAATGAAATGGGTTGTAAAACCTAAATAAATGGGCTGCATTCCGCCACAACTTTCGAAGCTGACTTTGTTGGCCCACTAGACGAAGCCTGCGCAAGCTGTTGTCCATTTAGTGAACAAAATGATTTAATGGTCTAAAACAAAAAGTCAACAAATTATTCTGACATATGTAGTCATTGGATTGACATCCAACGGTGATCTTGCTTCTTCAATTCTGATCTAGTTGCTCTTGCTCCAGCCGACAAAACCATCGCCGGCTGGAGCGCCTGCATCTGCCTCCCATGGCCGGCTGTGCTGCCGCGCAGGCCTCGCCGCCCCACCCTACTCCCAATGGTGGCCAGATCATACTTGTACTCACCCACACCTTCTGTTATTCTCCGACGACGGCAGCCTCACCCGACAGCCGAACAAGTCCCTCGTACTCCCCTCCACTAGGGACTACAGTGCCCCTTGTTCCACGACTCCAGATCGTTCCCATCTTAGGCCTCGCCGTTGTCCACCGCCGTGGTCCGCTCGACGATGCGTGGTCAACAATGAGAGCCAACATGGAGTACGTCGAGAGTCTGACAGCTGGGAACCACCAGCTACATCTTCGCATGCAAGCTAGTGCCTCCTTATTATGCGGGAATAAATGATTCCTCCCCCTCACCGGTTGGACCCACTAGCTACAATCTTCGCACGCAAGGATGTTCATTCTTATTACGCAAAAAAAAGTCCTCCCCATGACAGCTGGGACCCACGAGCTACATCTTCGCACGGAAGGAAGTGCCTCCTTGTTACGCGCAAGAAAAATGATTCCTTCCCCTGCTAGCTCGGACCCACCTGATTCGGAGGCTGACTTGTGGGCCTACTAAGTTCACACGTACGCAAGGCTTTGTTAACCTAGTCAACAAACGATTCTAGCAGCAGTGACCGTTGGATTAACATCCAACGGCCGCGTTGCATCTTCAATCTCTGATCTTCTTGCTCCAGCCGCCGAAACCAGCGCCAGCTGGACCGCCTGCTCCTGCCTACCGTGGCCGGCTATGCTGCCACCGCTGGCCATGCCATCCCTCTACTCACCCACGCCTCTTGTTATTCTCCGGTGACGGCAGCCTCACACCGCAGCTGAAGCAATCAACCCTCGTACTTCCCTCTGCGTGGGCATCCACTACTGTGTCTTTCCCGGATCCACGTCGTTCCCTTCCTAGGCCTCGCCGTCGTCCACCGCCTTGGTGCTCTCGGCGCGGCGTGGTTAACGTGGTCAACGAATGACAGCCATCGGAAGAGGACTTTAGGCGGTGAGGCTGACAGCTGGACCCACCAGCTACATCTTCAAACACAAGGAAGTGCCTCCTTATTATTCGCTAAATAAAAATGATTCTTCCCCCTGACAGCTGGGACCCACCAGCTATATCTTCGCACGCAAGGAAGTGCATCCTTGTCCTCCCTAACAGCTGGGACCCACTCGATCGAAGCATACATAGCGGTGTCTGTCTGGTCGCGAACATGCACGTACATACTGGTCGATCAGTCTGTCTGCAATGATGAACCGTGGACAAGCAAGCAGCAGCACGTGTAGTAGCAGAGCCTCCGACATAGCAATTCAGGCAGTCCAGTCTAAACAGTCTACACGTACGTACAGCCACATGCCAAAAAATACGGCCACATACGTACATACGGGCGGGGTCTCGAACGCCTACTCGGGCATACGTACGGCCAGGGCTCGTGTACATGGAGAGGCAGCAGATGGCGTCCTGTTCATCGGCAGCCAACTGGCTGGTTCGGAACGAAGAAACTGCGTCATGTTCATCGGGAGGCAACAGAACGCGTCGTGTTCATCGGGAGCCAACCGGCTTGGATGGAACAGCCGAAACGGGGCCTGGCATACCGCAGAACGGAGGAAACGGCCTTCTGTTTGATCGTGTATGGTCGAAACAGGGTCCTGTTGATTGGGAGGGGTGTGGTGTACCGCAAAACGAAGGAAACAGACTTGTGTTGGAGCGCCTACGGTCGAAACGGGGTCCTGTTCATCGGGAGGGGTGTGGCGTACCGCAAAACGGGACTCCACGGGCTACTGTTCATCCACCGTCTACTGCCTCGCTCCAGCCTCCATGGGCTACTGTTCATCCACCGTCGACTTCCTCCAGCCTCCACGGGCTACTATTCATCCACCGTCGACTTCCTCCAGCCTCCACCTGCTACTGTTCATCCACCGCGACCTTCCTCCGCCTCCACCAGCTACTGTTCATCCACGGGCTCACTACAAGAAATATGTCAACTTATGACCTTCTGTCAGTGACCTTGGAAGAAATAGTCATAAATCTACGACCATTTGAGACCAATTGGTCGTAAGCTATTCGGAGGGCTCCAAACCCTAAACTATAACAACCATTTTGGTCAGAAAGGTCGTAATTTCCTTACACGATATGGTCGTAAAGCAGACAGCACTGGTCCGCTGCCTTATTTCTAGCTGATCACGACCAATATAGATGGTCATAACCATGTAAATTGTGGTGGATTGGTATGACTAGACGCCACCTCATCAGTTTTGCCTATGTGTCATGTCCATGTGTTAATTTTTGCCCTAGGTTGTGAAGCAACCTATATTTTTGTTATTCCCAAAATTCCCAAACAATTCTCATAAATACTTTGGGCCATATCTTCATCAAATATGTCGAAAACCTTCCTTGCCTAGTTCAAAAATAATTTAACAATATTCATTTGCCTATTCTGTTCAGAACAGCACTTTGTGAAGGAGATGCTATTTATATATTCTTGATTGCCCTAAAAAAATTTGGGCACTCTTTCCTATCCAAATCATTGCCTCATGATAAAATTCAGCTCCATTTGCCCAGTAAATCTTCCTCGGCAAATTTCCAAAGTTTTTGTCCACCTAGAAGCTTTGTGAAGGAAGTACTAGCTATGCATATCCTAATGAGTTGAATTTTTGCCACATCTTCTATATGCCCATACCATAGCTCTCCACAAAATTTTAGCCCCATCTAACAATCCATGAGAGATCACCATCCAATCTTTGTTTCTGGTAATATTTTCAGTTTGTGAAGCAACTATATTTTATATTGCCTTATAATTGCTAAAAATTTACCAGGACATGACCCTGCCCATAGAATCTCCCTCCACCAAATTTTAGCTCATTTAATTTAACCATTTTCCCTCAATATTTTTCCCAATTTTCTGTTCAGTGGAGGGCATTGTGAAAGAAGTACCATTTTTATATATCCAAATGACATGAAATTTATACAGTTCCTTCATATGCCCAAATTATCACCCCCCACCAAATTGCAGCTCAATCAAATCATCTATGTGAGTCCAGGTTCAATTTCTATTTTATGGCCAGATTGGCACATTGCAAAGCAAGTGTTATCTAGACCCCTCCTATTACCCTCAAACTTTTTGGGCACTCTTCCATACCCAAATCATTGCCACATGATAATATTCAGCTCCATTTTCCTAGTAAATCTTCCTCAAAAAATTTCCAAAGTTTCTATCCAGAGAGAAGCTTTGTGAAGTAAGTACTAGCTAGGCTTATCCAAATGATCTTATATTTTTTCAAATCTTCCATATGCTCAAATAATCACTCTCCACAAAATTTGAGCTCTATTAAACAAACGATGTGAGCTCATCATCCAATCTTTTATTCTTGTCATATTTTCAGTTTGTGAAGCAACTATATTATATATTGCTTCATTATTTCTGAAAATTTACCAGGGCATGACCATACCTATGTAACTTACCTACACCAAATTTGAGCTCATTTCATTTATCCAATTTCTCTCACTAATCTTCCCAAGTTTCCGTCCAAAGAAGAGCATTGTGAAGGAAGTACCACTTTGGCATGTCCAAATGGTATCAATTTTCTACAATGCTTTCCTATGCCCAAATAACCATCCTCCACCAAATTTTAGCTCAATCCATTCATTATTTTGAGCCCAGCTTCAACATTCATATTTATGTTCAGTGTGGTACTTTGCAAAGCAAGTATCACCTAGGCTCCTCCATTTGAGCTGAAAATTTGTGAAGACAGTCTTCTTAGTAGATGATCATCCTCAGCCAAAACTCACGCCCATTGGCCATGTGCATTTCCCGTACCGCTAATCAAACACTTGGCTGCTAATTCATGTTTGAGCATAGTTCGGTCTCCTCGTGAGAATCTTCTGTTGTCATTTTCTTCCTACAACCTACCTGGGGAGTGCCCAACCCACTAGACATGCCTAGGCCGCCCAGAACACATGGCAACGCCACGGTCACGCGGTGACCACGCGACGGGCATGTGAGTTTACGCGCTCTGGAGTTGGGGCCCTCGGCCACCGTCGAAACCTCAACGTATCACCACAAAACCATGTATTTCTGATTAAATAGATATTTATGTAACTATAAATGATTTTTGGAAAAAAATAAAGAGCAAACTATAAGGCAGCTGCAGTTCAAATTTGACCCATTTCCTACTAAATCGGCGAAAATTTGTCTTTTTCACGAGAGGTGGATCAAACTTTTGACACCCAACCATATTGTCAATTGTGCATTAAATATGGCCTAATATTTTAGAAATTTTATTTGGTCCAATTTTGCAACAAATATATGGTAGGTCCTTCACAAAAAAACACTCATTTTGGGCACTCGAAAATGGAAAATGTATTTTTCGTCCAAAGAAAATGAAAAGTTCCTTAGGCAACATTGTTTGCCATTCCAATATGCACCCTTGTGCATGATATGAGATCATTTGAACAAACTATGCCATGAATGCTACCATAAGATTGATCATTTGGCTTGAAAACCATGAATCTCCACACATGATAGCCCATTTCTGAGAACATTTTTTTAAAATAATTACCATATTACAAGTTTATTATTTTTCCTAGTAACTTGGACACATATAATGACACAATGCGAAGGTTTTCTAATTTTTTGATTTTTTTTGAATTTTTCATGCCCATTTCAAAATGCGGTCAAAACGGCGGGCATGACTGTTCCTAGCTAGTGGTTGAATCTTGGAAAACTTTTCGCATTTCTCTAATGAAATAGATACTTTTGTACCTAAAAATGATTTTTGGAAAAAATCATGAGCAAACTATGAGGTAGCTGCAGTTCAAACTTGACCCGCTTCCATTTGGATCGGCGAAAATTTGTCTTTTTCACGAGAGGTGAATCAAAACTTTTGACACCCAACCATTTGGTCAATTGTACATTAAATATGTCCTAATATTTTAGAAATTTGATTTGGTACAATTTTGCAACAAATATATGGTAGATCCTTCACAAAAAACTCATTTTGGGCATTCAAAAAATGGAAATTGAATTTTTCGTCCAAAGAAAATGAAAACTTCCTTAGCCAACATTGTTTGTCATTCCAAGATGCATCTTTGTACACAATATGAGATCATTTGAACAAACTATGCCATGAATGTGGCCATAAGATTGACCATTTGGCTTGAAAGCCATGAATCTTCATACATGATAGCTCATTTCTGAGAACACTTTTTAAAAATAATTACCGTATTACAAGTTTATTATTTTTCCTGGTAACTTGGTCACATGTAATGACACAATGCGAAGGTTTTACAACTTTTTGATTTTTTTTTATTTTTCATGCCCATTTCAAAATGCGGTCAAAACGGCGGGCATGACTATTCCTAGCTAGTGGTTGAATCTTGGAAAACTGTTGGTGTTTCTCTGATTAAATAGATACTTTTGTACCTAAAAATATTTTTTGGAAAAAATAAAGAACAAACTATAAGGCAGCTGCAGTTCAAACTTGACCCGCTTCCAACTAGATCGGCGGAAATTTGTCTTTTTCACGAGAGGTGGATCAAATCTTTTGATACCCAACCATTTGGTCAACTGTACATTAAATATGGCCTAATATTTAAGAAAAATGATTTGGTCCAATTTTGCAACAAATATATGGTAGGTCCTTCACAAAAAAACTTATTTTGGGCGCTCGAAAAATGGAAAATGAATTTTTCGTCCAAAGAAAATGAAAACTCCCTTAGGCAACATTGTTTTCCATTCCAAGATGCACCCTTACGCACAAGATGAGATCATTTCAACAAACTATACCATGAATGTGGCCATAAGATTGATCATTTGGCTTGAAAGCCACGAATCTTCACACATGATAGCTCATTTCTGAGAACACTTTTTAAAAGAATTGTCGTATTACAAGTTTATTATTTTTCTGGTAACTTGGTCACATATAATGACACAATGCGAAGGTTTTCCAATTTTTATATTTTTTTTTGAATTTTTCGTGCCCATTTCAAAATGCGGTCAAAACGGCGGGCATGACCGTTCCTAGCTAGTGGTTGAATCTTGGAAAACTTTTGGTGTTTCTCTAACTAAAAAGATACTTGTGTACCTAGAAATGATTTTTGGAAAAAATAAAGTGCAAATTATGAGGCAGCTGCAGTTCAAATTTGACCCGCTTCTGACTGAATCGGCGGAAATTTGTCTTTTTCAAGAGAGGTGGATCAAATCTTTTGACACCCAACCACTTGGTCAATTGTGCATTAAATATGGCCTAATATTTTATAAAATTAATTTGGTCCAATTTTGCAACAAATATATGGTAGGTCCTTCACAAAAAAACTCATTTTGGGCGCTCAAAAAATGGAAAATGTATTTTTCGTCCAAAGAAAATGAAAACTCCCTTAGGCAACATTATTTGCCATTCCAAGATGCACCCTTGAGCAAAGGTTTTCAAGTTTTTTTTTAATTTCTTATGCCCGTTTCAAAATGTGGTCAAAATGACGGGCATTTCTAAAGACACTTATCTTAAAGATATTTGTCTTATTACTAGTTTGTTATTTTTTTCTTCTAAAAACTAGGTCACATTTGATGTCACGATGAGAAGGTTTTCATTTTTCATTTTTTTTGAATTTCTCAGGTCAAGAATATAGACGACATGATTTAACATATTATTTTTAAATATATTACGTTTATAATTTTATTTGAGACAACGACCAAGTTAGATGGTCATAATGTTGTACGATGTATTGCGTTCTGATTGGTCCATGGACAGAACACACTGATCATGCATGAAACACCGTTGGATCCCGGATCCAACGGCAGCCCTCACCCCCTCACCTCCCTACCAACCCCACCTGAATACCTAAGCCGAAACCCTAGCTCAGTCCTCCTAGACATCTTCCATCCACCATCCCCCTCGCCTCCTTTCTTTCTTTATTTCTCACCTGAGCCGATCCCCTCCCTCGTCTCCCACATCGCCGCTGCCGCCACCCACCCACCCACCGCCCTGTCCCTCCCACAGCTCCTCTCAATCCCGTCCCCTTCCTCCCCGCCATCGCCCTCGCCTCCCTCCCCTCCCCCTCTCCCCCTCTGCAGCGGTGCATCCCACCTCCAGATCTAGCAGTGGAGGCACCGACGTTCCCTCCCACCTCCAGATCCATCAGTGGAGGCACCGGCGTTCCCTCCCACCTCCAGATCCAGCAGGGGAGGCACCGGCGATCCATCCGCCCCACCCTCTCCTCGTGGCTGTCAAGGAAGGCCGACTCCATGCTCTGCCACCGCCCCATCCTCTCCCACCTCCCATCACCATATCTCCCTCGGCACTGGGGCATCCAGATCGAGTAGGTGAGGTGCCGGCGCTCCAAGATCTCGACGCGAGGCCCAGGTGACGCGACGGAGGTGCTCGTGGCCGGACTCGCCGCCCCGCTGCGGCTACTCCGATCTGATCTGCCCGCCCGCCTCCGCTCGCTCGACAGGTAAGCGGTGCCATCCCCCAGTCTCTCGCTCGCCCATGACCCCTCACCCCGTTTCACGCCGCGTCTGGTTTAGTTGCAGGCCAAATTTGTCTCAAGCAAGCATGATCCATTTCTACGCTGCAGAGCAGAAATCACTTCCCACTGCACCTTTTATCCCCTTTCTAGACCGCTGGGGTTGCTTACTATTCCGCTGGGATTGCTTACTATTATATCTTCATGGAGGCTTTTCTAGATTTCCAGGTTGAAATCCGGAGCAGCGGCTGGTTACTTGTCTTGTCTGTGCACTGAGCGGCGGATTAATTCCAACTTGGACAGCCAGATTCGTTTGTTTTCAGTTCATTTTTGTTTTGTTCTGCTTGGATTCGTGACTACTAGTGCTAATTACTGCTCCAGCGCAGTGAATGGTGGAGGAGCGCATTGGTGGCAGAGTGGGGTGTGCCACTACTCCACTTTCTGTAGTATCTTGGACCCAGCCTAGATTGCAAGGCCGATTTTAGTAGCGCTCTCCATGCAGCTCCTCAATAATTGCACAGTAAATTGGTTGGACAGTCTTCTTTTTTTTCATCAATTTTTTTCTAGTTATATAGTTGGCTGGGATTCTAATGCTATCTTTGCTTACTGGTAACTGTCCAAATTGATGTACAAGAATAAACAGTTGTTGATCAGTTCCACGATTGACTGATAGAAACATGAATTAGTAAGTAAAAATAAACAGTTCGTCGCGGCCTTGCTATGTACAGTTAGGATTTCGTGGTTGATTGGCTCAATTGGGCCCTCTGATGCTTGCTTGCCATGGTATCTCGGTGAACACAATTGCTTGGTTCCTAAAATCTCCAATTTCTAGGGTGGTTGGTTTGACACGACTACATGACAGTGGATTAGTAGCATGCATGTGTGACTTAGTTTCTGGTGTGTTTTGCTTGCAGATCATTGTTGTGAAGGCCACCACGAGAAGGCGTGGGGAATTTGGCACATGGCCGGTGAGTCTATGCTCTCTCCTCCATGGAAAGACCTAAATTCAGCTTCACAGAGAGCACACAAATGGTTTCATAGTGTGTTTAGGTTGTGTAACTTATAATTAGAAGGTTTAGAAAATGTTAGCCGAGCTAACTATTCACAATCTGAAGTAACTTTAACTTGATACAAAATTGGTCTGATATTAGTTTTATATCACAAAAGTCGGGAGATCTTGCTGCTTATTAGTATCACCTTTGGAGTATTACCGTGTTTGGTTCACCGTTGTACTGATTATCTTGGCGAGCATTTGTTTAGTAACTAGAATACATTGTCTGCTGGGAACTCTAATTAACTTACATTACATGTACAATGCACAAGGTCAGTTTGCGTACTATTACAAATGTCTGTGAGGGTCCTTTGTGTTACTACTATAATTTCATTCATGAATTCTGTGCATAGATTTCTCATCCTGCTATAAAATTGTTGTGTCCCATGAGTTCTAAATCTGTGTTTGCCGTTGCTAGTCAGAAGTCGATTATCACTGGTGTGTTCAGGATTCTATTTCTGTCATCTAAAATATGTGTTAATTCTGATACAGCGTAAAGAGCTATGTGTTAATTCTATTTCTAGTGTGGTCCAGGCCAATGGCAGTATGCATACATTTATATTTACTGGAAATGGATGCATTTCTTTACACGCATGACAAACAAAAGCCGTGGCTGCTGCTAGGATAGGACATAGCAGTAGGACATTTGAACACTGTAAGCTCATCAAAGATAAACACGTGGGCTTTGAACATTGCTCTCATAGCCGGTGTTCCATTGCTGTCGACCACAATATTTAGCAGCGGTGGTCTCCCCAAATTATGTCAGACATGACAGCCCACTATCTCCTTTACTTACAATGTGGCTTGCCTTGAAAGAAAATAATGTTCGGGAATTAGCAAGTATAATTTGTGAGGTGTAGTGATATGGATTTGTTTGTACATGCGAAATCGATGAGTGTAGGTGTGA
Source organism: Thinopyrum elongatum (assembly GCA_011799875.1). Lineage (NCBI taxonomy): Eukaryota > Viridiplantae > Streptophyta > Magnoliopsida > Poales > Poaceae > Thinopyrum > Thinopyrum elongatum. The sequence continues at coordinate 532,137,572 of CM022298.1, forward strand.
TCTTTGTACATTGTGAGGTTCAGAACTAATATCTCCTCTAGGAAACAAATATTTCACAAGGCCTGCTTTGCTTTGAGTTGGTTCAAATTTGAATGGTTCGTCATGTGTAGGTGTGATCTGAATTCTGAACGGGTCTTTTGGCAGCTAGGCGAAGGCCGGGAGCGCCAAGGCGCACCTCATGCGCGGGGCTGCCGGCAAGAAGGACGTGGGCGAGGCCTTCTTCGTCTTCATGTACGTCACATCCTTCCCCTCCCCTTGCTTCCTTCGTCAGATTCTATTTTTCCGTTGTTGTTTCCCCGTGGTTCCCGGGCGGCCCTTGTTCTGAACCTGCTGTTTGTTGGTTGGTTGCCATCAGGGGCGAGTTCTGCGAGGAGTTCGAGCAGAAGAACCCCAAGAACAAGTATGTCACCGCTGTAAGTTTCTTACAAAGACTAATTCCTACTCCCGATTTGCTTTCTATACCAGCATGTACGTAGTAGAAATTAATCTGCCAGGTGTTGTATATTGGGTCATGATGGCGGAGCTGATTAGTTGCTTCCGCTGTAATTTTTTTATCCAGGTAGGCAAAGTAGCCGGTGAGAGGTGGAAGAGCTTGAGCGAGTAGGTAAGCGATTGTGCGTTCGTTTGTCATTCATTTCCTAGATCTCGCATGCGAGGTGTTTGTTTGAATGTGCCGACGGCATTTGATTGACTGATTCGTTGTTGGTGAACTTGGTGGTATTGTGTATGTAGATCATGATGTACCAGCTTTGCAAGGGCATTGCTTTCTGCCATGGACGCGGTGTCCGGCACCATGACCTCGAGCCACACAACCTGCTCATTGGTGGATGGGCTGGTATCCTCTGGTTTGATCCCAGCAAGAGGAAGTGTTCTCTTCTCTTTATCAACCAAAGGCACTTTCTTCTCTCATGGATGGATAGGACTCCATCAATTTAGTATTAGTTTAGGTGTTAGTATGTTGTTGATGCTTGTGTTGATGCCATGCTTTTTGTCTTGTCATGTGCTAATATTAACTGGCAGCATCAGCTCCCATGATTGCTTGCTTGCTTACTCTATAACCTGTACTGCTAAAACATGTTATCCTACTCCATGATGTTGTATCATTTGCAAATACTCCTGGACATCAGCTCCTATGATGTTGCATTAGCTATAATCTGTACTGCTAAAAGAGGAGTATAAACTGGAGTAATTTTTTCAGCCATTATCTTTGTTTTCTTTTGGGCTGATGCTCTCCACTGGAGTACAGCTGGGTACTGCATCTCTTTTTGCATTCCTTTTTTAGTCAGTGCTTGAACATTTTTTTAAAGATGAATTGGAGTACTCTTGGACAGCAGTACATGGAGTATAGCTGTAACTTCTTGCAGTATAGCTGTAGCAGTCCATTAGGAGTAGTTTTGCATCAGTAGCATTAGGAGTAACTTCTTGCAGAAACTCTTTGACACAAATATTGTCATGCATCAGTAGCATGTTTGCTTGTTTTGGAGTAGTGATTAATTACTTGTAATGTTTTTCTTGTCTGAGCACACACACTAAATGAAACTTCTTCAGATAATTATAATTAACTGAAACTGTTATGTATGTACATGAATATAGTGTATCTGCAGCTAGTTACATATGTGGTGCAATTGTGTAGAACTACTAGTAATATGCTTGAGACTTGATCATGAATATAGTGTATCCGCAATTGTACATGAATATAGTGTATCTGCAGTACTGCAATATGCTTGAGACTTGATCCAAACCATATTAATTGTTGCCAGTGATTTTATTATCTACTCTAATGGTTGATGAATCTGTACCTGCCATACCATGTGGAATGACTAATGAATCTGTACCCAAATACCATGTGTAATGACTGTTACTTTTTGCATCGTCTGAACATTTTTTTCGCTGCTATATAGTTTCTCACTCATGATTGATCTACTACCAGGTGAATGAGGTTTTCAAATATTGGAGGAGGACAATATGAACTTCTGTTATGTCTCATGATCTAAATTTCTGTTTTAATTTTCTTTGTCGTAGAATAGTTTTGTTTGGCACTTACTGTTCCTGGGATGTAAAGATTTGTATTGCTAGAATGAATGGTTGTAATATTAGCAATATTATATTTTGGGCTCCTATAACATTGCATGTTGCTTTCAAAATGTATCAGAACTGGGCTAGGCCCAAGATAGCTTGTGGTGCGATGGGTTGTAATGTCAATGACATAATAATTTTTTTTGGATTGGATCAATTATTTCGGAACTGGGCTGGGCCCAAGATATATTGGACAATTATTTTTTAGGGGAAAACGTGAGAGGCCCAGCAAAGAAATGGCCCAGAAAAATACATGACAAAAAGAAAATGAAACAGCCCAAAAAATACATGACAAAAAGAAAACTTGTTGCCAAAAGGGCCAGGCAAAGAAATTAATAAGGTCGAATTGTTGGGCCAGGCCCATGTAGCTAATCAAAGCACAGGGAAAAATACATTAAATGGGCTGAATTACTGGGCTTGGCCCAAGTAAAGCGTCGAACTGGACCGGGCTGATTCTAATCAACGACCTTTTCATTTGGTCGCAATTTTGCCACGTCAGCTTGCCACGTTGGATCCGACATGTCCTGGGCAGACAACCAGCGACCAAAACAAAAGGTCGTTGGTTGTCGTTGCCTTCTATGACCATATCACAGAGAAGGCCGTTAAGTTTCATTAAAGATGGTCAGCTTTTGACCAATTGTTTTTTGTCATAAAAAGGTCGCAAATGAAAAACAATGACCATTCAACGACCAATAGTGATGGTCGCAAGTTGACATATTTCTTGTAGTGGCTACTGTTCATCCAGCCTCCACTGGCTACTGTTCAACCAGCCCTCCACGGGGTCCTGTTCATCCACCACCAACCGGCTCGGGTGTGGCGGCCTCCTCAATCGGGGTCATGTTCATCCAGTGGCAATAGCCTCTACTACCACGAGGGGTCCTGTTCATCCAACCCCCACCGGGAACTGTTCATCCAACCCCCAAAAACAGTCACTATTTATCAAGAGGCAGCTGGTTCGATCGGCTTCAGGTAGCAGCAGTAGCGAAGGAATCGCTCGGGTTCAGTTAATAGCCAAGGGATCGATCACTCGGGTTCAGTAATGTAGCTAGTGCAATCACTCGGGTTTAGTAAGCAAACGCCTCGCTCGGGTTCAGTTAGAGCCCAATGCCTCGCACACACACGTGTACATGTACGAGAGAAACGCGCAAACCTCCGTGCATCGCTCGACCCTGACCACCCACCGTAACTGGGAACTCCCCGATATTTTCCTTGCCCTCGCTTCTACCATGATTTTTTCCGTCATCGACGGCCCAAAGAATGTCATGCAGGTGCGTCCCTGGCCCACCCAGGATGAAAAGCCCATTTTCTGTCATAGAAGTAGGAGCTCACCACATCTATGATGATACATGGTTTTGTCACAATTATAGTCATAGAAGTGTCATAAGCATGACAGGAAAAAAATTCATTCGGGCCTAAATGTCATGGATGTGTCTTTTTTTTGTAGTGTTAGCAAAGAATAATATGTGAAAAGCTCGTAGGCATTGGATTGGTGATTTAGTTGCATAACATTCACCATGTAACAGTCATAACCTAGGGCAACACAGAACTAGCTCCAATTCATCAATGTAATGTAGGCATGTATTCCGTATATAGTCATACGTGCTTGCGATAAGAACTTGCATGACATTTTTTTTCCTACCCTCCCGTGGCAGCAGGGTCCATAAGGAGACTAAGGGATATTAAGGCCTCATTTTAATAGAGAACTGGAACAAAGCATTAACACATAGTGAATACATGAACTCCTCAAACTACGGTAATCACCAGAAAGAATCCCGATTATTGTCACTTCAGGGTATGCGGATCATAACACATAGAAGGTGCGTATAACTTGCAAGATAGGATCAAGAACACAAATATATTCATGAAAACATAAAGGGTTCAGATCTGAAATCATGGCACTCGGGCCCTAGTGACAAGCATTAAGCATAGCAAAGTCATAGCAACATCAATATCAGAACATAGTGGATACTAGGGATCAAGCCCTAACAAAACTAACTCGATTACATGATAAATCTCATCCAACCCATCACCGTCCAGCAAGCCTACGAAGGAACTACTCACTCCTGATGGTGAGCATCATGAGATTGGTGATGGAGGAGGGTTGGTGATGATGATGGCGGAAGATCCCCCCACTACTAGGAAAAACGCTACCGGTAGCGTAGGTTTTTTGCATACCAGTAACGCGGGCACCCGCGCTACTGCAACGGCGCTACATCTAACTTTTAGCAGTAGCGCGTTTTTTACCCCGCGCTACAGCTAAAAAAGTTACTAGTAGCGTGTTCCCCTCGCGCTACTGCTATCACGTACACGCGCTACTAGTAATGAAATAGTAGTAGCGTTGGGTAAACTACCAACGCTACTAGTATCCTATATACTAGTAGCGCCCAGTTTTTTCCCACGCTACTACTAACCTATTAGGAATTAAAAAAATCAACCAATTCCATTCCATCACACAGTTCCTCATTGTAGCGGCAACTCATGTATAATTCAAATCACACAGTGTTGTGCGTAGCAACTTGGTAAGCAACTACCTAAGTAAGCTCTACTGCAATTACACATCGGGCAGCCTCAACAAGCCACACCTGACCGACGGCAGCCACCGTCATGACTTGCGACACCATCACGTCCCTCTCCCTGGCCCTCAGCTCCAGCTGGCCCCGGTCGATGTCGTCCTCATGCCTTGCCACTAGCGGGCGGATGAAGCCATGTACACATGCCCCGCACCTTGAAACCCGAACACCATTAAGATTCAGATTCAGAATTGGCCACATACCGAATTAAGTGTATTTGAATGTTGATCATCTCTCGGGCTCGGGGTGTCTGGTCGACTGCTTACCTGTGTGCTGGGGTGCCAGAGGTAGAGGAGGAGGAGCAGCTTCACCTCGCCGCACATCGGCAGCCATGCCACCGTCCAGTCCATGAAATTCTTGACGACCATCGGCGTTGCCACCAGAACCCTGCAGCATTACCAACAGAGGTTCAGAAACTTCAGATTCTTCGGAAGAATGACATGGAAAACAATGCGGTACATGTCGATGCCAATGTGCTACAAATTTTACATGTGCATATGTACTTTCCTGGAGCACACATGAATATAATAAAGTAGACGACTTAGAATGCCAACACTGGATGCACTAACATTGTATATAAGTAATTGTTAAAGCGAAATTAATGGAAAGCATTTACACTTGCTTGCACTGTGAGTAAGCATATGGATGGAGGAGTACCTGTAACATACACGATTACATTAACTTATCTCTTGAATCTTGGCTTTCATTGCTGGTAGACAAAAAGAAGAAGCTAGATTGTGCAAAAATTTAGAAACAGGCAGCTCTGCTAACAAGCAGTTCATGTGTTCCTTTATACTCAACCTTGGAATTGATGCTTGTCTAATTTGAGATGGCAAAGACATTAAAGTATGATGCTTTTGAGGGATGTAGAACAGATCGAAATAAATAACATACATGGAAATAACAAGGTGCATGAAACATTTGAGTTTGTACCTTGTTCAAATTATCTGATAACAAAAGGTTCTTCCCAAGATAGAGATCCTAACTAGACTCTCCAATTACCGGCTACCTTGATTGGAATTATCCTAAGCATATAATCTGTACACGTAGAACTAGTACTACTAAAGGAAACTAACTAGCTAGCACTCACGTATAGACTCAGCTATTAATACATGTTGATGTAGATTAGACTAAGGAAAGATTATTTCCAACAGGAGATACATGTACAAAAGAAAGGGGTTCAGGTTTCACCTAAGTACGTTGGTGGACACCTTCAGACAGATGTGGGAATTAATCCCTGCAGCATTAATCAAGGATACAACAAAAATTTGTCAAGGGGTAATCTCGGTGCAGCAGCACGACAAAAACTGAACTTGAGTAAAGTAAACCTGGTTGCGTAATCACTTATTAGATTGACTGAACTTATTCTTTGCACAAATGAGAAATTTGAAGCCCTTCTTGTACTTTTGTCGCTGCTACTAGTACAACCTAAGCACTAACAACCAATGAGCAAGAAATATAATGCAGGAAGAAAAGAATACATCCATCTGAAGCCCTTCACATGAACCAGATCCTCTTACATGTGCAGAATATCAACATTGGCCAACTAAAATCAGACCTATTAGTGGGTCACAAACATGGATTTCACACGCAGGTCAGCAGTAAATCACGCATCTACGCTAGGTGAAGAGGGATCGAGACAGGAGAAAGTTACCATCTGGACGTCGTAGATGATCAGCCTCTCGAACCACGGGATGATGATGTGAGTCCCCTCGGGGTAGACCTGCACGGAGCAGATCCAGAAATCAAACGCGTCCTTCATTTTGCAAACAAAACAAAAAAAGCCCAGTATCCAATTTCTTCACATACTATACATAAATGAATAGCACCAGTTAAATTCAACGGTAAGTGACAGCATGCGGGACCATCGACATGTCCGAACTGGTCGAATATCTTGCGAGGTGATGTTTGGAATCTTGTATACAGAGTTAGTTCTTGGGTTTGTGTTATGCAAAACTAAACCCAGCCACTGTTATGATTGTGAAGTGTGATAAGTTAAACCTATTCATGGAGCAAGTATCCTAACATTCGATCTGGCAAGCAAGAGAAATCGCCACACTTGCATTTCTAGGTATGCAATATGTACATAATGATACTGTATAAGGCACTTGATTAAGAGATGATTTCCTGCTGCCATTCGGTAATCGGTATCACCAAGTTCCAATTGCCAAACAAAATTAGTAGCAATAATAACTAGGATAAGCAGGTGAACACACTATTACAGATTTTACTTCACGCCGTCGCTTGATAAAACTGGTCACCTGAAGGAGAAGGGGTCTGAGTGACATCGATGGATGACCTGAGAGAGCTCGAGGAAGGAGGCCCCCAGGTCGAGCAGGCGATCGATGCTGTCCCTGGGGAGCAGCTTCCCCCGCCCTTCGTTCCGCTTCACCGCCCCCGCGCCTTCGCCGCCCAGCACCTGCAGCGGCAGCGCCCTTTGTTCCGTCAGGTGACAGAGAGATGAAGGGGTCGGGTCGAGGAAGGGGAAAGAGACCGGCGGCACGCTCGCACCTGGGAGACACGGGAGCGCAGGTCGGAGAGGAGGCCGCCGACGGCGGCGGCGTTGCGAGCGTAGGCGTCGGAGCTCCGGTCGAGCGCGTCGGGCAGGACCGAGGAGGAGGCTGCCGCCGAGGAGCGGTAGGCTGCGGCGGCGGCGGCCCGGGTGCTGCCTAGACGGGGCCGCCGCACGACCAGTCGGCCAAGCATCTCCGGCAGAGGACGACGATGGACGGGCTAGTGGGGAGTGGAGTGAGCAGTCTATGTCAGAACTCTCAATCTAGATCGATCTGGCTCGGGGTGGGTGGCGTGAGAACGTGGAGTTGACGGTTGGTGGCACAACAGCAGCGCGGTGTGTCCCACCTGCGCTACAACTATCCATCTAGTAGTAGCGCAGATTTTATACCCACGCTATTACTATTATCTGTTGAGGGGGCAGGGTGGAAATCATTTAGTAGCAGCGTAGGTTTTTTGTTCCCGCGCTACTACTATGTCATACCAGTAGCGTGTTTTTTCTGCCGTGCTACTACTAAGTAGCACTAGCGCGGGCCAAATAACCCACGCTACTACTAAATGTCTATCTATAGGGGTTTTCCTAGTAGTGCCCTCTCCGGAGCCCTGAACGGACTCCAGATCTGGCCTCCTGATGAAGAACAGGAGGTGGCGGTAGCTCCGTATTGTGAAACGCGATGAAACTTCCTCTCTCATTTTTCTCTCGAGGAATAGGAATTTATAGGCTTGGAATTAGGGTCAGCGGAGCCATGTGGGCCTCACAAGACACCAGGGCACACCAGGGGGTGGGCGTGCCCTGGTGCCTCATGGGCAGCAAGTGGCCCCCCTCCAGTAGATCTTGGCTCTAGTATTTTTTATTTATTCCATAAAAAATCTCCAAAAAGTCTCGTCCAATTCCGAGAACTTTTATTTCTGCACAAAAACAACACCATGGTTGTTATGCTGAAAACAGCGTCACTCCGGGTTAGTTTCATTCAAATCATGCAAATTAGAGTCCAAAACAAGAGCAAAAGTGTTTGGAAAAGTAGATACGATGGAGACGTATCAGAGCGCAAGCCATGGACATAGCACTAGGTGGAATAGAAGGTGGTGATAGGTTTCAAATATTGAAAAAGGAGAAGAAGAAAGTCTCGCATCAACTCGGCGGATCAGCGGCTATGGAGATGCCCATCAATCGATATCAATACGAGGAGTAGGGTTGCCATGCAACGGATGCACTTAAAGAGCTATAAGTGTATGAAAGCTCAAAATAAAAACTAAGTGGGTGTGCATCCAACTTGCTTGCTCATGAAGACCTCGGGCATTTGAGGAAGCCCATCATCGGAATATACAAGCCAAGTTCTATAATGAAAAATTCCCACTAGTATATGAAAGTGACAACATAGGAGACTCTCTATATGAAAAACATGGTGCTACTTTGAAGCACAAGTGTGGGAAAAGAAGATAATAACATTGCCCCTTCTCTCTTTTTCTCTCATTATATTTTTTCTTTTTTCTTTTCTTTCTTTCTTTTTTTTCTTTTTTCCTTCTTGGGCTCTTTTTTTGGTCTCTTTTTTCTTTTTGTTTTATTTTATTTATTTTTCGTCCGGAGCCTCATCCCGACTTGTGGGGGAATCATAGCCTCCATCATCCTTTCCTCACTTGGGACAATACTCTAATAATGATGATCATCACACTTTTATTTACTTACAACTCAAAATTACAACTCGATACTAGAACAAATATGACTCTATATGAATGCCACTGCCAGTGTACCAGGATGTGCAATGATCTGGCATAACATGTATAAAAAATGATGAATGGTGGTTGCCACAAAAACTATGTTAGTTATATCATCATGCAAAGCAATATGACAATGATGATGTGTGTCATATAAACGGAACGGTGGAAATTGCATGGCAATATATCTCGGAATGGTTATGGAAATGCCATAATAGGTAGGTATGGTGGCTGTTTTGAGGAAGGGTAAAGGGGGTTTATGTGTGAAAGAGCGTATCCTATCACGGGGTTTGGATGCACCAGCAAAGTTTGCGCCAACTCTCGAGGTGAGAAAGGGCATGGCACGGTACCGAAGAGGCTAGCAAATTACGGAAAGATAGGAGTGCGTATAATCCATGGACTCGCATTAGCCATAAAGAACTCACATACTTATTGCAAAAGTCTACTTAGCCCTCGAAGCAAAGTATTTCACTGCATGCCCCTAGGAGGAGGGTTGGCAGGAGTTAACAATCGCGCGACCTCGATTGTAACAACACACAAAGATTTCATTTCAGAACTATAAATGTCCAACTTCCTTGCCATGCCACAACTAATATTTAGGTGAATATGTCATAACAAACTTTAATACCAATATTTCTACTAACCAATGATCATGAACCTATACCATTTCATATTACGACATTAATAAAATTAACCATGCATGTCATTCTTAGTGATCTACATGAAGGTTTTTATTATATCCCCCTTGGATACCTATCGTATCAAGACCATTCTATGTGCAAATTGCCATTACTATTTATTAGACTCTCAAAAGGATATAAGTGAAGCATGAGAGTGCAACTATTTCTTTAAAATATAACCACCGCCGTGCTCTAAAAGATATAAGTGAAGTGCTGGAGCAACTACATATCATAAAAGATATAAGTGAAGCACATAGAGTATTCTAACAAATCATGAATAATGTGTCTCTGTCTCAAAAAGGTGTGTCCAGCAAAGATGATTGTGACAACTACAAAGAAAACAAAAGCAAACAAACTATAGCACAAGACGCTCCAAGCAATACACATATCATGTGATGAATAAAATATAGCTTCAAGTGAGTTACCGATAGATTGTAGACGAAAGAAGGGATGCCATCCGGGACATCCCCAAGCTTAGACACTTGAGTCCTCCTTGAATATTACCTTGGGGTGCCTTGGGCATCCCCAAGCTTAGGCTCTTGCCTCTCCTTATTCCTTTATCCATCATGATCTTACCCAAACTTGAAAACTTCAGCACACAAAACTCAAAAGAAACCTCGTGAGATCCGTTAGTATAATAAATACATACAAAAATTTAGGTACTGTGGTAAATTGATTCATATTTAATATTGGCATAGTGGTATTGTACTCTAACTTCTCCATAACTTATACCCCCCCGATACAGCCCATAGATTTATCAAAGTAAGCAAACTATGCAACAAAAACAAAATCTATCTAAAACAGTACAGTATGTAAAGATGGAATACTTGACTATACTTCTGTAACTCCAAAAATTCTTAAACGTTAGGAAAACAAGGGCAATTCATATTCCAATACTGTGAAAAAATTAGGATTTTACCACATGCCAGCAAAAAACGTAAATTCTAGTACTGAAGGTAAAACTTTCTATTTTTCAAAATGCATCGATAACACTATCATCCACATCATCCCAGAGGTATTACTTGGCACAAACACTAATTAAAACATAAAAACACAACCATAACAGAGGCTATAATTATGTAAACACACAAGAATAGAAAGTAAAAGCAAAAAATTAGTTTATTCATTGGGTTGCCACCCAACAAGCGCTATTATTTTATGCCCCTAGCTAGGCATAATGCATAGTTTCAAGTGTTGTCATCCTTGGAGTATATTCCATAGGTGGCCCTCGTAATAGATTCATATGGTGTCTTAATTATCTTTCTAGGGAAGTGTCCATTCCCTTCGTTAGTGGAAATTGAAATCTTATATTGCCTTCTTTCATGTCAACAATAGCACCTATAGTTCGTAAGAAGGGCCTACCAAGTATTATGGGACAAGATGGATTGCAATCAATATCAAGCACAATGAAATCCAAAGGCCCATAATTTCTATTAGCAAGAATAAGCACATCATTTATTCTACCCAATGGTTTCTTAATACTAGAATCCGCTAAAATGCAAGTTAAGGGAACATTCATCTTGTTCAGTAAGGCCTAGCACATCACATAAAGATTTTGGAATAGTAGAAACGCTAGCACCCAAATCACATAAAGCATTGCATACATAATCTTTGATTTTAATTTTAATAGTAGGTTCTGATACGTCTCCATCATATCTACTTTTCCAAACACTTTTTCTCTTGTTTTGGACTCTAATTTTCATGATTTAAATGAAACTAACCCGGACTTATGCTGTTTTCAACAGAACTACCATGGCGTTGTTTTTTGTGCAGAAATAAAAATTCTTGGAATTGGACGAAACTTTTTGGAGATTTTTTATGGAATATATGAAAAATACTGGAGCCAAGACCCACTAGAGGGGGGCCACCTAGTGCCACAAGGCAGATGGGCATGCCAGCCCCCTCCGGCGCGCCCAGGTGGCTTTGTGGGGCCCTCGTGGCTTCGCTGACCCTAATTCCAAGCCTATAAATTCCTATTCTCCGAGAAAAAATAAGAGAGGAAGTTTCATCGCATTTCACGATACGGAGCCGCCGCCACCTCATGTTCTTCCTCAGGAGGCCAGATCTAGAGTCCGTTCTGGGCTCCGGAGAGGGGGATCTTCCGCCATCGTCATCACCAACCCTCCTTCATCACCAATCTCATGATGCTCACCCTCGGGAGTGAGTAGTTCTCTTCATAGGCTTGCTGGACGATGATGGGTTGGATGAGATTCATCATGTAATCGAGTTAGTTTTGTTAGGGCTTGATCCCTAGTATCCACTATGTTCTGAGATTGATGTTGCTATGACTTTGCTATGCTTAATGCTTGTCACTAGGGCCCGAGTGCCATGATTTCATATCTGAACCCTTTATGTTTTCTTGAATATATTTGTGTTCTTGATCCTCTCTTGCAAGTTATATGCACCTGCTATGTGTTATGATCCGCATACCCCGAGGTGACAATAATCGGGATTCTTTCCGGTGATTGTCGTAGTTTGAGGAGTTCATGTATTCACTATGTGTTAATGCTTTGTTCCAGTTCTCCTTTAAAAGGAGGCCTTAATATCCCTTAGTTTCCTTATGGACCCTGCTGCCATAGGAGGGTAGGACAAAAAATGGCATGCAAGTTCTTTTCCATAAGCACATATGACTATATACGGAATACATGCTTACATTATATTGATAAATTGGAGCTAGTACTGTGTCGCCCTAGGTTATGACTGTTATATGATGAATATCATCCAACGAAATCACCGATCCAATGCCTACGAGTTTTTCTCATATTGTTCTTGCTAAAGTTACTACTGCTGCAACTACTATTACAACTGTTACAAAACTATTGCTACTGTTGTTACTGTTCCTGTTACGCTCCTGCTACCATTGCTATTGCTATTACTATCAAATTACTACACTACTTTGCTACTGATCACTCTGCTACAGATATTTAGTCTCCAGGTGTGGTTGAATTAACAACTCAACTGCTAATACTTTCAAATATTCTTTGGCTCCCCTTGTGTCGAATCAATAAATTTGGGTTGAATACTCTACCCTCGAAAACAGTTGCGATCCCCTATACTTGTGGGTTATCAAGACCTTTTTATGGCTCCGTTGCCAGGGAGCATAGCTTTATTTGTGAAGTCACTTGGGATTTATATCTATTGATCACTATGAAGAATCTTAAGGATGAGAGAACCAAGATCGTTTCCTCTAAGACGAGGGGAGGTAAGGAACTGCCATCTAGCTCTACACTTGATTCACCTTCTGTTTTGAGTAAGCTTGTGTGACGCCCGGATAATTAAGCTACAGTAACCCTCTGCTAATGATGCCACATCACTTCGATTACTGTTGCTAATCTCGCGTTAGTTCGATACCGATTCAAATTCAAATTCAAAATCAAGCAAACAATGAAAGTTTTCAAATAATAAAACTAAAATGTTCGGAGTGAGCCAAATATTGCATAGGTAATTATGGTGGAGAAACCACACCTTTATAAAATATTTAAATACTATAAGACGAATAAAATAGTAGCAAAACAAATCATTAAATGCCGTTTGTGTTTTATAAAAACTTTAACTATTTTATTCTGGGGTAAAACTTTTTTGCGTGGGCTTAATGGTATACTAATTTAGGGATCATTTTAAATATTAGGTGAATCTATAATAAAAAGAAACTAAGAGAAAACAGAAAAGAATAAAATAAATGAAAGAAAAACTAAAACAAACACAAAAATAAAATAAACAGAAGACCCCCCCCCCCCCCCCCTGGCCCAACGGGCCTCAGCCCAGCCAACCGCGGCCCCCCCCCTCCCGCGGCCTATATGGCCTCGCTCCCCCCTCCCCCCGTAACCCTAAATCCCCTCTCCCACTTCCCCCGCCCTCCTCCCTCTGGACGCCGCGCCGCCGCCCGACGCCGCTGCGTCGCCGGACCGCGCCGTCCCCTCGCTCTCCCTCGCGCGGCACCCGCCCGAAGCAACCGAGGACGCCGCTGTGCCTCGACGCCTCGTCGTCGTCCTCGCCCCGTCGCAGGATCCGCCTCCCCACCGGCTTCCACGAGCCTCGCCGTCCGAACAACTACGAGCGGAGGGTGAGGAACCCCCTGACCACCTCTTCCCCTCGCGCCGTGCCTCGGCGCGCGTCTGCGTGCCCGCCTGGCTCCCGCGTGCCCCTGCCCCCGTGCTCACCCGCACGCACAGCCGCACGACCGCGCCACCCCTCCCCGCTCGACTCCGCTGCCGACCGTGCCCGGCCACGCCTCTGTGCGTGCGCCTGGTCCCGCCCCACTCACCACTACTGCTGTCGATAGCCTCGCCGGTGCCGCCCTGCCCGTGCAGCCCCCTGCCGGCGCCCGCGACCTGGCCGACCGCCTGCGCGCGGGTGGAGCCTCCGCCCCCCCCCCCCCCCCCCCCCCCCGCGCGCACGCGTACCCTGCTGTGCTGCTGCCGCAGCCGCTGCTTTACGACACCCCCCTCCGACGTCACTGCCGTGGCTTGCTCCGGTCGTCGCCGCACCGGCCTGTCCCCGTTTTCCCCGTGCCTCCGCTCGCTGACCGGCTTCACCCCCTGTCGTGCGCCGCGGCTGTCCTGCGTGAGTAGGCCGCGCGCCTTGCGGCCTCCCCGCGTCGTGCTCCTTTGCCGCCGTGCTCGGCCTGCTGCTGCGGCCGCGCGTGCTGCGCTCACCCTCGCCTACCTCTGCCGCAGTCCCACCTCGCCCCTCTGCGCCGCTCGGCCACCGGTCTCCCCCCCCCCCCCCCCCGGCTCCAGCAGCGACGTGAGAAGAAGGAAGAGAAAATTAAGAGAAACTAGAAAGAGAAAGAGATGGAGAATGGAGAGATAAAAGAGAAGAGGAAAGCAGGGCCCCATGTCCGGTCTACCTGTCCTACCTTATCTCAACGTCGCGCTCCCCTCTCCCTGCCACACCATACCCTCCGTCGCTGCCTCCTATATATTGCGCTCGATTTGTTCGCTGACCATTCAACTGCTTCTGCCGTACCTTACCGACCCCGTCAATTACTCGTGATCCCATTATTCATACTTTCCCGCACTTCGATCCACCCGACAAAATTTGTTTCTCCACCATTCTTATCATTATTTGGAGCGGGTCGCCCGCCCGTTACCCGTACCCAGCGCCCGTTAAGTCCCCCTGGCCCATTGACATGTGGGGCCCAGCCCCAGAACGTTTAAAAAAAAGAATTAAAAATAATTAAAAATTAAAAATAATTAAAATATTAATTAATTAATTAACTTAATTAATCCTGATTAAATTAACCTAATCACTAGTTAACTTAATTAAATCCTGATCAGTCAATGACATGCGGACCCCACACGTCAGTTTGACCAGTCAACACCTCTGTTGACTGCTGATGTCATGCTGACATCATGCTGATGCAATAATACTAATTTCGAATTAATTTAATAATAATAATTTAGAAAATGATTTAAAACTTTAAAAATTAATATAAAATAAACCGTAGCCCAGATGAAAAAGTTTTATACATGAAAGTTGCTCAGAACGACGAGACGAATCCAAATACGTAGTCCGTTCATTCACCACACGTCCCTAGCATAGCGAACACGCAACAATCCACCTCCGTTCTGTCTGTCCAAAAACGCGGAACACCAGGAATACTTTCCCGGATGATTCCCCCCTTCGCCGATATCACCTATCACCACGTTAGGGCACACCTAGCACCGTTATATGTCTTGTCATGCATCGTTATGCATCTGTTTGCTTTGTATTTACTGTTTTCTTCCCCCTCCTTCTCTCTCGATAGACGCTGAGACCGCTGACGACGCTGCCGTGAACGACTACTACGTCGACGACCCTTCTCTCTCGACACAGCTTCCAGGCAAGCCCCCCCCCCTTGATCACCAGATATCGCCTATTCTCCTCTATACTGCTTGCATTAGAGTAGTGTAGCATGTTACTGCTTTCCGTTAATCCTATTCTGATGCAGAGCCTGACATTGTTGCTACATCTGTTGATACCTTACCTGCAATCCTAAATACTTAGTATAGGATGCTAGTTTATCATCATTGGCCCTACATTCTTGTCAGTCTGCCTTGCTATACTATCGGGCCGTGATCACTCGGGAGGTGATCACGGGTATATACTATACATGTATACATACTATACAGATGGTGACTAAAGTCGGGTCGGCTCGAAGAGTACCCGCGAGTGATTCACGGATTGGGGGCTGAAAGGACCTTTGTCCTGACGGCCCTCTGTGTGGATCTTTGTGGCGGAGCGACAGGGCAGGTTGAGACCACCTAGGAGACAGGTGGGCCTGGCCCTGGTCGGCGTTCGCGTTTACTTCATAATAACACGCTTAACGAGATCTTGGTATTTGATCTGAGTCTGGCCACTGGCCTATACGCACTAACCAACTACGCGGGAACAAATATGGGCACTCGACGTCGTGGTATCAGCCGAAGCCTCCTAGACGTCAGCGACTGAGCGGCGCGCGCCGGGTTGGACCGCATAACGCAACTTCCTTTGTAATGGAGGTTGCTAGGTCTGCTCTCCGGCCGCCCATGCAACGTGCAGGTGTGCAATGGGCGATGGGCCCAGACCCCTGCGCGCATAGGATTTAGACCGGCGTGCTGACCTCTCTGTTAGGCCTAGGTAGGGCTGCGACGTGTTGATCTTCCGAGGCCGGACATGACCCAGGAAAGTGTGCCCGGCCAGAGGGATCGAGCATGTTGGGTAATGTGGTGCACCCCTGCAGGGAAGTTTATCTATTCGAATAGCTGTGTCCCTCGGTAAAAGGACGACCCGGAGTTGTACCTCGACCTTATGACAACTAGAACCGGATACTTAATAAAACACACCCTTTCAAGTGCCAGATACAACCCGGTGATCGCTCTCTCACAGGGCGATGAGGAGAGGATCGTCGGGTAGGATTTATGCTATGCGATGTTACTTGGTGAACTTACCATCTACTCTCTTCTACATGCTGCAAGATGGAGGCTGCCAGAAGCGTAGTCTTCGACATGATTAGATATCCCCCTCTTATTCTAGCTTTCTGCAGTTCAGTCCACTGATATGGCCCTTTACACATATACCCATGCATTGTAGTGTAGCTCCTTGCTTGCGAGTACTTTGGATGAGTACTCACGGTTGCTTTCTCCCTCTTTTCCCCCTTTCCCTTCTACCTGGTTGTCGCAACCAGATGCTGGAGCCCAGGAGCCAGACGCCACCTTCGACGACCCCTACTACACCGAGGGTGCCTACTACTACGTGCAGGCCGCTGACGACAGCTCGGAGTAGTTTAGGAGGATCCCAGGCAGGAGGCCTGCGCCTCTTTCGATATGTATCCCATTTTGTGCTAGCCATCTTATGGCAACTTGTTTAACTTATGTCTGTACTCAGATATTGTTGCTTCCGCTGACTCGTCTATGATCGAGCACTTGTATTCGAGCCCTCGAGGCCCCTGGCTTGTATTATGATGCTTGTATGACTTATTTTACTTTTAGAGTTGTGTTGTGATATCTTCCCGTGAGTCCCTGATCTTGATCGTACATGTTTGCGTGTATGATTAGTGTACGATTGAACCGGGGGCGTCACAGCTTGCAACACTGCCACCTGCTATTAATTCTGCTATATCGCAAATAATTGATGATGCTACTTCTGCTATGAATGATGCTATGAATGATGCTACTAATGATTCTATTACTATGCTTGATAATATTGTGCCACTTGGTGAATTTCTTGATGAACGACTTGCTAAGGCTAGAGAAATTGAGAATGCTAGAAATATTCAAACTCTTGAAAATTGTAATTCACCTATTATGCCTAGCCCTCCTACTAGAGTTGAAATACCTGATGAACACTTCTTTGATAGGGAGACGGCTAGAGCCATTCTTGCTTGTAATGATAGAGAAGAGGTTTTAAAACTGCTTGCTGAAATGAAAGAAAAGTCTATGAGGGAGAAAATGAAATATGATCCTAAGTTTGCTACTTCTCCCATATTTGTTACCGATAAGGATTATGAATTCTCTGTCGATCCTAAGTTAATTACTTTGGTTGAATCAGATCCTTTCCATGGCTATGAAACTGAAACTGATGTGGCACATCTTACTAAATTAAATGATATAGCCTCCCTATTTGCTCATGAGGAAAAAAATCGCTATTACTATATTCTTAAGTTGTTTCCTTTTTCATTAAAGGGTGATGCTAAGACTTGGTATAACACTCTTGCTCCTGGTTGTGTGCGTAGTCCCCAAGATATGATTTACTACTTCTATGAAAAATATTTTCCTGCTCATAAGAAACAAGTTGCATTACAGGAAATATTTAACTTTGTGCAAATTGAAGAAGAGAATCTCCCTCAAGCTTGGGGGAGGCTTCTCCAATTGCTTAATGCTTTGCCTGATCATCCTCTTAAGAAAAATGAAATACTTGATATCTTCTATAATGGACTAACCGATGCTTTTGGGGACTACCTAGATAGTTGTGCTGGTTGTGTTTTCAGGGAACGGGCTATTGAACAAGCTGAGAAATTATTGACTAATATATTGAAGAATGATAATGATTGTACACTTCTTGAGCCACCATCTAAACCAACCCCGAGGAAGAGGGGTATTTTATTTCTCAGTCATGAAGATATGCAATAAGCAAAGAAATGCATGAAGGAAAAAGGTATTAAAGCTGAAGATGTTAAGAATTTGCCACCTATTGAAGAAATACATGGTCTTGACACACCACCACAGGTGGTAGAGGTAAATTCTTTGATAAAATTTGACGAAGGTGATATTCCTTATAATAAACCTCCTGATCAATGCTTGTATGAATTTGGTAATTATATTATTAAGCAAGATCATTTCAATGCAAATGTGATGAAACAATTAAAACTAAATGCTTACATGATTGATCGCTTGAGTGTCAACATGGCAATCGAGTCGGGTTTGGTCGGGTCGAGCTCTACCAAACCCATGCCCAATTAATTATCAAATCTATCATAAACCCACGACCCTAACCATGGGCCTATATATAGACCCATGCCCGAACCCATCGGGTAACCCGATCTAATCGAGCACCCATCGGGTCTGATCTAATTTTAACCATATCGTCATGCATCCGACACAGGTCGCTCCATGCGTTTCCAAATGGACAACAACCAGCACGTCTTAGTCATATTTATAGGCGTCGTTGCATCCCCCATCTGCCTGGCTAGACGAGGTGGTACTAAAAGAGTAGCACTCCTGAATGCATAGTCAACACACATGTTGGAAGGGGCTTCAGCCTTAAAGGCCCAACATGCCAACATATTGCATCGTTGCCAAAGTATCTCGTTAGGCTGGCCTTCAATTCATCTATGGGCTGAGCTAGTTCTCGAAACCAAAAACTATGGGCTGTAGCTATATCTACGATCAGCAATCACAGGCACGCGTTTCCTTCAAAAAGGGAAATGGTCAGAGCAGGTTTTTCTTAGAAAAACTAGGTTTTAGGTCAAGTACAGTCCACATATCATGTAAAATAAAAAATAAATTTAAATTAATATATTAATCGGGCGACCCATCGGGTGACCCACGGGTAGGACCTTATGCCCATACCCTACCCACGACTAATCGGGTTATCCATCGGGCTTACCCACGGGTGAAGATGGCGACCCATACCCTATCCATTAGGGTCGGGTGCCCATGGGCGCGGCCGCCCATGGGTCGGATTGCCGGGTTGACTTGAGTGGCTTGTTTTTTAGAATTGTTAATGATGTTAAAGGTGTAAGGAAACATGCTTCTATGGTTCAAACTCAATTGGAACAAGTTGCTAAATCTCAAAGTGAATTGCTAAATGAAATGAATAACAATATGAATGATCATGCTATTAGAGTAATGACTAGAGGAGGTAGAATGACTCAGGAGCCACTTTATCCTGAAGGTCACCCTAGAAGAATTAAACAAGACTCCCAAAGAACTAATGATGATGTACCTAGTCCTTCTAAAAAGAAAAAGAAAAAGAAAAATGATAGGACTTTACATACTTCTAGTGAACCAGAGGTGGAAAACCCTTTTGAAGATAATCATGATGTTTCTGTTTCTGATGCTGAAACACAATCAGGTAATGAACATCCACCCAATGATAATGATAATGAAGTTCAAATAGATGCTCAACCAGAAAATGATAAAGAACCTGATAATGATGTTGAAATAGAACCTGTTGTTGATCTTGATAACCCACCTCCTAAAAACAAACGTTATGGTAAAAAGGACTTTGTTGCTAGAAAACATGGTAAAGAAAGAGAACCATGGGTTCAAAAACCCATGCCCTTTCCTCCTAAACCATCTAAAAATAAAGATGAGGAAGACTTTGAACGCTTTGCTGAATTCCTTAAACCTGTTTACTTGCGTACTCGTTTGATTGATATGTTGAGAATGCCTCCATATGCTAAATACATGAAAGATATTGTCACAAATAAAAGAAAAATACCTGAAGCTGAAATTTCCACCATGCTTGCAAACTATCCTTTTAAGGATGGAGTACCTAAGAAACTAGGAGATCCAGGAATACCAACTATACCATGCTCCATTAAAAGAAATTATGTCAAAACTGCTTTATGTGATTTGGGAGCCGGTGTTAGTGTTATGCACGTCTCTTTATATAAAAGACTTGATTTGAATAAACTCACTCCCACCGAAATATCATTGCAAATGGCTGACAAATCAACTTCCATACCTATCGGTGTCTGTGAGGATGTGCTCGTTGTAGTTGCAAATGTTACTATCTTAACAGACTTTGTTATACTTGACATGCCCGAGGACGACAATATGTCAATCCTTGGTAGACCCTTTTTGAATACTGCAGGGGCTGTTATTGATTGCAACAAAAGCAAGGTCGCTTTTCATATCAATTGTAATGAACATACGGTGCACTTTTCGAAGAAACAATTTCAGGTGAATGGTATCAATGCTATTGAAAAAACTCTGACAATTACTATTGGAGGTTTTCAACTCCCTATTCCTACTGTCAAAAAGAAATATGAAATACTTATAGTTGGGGAGATGCATATCCCCATCGAGGTAACATAGTGTTTTGCAAAGATTCTTCGGTTCCATGTTACTCTGAAATGGTTTGTTAATAAGACTTGATCAACCTTATTAACGGATTCTTTTTGGGGGGGCATCGGGTCGATGAATTTAGCAAGCACAACTTTCTGTACCCATCTTTTGTTTTCTGTTTTTATTACTCAAATATAATAAAATACCATGATTATCCTATTATCTAAATTTTCCGTGCAATAAAAAAGTGCCCAAAAATGAAAGTGCTCGGAATATTTTGAAATTTTTACATGAATTTTTATTGAATATTTAAGAATTTTGGGCACTGAAATCACCTCAGGGGGTGCCGCAGGTGCCCACAAGGCACTAGGGCGTGCCACCCTGCCCTGGCGCGCCCAAGTGACTTGTGGGCCCCATAGGGGCCCCCCCACTTATCCCTTCAGCCCACTTCGTCTCCTTCCTCTAGAAAAAAATTCCTAGTAGCTCTCTCTTGCGCGTTCTTGCTCCCAAACCTAAGATTTTCGATCTCTTTGCTCGGAGCTCCATTTCTGAAACTGTTTTGGGGGATTGCTACTTGTATGTGACTCCTCCATTATTCCAATTAGTTTTTGTTTTAGTGGATAATATTTTTCATAATTAGCTGCTCTTGGTGCTACTGAAAATGAGCTTGCATGTTGGATTCCTTGAGTTACAAGTAGTTTGAATGCTTGATATAGCCTCTAGACATTCATATGAGTAGTTGCTATCAATCTTGTGAAGTTTTGTTGATATCATTTTGTGGCCCAAAAATTTTCTGAAATTTGTTCTTAGGAAAATGAACTTCTTTCGGAAGATTTCCTCGAGGAGGAATGCCAAGGGAGTTCTTGGGGACTCCTCGGACAGTGACCTCAACATCCCGCGTAGGACGGAGGTCCGACCGTGCGAATGGCCACACAATGCTTTCATGAACGAAGCCGGATTCCACCAAGAGTTCGCGGAATTCGTTGTTGAGATAACCGACAAGTATAGGGGATCAATTGTAGATTTTTCGATAAATAAGAGTGTCGAACCCAATGAGGACCTAAAGTTAGGATTTATATTCCCTTCAAGTTCTATCAACCACCGATACAACTCTACGCACACTTGACGATCGCTTTACCTAGAACAAGTATGAAACTATTTTGTAGATGTAGGATAAGTTTGCAAGAATAAAACTAGAAGTACTTTGCGAGAATAAAACTATGAGTAATTTGCAAGATAATAAATTTAGTACTTTAGTAGAAAGTTTTTGTAACACAAGAAAGTTATTTGTCCCTAGGCAATCGATAACTAGACCGGTAATCATTATTACAATTTTATATGAGGGAGAGGCATGAGCTAACATACTTTCTGTACTTGGATCATATGCACTTATGATTGGAACTCTAGCAAGCATCTTCAACTACCAAAGATCATTATGGTAAAACCCAACCATATCATTAAGTATCAAGTCCTCTTTACTCCCATACGCAACAATCCCCTTACTCGGGTTTATATGTGTTTCAGTCACTCATGCCACCCACCATAAGCGAATCATGAACGTATTGCAACACCTTACAACGAGAATCCATCACGCTTGCGTGACACGGAGGGCACCATAGGACAGCACCAAAATAAAACATACAGCTCAAACCAATCACTGTCATCAATCAACCCATAGGACAAAAAGAATCTACTCAAACATCATAGGATTGCCACACATCATTGGATAATAATATATGGAGTTAAGCACCATTTTCAAGTAGAGATTATAGTGGGGAGATGAGGTGTTACCCCGCTGCATAGAGAGGGAGAGAGTTGGTGTTGACGGCGGAGAAGTTGTTGGTGTAGATCGCCGTCAAGATGATTGCCCCGGCGGTGTTCCGGAGCCACCGGGAGAGAGGGGGAGAGAGCCCCCTCCTTCTTATTCTTACTTGGCCTCCTCCTAGATCGGAGGAGGGTTTCCTATCTGGTCCATGGCCTCCATGGCGGTGGAGGGGCGAGAGCCCCTCCTAGATTGGATCTCTCTCTCTGTTTCTCTTTTGTTCCGCATCCCCCTTTTCTGGCCCTTCACCGTTTCTTATATTCCCGGAGATCCTTAAATCCGATTGGGCTGAAATTTTGAGGGGATTTTTATCCATAAATTATCTTTCTTGCGGCGAAAGAAGGGCAGCAACCAACCTACGAGGTGCTCACAAGCCACCTGGGCGCACTGGGGCACCTCGGACACCGTCTTGCGTTGATTCTTATTCCCAAAAAATCACATATATTCCAAAATAAATCTCCGCCAATTTTTATCATGTTTGGACTTCGTTTTATATGGATATTCTATGAAATAATAACATGCAACAAACAGGAACTGGCACTGGGCATTGGATCAATATGTTAGTCCCAAAAATAATATAAAATGTTGCCAAAAGTATGTGAAAGTTGTATAATATTGGCATGAAACAATCAAAAATTATAGATACGACAAAGACGTATCAGCATCCCCAAGCTTAATTCCTGCTCATCCTCAAGTAGGTAAATGATAAAAAAGATAATTTTTGATGTGGAATGCTACCTAGCATACTCTTGATCATATAATCTAATCATGGCATGAATATTAAGATACGAGTGATTCAAAGCAATAGTCTATAATTTGATATAAAGACATCAATACTCAGACATCCCAACAAACAATCATGCCTTTCAAAATAAAAATGCTAAAGGAAGTTATCCCTACAAAATCATATAGCCCTGTCATGCTCCATCTTCTTAACATAAAATACTTATCATGAACAGCCCTGGTTTTAGCCAAGCAATTTGTTCATACTTCTAACGCGCTTCAGCATTTTCAACTCTCACACAATACATGAGTGCAAGCCATAGATATAGCACTAGATGGAATAGAAAGCGGTGGTAGGTATCAAATAATGAAATAGGAGAAGAAGAAAGTCTCTCATCAACTCGGCGGATCGACGGGCTATGGAGATGCCCATCAATCAATATCAATGCAAGGAGTAGGGTTGCCATGCAACGGATGCACTAAGAGTTGTAAGTGCATGAAAGCTCAAAGCGAAACTAAATGGGTGTGCATCCAACTAGCTAAGTTCTATAATGAAAATTTCCCACTAGTATATGAAAGTGACAACATAGGAGACTCTCTATATGAAAAACATGGTGCTACTCTGAAGCACAAGTGTGGAATATCATTGCCCCTTCTCTCTTTTTCTCTCATTTATTTATTTTTTATTTTTTTTCCTTTTTTTCTTTTTCTTTTTTTCTTGTTTTCTTGGCTATTTTTGACCTTTTTTTTATTTTTCTTCTTTTTTATTTTTCGTCCGGAGTCTCATGCCGACTTGTGGGGGGAATCATAGTCTCCATCATCCTTTCCTCACTGGGACAATGCTCTAATAATGATGATCATCATACTTTTATTTACTTACAACTCAATATTACAACTCGATATCTAGAACAATATGACTCTATATGAATGCCTCTGGCAGTGTACCAAGATGTGCAATGATCTAGCGTAGCAAAGATATCAAAAAATGGACAAGTCATGAAAATAGCATGCTAGCTATCTTACAATCATGTAAAGCAATATGACAATGAATGCTCAAGTCATGATGATGATGGAAGTTGCATGGCAATATATCTTGGAATGGCTATGGAAATGCCATAATAGGTAGGTATGGTGGTTGTTTTGAGGAAGATATAAGGAGGCTTATGTGTGATAGAGTGTATCATATCATGGGGTTTGGATGCACCGGCAAAATTTGCGCCAACTCTCGAGGTGAGAAAGGGCATGGCACGGTACCGAAGAGGCTAGCAAATTACAGAAAGATAGGAGTGCGTATAATCCATGGACTCACATTAGTCATAAAGAACTCACATACTTATTGCAAAAGTCTACTTAGCCCTCGAAGCAAAGTACTACTACGCATGCCCCTAGGGGGATGTTGGTAGGAGTTAACCATCACGCGCCCCCGACCGCCACACAAAGGAAGACAATCAAAAATAAATCATGCTCCAACTTCTTAGCATAACGACAGACCATACGTGCATGCTTCGGGAATCACAAACCTTAGCACCAATATTCTTACTAAACCATAGTCATTCACTAGTACCTCCCACATATTACCATATCCATATCGCAAAACTATTGCAAGGAATCAAACTCATCATATTCGGTGATCTACAAGTTTTATGTAGGATCGTATGACTAACCATGTGAATGACCAATTCCCGTTAACTCTCTAAATAGATATAAGTGAAGCATGAGAGTTTAATTCTTTCTACAAAAGATCACACTCTAATAAATAAAAGTGAAGCAAAAGAGCATTCTACAAATAACGGTTTTATATATGTAGAGAAACAGGCATCCAAACTTCAAATGATATAAGTGAAGCACATGAAGCATTCTATAAAGCCATACTCAAAAGATATAAGTGAAGTGCATGAAACATTCTATAAATCAACCAAGGACTATCTCATACCAGCATGGTGCATTACTAAAATAAATAAAAAAGAACAGGACGCTCCAAGTAAAACACATATCATGTGACGAATAAAAATATAGCTCCAAGTGAGTTACCGATAGATTGTAGACGAAAGAGGGGATGCCTTCCGGGGCATCCCCAAGATTAGACGCTTGATTCTTCATTGAATATTACCTTGGGGTGCCTTGGGCATCCCCAAGCTTAGGCTCTTGCCTCTCCTTGTTCCTTTATCCATCGTAGTTTCACCCAAAACTTGAAAACTTCAATCACACAAAACTCAACAAAACCTTTGTGAGATCCATTAGTATAACATAAAAATATTTACTCTAAGTACTGTAGTAAATTGATTAATATTTAATATTGGCATAATTCTACAGTCCAACTTCTCCATGACTCATACCCCCCGATACGATCCATAGATTCATCAAAATAAGCAAACTATGCAACGAAAACAGAATCTGTCTAAAACAGAACAGTCTGTAAAGATCCAAATTATGGTCATAATTATGTAACTCCAAAATTTCTGAAAAATTTTGTATAACGTGGGGAATTCATACTTCAATAATGTGTAAAAAAATCAGAAATTTTGCATGTTCCACCAAAAAATCAAAATTACAGAACTGGACGCAAAAGTTTCTGTTTTCAAACAGCATCAATCATACTATCATCCAAATCATCCCAAAGGCATTACTTGGCACATTATTTTTATAATACAATGGATTTGTAAAAATGGATAATTATTTTTGTTGAAAAGTTTCTGTAATTCAAGATTTGCAAAGTTTCCATGGGCATGAACAAAGTTCAAGGAGCTCCCCCACTTCAACGGTGCTTGTCTTTCTTACTTTCACTTCCCTTTTTGAAAAAAATTAGGTTATCCTCTATATTTTTTTTGTTTTTAAACTATTTTAAAGCACACAACACAAAATAAATGACTCTCTAAAACTTCCGGGTTGTCTCCCAGGCAGCGCTTTCTTTAAAGCCATTAATCTAGGCATAAAGTGCTCGAGTAACCGATCCACCCGAATCCCAAGGTATATCAAAGCCAATTTTAATTAACAATGCTTTGTAATTTAGTAATGAGCACAAAGCAAAATATATCACATAACAACAGAGTCTAACCCTCTTCGTATGCATTGGCATGTCATAAAAGAACAATTAATTCATGCACATCAAGTAAAGGCCAATACATAGCATAAGTAGTTTCTTGCAATTTTATCATATTGGAAACATAGAGAGGTGGATATGTAGTTCCTCTCTCATAATAATTGCAATTAGGAGAAGCAAGCACATGCATACTATATTCATCAAACTCATCATGTGTAATAGTAAAACGCAACCCATCAATATAATCCTTAATAAGTGCAAACTTCTCCGATATAGTGTAGTTGGGAGAATTCAAAAAGATAATGGGACTATCATGTGTGGGTGCAATAGCAACAATTTCATTCTTAACATAAGGAATTATATCAAGTTCATCTCCATAAGCATCATTCATATTAGCATCATGGCCACAAGCATAACAAGCATCAATTTCATCAAAAAGGGATATTTCAAACGAATCCAAGGGATCATAGCAATCATCATAGCATTCATCCTTCGGTAAGCACGAAAGGAAATTAAACAATGTATGAGTTGAAGAGTTACTCTCATTAGAAGGTGGGCACGGGTGATCAATCCGCTCTTCCTCCCTTTGTTCTTCGCTCTCCTCCTCATCTTTTTCATCTATTGAGCTCACAATTTTAACAAATTCTTCTTCCATAGATTCCTGCAAAATATTAGTCTCTTCTTGGACAGCGGAGACTTTCTCAATAAACTGATCAATATAGGCATTATATTCATAATTATCATGGCAGTATTTAAGTATAGCAAAATTTTGAGATCGGTAAATAGCATCATCACAATCTTCATACTTTTCAAACAAAGATTCAATTTCATAAGCACCCTTAAAAGCAAAAAATTCTTCTATTTGTTCCACATCATAATAATCACATATACCATTAGCATAAGAAGCCAAGGTTTCATTATCATTAAATTCACACGAAAAGGGAAGGTGTGGAGCCTTCATCCTAGAACAACAAGTATAATCATATCTCAAGCATAGCTCCCGAGCATACCATTGCAACATTTTAATTTGATCCCACAAGAGTTTCCATTTTTAAGACAAGTGATAATCCCTAAAGTATTCTCGTTGATCCAAAGTATATCCCATTATCAAGTAAGTTGAATGGGCATTTATCAGGATTATCAAAGTAGAGTTTAATATTTTCCACATAACGAGCATCGAGGGTTTTAGGAGGTTCCCCATCTCCATGAGTAGCAAGTACAACTATTTTTTTTGGTGTTTCATGTTCCATATCCATAACTAAAGATAAAGAACAACTTAGAACAGCAAATAAAAAGTACTTAGTGATAAAGCAAACAAGTGCACATGAGAATATTCACCCCAGACTATTGCTCCCCGACAACGCCGGCAGAAAAAGGTCCTGATAACCCACAAGTATAGGGGATCAATTGTAGCTTTTTCGATAACTAAGAGTGTCAAACCCAACAAGGAGCTAAAGGTAGGATTTATATTCCCTTCAAGTTCTATCGACCACCGATACAACTCTACGCACACTTGACGTTCGCTTTACCTAGAACAAGTATGAAACTATTTTGTAGATGTAGGATAAGTTTGCAAGAATAAAACTAGAAGTGCTTTGCGAGAATAAAACTACGAGTAATTTGCGAGGTAATAAAAGTTAGTTGTTTAGTAGAAACTTTTTGTAACACAAGAAAGTTATTTGTCCCTAGGCAATCGATAACTAGACCGATAATCATTATTGCAATTTTATATGAGGGAGAGGCATGAGCTAACATACTTTCTATACTTGGATCATATGCACTTATGATTGGAACTCTAGCAAGCATCTGCAACTACCAAAGATCATTATGGTAAAACCCAACCATACCATTAAGTATCAAGTCCTCTTTACTCCCATACGCAACAATCCCCTTACTCGGGTTTATATGTGTTTCAGTCACTCATTCCACCCACCATAAGCGAATCATGAACATATTGCAACACCTTACAACGAGAATCCCTCATGCTTGCGCGACACGGAGGGCACCATAGGATAGCACCAAAATAAAACATACAGCTCAAACCAATCACTATCATCAATCAACCCATAGGACAAAAAGAATCTACTCAAACATCATAGGATTGCCACTCATCATTGGATAATAATATATGGAGTTAAGCACCATGTTCAAGTAGAGATTACAGCGGGGAGAAGAGGTGCATAGAGAGGGAGAGAGTTGGTGTTGACGGCGGAGAAGTTGTTGGTGTAGATCGCCGTCAAGATGATTGCCCCAGCGGTGTTCCGGAGCCACCGGGAGAGAGGGGGAGAGAGCCCCCTCCTTCTTATTCTTCCTTGGCCTCCTCCTAGATCGGAGGAGGGTTTCCTATCTGGTCCATGGCCTCCATGTAGGTGGAGGGGCGAGAGCCCCTCCTAGATTGGATCTCTCTCTGTTTCTCTTCTGTTTCGCGTCCCCCTTTTTTGGCCCTTCACCGTTTCTTATATTCCCGGAGATCCTTAAATACGATTGGGCTGAAATTTTGAGGGGATTTTTATCCATAAATTATCTTTGTTGCGGCGAAAGAAGGGTAGCAACCAACCTACGAGGTCCTCACAAGCCACCTGGGGGCACTGGGGCACCTCAGACACCGTCTTGCGTTGATTCTTCTTCCCAAAAATCACATATATTCCAAAATAAATCTCCATCAATTTTTATCATATTTGGACTTCATTTTATATGGATATTCTGTGAAACAAAAACATGCAACAAACAGGAACTGGCACTAGGCACTGGATCAATATGTTAGTCCCAAAAATAATATAAAATGTTGCCAAAAGTATGTGAAAGTTGTATAATATTGGCATGAAATAATCAAAAATTATAGATACGACAAAGACGTATCAGTTGCTAATGCCGGGCTGACCAACTTCCTCGGAGATGAGTGTGACCAGCACCACATCCTTACAAATTCCTTTGTGCAAAACTTTCATTTTCTGAATAGGTTCGAACCTCCTATGGTGTGCTTTGATTTATATGTTTAACATCACGAGATACCACTAGCTGAATTTGTGAGATATGTTTGATCCCATTTGATGGGGATATATGAGAACCCCTACTGGAGGAGTTCAGGGATTTCCTCCGCACTTTAACCGTGGGAGATGAAAGGGCTGTGTCGAGAGCCCGAGCTACTAGCTTGCATTTTCCCGCAGTTCACTACCTTGCCTTATTTATAGGGAAGTGCTTGACTGCTTCAGAGGAAGGTGGTACGCTATGTGCACCTACCCTTGCTATGTTGTGCCGGGCATTGTATAATGACAACACTTATAGCCTAGGAGCTATCGTTGCACGCCGCCTGCACACTAATCGGACTAAGGGTAAAATTCATGGTGGTATTTATGCTACTCACCTAGTGAGACGTTTTCATGTTAACATACGCCCGCATGATTACTTCTTGCCCACAGTTTACTTAGATCACCAGTCTATGCGGGATCACCAGTTTCCCGATAGCGAGGAGCCTTTTGACCAGATTCGGTATAACTTGGTCTTTAGTGAGGATACTCGTGATATATTTCCGTTGCCTGCACCTACTTTGTCTGACTCTCAAGCCAGGAACGGATATGTTGGTATGCCATCGGACATCACTGCTTAGCGTAACGCATTGGCCGCGGCAGAGGATGAGCCCCAAGAGTGGGATCCTCAGGTGCCGCCGCCTCAACACTTTCACATGGGACCAGATGGCTTCTACGGATGGTGCTTACCAAGCTAGGCCAAAAGCCTAAGCTTGGGGCAGTACGTATTTCTCACCGACATTACATTCATGACCATAAATTTCATTCCAGTTGTCGGTGTTCATCCTCTTTCATTGTATCATCCATGCTAGTTTAAATTTCTTCTTTTCTGCTTTCTTCTTGTGTGTTTGAAAAAAAACCTTTTAGAAAATCCAAAAACATTTCTCATTCTTTTTATTTTTTTCTTTCTAGTTAAATTAGTTGTAGTGTCTAAAACAAAACCCAAAAATATTTCTCGTCTCTTCTTTTGCTTGTTGGTAGCTTTCTCGTGTAAATAGTTTTTCTTGCTTTTGTTTTCTTTTCTTTAATTTGCTTTCTTCAAGAAAAACTAAAAACTGTGAAAATATTTCAGTATGTTTCTCTGAAACTCTTTTCTTTTGTCGAGTCGTACCAAGGAGAAGACCACGATGAAAATGTTGAGTGGCTCTCATATGCATTATTGTTGAACTGACAAAGAGCCCATATTATTTGTCTTCTCCTTTGAATAAAATGTTTGTAGATTCTAGCTTAGTCCACGGCATTCTTGCACTATTATTTTCATATCATTCGGTCGTGCAAGTGAAAGGTAATAATGACAAAATTTGATGAAGTGACTATGGCAAGGAAAAGCGGGTATGAACTCAACTTGTTTTTGTTTTTGTAAATATGTTTAACTTGGTATCCATGATTCAGCATATTATGAGTAAACATGTTTATGATGACAATTAGAGATTATAGTTGCTCATGCCATGCTTAAGTCGCTAGGAGTGGATAATGATTTATCTTGCGTGTCAACATGCATTAAAATGATTGTGATGTTGTATGATGATATGGTATCCTCCTTTGAATGTTTCAAGTGGCTTGACTTGGCACATGTTCACGCATGTAGTTATTTCAAAACCAACATAGCCTCTATGATATTTATGTTCATGGTGTTTATATCCGACTCATGCTAGTATTCAATGTTGATTATTCATAATGCATGGTTATGACCATTTTCGCTCTCTAGCTGGTCGCTTCTCATCCTAATTTCTAGCCTTCACCCGTACTAAGCAGGAATACTGCTTGTGCATCAAAATCCTTAAACCAAAGTTGTTCCAGATGAGTATAATATATCTACCTATATGCGCTATTACCCTGCTGTTCTAAGTAAATTTGCATGTGCCATCTCTAATGATTCAAATGAACATATTTTTTGCGTGTCCGTAGCACTCATGAAGCGACTGGGGGCAGTCAATATCTTCCATGCTAAGCGGGTTATTCTCATGATGAGTGTTTATTCACTCGTCCTTGCACGAGAGAGACTGGTAATCGGGATGCCCATTCCCATGTTTAAAATTGCAAATAATAAAACAAACTCCCCCGGACAGTTGTTGGTATGGAGGGCACCCAAGGATTCGGCTAGCCATGGCTTGTGTTTGTTGGTGGAGGGGAGTAAACTTTATATTTACCGCTTGGGAACCGCCGCTAATTTGTTTAGCATGGAAGATATTGAAAAATCTCGATCGTGACATTGACAGAAAGGCATGCCTCCCAAAATTTAATTTATCTCTGATTTAAGCTTTGAGCTCTGGCACCTCTACAAATCCCTGCTTCCCTCCGCGAAGGGCTTATCTATTTACTTTAATGTTATTTTACTTTTATTGTCGAGTCATCACCCTCTCAAATAAGCACCAGGCCTGAGAGCACTATTGTCATTCTCATGCATTGTGTATAGTTAATGTTGTGTGCATCATGATTGGATCTCTTCTATGATGAATTACAATGTTTGGTCACTACTTGAACTTTGGAGGTGCTCTGCATTTATGTTTTGCAGTCTTAGAAAGGGCTAGCAAGATACCATGTGGTCATATTATATCCTGATTGTTTTGACAAAGTGTTGATTTTTGAGATATATTATTATTGCTCGCTAGTTGATTATGTTACTGTTATGAGTGAATATAGTTTCTAAGAGTTATCATGTGCATGGTTATTTATAATCTTTGCTGGAAACCTGGGTATCATTTAGGCATATATATGGATACAAGAACAAAAGAGTTCATAGAAGTTTTTCTTTATCACTTTCAGTTTGTCAACTGAATTGCTTGAGGACAAGCAATGAGTTAAGCTTGGGAGAGTTGATACGTCTCCGTCGTATCTACTTTTCCAAACACTTTTGCTCTTGTTTTGGACTCTAATTTGCATGATTTAAATGAAACTAACCCGGACTAACGTTGTTTTCAGCAGAACTACCATGGTGTTGTTTTTTGTGCAGAAGTAAAAGTTCTTGGAATTGGATTAAACTTTTTGGAGATTTTTTATGGAATATATGAAAAATACTGGAGCCAA
Organism: Thinopyrum elongatum; assembly: GCA_011799875.1. Classification (NCBI taxonomy): domain Eukaryota; kingdom Viridiplantae; phylum Streptophyta; class Magnoliopsida; order Poales; family Poaceae; genus Thinopyrum; species Thinopyrum elongatum. The sequence continues at coordinate 532,169,736 of CM022298.1, forward strand.
GACCCACTAGAGGGGGGCCACCTGGTGCCCACAAGGCACCCTGGCGCGCCCAGGTGGCTTATGGGGCCCTCGTGGCTCCGCTGACCCTAATTCCAAGCCTATAAATTCCTATTCTCCAAGAAAAAATAAGAGAGGAAGTTTCATCGCGTTTCACGATATGGAGCCGCCGCCACCTCTTGTCTTCATCGGGAGGCCAGATCTAGAGTCCGTTCTGGGCTCCGGAGAGGGGGATCTTCCGCCATTGTCATCACCAACCCTCCTTCATCACCAATCTAATGATGCTCACCCTCGGGAGTGAGTAGTTCTCTTCGTAGGCTTGCTGGACGGTGATGGTTTGGATGAGATTCATCATGTAATCGAGTTAGTTTTGTTAGGGCTTGATCCCTAGTATCGACTATGTTCTGAGATTGATGTTGCTATGACTTTTCTATGCTTAATGCTTGTCACTAGGGCCCGAGTGCCATGATTTTGGATCTAAACCCTTTATGTTTTCATGAATATATTTGTGTTCTTGATCCTATCTTGCAAGTTATACGCACCTGCTATGTGTTATGATCCGCATACCCCGAGGTGACAATAATCGGGATTCTTTCCGGTGATTGCTGTAGTTTGAGGAGTTCATGTATTCACTATGTGTTAATGCTTTGTTCCGGTTCTCTATTAAAAGGAGGCCTTAATATCCTTTAGTTTCCTTATGGACCCCGCTGCCACGGGAGGGTAGGACAAAAGATGTCATGCAAGTTCTTTTCCATAAGCACGTATGACTATATACGGAACACATGCCTACATTATATTGATGAATTGGAGCTAGTTCTGTGTCGCCCTAGGTTATGACTGTTCTATGATGAATATCATCCAACGAAATGACCAATCCAATGCCTACGAATTTTTATCATATTGTTCTTGCTAAAGTTACTACTGCTGCAACTGTTGTTACAACTGTTACAAACCTATTCCTACTGTTGTTACTGTTCCTGTTACCGTTACTGCTACTATTGCTATTGCTATCATACTACACTACTTTGCTACTGATCACTCTGCTGAAGATATTTAGTCTCCAGGTGTGGTTGAATTGACAACTCAACTGCTAATACATTCAAATATTCTTTGGCTCCCCTTGTGTCGAATCAATAAATTTGGGTTGAATACTCTACCCTCAAAAACTGTTGCGATCCCCTATACTTATGGGTTATCAGGTTCCCATTTGTCATGCAATTTTCTAGTAATAGAAACTTCCAACTCAAGTTTTTCTTCACGAGCTTTTATCATAGCTTCTATAATATGATTAGTGAAAGCCTTATTTTGTTCATAACTATTTGGAGAGCTAATCATGGATTGCAACAAGGAAATACATTCAACTAAAGAGAAATTATCATAATTAAAGTCCTTGTAATCCAAAGTAGTGGGCACATCACTATTTAAAGTTTTAACCCCTCCAAACTCACTTTTTTCATTTTTATCATTAAGATCATCATCCTCCGAACAATTGGGACGCCCTTTAGCTAAAGTTGACTCATCTTCAGTCCCTTTTTCATCAAATTTTATTTTATGAAATAAAGATTCAATAGAGGTGACACCAATCATTTTAATATCTTTATCATTACTATGATTTGACTCAGGTTTAGCAGCCATCTTATTTACTAACGTGGTTTGTTTATCCGAGATTTTTTCCAACAAGTTTTTAGTACGGCCAAGTTGAGACTGAAGATTGGCTACTTCCAAATTAATATCCTCAAGTTGTTTATTGATAGTGTCTAATAAGCTAGAATGTTCCTTAAGTTCCTCAGAAAAGAATTTATTATGCTCATATTATGAGGACATGAAACTTTTAGTGATATCTTCAATTTTAGACAACCTCTTGCTTTAAAGACTATTATGGAGTTCTTCTAGAGACATGATGGCAAGCAAACAGGCAAAAATATTTTTGTTTTGTTGTAAAAAAATAGAAGTGGGGGATATGAAAACGAGAGGCAAAGACAAATAAAAAGGCAAATAAAATAAATGCAACTGGATGATAGTTTGTGCGAAGGTACTTGATAAATTTTGGTGATGTCTCCCCGGCAACGGTGCTAGAAATTCTTCCTGCTACTTGTAGACTGCGTTGGTATTTTCATCAAAGAGGAGAGGATGATGCAGTATACTAGAGATAAGTATTTCTCTCAGTTAAGAACCAAGGTTATCAATCCAGTAGGAGAACCACACAAAATCCCGTAAGCAGCACCTACACACACAAAAGCAAATACTTGCACCCAACGCAAATAAGAGGGTTGTCAATCCTCTTAGCAGTTACTTGCAAGGATTAAGTCTGATAGTGATAGATGGATAAAGTAAAGGCTAAATAAAAGTAAAGTAAATAAATTTTAGTAAGGTATTTTTAGATTTTTATATATGATAAAGTAGACTTGGGGGCCATAGTTTTCACTGGAGGCTGCTTTCTCGAGCGCGGAACATACGGTGGGTAAACAAATTACTGTTGGGCAATTGATAGAAAAGTGAATAATTATGACGGATTCATGGCGATGATCATCTATATAGGCATCGCGTCCGAGACAAGTAGACCGACTCCTGCCTGCATCTACTACTATTACTCCACTCATCGACCCCTATCCAGTATGCATTTAGAGTATTAAGTATAAAACGGAGTAAAGCCTTAAGCAAGATGACATGATGTAGACAAAGTAAACTCAAGCAATATGATTAAACCCCATCTTTTTATCCTTAATGTCAACAATACAAAGTAAACCCATCACAAAGCACCTCTCCCATTGCAAGATAAACCAATCTAGTTGGCCAAACCAAATCGATAGATCGGAGAGAAATACAAAGCTATAATAATCACGCATAAAAGATTTCAGCAAATATTCAAATATTTCTCATGAATAATCTGATCATAAACTCGCAATTCATCGGATCCCAACAAACACACCTCAAAAGAAGATTACATCGGATAGAACTCCAAGAACATCGAGGAGAACTTTGTATTGAAGTTCAAAGAGAGAGAAGAAGTCGTCTAGCTACTAGCTATGGACCCGTAGGTTGGTGGTAAACTACTCACACATCATCGAAAGGGCAACAAGGTAGATGTAGAAGCCCTCTGTGGTCTATTCCTCCTCCGGCAGAGTACCGAAAAAGGCCTCCAGATGGGATCGTGGAAGAACAGAGGCTTACGACAGCGGAAATTTTTTCTCATCTGGCTCTCTGGTGGTTATGGAATATTTGTGAATTTATATTGGAAGAATTAGGTCAGGAGGTGCCACGAGGGGCCCACAAGCCTGGGGGCGTGTCCTCCCCCCCGGGGCGCGCCCCCTAAGCTTGTCGCTCCCTCGTGACTCCTCAGGTCTTCTCCCGAACCTTCTAGGGTCTCTTCTGGTCCAGAAAAAATTAATCCAAAGTTTTTTCTTTGTTTGGACCTTTTTTGATAATGATTTTCTAAAAAGACAAAAAATAGGCAAATAACAGTAGCTGGCACTGGGCACTAGGTTAATAGGTTAGTCCCAAAAAATGGTATAAAATAGCACAAAGTTGCATATAAAACATCCAAGATTGATAATATAATAGCATGGAGCAATAAAAAATTATAGATACGTTGGAGACGTATCAGACACCGGCACGTTCATCTATGCGGGGTGATCGCCGTCCAAGTACCAGCCGGGCACCACCTACGAGGACAACCTCAAGTCGGTCCTCACCTCCATCACCAACGCGGCACCCAACGGCGCGTACAGCAGCTTCGCCAACGGCACGGGCGACGGCGGCGCCACCGCGTATGGGCTCTACCAGTGTTGCGGTGACCTGGCCAACGGTGAGTGTGCGGCGTGCGTGCGGGACGCACTGGCGGAGCTCAGCCAGGTGTGCCCGGGCGCATACGCGGTGTCGCTGCAGCTGGAGGGGTGCTACGTGCGCTACGACGGCACCAACTTCGTGGGCCGGCCCGACACGGCCATGGTGTACCGCAAGTGCAGCGCTAGCACCAGCGTTGACGCCGGCTTCCTCAGGGACCGGGACACCGTGCTTGAAATCAATCACTCAATTGCAGAGAGCACCAAAGCTTGCCATCATCATTTGAAACACCACTTAGTCAGCCATATCGGCCACTAAGCTCCACAGACACCATTTAGTCACATCCCTAAGATACGCTAATCATCCCGGGGACCGCAGTAAGTATCATAATTGGACTCGATTAGGCGAGACAAACAGTGCCATTAAGGCGATCTGAACTCTGACGTGACAGCAACAAGTCATGATGATATGTTCTCTGATTTGGTCCAATGAAACACCAAAGGCGACTGCCATCACATTATCATATATTCGAACTTTTGATCTAGAGGTCTAAATAACTTTTTGATGGCCACAATTGTCAACAAGTCAGGGTGTCATAGAACCATCACGACGTTCGATTCCCCTTTAATAGCAGAGATGAGTCTGAAGTCACTAACCTGCTAAAAAACTAGTGTATGAATGCAGGTTAGCTAATTTAATTAGATTGCCTCATGGAAGAACCTTCAATTCTCGCATACTGGCATACGGGCCCGAGACCGAACGATTTGTGAAAGGCAGATCCGCACTAGCATCAAGGGAGCTTCAAAAAGATATTAATCTCATCTTATCAGCAATAGCTTATGTTAGTGATCTTGGTAGGGCTCCATGTAGGAGGAGCACTACCTTGCTACAATGGGTAATCAGTTTTGGTCTGCTAATCATGGCTCACCTGTTTATTATTCTTACCAAATCATATGGCACTGTCAAGCATTCTCAAAAAAGTGGCACTGTCATGCAAAGACATTAACACACTTTTGTTATCATAATCATTGCCTTTCAATTGATTGCAATCAAATTTGATTTTCAGAGGCACGACCACACACTACTGATTAACCCAACACCACAGGGGCGCCATTATTGGGTTGTTTCTTGTATGTATACCAATGTACCATCTACCATGTATGTACACCATACAAGGTCTAGGAACCTCCGGAGCATTTGCTACTGCTCCCATGAACTTGAGTGCAGTGGATCAGGCGCTGTGCCCTCGAACCAACGGGCTCCACTTCCCCAAGTCATAGCCGTCGCAAGCGCTGATGCTTGCCTCCTTCATCTTGGTCTTGGAGATGCCATTGTTGCAGATGTTTGCGAACGCCCTCATGTGTTTCATGCCATACCAAGTGAGTGATCCGCACTGGGACTCAAAAACTCGCACCTGGCAGTTGGCATCAGTATAGCAGAGTAAGTTCTATCAAAAACACAAAGAGTGGATGGTGTTGCATGTTCATGGGATTCAAATAAGGAATTGTTGCACTCACCATCATCTTCAGACAATCCCAATCGTCGACTAATGGCTGGCCAGAGCCTCTAACAGCCCCAAGCACTGAAGGCCCCTTGTCGAATCCAAAGACAAGCTTCCCGATGAAATCGATACTGCTGTCCAGATGCTTCCTGTGTAGAACAGTTTCTTTGACCTCCTTGAGGGCCCTCTGCTTCTCTTTCGATCCCACATTCAACTTCTCATACTGAAAGCAAGAAGATAGATTAGCAGACAAATTAGTCAAAACAAAACACATGAAACTTAGTACTCTGGATCTAGACAAGAAATGCTAAGTGGGATTTTTGTTACCTTCTTCCACATGAAAAGAATATCGGCATATCTTTGCTTGATTGCACCCTTGAGGCTGGGCGTAGGCAGTGACCTATTTCTGATGTTTGACTTTGCAGGATCGAAACCTTGATAGAGGAAAAGCATCTCACCCTTGAATGTCTTGTCACCATACTCCATGACATGAGAACCTATACTGGACTCATTCAGGGGTGCCGTTCTCGCTTTAACTACCTCGTACTGCTGCTTGATTGTTTCCTTCTTTAGATTGTGAGTTTCACTGCAAATTAAGTAGGATCGAATGGTTTAGAATAGCAAGCAAGCGTCATGGTTGTGGACAACTGATACAAACTTGTACTAGTACATATATTACAGCTGATGCTTATTACCTGTCCTCCATCCAAGAAACACTGTATAAGTCACCTAAACATGTATCATATTCAGGTGGAGGTGGCATTTCCATCCTAGGGCAGTATGCTGCCCAGCTACTTTCTACCGCATTTGCTGCTGTTGTAACATAAATATTAAGATCTTGTGGCAACAAACCCTCAAAGATGCTGCCACTTTCACATGCTTCAACATATATGATCTGCCAAAATTGTAGTAATTCTCATTAGAGATGGGACTCAAAGCGTACATATTGTTTCAAATTAAAAAATATATAATTTTTAAGGGAAAAAGAAAAGAAAGGATACATACAATTTTCGAATAGCTTTTGGAAGCATGCTTTTGCCGCAACACTTTGATGAAGTCGTCAGCATAAACATTTGGTCCGTTGGGCATACCTGCACACAAGCTTGATAAGGTTAGCTAAGATATAGTACAAAACAAGCTGAACTACAGGGTCGTTTATGTGGGATTATGTATGCATGTACCAAGTGAACCAGGAGACCCATGATCCGTGTAGTAGATAAAGATGTGATCATTTGGTTTGCTGTTTATCACCTTCCTACTCCCTCCAGTAACCGCGGTTTTGTTCCCCAGGAGAACCGCGTACAAGTTCTTAGCAGTGACCTGCTCGCCAGTGTAGTCCTGCAATGCATGTTAAGTTGATCGCCAACCTTATTTGAATTAAAAAGGGAACACACCCAGTAATTAGGTAATAGTAATACCTTGGGAACACCATGGTAAACATCTTTGCCTTTAGGATGGTTGATGACGACTCCACGCCTTGGGTTGTCAGGGCTGTCGGCAATGTCATCGTACATAAACACCATAATGTTCTCATCCTTGAGGCCTCCCTTCTTCAGGATCTGGTACGCGTGGCACACGTCGGCCTGTACATCGTGTCGTGCATCAACAACAACACACAGTCGCTGAGCACAAAATTTCATATGGTGAATGATATACGAGTTGCATTGAGGAGAGGACTCTCACCTGGTGCCGGTAGTTGCCGTAGCCGGAGGAGCCCGCAACGAGCACGGCCCACTTTGTCACCCCTTCCTCCGCCGCCGACGCGGCGGGGCTAGGCGCAGGGGTAGGGGCATGCCCATTCTCCGTCGACAGCCGGATCAGCGGCTCCGAGCTCCCCTTTGCCCCATCCCCAGCGGCCGCGGCCACGGCTAGGAGCGGGAGGAATCCACAAACCCACCACACAGCCATCACCAACCTTGAGTTCATCATGTGCATGTGCTAGAGAGGAAGAGAAGGCGGAGAGTGAAGTGTGACCATACCGGCAGGGGCTGGGGCTTCATTTTATAGCCGCGGCGGCGTGTAAGGAGTGAAGAATAATTAGAAAAGTGGATCACACAGACTATTGGGGGAAATAGGTTGGAAAAATCCCTACTCCCTCCATTCCTAAATGTAAGTATTTTTAGAAATTCCACTATAAATTACATACGGATGTATATAGACATATTTTAGAGTATAGATTCACTCATTTTGCTCCGTATGTAATCCCTCGTTAATGCAATTCATTAGATGTACTCCTTGCGTTCCTAAATATAAATCTTTTTAGAGATTCCACTACAAACTACATATGGATGTATATAGACATATTTTAGAGTATAGATTCACTCATTTTGCTCCGTATGTAGTCCATAGTGGAATCTCTAAAAAGATTTATATTTAGGAAGGGAGGGAGTACATCTAATGAATTGCATTAATGAGTCGGTTTCCAAATTAATTCCGCGCGAAAAGATTTCTATTTAAACGTGATTAATAGAATTAATGACTTGATTTTGAAATTGATCCGTCTCTCGATTTTTCATTATTTTTGCACTAATGGATGCGTGCGAACAACAACGATGTACATATATACCCCTTTAATAGTAGAGATTAATTGCATTAATGGTTTGCTTTTTAAAATGATTCGGCTCTTGATTTCAAATTATTTTCACATTAATAGCTGCGTGTGAACGACGACTTAAGCACTCCCTAGAGATATGTAAGCTGTTAGAGATGATCTAACAAGCTAGTTTCTTTTATAATAAATAAATAAAATGATATAAACGAGCTAGTTGTGGTCCTTTTTTGATGATTTTCTGTACTAAAGTGAGATGGATTTGGACATCCCACGGCTTAGACTCCATCAACATGCAAATTCTTTTGCACGTATTTGCATTGATAGAAGTACGTGCCTCTATATATCTTGTACTAATTGTGGCGGAAAGCAGCCTAGCCAAATGAGCGTAGTCTAGTGTGTGGTGACCTCTCTCCAGCAAGCCGATCGATAAAATCATGGACCACGCCCCGTGCCCTTCGAAACACACCAGCCATTACCGAACAAACACCGCCTCGCCATAAAAAAACCAGGTAAAATCCTAGACAAATCCCCACACGAATCTTCCCCTGCCAGCAGTCAGTAACCAAAGCCGAACCGAGCCAAGAACCTTCCTTTTAAAAACAAGAAACGATGAGCTGCAGAAAAACGCTAATTTTTTTTAAATAATACATTTTTTTTAATAAATTTGAAAAATAATACGCAGTTTGAGTTATTTTTAAAAATAATACATCATCGGCCAGTGGTAGGCCGATTGGGACTAATTGGCTTACTATAGGCCGATTAGCTTCCTGTCGGCCTATCCATGGCCGACTGGATTTCAGTCGTCTTGGACTTGGCCGATAGGCAGCAGTCGGCTTATAGTAAGCTGATTAGACTAATCGTCTTACTATAGGCCGATTAGACCTAATCGGCTTACTATAAGCCGACTGCTGCATGGCTCCAACTTTTGAATTAATTAGCCCTGCGGGGCCTGCCACCACCGACGGCTGCTCCCTGGGCCGGACGCACAGCTCGCTTTTTCCCATGTGCAGACGCTGATTCCGATGCCCACACTGCAGCAAAATGCGCTGATTTCCACGGCAGACTATAGTGATTGACAGAATCGCACCGCGCTGATTTCTTTTGATGACGGCGCTGCTTTTTATGCAAACGGCGCTGATTTTTAGGCAAACGGCGCTGCTTTTTATGCAAACGGCGCTGCTTTTGATGACGGCTGATTCCTACTGTCTGCTTTGTCTGAAACGCCGGAGACAGCGGTGCGGTGCTGTTGCTGTGGCGGACGCGCGTGTTTTATTTTCTTCTACCGACAACACAGTGCTCCTCATCTTTATATACGAGATGCCGTTGCCTGCTCTCTCATGCTCTTCTCTTTGCTTGTGCCCACACTGCTTGCTCTTTCTCACTCTCTTCTCCATCGTCCAACCACACTTGAAAACACCAACGCGCTAGTCATTATGAGTTTGCCTTGCTTGGATCAAAGCATTAGGCCTACAAAAATGAAGAGTGCGACTTTGCCTCGGGGGGTGGAAGTACTTTGTTGTTGGTGTGGCGATCTCTGCAAGGTGAAGGAGGTGACGAATTTTTCAGATTGGTTGGGCATGAAGTTTTTCATGTGCGCCAATTATGAGTAAGATCCACCTGTTGCTACTTCACCGTACATCAGGCCTCCGGTATGTTTAAGTCCCCAAGAATAAACACGTTGTTGATATTATTGTTGATTTGATATTTATATTTCTATTTTTATTGTAGTCTCCTTCGCCTCTGTGCATGTACTATCGTTGGATTGACACGGAAAAACCGGACTGGGCGATGACCGAGATTCGTGAAAGAGGTCGTCGTGCATGGGAAAGTTTGGACGTGGAAGAGCGTCGCGCGAAGGCGACAGCAGAGGAGAAAGCAGAGCAGGAGAGAGAGTGGCAAGAGTACTGTGTGAAGCAGAGGGCTTTTCTTGATGAGATAAAGAAGAAAAACCGAGAAGAGGGACTTCGACTGGCGGAGGTTCAACGACAGCGACAGGAGGCCCGTGAGGCTGAGAGGCAGATAAAGAAAGAAAGGGCTCGTGCAGCCAAGGCAGCAGAAGAAGCTGGTGATGGAAAAGGAAAATATCCACGTTGGACTCAGTAGATTTATGTTATTATATCCTAAAATTCGCATTGCAGCAAGTTGTATCTTAAAATTCACAGCAAGTTGTATCTTAATTTGAACATGTTAATTTTTATGTATCTTATTTTATGCATGTTATTTTCGATGCATCTTAATTTCAACAGTTTAATGTATCTTATTTCAGTCGGTGTGGAAATGTAACTCGAATAACAATGCGAATTAATAGTAATATGTCTCTCGCATACATAGATCGAAATATGTCTCTCGCATACATAGGTAGAAATATGTCTCTCACATACAAATACGTCCCTCGCATACATAAGTATCAGCCACGTCGTGCTCGTCCGCGGCGTGGCTGTGGTGGAGGGGGCATCGACCACTCATACCTGTTCGGTGGCCGAACGTTACGAAGAGGAATCCAAGACCCGTCCTCGCCATACTGTGTGTCTTGCGTTGGCTGTATGGGCTGTGTGGGATCTGGTGGAGGAGTAGAATAATACGTGCCCATCCAGTTGGCGATGTGCTGCGACACCTGATCCTGTGTGTTGTGCCCACCTTCCGGAGCACTTTCAAACGTGGATTTGGAATGGGAGGCCTCATGTCCGGACATAGGCGCCCTATATCCATAGGCTCCTGCGACACGGAGACACGGAGGACACGGTGGCCATCATATCCATCATTTAACGGATCATCTAACATAGATAAATGTATCCCTGCACTGCTCTGGCCAGGATCATAACCACCCTCGCCTTCAGGGGCACTGACCTCCTTCATGACAGGAAGCACTAAGGCGCAAGGATTTACTATCCTTTTTGCACATCTTTGCAGCCATCGCACCCACTGAGAGTCCCGCTCGATTGGCCTCAAATAAAAGAAAATGTTCGAACTTGACCGACTCCACAATGCATGAACACCGACGGTGTGAGTTTCAGTATTATACCCTAAACATCTTGTCAACCACTCTGTCAACTAACTAACAGACCATGTTTGAGGGGCACTAATTGGCACCACTATGTTCTCGAACTCACTAAGATCAACTCCCAACTGATTTGTTTGGACAGTACTATGACCGTAGAAAAAAGTGAACTTCACTACATCTGACATATCTGCCGATCTAAAATATTCAACATGGAGAACTATTCAGCAGCAAGTCAAACTTATAATATATTATGGGATATTATCGGTGCACTTAAAAATATTCATAAACTGAAATATCAGACATCTAAAAATATTCCGAAATATTACCGGTCAACTAAATATTAATAGACAACTCTACATTACCGGACGCCTACGTATTACCGGTCACCTAAATATTACCGAACACCTAAATATTAAAAGACAACTATATATTATCGGACGCCTAAATAATAACGGACACCTAAATATTAACGGACAACTCTACATTACCGGACGCCTATATATTACCGGTCACCTAAATATTACCGGACACCTAAATATTAACAGACAACTATATATTACCGGACGCCTAATTATTAACGGACACGTACATACTTGACAACAAAATATTATCGGACCAACTAAATATGTTAAGATATATTACCGAACCAACTAGAAAATCGCACAAGTAATATGACACACAAAATGTAACTTGTATTATACCCTTCAACCGTGCGAAGAAACGACGAACGACGGCCCTCAATCACCGGAGAGCACCACCACCACCTCCACGTGCAGCACCCCCTCCTCCACCACCTCCACCTCCACCACCTCCACCTCCACCTCCACCACCTCCACCTCCACCACCTCTTAAAAAATGCTCACCACAACCACCACGAGCTATCCCATCGCGAGATCGAGGTCTTCCTTGCCTCCTCCTACCCTCTACAATGCAACTACGGTGGAAAACGGGGAAGAAATCGGCTAAAAAATGGGTATTAATTCGGTGTAGTTTCGGGTTAGAAGAGTAGAAAAGAAGAAAGGTGGAAGAAGGAAAGAGGGAGGAGGAAGAAGGAGCCCCGTGGGCTTAACAGGTCCCTGTCGGCCTTGAGGAGGCCGACTGGAGCCTTTCGTCCACGGGTAAGCCGACAGGATGCCAGCCTGGCCGAGTGACGCGGCCCGGCCAATGGTCGGCTGCCACGCGGCAGAGTTGACACTTGTCGGCTCCTTATAGGACGACAAGGTCCAGTCGGCTTTGAGGAGGACGATAAGCTCCAGTCGGTGTAGGCTAGGCCGACGGTGTATTATTTTTGAAAATAACTCAAACTGCGTATTATTTTTCAAATTTATTAAAAAAATGTATTATTTAAAAAAAATAGCCAGAAAAACACCATCAATATTTTAGGATTCTATTGTTTGGTTCTCGCCACTGTCGGCCATGCCAATGTTGGTGAGCCAAATATTTGGCGCAGGATCTGGGCGCCTGAGATTTTCCAATGATTTGGCGTCAAAGTGAACTGGAAGAGCTGGGGTGGGCTGGGCACACCAAAAAATTGGTGCCAATCCATACGGGACGCCAAGCCTGGTTAACGACCAAAATTTTCGATCGATAGGTGAGGGATGCAATCCAAACAGCCCCTGACACGGACTTCTACCATTTGTCTTCAGCTGGGAGAGACACGGCCGGGGTCCCTATCCGCTAAGAAACTAAATTTGAAGTACATGTTCCGTCAGAACAAGGTCTCTACTGAAGTGGAAGTTGGGCGGAGTGAGGCACCAAAGGGCTGTCGCTTCATCTGATCTGGCCAAACAGCTGAATTGCATCTTTGTAAAAAAAATGACACACAAGAGAGAGATTTATTTCATTAAAGCCATAAGATTAGTACTACCTCCGATCCATTGGTCTGGGTAGAATTAAGCTAGAAACCTACCAAACTTCTACTAGCATTCAACACTAACTCATGAGCAACTTTATTAAATGTAAGTATTGTCTGGTTTTGTTACAAATGCTTCGCAGCTGCCCAAAATATCAACAGAGATACGACAAGTAGGTCAGAATGGTAAGTTCTCCTGTCAACTTAAGAGGTGCTTCCACCATGGCCCAAACTCTGAATTCTAAACAAACTGCACTCAAGGTTTTCTTTTTGACGTGTTCAGGGCGCAAATCTTATATGACGCTTACTGCGTTGTATAATCGACCAATCACAGAGACCAAGCACAACAACGATGTAAATGGGCAACTTACTACAGTGCATCCTATTGTCCGACAAGGTTCCTCACCAGTTTTGGACAGTTTTTTTCTCGTTTTATCTTTTCCTATTGTTTCTTTTACTCTTTTTTTTCTTTTTGAAAAGATCCCTTGTTAAAAAATGCTCTAAATTTACCAAATTTGTTGCAATTTTTTAAAAAGCTATGTGAATTTCAAAAAGATCTAGTTTTCACAACAAACTAAAAATTTCAAACAATGGTCATGGTTTTAACATTTTTTCATAAATTCAGAAAATGTTCGGGTATTTCAAAAAATTGTTTGGAATTTAAATGATCCTTTAAAAACTTGACAAAATCATAAACATTCAAATTTCAAAAATTGTTACGGAATTTTAGAAAAAAAAATTATTTGAAAACATTGATGGAAATTTTGGAAAATACTCAAGTTTTCAAGTTTTATTTTCATTTATAAAAACAAAAAAATTAAATAATGTTTGGCTTTTACAAAAATGTTCAAGATTTATTCAGGTTTTAAAAAAATGTTTGAAACTAAAGAAAACAACTAAAAACATCAGATGGAACAACTATAGAAGGCATTGATAGTACTTCTCTGCTGCATAGAACAGCCAATACTAATCACCCCTGTGCGCCACAGTGCTATTGGACGCGTTGAGCATCCAATAGGAGCTTCCCCTTCAGGGCAAAAGAATGCTTGCGTCAAATAGAAGGCCGAATGCACAAGCATGCCAGATGGCCCGACCCATTTACACACGGACACGTGCGATTGGTTCTTTTGAGAAAAAAATAGGTCGGTAGGTTTTAGTTGTTTTCCTTCAGGGTTTTTTCTTTGATTTCCTTTTTTACATTGTCATTTTCTATTTCATTTTTATTTTATTTCTTTCTTTCTACTTCCTAACATTTCATTAATACATTTTTAGAAATATCAAAAAAAGTTTGAATGAGAGAACATTGTTTCATTACCTAAGCCTTTCTAAAATTTAAGAAAGTTTTTTAAAATTTTGTGTTCAATTTTTAAAATTCATCAACATTTTATAAATCCGAGAACATTTTATAAATTCATGGGGTTTTGTAAAAAAAATATCACGCATTTTTTAAATAAGCAGTTTTAGTGTTACAATATTTTTTTTCACCAATAAAAAAAATCTAACAACCAATTTTATTGGACAAAAGCACGATGTAGACCGTAGAAAGAAAAATGAAGTGAAGATGAGAACTGCACTCCACACACAACTCATTGTGACAGATTGTTGCTAAAATGCTCACATGGGCCGGCCCAGGTAGTGCTCCTACTCTAGAACGATTCTGACATCATTCGATCTAAAGAAAAAACTAGTTGAAAAATCCAGGACCCACACCATTGCCGATGAGGGTGTGGATATGCTCATTGATAATTGTTGTTAAACTTTCCACATTATTAATTTAGTTTTGAAGGGCGTGCTGCGAAGGGTGAAGCACATAGTCTAGCCAAGTTTTCACGTTGTTTAGGTCAGGGGCACCATGGCTAGTTGGTCAACCCTATTATCTAAATTGTATTCCACATATTGTGGTCTTTGATCGATAAAACTTGGCTTTATCTCTAAAACATTTGAAAAATCCGGAGCGACATGTTTGGAGAAAATTGTCTAGCAGCTGTTTTTGTCATATTTGAAAAATACATTGTTCCAAAAAAAATCATGAACTTTCATAATGTTCTGAATGTTTAAAAATATTCACAGACTTAAAAATCATTTTATGAATTTTTAAATGTGCAGAAATTTTAAAATAGTTTGTGTTTTAAAATCAAACTATAACTAAATTTAAAAAAATTAAAACCAGATAGGCAAGACAAAAACTTGGTAAAATCCGAAGAAAAAAACAAACTAGATAACAAAACCAACTAAATATACCAAAAACATCGATGAAAACCATCATATAAGACTTGTAGATGGGCCGGCCTATGCAACGCTCATCACGTGCAATATAGTGTCTATTCTTCGTGGGCATGTCTATATGTCCTTCGTTGGGAGTGGAGCAACGTGTTATCGGCAACAGCACGTATAACTGAAAAATTATCTTAATCATTTACATGTAATCAATTTGAATAATGGAAAGAGTAAAACATATAATAATAAAATATTGCAAGCCCCAAAAAAATACATATCCGGGTACTTCCAACCAATTTGCATGTATTTTAATAAACATTGTTCATGTGAACATCCTTTTTTTAAAAACAATAGGGGTATTTACATGTGCCCCTAGTTAGTGTCCACTACTCAAGTTTGCCCTTAATTTATTGACCTACCTAGTTTAGCCCATGTTCCGTCAATTGTGTCAACGAAACTAATCTCCCTTGTTGTTTTCATCCAGTTAAAGGGCTTCGACCGTCTCTAAGACATTTCTTGGACCATTTTTGCCCCTCCTGACTAGAAGGACCTCTTCAAAACGCTCTTGTCTCTTTCTCTTTCCTCCCTAGTCTATTTCATCGTTGGTTCCCCAATCCACTACCCAAACCCTAGCATTCATCCCCTCTCCTTTTTGAGTGACCACTCACGATGTCCTGAGTGGGAGTGCTCTACGGATGGAGTATATCTGATTTGACCAAAGGGAGAGGAGGCGGCGTGCACACGATATGACAGACGATGGGGGATGCGTCGGCGGTAACAAGTGGAGCTCACCGGGAATGTGAGAGAAAAGAGGAGGGGGCGTGGGCGTACCTTAGTCTAGCCATCATGCATTATTCCTAACGGAGGGCGCCAAGTTAGGAGAAATGGGGATGGGAGGACTGAAGGAGGCCAAATCATGAGAAATCAATAGGGAAGCATGGCGATGGTGGCATTAGAGCGAGAAAAGGGGGAGGGGCTTTGACTTGTTTGAGTGGAGGTGAGAATTTCCCAAAAAGGGCTCAAAGTGAGCGAGTTGAGGGTGGTCGGCTTCATCTGTCACAGCTCTGCTAAACCACCATTCAAGGAAATATTCTATGCATATTGGCTATCCCTATCCATCTCCATCCCTCTTATCCTGAAACCAAATAAGTGACAACTACTAGAAAGATAGCTATCCCTGCACCACAGAGATAGCCTATGAAGCAAACGCACCCTAACAATACGACTAAGTAATAGCAAGCGGGTCTATGCCTCACTTGTTGTGACGTGTGACACAGACCCTCATCTCGCCTCAAACGAACTTGTGTTAGGGTCGGCTCATGTAACACGTCCAGGCGGGTGCTCACGTGCCCTCTTCACTAGCATGGTTTTTTATTCACATGTCATCTACATGCTAGGCAGCACTTACTATTTTGCTTTTCTTTCTTTGTTTTATTTATATTTTGAAATGTTCTACTTTAAATGTCAAGAACATTTCTTTATTACTTTTATTTAAAAAATACTATGCCATTTTTTGGAAATGTTCACCATGTATTAAAACAATATTCATGAATTTAAATTAATGTGTGTACCATTCAAAAAAATATTCATGACATCCAAAAAGTATACACATGCATAAAATATGTTCATGCCATTTTTTTAAAAGGTGTATGAAATCTAAAAATGTGTTCGTGCAATTTTATAAAAAGTTCATCCCATTCAAAAAAAACTCATGGAATTTAAAAATGTTCACACATTTTAAATGTTCCTGATATTTTAGAAAAATGTCTAAGAAATGTAATATTTGCCCACTCAACTTTAAAAGAAATGTTTGTGCCATTAAAAAGAACTCCATAACATTTCAAAAATGTTCATGTAAGACTAAAAGTTTGTTTGCGCAATGTTAAATAAATGCCATGACATATGAAAAACGTTCACTCATTTTTTTCAAAAGGAAACAAACAAGAATATAAAAAGGAAAATAAGAAGGGTTATAAAGTAGAAGAAAACCCGAAAAGCAAAAAGAGCAAATGGGAAAACCAAAAACTAGTAGAGAGCAAGAAAAAAGGAAAAACGGGATGGATGTTTTTCAAAACCAGACGGAAGGTTCCCAAATCCGTGAACCATCCAAGAAATGTGTTGTTAGGCCGATCCTGTCACGGAAATACCATAGGGAAGCGCTTCATCTGTCTCGCAATAAGCGAGACATAGCATTTGTGGGCGGTACCTTGGTCGGTACTCCTCGGACATCGATCATAATTTTTTTTGGATTAAAAGGGATGACTCCCCCTATTTCATTTAAAGAAACCAAATCTGTTTACAGCCAAAACACACCAAAACCACCGAGAGAACCCAGCTCAAGAGAGCCCTAGACCCAGCTGACATAGCCAAGATAAACCACCACCACACACCCAATCCCATATTACAAAAACCAAAAGGGCAGAGACCATCTAACAGTAAACAAACTCAGCGCTCTGGAAGAACAAACCGACGCAGGGGAGGAAGATACCGATATCGGTCATTGGGCCGACGAGAACACTATGCCCCCGACGAATCGACGATACCGACCGCCGCAGCATCACCGGGTTGCAGCTGCAGTTGCACTTGGTCGGGCAGCATCGCTGTCCATCGGTACGGCGACGCAGAAGAGCCGAAGCGAGCCCCGAATTTGCGTGTCCCCGCTTACTTTAACTAGTTATTTTGGTTTTCTACTGGCTGCTTTAACTATAACCCCATCTCTATTTTATTGGCTTGAACAAGATACGCCTTATTTGAATTGACTGGAAATTATAATTCAGAAAAGAAAAATCTTTATTTGGGATTCCTGGTATTCTACGACTCCTTTCCAGACTAATTAGGAATTCTTTTCTTGGTCATTGAGATTCGTGGATAATTTAGAGTACTATTTAGGGATAGATGGTACATCTTTTTTTATCCCCTTAAACAAGTCGAAATGATTGAAGTTTTCCTATTTGGAATCGTCGGCCTAATTCCTATTACTTTAGCGGGATTATTCGTGTCTGCGTATTTGCAATACAGGCGTGGGGATCAGTTGGATCTTTGATTGAGTCATGTTTTTTTGATTGACCTCCTCCAGACTAGAGAGGAGGTCAAATTGAAATTGGAGTTACAATTCAATTTTTTTAAGTTATTTTACTCTGCTTCGACATAAGATAGATGGAATCACGCTCGACATCGGGTTTTGGAGACCCGCGTTCTACCAAACTGAACTAAGAACGCTTTCATTTGTTCAAAATGAAAATCTTTTTCTATTTCTAATGTATCTCACGTACGTATAGTCTCCACAAATTCAAGTTATACCCACTTTACTTTAATTGATCTCGTCGCTACTGCCTATAAAGAAGAAAGAAGTAATAGATAGGGATGACAGGATTTGAACCTGTGACATTTTGTACCCAAAACAAACGCGCGAGCGCATGGCCGTGATGCATGTGCAGGCGCACAGCACGGGGGCCTACGAACGTTCAGGAACCAAGCAACACGCCCACGCTCAAAAGGCAGGACACACTCTAAAAAAAAGGCAGGACACGGTGGTTGCTCGCCGCGACGCTCCGGCCCGGTTTCGTCGGCCCAGCTGTCGCGCCCCTGAATCCTCGTTGGGCTACGCAGGGGCCTTTATTTTTCAGGCGCTGCCCTTTTTCTTTTTTGAGGGATTCAGGCGCTGCTCTTTGTCTGGCATTTCCTAAATGGTGCCTTAAGCGCCCGTTTTAGGTGTTAAGGCAAACGGGCACACAACCCCCTTCTCCACGCGGGCCGGCCCATTTCATTTTTTTCCTCCTCTTTATTAAGGCGCAAAAATACTACGAGCGTGGGTCGGAATCGAACCGTGACTTTCTGGTCATATGCACACTACACTAACCACCACAGCCACCACACCTTTTGCATCTCTCATAAGTTTTTTACTTCTTTTCTTCTTTCTTCTTACTTTTTTATTTTTTTATTTTTTCTTGGAAGAGTTTCGTTCGGTTTTTTATTTTTTTTGTTTTCTTAGAACTGCTTTTGTTCTGTTTTTATATATATATTTCATTTTTTCTAAATACGTGAACATTCTCTTCAAATTTGTGAATTTTTTCCCAATTCGATGAACTTTTATCAAATTAAATGAACTTTTATTTTGAAATTTGATAAAAAAATCAAACGCGGTGAACTTTTTCAAAATCCATGAAGTTTTTTGAATTTTGATGAACTATTTTTCAAATTTGGTGAACTTTTTTTCAAATTCAATGAACTAATTTCCAAATTTGATGTAATTTTTTCAAGGTCGATGAAGTTTTTTTAATTTCGATGAACTTATTTCAAATTGATGAACTTTTTTTTCAAATCGATGAACTTTTTCCAAAATCGATGAACCTTTTTCAAAATTTGATGAACTTTTTTGAAATCCATGAACTTTTTTCTCAAGATTTGTGAACTATTTTTCAAAATGGATTAATTTTTTCTCAAAATTGTGAACTTTCTCAACTTTTTTTCAACTTTTTGTGATTTTTTTTCAAAATCAATGTAATTTTTTGTAATTTATGATTTTTTTTCAAAATGTTTACAAATAATTAAAAAATCAAAGCGGTACAGTAAATGGCATGCGTGCAATAAATTACACGGCTACAAATGTTTTTAAATATTTCACCCTGAATTAAGTCAATAGCAAGCAGTAGGTCAGGTGGTTAGGGAAACTCGTAAGCCGCTGTAACAGCGCGAGTTCGATCCTCGACAAGAACCAGTTTTTGGGGGTATTTTTTTCGCGCTGCCGCCACCCACGAGCTAGCTCTATCGATTTGAACTTTTGCTGGGCCGGCCCAGTAGCATCGCCTTCAGGCGCCACTAAGCCGAACCGGCGCTCTCAGCGCCGGTTAGGAGCTCCCTCTTTGTCTCGAGGAATCCAGCCTCCCCCGGTGGCTCCCTCCGGCTGAGAGAAAGGTGACTAAAAAGTTGGGTGATCCGACGGATGGAGCCCTGCTGCGAGCCGTAGGCTTGGCACAACCAACCACCGCCAATTTCCGACTCGGTGCTGAAGTATCCGCCGGAATCGCGTAACCACCATACTACTTGTACCGGTACTATCAATTATGGACAAAGAAAAGTGCGGCAGGTGCTCGTGTCGTGTGGGTCGGGGATGATCTGACAGTTGCTCATCCTGTGCCGCCGGTGTAGAAGCACCGAGGAGCGTCGCACCAGTCACCGAATCGCAATCGCCTTAAACTGACTGATGATAACGGGAAGGAACGACAGTGCACTCGTCAAAACGGCACCAGCGCTATCTATCGTCCAGTTGTACAAGAAAAATATTTGCACCATGCATGCCACCCCCATATCATATAGCCATGCTGCTATCTTATCGCCAGCTGGTAGTACAGCAGAACGAAAGCCGATCGTTCCCTGTCACCGGTCCTGTCTAACTTGAAGAAACATAGTAGTAGTAGTAGTATCCACTATCCAGGAGATCAGACCAGAGTCGTCCGACCAGGAGTCAAGGAGGAGGCACCGTCGTCTGTGTATAAATCTGGAGACGGCCTCGCACACCACGAATCCTCGCAAAGCATAACCAAAAAGCTCGCATTTATTTTGCGTCCTCCCCGGACAAAGACTCCAAAGAAGCATTCGGGCACTGGCCACTCCCACGGTCACCGCAGCCATCGAAACCACCACAAACACGCGCGCGCGCATCATGTGCACGTCCGTCTCCTCATCCTCATCGTCGGCCATGCACCCTCGCAACCAACTCCGCCGTGGGCGCGTCGCCGTCGTCCTGCTCGTGATCGGCCTCGCCGCCGCGTTCACGGCGGCGGACACCAGCACGTTCATCTACGCGGGGTGCTCGCCGACCAAGTACCAGCCGGGCACCCCCTACGAGGGCAACCTCAAGTCGCTCCTCACCTCCATCACCAACGCGGCGCCCAACGGCGCGTACAGCAGCTTCGCCAACGGCACGGGCGACGGCGCCGCGGCGTACGGGCTCTACCAGTGCCGCGGCGACCTGGGCAACGTCGAGTGCGCGGCGTGCGTGCGGGACGCGCTGGCGCAGCTCGGTCAGGTGTGCCCGGGCGCCTACGCGGCGTCGCTGCAGCTGGAGGGGTGCTACGTGCGCTACGACGGCACCAACTTCGTGGGCCGGCCCGACACGGCCATGGTGTACCGCAAGTGCAGCGCCAGCACCAGCGCCGACGCCGGCTTCCTCCGGGACAGGGACGCCGTGCTGGGCGCGCTGCAGGCCGTGGTCGACGGGTACAAGGTGGGCAGCTCCGGCAGCGTGCAGGGGGTCTCGCAGTGCCTGGGCGACCTGGCCGCCGCCGACTGCACAGCGTGCCTGGCGCAGGCGGTCGGGCAGCTCAAGGGCGCCTGCGGCACGGCGCTCGCCGCCGACGTGCACCTGGCGCAGTGCTACGTCAGGTACTGGGCCAGCGGCTACTACTTCCGCCCGTCACAAGGTACGTTACTTACCATGCACCTCCTCTGTTCGTCTGAACTTTGAACCAACGAATGAAATATTGCCAGAATTCGTTCTCTGCAAGACTACCTCGTGATGCCATGATGTCAACGCT
Source organism: Thinopyrum elongatum (assembly GCA_011799875.1). Classification (NCBI taxonomy): domain Eukaryota; kingdom Viridiplantae; phylum Streptophyta; class Magnoliopsida; order Poales; family Poaceae; genus Thinopyrum; species Thinopyrum elongatum. Next base: position 532,191,174 of record CM022298.1, read on the forward strand.
AGATAGTATCAACTGCCAATTGGCGGAGCAAGTTACACTTTTGGAATTGATTCCGATGGGCGATGGGTAAACTTACCAAAGTTGATAAGTGAGATCAGTCGGGAATATGTCCTCTGAAAGCATTTTTCACTTTATCATGGGCTTGCACAATGGATGGCCTTATCACAGCATGTCCACTTGTCTACTACAATCACCGTACCAGGTGTAAACTAGGAGCACATACAGTACTTAATTAGCTGCTAGTATAGATCAAATAGGTCTGTGTGTGTGTGTCCCGATTAGCACCAGAGAAAGGAGAAAGGGACATGAGATCAGTCACTCGATTACAGAGAGCACCAAAGCTTGCCATCATCATTTGGAACACCACTTAGTCAGCCATATCAGCCGCTAAGCTCCACGGACACCATTTAGTCATCATATCCCTAAGATATGCTAATCATCCCGGCGGCCTTTCCAGGGGACCGCAGCATCATATCGGACTCGATTAGGCGAGACAAACAGTGCCATTAAGGCGATCTGAACTTTGAGGTGACATCAACAAGTCATGATGATATGTTCTCTGATTTGGTCCAATAAAACACCAAAGGCGACTGCCATCACATTATCATAGATTCGAACTTTTGATCTAGTAGAGGTTCAAAGAACTTTCTGATGGCCACCAAACGACACGGTTTTTTTAGCGTATCGGGCGTAGGACTGCGGCCGTGCGGCGGCCGCGATAGGCGCGTACATTGTGGGACTGACAATAGACCTTGCCGGCAGGCGGCGGCTGACGGCGAGGGCCGGCCAACCACTCCTATTCTGAATATATTCCCGATAAACAAGATGACAGGAGCCACTCCACGAGAGTGCGCATCTAGCTAGCTTTGTACTAGTACTACTGTATATGCTTATTCTAATCAGATCGTCTGGTTTTCTTTTGCTGCTAAGAAGATTATTCGCAAGATGACGTGGGGCGGACCCTGGCCATAATCGTAGGCATCTTGGCAGGGCTGGCCCTCATCGTGGTCTTCATCTCCTTCCTCAAGAAATCATGTAAGGCCTCATCGAAAACTTTCTCTTGTTTTCAGTTGGGAGAGCATCTGAATGCCCTTCTATATTGTACACTATGAGTCTGAAGAAGTAAGTCACTAACCTGCTGAAAACTGGCGTATCAATTGCAGGTTAATGTAACTAGGTTGCCTCCTGGAAGAACCTCCAGTTTCTCGACTACTGGCATGCGGGCCCGAGACCGAACGACTTGCGAAAGACAGATCCACACTAGCATCAAGGGAGCTTCACAAAGATCTTGATCTCATCTTGTCAGCAATAGTTTATGTAAGTGATATTGGTAGGGCTGGCTGTAGGAGGATCACTACCTTACTACAATGGGTCATCAGTTTCGGTCCACTAATCATGGCTCACCTGTTTATTATGGGACTGTCTATGTCACATCTAGATGTGAGATAATACCTCACATCTAAGGTGACATCATTCTCTAAAATCTGTCCTCACCTCGTTGACAAACAAAAAATCAGCTTGTTTGATTGTCGATCTCCCACATGCCGTTGTTTGTATGTCGTCAACCCTCCCACCCAGCCCGACTACCCTCCCACCTGGTGGGCCTTGTTAGTTGGGCTTTGTACTGTTTGTCTGTTTGTTTGTCTGAAAAAAGCAAGATCTGCTCACAGGCCTGGGCCTTGTTTGTTAAAAAAAAAGAACTTGCTTGCTTGTAAAAGAAGTTTGGGTGGCTGGGAAAGTAGGAAAAATCCTAGTTGCGAGTCACGCACTGGCGTGCTAGATCTTGTGCCATTAGTAAGCTAACTCTAATTTACATGAAGTTCTATACACTGATATTTATGTTCCATTTTTTCTGACAAAACATGGCCTATATATGACAGTTAAAAGTATTCTTACATTTTTCAGGGAGCGCTGTTGCAGAAAAAGAAAAAGGAAAACATTATAATTCAGTGTTCGAATGCACGAAATCTTCATTCATTTTCACTTGGACAACCTAATCCTGCCTAAAAAGCAACAAAATAACTCCATCTTATGTTTTTCATTGGTTCTAGACTAACAGGGTAACACGAGTCTAGTATTTGTGCAACCAAAATTACATTTCATAGCATGGAACAAACAATGATATTACACTGTCAAGTGTCAATAAAACCCTATAAACATCTCATCACCACAAAAAAGCAGTACTATTGCTCATTGTCCAAAATAAGTACTACACAACTCAGCACGCAACAGGCAAACCTGACAGACCGATAGTGTTACTACACCTCTTAACAAAATATTCAGAAACTGGACCACACAGCAAGCAAATTTATTTACAAAGAGAAAATGGACACCAACATTCCGCCGTCGCCGCTCGAACACATCCGAGAACTTAAAAAGATTTGAAAAACACCAGAAAGCATGTATTATCGTAAAACTCGATAATGCAGGGTATAGTAGGCACCAAAACAAAAATGTTAGCTGACATAGACTAACATTGCTGTCAAGCTTCTAACAAATTTCATAAACAAACAAAGTTAGATAGTCCATGTAGCCACCTTGGCACCTTGCAAAAAACAAAAAAGCCTCCAATCTAAACCATCAGGCTAACACCACAGGGCCTAAAAAACACACAAAAAAACATCAGTCTCGGTGTGTGAAACAAACAAACCCAAAAAAACATTGATGAAATTTTCCTCACTTCTCTGCCTGCCACAACAATCTGTAGGTTGATCAATCTAAAAATTCTGGGAGACTGTTGATGACATCCACCTTCACAAATACTCATCGGGTTTCCTTGCTTCCATTCTCACATGCTTGCACCTTGTGGGGAAACAAAAAAGATCATTGCTAAAAATGTGTTGTGAAACTATGACAAAAAAGGCCCTTGAAAAAAAAAAGTGAACCAAAGTAGAAAACAACTTCTGTTTCTAGATACTGAACTTTCTGTTTGGGAACAAATTGTTGTGTTGACTATGTACCAACCATTTACCCTGTTCACTCATTTGGTCCAGCTTATTAGTTACTTAACCCTGTTCTGCAGCAGGAAACATCAATGAGTGTACCCACAAACAAAAAAAGATAAGAAGAAAATAATGTTCAAAGTATCTTCAACATTGGCAGTGGTATAATTTTTCGCAATAAATATTGAATGCGGGCAGGATCATCATTACAGGGCCTTGGAATGGGCATGTCATATACACAACTTTTACTTGTTGCAGACAATGAGGTTTGTCGATAAAAAAAATCAGAAAAAACAAATAGAGACAAGGGAAAAGTGAGGTTCAAACAAAATACACTGAATGCTTTTGCTTGTGTGTTTGTGTACCCAGAATGTATATGCTAGTTCGCCATAGTTGAACTATGATCCGATGTGTGCTGAGATAAGGAGCACCAAACCACTAAAAAAATGACCCCCTAGTTTACATAAAAATGTTGAATGGAAAAACACTATGGGCTCTCCCCCAGTTGCTAGTCAAGTCGAGGGTGGATTTGCAACTGGTACAACAACACCTATGGGCCCCAGTTACGAGTCGGGGGTGGACTCGTGACTGGGACAACAAAAAAAGAACTACAAACCCTAGTTGCGAGTCGAGGGTGGACTTCTAACTAGGATGAAAACAAACTGCATGCCGAGTTGCAAGTCGAGGGTGGACATGCAACTGGTACAACACCAACGCGGGTCGATTGTGAGTCACGGTGGAATTGCAACTGGGACAATAAAATACAACTATGGGCCAAGCTGCTGGACTTGCAACAAAGACAAAACTATAGACTAGTTGCGAGTTGGGGCGGACATTAAACTAGGAGAAAACAAACTGCGGACCCGGTTGCGAGTCAAGGGTGCACTTGCAGCTATGACAACAAAAAAACTACAGGGCTCAGTTGCGGCTCGAGAATGGACTTGCAACTAGGACAACAACAACTACAGACTCAGTTACGAGTCAAGGGTGGACTTGCAACTGGGACAAAAACAAACTACGAGCCTCGGTTGCGAGTCGAGGGTTGGCTTGCAACTGGGATAACAACACCCGTAAGCTCAGTTGCGAGTTGAGGGCAGACTTGCAACTGGGCCAACTACACAAAACTAACATATCATTTGCGATTCAAGGATGGGCTTGCAAATGGGACAATAATAAACTACAAGCCCAGTTGCGTGTCGAGCGTGGATTTGCAAGTGGGATGAAAAACAAAATACATGTCCAATTGCAAGTTGGCGGTGGACTTGCAACTAGGGTGAAAACACAAAACAACACCCTCCCGAGTTTCAAGTCGAGGGTGGACTTGCAATTGGGCCGACATAAAGCGCTAGTTTCAGGTCGAGGGTCTAATTGCAACTACTATGAAACAAGAACAAGAAACAACTCCCCCGACTTGCGAGTCGAGGGTGGACCTGCAACTAGGGCAACTACAAAACAACACCCTCCCGAGTTGCAAGTACATGGTTGACTTGCAACTGGGGCGATTACAAACTACATTGCTCGAGTTGCAAGTCGGAGGTGGACTTGCAACTGGGGTGAAAACAAACAACACCCTCCCTGAGTTGCGAGTACATGTTTGTGTTGGAAATATGCCCTAGAGGCAATAATAAAGTGGTTATTGTTATATTTCCTTGTTCATGATAATTGTCTATTGTTCATGCTATAATTGTGTTATCCGGAAATCGTAATACATGTGTGAATACATAGACCACAACATGTCCCTAGTAAGCCTCTAGTTGACTAGCTCGTTGATCAATAGATGGTTACGGTTTTCTGACCATGGACATTGGATGTCGTTGATAACGGGATCACATCATTAGGAGAATGATGTGATGGACAAGACCCAATCCTAAGCATAGCACAAGATCGTGTAGTTCGCCTGCTAAAGCTTTTCTAATGTCAAGTATCATTTCCTCAGACCATGAGATTGTGCAACTCCCGGATACCGTAGGAATGCTTTGGGTGTGCCAAACGTCACAACGTAACTGGGTGGCTATAAAGGCACACTACGGGTATCTCCGAAAGTGTCTGTTGGGTTGGCACGAATCGAGACTGGGATTTGTCACTCCGTGTGACGGAGAGGTATCTCTGGGCCCACTCGGTAGGACATCATCATAATGAGCTCAATGTGACCAAGGAGTTGATCACGGGATGATGTGTTACGAACGAGTAAAGAGACTTGCCAGTAACGAGATTGAACAAGGTATAGGGATACCGACGATCGAATCTCGGGCAAGTATCATACCGGTAGACAAAGGGAATTGTGTACGGGATTGATTGAATCCCCGACATCGTGGTTCATCCGATGAGATCATCGTGGAACATGTGGGAGCCAACATGGGTATCCAGATCCCGCTGTTGGTTATTGACCGGAGAGATGTCTCGGTCATGTCTACATGCCTCCCGAACCCGTAGGGTCTACACACTTAAGGTTCGATGACGCTAGGGTTATAGGGAAAGTTTGTACGTGGTTACCGAATGTTGTTCGGAGTCCCGGATGAGATCCCGGACGTCACGAGGAGTTCCAGAATGGTCCGGAGGTAAAGAATAATATATAGGAAGTGAGGTTTTGGTCACCGGAAGTGTTTCGGGCGTCACCGGTAATGTACCGGGACCACCGGAAGGGTTCCGGGGGTCCACCGGGTGGGGCCACCAGCCCCGGAGGCTTGCATGGGCCAAGAGTGGGAAGGGACCAGCCCCTGAGTGGGCTGGTGCGCCTCCCACCAAGGCCCAAGGCGCAGCAAAGAGGAGAAGGGGGAAACCCTAGGCGCAGATGGGCCTAAGGCCCACCCTAGGGCGCGCCCCCCTCTCTCCCCCTCTTGGCCGCCCCCCTCCATCCCATCTAGGGCTGCCGCCCCCCCTAGGGTGGGAACCCTAGAGGGGGCGCACCCCCCTCCCCTCCTCCTATATATAGTGGGGGTTTTGGGGCTGCCAAGAAGATGAATCTCTCTCCCTCTTGGCGCAGCCCTACCTCTCCACCTCCTCGTCTTTCGTAGTGCTTGGCGAAGCCCTGCTGGAGAACCACGCTGCTCCAACACCACCACGCCGTCGTGCTGCTGCTGGAGTTGTCTTCCCCAACCTCTCCCTCCTCCTTGCTGGATCAAGGCGCGGGAGACGTCACCGGGCTGCACGTGTGTTGAACGCGGAGGCGCCATTGTTCGGCGCTTAGATCGGAATCGACCGCGATCTGAATCGCTGCGTGTACGACTCCACCAACCGCGTTCTTGTAACGCTTCCGCATCGCGATCTTCAAGGGTATGAAGATGCACTCCTCTCTCTCTCGTTGCTAGTCTCTCCATAGATTGATCTTGGTGATGCGTAGGAAATTTTTTGATTTACTACTACGTTCCCCAACAATGGCATCATGAGCTAGGTCTATGCGTAGTTTCTATGCACGAGTAGAACACAAGTTGTTGTGGGCGTTGATTTTGTCAATTTACTTGCCGTTACTAGTCTTATCTTGATTCAGCGGCATCGTGGGATGAAGCGGCCCGGACCGACCTTACACGTATGCTTACGTGAGACAGGTTCCACCGATTGACATGCACTAGTTGCATAAGGTGACTAGCGGGTGTCTGTCTCTCCCACTTTAGTCGGATCGGATTCGATGAAAAGGGTCCTTATGAAGAGTAAATAGAAATTGGCATATCACGTTGTGGTTTTGGCGTAGGTAAGAAACGTTCTTGCTAGAAACCTATAGCAGCCACGTAAAAAAAAATTGCAACAACAATTAGAGGACGTCTAACTTGTTCTTGCAGCATATGCCGTGTGATGTGATATGGCCAAAAGGATGTGATGAATGATATATGTGATGTATGAGATTGATCATGTTCTTGTAATAGGAATCACGACTTGCATGTCGATGAGTATGACAACCGGCAGGAGCCATAGGAGTTGTCTTATTTTATTGTATGACCTGCGTGTCAATGAAAACACCATGTAATTACTTTACTTTATTGCTAACCATTAGCCATAGTAGTAGAAGTAATAGTTGGCGAGACAACTTCATGAAGACACAATGATGGAGATCATGATGATGGAGATCATGGTGTCATGCCGGTGACGATGATGATCATGGTGCCCCGAAGATGGAGATCAAAAGGAGCAAAATGATATTGGCCATATCATGTCACTTTATGATTTGCATGTGATGTTTATCATGTTTACATCTTATTTGCTTAGAACGACGGTAGCATAAATAAGATGATCCCTCGCTAAAATTTCAAGAACGTGTTTCCCCTAACTGTGCACCATTGCGAAGGTTCGTTGTTTCGAAGCACCACGTGATGATCGGGTGTGATAGATTCTAACGTTCGAATACAACGGGTGTAAGCCAGATTTACACATGCAAAACACTTAGGTTGACTTGACGAGCCTAGCATGTACAGACATGGCCTCGGAACACGGAAGACCGAAAGGTCGAACATGAGTCGTATAGAAGATACGATCAACATAGAGATGTTCACCGTTGATGACTAGTCCGTCTCACGTGATGATCGGACACGGCCTAGTCGATTCGGATCATGTATCACTTAGATGACTAGAGGGATGTCTATCTGAGTGGGAGTTCATTGAATAATTTGATTAGATGAACTTAATTATCATGAACTTAGTCTAAAATCTTTGCAATATGTCTTGTAGATCAAATGGCCCACGCTAATGTTGCCCTCAACTTCAACGCGTTCCTAGAGAAAACCAAACTGAAAGACGATGGTAGCAACTACACGGACTGGGTCCGTAACTTGAGGATCATCCTCATAGCTGCCAAGAAAGCATATGTCCTTGAAGCACCGCTAGGTGACGCACCTGTTTTCCCAGCAACTCAAGACGTTATGAACGCCTGGCAGTCACGTAGTGATGATTACTCCCTGGTTCAGTGCGGCATGCTTTACAGCTTAGAACCGGGGCTCCAAAAGCGTTTTGAGCAACACGGAGCATATGAGATGTTCCAAGAGCTAAAAATGGTTTTCCAAGCTCATGCCCGAGTCGAGAGATATGAAGTCTCCGACAAGTTCTACAGTTGTAAGATGGAGGAGAATAGTTCTGTCAGCGAGCATATACTCAAAATGTCTGGGTTGCACAACCGCTTGTCTCAGCTGGGAGTTAATCTCCCGGATGATGCGGTCGTTGACAGAATCCTTCAGTCGCTTCCACCTAGCTACAAGAGCTTTGTGATGAACTTCAATATGCAGGGGATGGAAAAAACCATTCCTGAGGTATATTCAATGCTGAAATCAGCGGAGGTGGAGATAAAAAAGGAACATCAAGTGTTGATGGTGAATGAAACCACTAAGTTCAAGAAAGGCAAGGGTAAAAAGAACTTCAAGAAGGACGGCAAGGGAGTTGCCGCGCCCGGTAAGCAAGCTGCCGGGAAGAAGCCAAATAATGGACCCAAGCCTGAGACTGAATGCTTTTATTACAAGGGAAACGGTCACTGGAAGCGGAACGGCCCCAAGTACTTAGCGGATAAGAAGGCCGGAAATACCAAAGGTATATATGATATACATGTTATTGATGTGTACCTTACCAGCGCTCGTAGTAGCTCCTGGGTATTTGATACCGGTGCAGTTGCTCACATTTGTAACTCAAAACAGGAGCTGCGGAATAAGCGGAGACTGGCGAAGGGCGAGGTGACGATGCGCGTCGGGAATGGTTCCAAGGTCGATGTGATCGCCGTCGGCACGCTACCTCTACATCTACCTTCGGGATTATTTTTAAACCTCAATAATTGTTATTTAGTACTAGCTTTAAGCATGAACATTGTATCAGGATCTCGTTTGATGCGAGATGGCTACTCATTTAAATCCGAGAATAATGGTTGTTCTATTTATATGAGAGAAATGTTTTATGGTCATGCCCCGCTGGTCAATGGTTTATTCTTATTGAATCTCGAACGTGATGTTACACATATTCATAGTGTGAATGCCAAAAGATGTAAGGTTGATAATGATAGTCCCACATACTTGTGGCACTGCCGCCTTGGTCACATTGGTGTCAAATGCATGAAGAAACTCCATGCAGATGGACTTTTGGAGTCTCTTGATTATGAATCATTTGACACGTGCGAACCATGCCTCATGGACAAAATGACCAAGACTCCGTTCTCCGGAACAATGGAGCGAGCAACCAACTTATTGGAAATCATACATACTGATGTGTGCGGTCCAATGAGCGTTGAGGCTCGCGGTGGTTATCGTTATGTTCTCACCCTCACTGATGACTTAAGTAGATATGGGTATGTCTACTTAATGAAACACAAGTCTGAGACCTTCGAAAAGTTCAAGGAATTTCAGAGTGAGGTTGAGAATCAACGTGACAGGAAAATAAAGTTCTTACGATCAGATCATGGAGGGGAATATTTGAGTCACGAATTTGGCACACACTTAAGGAAATATGGAATTGTTTCACAACTCACGCCGCCTGGAACACCTCAGCGTAATGGTGTGTCCGAACGTCGTAATCGCACTCTATTAGATATGGTGCGATCTATGATGTCTCTTACCGATCTACCGCTATCATTTTGGGGTTATGCTTTAGAGACTGCCGCATTCACTTTAAAAAGGGCTCCGTCGAAATCCGTTGAGACGACACTGTATGAATTATGGTTTGGGAAGAAACATAAGCTGTCGTTTCTGAAAGTTTGGGGATGCGATGCTTATGTCAAGAAACTTCAACCTGAAAAGCTCGAACCCAAATCGGAAAAATGCGTCTTCATAGGATACCCTAAGGAAACTATTGGGTATACCTTCTACCTTAGATCCGAAGGCAAGATCTTTGTTGCCAAGAATGGATCCTTTCTGGAGAAAGAGTTTCTCTCAAAAGAAGTAAGTGGGAGGAAAGTAGAACTTGATGAGGTACCCCCTCTTGAACCGGAGAGTAGCGCAGCTCAGGAAGATGTTTCTGTGGTGCCTGCACCGACTAGAGAGGAAGTTAATGATGATGATCATGAAACTTCGGATCAAGTTGCTACTGAACTTCGTAGGTCCACGAGGACACGTTCCGCACCAGAGTGGTACGGCAACCCTGTCCTGGAAGTCATGTTGTTAGACAACGGTGAACTTTCGAACTATGAAGAAGCGATGGCGGGCCCGGATTCCAACAAATGGCTTGAAGCCATGAAATCCGAGATAGGATCCATGTATGAAAACGAAGTATGGACTTTGACAGACTTGCCCGATGATCGGCAAGCCATAGAGAACAAATGGATCTTTAAGAAGAAGACAGACGCGGATGGTAATGTGACCATCTATAAGGCTCGACTTATCGCTAAGGGTTATCGACAAGTTCAAGGGGTTGACTACGATGAGACCTTCTCACCCGTAGCGAAGCTGAAGTCCATCCGAATCATGTTAGCAATTGCCGCATTCTATGATTATGAGATATGGCAAATGGACGTCAAAACGGCATTCCTTAATGGTTTCCTTAAGGAAGAATTGTATATGATGCAGCCGGAAGGTTTTGTCGATCCTAATAATGCTGACAAGGTATGCAAGCTCCAGCGCTCAATCTATGGGCTGGTGCAAGCATCTCGGAGTTGGAACATTCACTTTGATGAGATGATCAAAGCGTTTGGGTTTACACAGACTTATGGAGAAGCCTGTGTTTACAAGAAAGTGAGTGGGAGCTCTGTAGCATTTCTCATATTGTATGTGGATGACATACTATTAATGGGAAATGATATAGAATTCTTGGAAAGCATAAAGGCCTACTTGAATAAGTGTTTTTCAATGAAGGACCTTGGAGAAGCTGCTTACATATTAGGCATCAAGATCTATAGAGATAGATCGAGATGCCTCATTGGTCTTTCACAAAGCACATACCTTGACAAGATATTGAAGAAGTTCAATATGGATCAGTCCAAGAAGGGGTTCTTGCCTGTATTGCAAGGTGTGAGATTGAGCACGGCTCAATGCCCGACCTCGGCAGAAGATATAGAAAAGATGAGTGTCATCCCCTATGCCTCAGCCATAGGGTCTATTATGTATGCCATGCTGTGTACCAGACCTGATGTGAACCTCGCCGTAAGTTTGGTAGGGAGGTACCAAAGTAATCCCGGCATGGAACACTGGACAGCGGTCAAGAACATCCTGAAGTACCTGAAAAGGACTAAGGATATGTTTCTCGTTTATGGAGGTGACGAAGAGCTCGTCGTAAAGGGTTACGTCGACGCTAGCTTCGACACAGATCTGGATGACTCCAAGTCACAAACCGGATACGTGTATATTTTGAATGGTGGGGCAGTCAGCTGGTGCAGTTGCAAGCAAAGCGTCGTGGCGGGATCTACATGTGAAGCAGAGTACATAGCAGCCTCGGAGGCAGCACAGGAAGCAGTCTGGATGAAGGAGTTCATCACCGACCTAGGAGTTATTCCCAATGCGTCGGGCCCAATGACTCTCTTCTGTGACAACACTGGAGCTATTGCCCTTGCCAAGGAGCCCAGATTTCACAAGAAGACCAGGCATATCAAGCGTCGCTTCAACTCCATTCGTGAACATGTTCAAGATGGAGACATAGATATTTGTAAAGTGCATACGGATCTGAATGTCGCAGATCCGTTGACTAAACCTCTTCCACGAGCAAAACATGATCAACACCAGAACTCTATGGGTGTTCGATTCATCACAATGTAACTAGATTATTGACACTAGTGCAAGTGGGAGACTGTTGGAAATATGCCCTAGAGGCAATAATAAAGTGGTTATTGTTATATTTCCTTGTTCATGATAATTGTCTATTGTTCATGCTATAATTGTGTTATTCGGAAATAGTAATACATGTGTGAATACATAGACCACAACATGTCCCTAGTAAGCCTCTAGTTGACTAGCTCGTTGATCAATAGATGGTTACGGTTTCCTGACCATGGACATTGGATGTCGTTGATAACGGGATCACATCATTAGGAGAATGATGTGATGGACAAGACCCAATCCTAAGCATAGCACAAGATCGTGTATGTGACGCCCCCGGCCCGACCGTGCACTAATCATACACGCAAATGCACACGATCAAGCCTAAGGACTCACGGGAAGATATCACAACACAACTCTAAAACATAAATAAAGTCATACAAGCTTTATATTACAAGCCAGGGGCCTCGAGGGCTCGAATACATAAGCTTGCGAACAAGCATCAGCGGAAGCATCAGATATCTGAGTACAGATATTAAAAGAGAAACAGAAAGGCCTTTAGAAAGGCGGGGCAAAATAAAACACTACGATCGAAAGGCGAAGGCCTCCTGCCTGGGACCCTCCGATCCTACTCCTGGTCGTCAGTCAACTCGTAGAAGTATCCATCCTCTGGGTAGTAGTAGTAGCGATCGTCGGGGCATCTGTCTCAGGGGGCTCCGTCCTCTGGTCACGTCAAACTGATATGGGGAGAAAAGGAAAACAAAGCAACCGTGAGTACTCAGAAGTACTCAGCAAGCAAGGATCTACACTACATATGCAACATTTTCAAAGGGAGGCTGTATATGTGGACTGGGCTGCAGAAATGCAAGAATAGAGAGAAGGCCTAGTCCTATCGAAGACTAGCATCTTCAGCGGTCTTGCAGCAATAGAAGAGAGCAGAACGGTACAATATAATGTAGCAGTATCATTAAGTCTCATCCTCACCCAGAGATCCTTTCTCGACTCCCTGCGAGAAAGCAATCCCAGAGCCATACAATCATCAACCTCGTCCGGAGATCCCTTCTCGACTCCCTGCGAGAAGCAATCCCAGAGCCATAGTATCCAAGTATCCAGTTCTAAATTGTATCAATCAGGATACAACTCCGAGTGTCCTTTACCGTAGGACCGGCTATCGATAGAAGTGTTCTTCCCTGCAGGGGTGCACCAACTTACCCAACACGATCGATTAACTCCGGCCGGACACACTTTCCTGGGTCATGCCCGGCCTCGGTCAAACGACACATCGCAACCCTACCTACAGCTCAGCAGAGAGGTCCCCGCCGGTCTACATCCTAAGCGCAAGGGGGTCTTGGCCATCGCCCCTCACCCTCCGGGGCGTTGCGCACATGGCCCAGATCCAAGCACCACCGAAATGGCGCCAATCACTCCATGCCGCACTGCTGAACTGGACGTCTGACAGAGCTTTCAGCTGATGCATACGATGCAGAACGCCCATACTATGCCCACGTGATGGTTAGTGCTATCAGACCAGAGGCCTGCTCGGATCAAATATCCAAATCGTTAGGACTAGGGGCTTGCGGTAACGAGCAGAGACTCACGAAAGATGTGACCCCGTCGCCCCGTCTCGAGGACTTGCTGCAAGGGTTAAGAATGCCTGGCCGCGCCTCGTATTCACCACTCGGGCACCACACTGGCACCCGTCTTCACAACACTCGCCACTTAGGCGCACGCGGGTACCCCTCAGGGTCGACCCGCCTTTCCAAGTAATCAACAGTACAGTCCAAGTATCCGTGTGTCCATAACATCAGGGGAATCTGAGGTATCACCCTCGCTTGATTTCCCACTCAATGTATCCGTCAAGGTGAACTCGGAGGAATCACCCTCGCTGGGTTCACACTTGAGGTGTTGTACGACAGCGTCGTTACCGGAAGTGGTGAAGGAGGAATCACCCTCGATGACCACTACCGAATAGCTTCTCTATAGAGTTAACATCAGAAGTGCTACATGAGGTTTCACCCTCGGCACTCGATAGTAACGCTGCAGTGTCGTTACCACTAAGGGGGGTGATGTGCGGTGTCGGGGCCTGGTCTTCAATCCCGTTGATCGGGTCTTCTGACGATCCAGCGCGGCAGTCGGGATAAGTGGAGTCACTGATAGGTCTCTACCCAGCCTATACTAAGCAGTCTAGGTTATGCAAGTAATTATCAACAACAGGTTACAATAAACAGGCTATGCATCAGATTAGGTAAAGCAGTAGCAGTAGCAATTCTAATGCAAGCATGAGAAATTAGAATGGGCGATATCGGGATGATCAAAGGGGGGGCTTGCCTGGTTGCTCGGCGGCAAGGGCAAGGTCGTCAATGGTGTCTTCGGGCTCCTGGGTTGCGTCGATCTCAGGGACGACGGCGGTGTCGGGGGCTATGGAGAGAGAAGAGGGGGAGGAAACAGTATAAATATAGAGCAAACATAAGCAACACGGAGCAGGCCATGCTAACGTGTAGTGCAGGGTTGCCTGAAGACATGTCCAAGTCATTTAGTTATTTTAGGAATTTGTTTGGAATTATTTTATTAAGGTCATACACTATTCATTTATCTGAAACAGGCAAAAAGTTGCATGTTCAGATAGTTAGAGGCATCTAACAGGTATGTGGGTAGCGTATTCGGATCCGTCTCATTTTTCTGATCATTTTTCATATAAAAATTATTTTCATCGGAGTTACGGATTAAAAGATATGACTTTCTAAAGTTTTATTGATTTTCTAGAATTTATTTAATTATTTAAATCAACATTATCCAGAACAGTAAAAGATGACGTCATCATGACGTAAAGCTGACGTCAGCACTCAACTCTGGCTGACCAGAGTCAAACTGACATGCGGGGCCCACATGTCAGTGGCTCAGTTAATTAAACAGAGTCAGATTAAGTTAATTAGGTTAATTAGCAGGTGGGGCCTACTGGTCAGTGGGTTATTAGTGTTTTAATTAATCAATCTAATTAATTAACCGAATATTTATTTAATAAATTCATTTTAAACGGCGGGACCCACATGTCATAGACTCAGGGCCCGCCCAGTCAGCGTTGACCCTGGTCAACGGGGGCCAGGTGGGCCCACGGGCAGTGACACTGGGGCTGGGGCCCGCGTGCCACGTCGGAACCGGCCGGCGGTGAGGCTCCGGCGAGCTCGCGCGGCGGCGTCTTCGCCGGAGAGCTTCGGAAAACGGCTACGCTGCACCTTTTTACGCGATTTAAGTTGCGTTCGAACGGCCGCTTCGCCCCAAGTCGATCTACGGTCTTGGAATGACCGGAAGCGGCCGGAAAATACGCCGGCGTCAAGATTAGGCGGAAGCCGAAACCCGGCGAACTCGCGCGCGGCGCTGCAGAGGCAAAAACAGCCAGCGCTCTACCCCTACGGCATCTGCTTGGCATCACGAACGCGACAGCGGGCTCGGTGGTTCGTGACGACCACGGTTGCGACGGCCCCAAGCTCGACGGCGGAGCTCGGTTCGGGCGGCCATGGCGTGGCGGCTATGAAGGCGCAGAAGTATAGGGGAGCGCGGGGAGAGCAGGATTGGATCGCCTAGCGGCACAGGAAAGGCCGTCGGAGGCTTAGGAGCTGCCGTGGCGCTGCCGGAGTCGAGGAAGACGGCGGCGACCGAAGGGGGAAGAAGACCGTTGGCGGCGGCTCGAGGTCGCTCCGGCCCGTGCGCGTCGACAAGGAGGTCCAGGACAGCGAGGCGCAGCTTCTGAACAGCAAACGGCGGCTCGAGGAGGCTGGTGGCCGCGGTGAAGCAGCGGTGCGGCGACGACGGCGCCCGGTTGCGGTAGCAGAGAGGGGAAAAGAGAGAGCGAGCGCTGGGAGAAGGGAAAGAAGTGGTGCGGTGACCAGGGGGAGGGAACGGGGACTCGCCCTTATCCCCTCGCTGGCCGCGGTGGCCGCTGTCGAGCAGGGGCAGGGCGGCGAGTGCGGCGGAGGCGACAGCGCGCGAGAGGGAGGAGCAGTAGTGAGAGGTGGGAGAAAGGCCGGGGATGATGGGTCGGGCCGCACTGTGGCTCTACTGGGCTGGAGTGCACAGTAGCATTTTTCTAGTTTCCTTTTTATTTTCTGTTTCTTTTAATTCCCTTCTGTTTTGTATTTTCTTTAGCAAGTATTTGACTTTTATAAAATAGGCCATTGGTCAATTAAAATACTCTCTAATATACAGTACTGCCACAAAAAGTTTGGAGGCAAAATCACTTCAATTGAATTTTGTATTAAAAGAAAAGGGATTAAAAGTGGCTTCTTTATTGCTGTTTCTTGCTGTTTGAGTTATTTAACTAGTTCCACAAATGTTGATTATAATTTTATAATTGCCTCTGAATTATTTGTTATTTAATGAACAATTTAGTTTTTATGTTGGACAACTTTTATTTTCCACTTTCATCTAAATTTGAATCTTGAGTTAGGAGTTGAAATGCATTATGATGCAAATGATGATCATGCACTGTTAATTATGCTGACTTGGCATTATCAAAATGGAATTACTGTGGCTAACCACTGGGGGTGTTACAAATCTCCTCCACTAATAAGAATTCTCGTCCCGAGAATTAAGAGGTAGAAGGAAAAAGTTCGGGGTATTTAGCACGGAGGTTATCCTCGCGTTCCCAAGTGGCTTCATCTTCCATATGATTTGACCACTGCACTTTGAGGAACTTGGTAACCTCCTGACGGGTTCGACGTTCAGCTTCATCGAGAATGCGGATCAGATGCTCCTTATAAGATAGGTCATCTTGCAATTCGAGCACCTCGTGATCCACAGCTCGGTGCGGAGATTCTTTGAAGCATTGACGAAGTTGCGACACATGGAAGACGTCGTGGATATGGGAGAATTGCGGCGGCAATTCCAATTTATACGCCACCTGACCACGTCTAGCAATAATGCGGAAAGGACCAATGTAGCGTGGAGCTAGCTTGCCCTTGATTCCAAAACAGTGAGTGCCCTTCATCGGGGTGACTCGCAGATAAGCCTGATCACCAGGTTGATAAGTCAAACCCCATCGTTTGCGATCATAGTTGCTCTTCTGGCGGTCCTGAGCCGCCTTGAGATTTTCTCGGACAATACGAACTTGTTCTTCGGCGTGTTGAATAATATCCGGACCCACGAGTGGTCGTTCCCCAGTTTCTGACCAATTCAGAGGGGTTCGACACTTACGTCCATAGAGTACTTCGAAGGGGGCCATTTTCAAGCTGGCTTGATAGCTATTGTTATAAGAGAACTCGGCATACGGAAGAGATTCTTCCCACTTCTTGCCAAAAGAAATAACACAAGCCTGAAGCATGTCTTCAAGCACTTGATTAACTCGTTCAACTTGGCCTTGGGACTGGGGGTGATAAGCTGAACTCCAGGTAATATGAGTTCCCATAGCTGTTTGAAAACTTTCCCAGAACTTGGAAGTGAAAAGGCCGCCACGGTCCGAACTAATCTCCTTCGGAATACCGTGGAGTGAAACAATTCTGGAGATATACAACTCTGCTAACTGACTAGCAGTGATCGTCTCCTTGACAGGCAGAAAGTGTGCAACCTTAGAGAGTTGGTCAACGACGACAAGAATAGCATCGTGACCCTTCTGTGACTTGGGAAGTCCTGTAACGAAATCCATCTGAACCTTATCCCATTTCCATAGAGGAATAGGAAGTGGTTGCAGAATTCCAGCTGGTTTCTGATGTTCTGCTTTAACGCGACGACACACATCACATTCAGCAACATAGCGAGCAATGTCCTGCTTCATTCTAGACCACCAGTACCTTTGACGGAGATCATGATACATCTTGGTGCTACCCGGATGAATAGACAGCGGGGTATCATGTGCCTCCTTCATGACTTTGTCAGTCATGAGTTCGAAGCGAGGTACCACAATGCGGTTTCTGAAATACAAGGTTCCATCTTCAGACAGCGAGAAATCCCTGTACTTTTCATGGTGAAGATTTTCCTTCATGAGATCAATTTCAGCATCTTTAGCTTGCGCATCCTTAACAACTTTCTCAAGATCTGGTTGTATCACGAGGTTATTAAGAGATCCCTGTGGAACAATACGCAGATTCAACTTGCGTAGTTCTTCATAAAGACGAGGTTGAGCTCGCCTAACCATGAGGTTGTCGCAATAGGACTTGCGGCTTAAGGCATCAGCCATCACGTTAGCCTTGTCAGGGGTATAGGAAATACCCAAATCATAGTCCGCAATGGCCTCCATCCATCTTTGCTGACGGAGGTTTAGAGATGGCTGAGTGAACAAGTACTTCAGACTTTTATGATCCGTGTAGATCTCGCAACGATTACCGAGAAGGTAATGTCGCCACAACTGCAGTGCATACATGACAGCAGCTAGTTCTAGATCATGTACCGGATAATTCTCTTCATGTGGGCGCAACTGACGAGAGCCATAAGCAATCACTTTACGCTCTTGCATTAGGATACAGCCTAATCCTTCACGGGATGCGTCACAATAGATCACAAAGTCTTTGCGGGTATCTGGAGGAGATAGTACTGGGGTATTGTAATGGATTGACATCTGCCCCAGTGGATAAAGAATGTACTCTGGATGTATCCTTGCTCGAACAGCTGGTAGCTGCGTCGCAGGGTGTGGTGGAAACAAACGATCCATCTGAAACAGAGGAAACTCAGGATTGTCAAAAGACAAGGAGAAGTATAACCGATCTCGGAGAGAAAGGTTAAACAAAACAATGGAAAGGAAAATGATGATTATCAGACTAATCGTTCCAAGGAAAGGATCAGTTGCGAATATCCAGCTCTCCGGGAGAATGAGATTACGAGATCCTAATGTTGGAGTTAGTAAAATTTTAACCTGAATAGAAGAGAGGTCAGAGGCCCAGAGTAAAGGTCGAGGAGTAAAAGATACTAATACCACCCAATTGGCGACGTGGGCCCGTAAGCCACACAGCCAAGTTAGTAAAACAGTTTTCGATTACTAGACTCAACTTCGGCCAAGGAGTTGGAAAGGGGGATTCCTACAGGCAGTCGGCTCTGATACCAACTTGTGACGCCCCCGGCCCGACCGTGCACTAATCATACACGCAAATGCACACGATCAAGCCTAAGGACTCACGGGAAGATATCACAACACAACTCTAAAACATAAATAAAGTCATACAAGCTTTATATTACAAGCCAGGGGCCTCGAGGGCTCGAATACATAAGCTTGCGAACAAGCGTCAGCGGAAGCATCAGATATCTGAGTACAGATATTAAAAGAGAAACAGAAAGGCCTTTAGAAAGGCGGGGCAAAATAAAACACTACGATCGAAAGGCGAAGGCCTCCTGCCTGGGACCCTCCGATCCTACTCCTGGTCGTCAGTCAACTCGTAGAAGTATCCATCCTCTGGGTAGTAGTAGTAGCGATCGTCGGGGTATCTGTCTCAGGGGGCTCCGTCCTCTGGTCACGTCAAACTGATATGGGGAGAAAAGGAAAACAAAGCAACCGTGAGTACTCAGAAGTACTCAGCAAGCAAGGATCTACACTACATATGCAACATTTTCAAAGGGAGGCTGTATATGTGGACTGGGCTGCAGAAATGCAAGAATAGAGAGAAGGCCTAGTCCTATCGAAGACTAGCATCTTCAGCGGTCTTGCAGCAATAGAAGAGAGCAGAACGGTACAATATAATGTAGCAGTATCATTAAGTCTCATCCTCACCCAGAGATCCTTTCTCGACTCCTTGCGAGAAAGCAATCCCAGAGCCATACAGTCATCAACCTCGTCCGGAGATCCCTTCTCGACTCCCTGCGAGAAGCAATCCCAGAGCCATAGTATCCAAGTATCCAGTTCTAAATTGTATCAATCAGGATACAACTCCGAGTGTCCTTTACCGTAGGACCGGCTATCGATAGAAGTGTTCTTCCCTGCAGGGGTGCACCAACTTACCCAACACGATCGATTAACTCCGGCCGGACACACTTTACTGGGTCATGCCCGGCCTCGGTCAAACGACACATCGCAACCCTACCTACAGCTCAGCAGAGAGGTCCCCGCCGGTCTACATCCTAAGCACAAGGGGGTCTTGGCCATCGCCCCTCACCCTCCGGGGCGTTGCGCACATGGCCCAGATCCAAGCACCACCGAAATGGCGCCAATCACTCCATGCCGCACTGCTGAACTGGACGTCTGACAGAGCTTTCGGCTGATGCATACGATGCAGAACGCCCATACTATGCCCACGTGATGGTTAGTGCTATCAGACCAGAGGCCTGCTCGGATCAAATATCCAAATCGTTAGGACTAGGGGCTTGCGGTAACGAGCAGAGACTCACGAAAGATGTGACCCCGTCGCCCCGTCTCGAGGACTTGCTGCAAGGGTTAAGAATGCCTGGCCGCGCCTCGTATTCACCACTCGGGCACCACACTGGCACCCGTCTTCACAACACTCGCCACTTAGGCGCACGCGGGTACCCCTCAGGGTCGACCCGCCTTTCCAAGTAATCAACAGTACAGTCCAAGTATCCGTGTGTCCATAACATCAGGGGAATCTGAGGTATCACCCTCGCTTGATTTCCCACTCGATGTATCCGTCAAGGTGAACTCGGAGGAATCACCCTCGCTGGGTTCACACTTGAGGTGTTGTACGACAGCGTCGTTACCGGAAGTGGTGAAGGAGGAATCACCCTCGATGACCACTACCGAATAGCTTCTCTACAGAGTTAACATCAGAAGTGCTACATGAGGTTTCACCCTCGGCACTCGATAGTAACGCTGCAGTGTCGTTACCACTAAGGGGGGTGATGTGCGGTGTCGGGGCCTGGTCTTCAATCCCGTTGATCGGGTCTTCTGACGATCCAGCGCGGCAGTCGGGATAAGTGGGGTCACTGATAGGTCTCTACCCAGCCTATACTAAGCAGTCTAGGTTATGCAGGTAATTATCAACAACAGGTTACAATAAACAGGCTATGCATCAGATTAGGTAAAGCAGTAGCAGCAGCAATTCTAATGCAAGCATGAGAAATTAGAATGGGCGATATCGGGATGATCAAAGGGGGGGCTTGCCTGGTTGCTCGGCGGCAAGGGCAAGGTCGTCAATGGTGTCTTCGGGCTCCTGGGTTGCGTCGGTCTCAGGGACGACGGCGGTGTCGGGGGCTATGGAGAGAGAAGAGGGGGAGGAAACAGTATAAATATAGAGCAAACATAAGCAACACGGAGCAGGCCATGCTAACGTGTAGTGCAGGGTTGCCTGAAGACATGTCCAAGTCATTTAGTTATTTTAGGAATTTGTTTGGAATTATTTTATTAAGGTCATACACTATTCATTTATCTGAAACAGGCAAAAAGTTGCATGTTCAGATAGTTAGAGGCATCTAACAGGTATGTGGGTAGCGTATTCGGATCCGTCTCATTTTTCTGATCATTTTTCATATATAAATTATTTTCATCGGAGTTACGGATTAAAAGATATGATTTTCTAAAGTTTTATTGATTTTCTGGAATTTATTTAATTATTTAAATCAACATTATCCAGAACAGTAAAAGATGACGTCATCATGATGTAAAGCTGACGTCAGCAGTCAACTCTGGCTGACCAGAGTCAAACTGACATGTGGGGCCCACATGTCAGTGGCTCAGTTAATTAAACAGAGTCAGATTAAGTTAATTAGGTTAATTAGCAGGTGGGGCCTACTGGTCAGTGGGTTATTAGTGTTTTAATTAATCAATCTAATTAATTAACCGAATATTTATTTAATAAATTCATTTTAAACGGCGGGACCCACATGTCATAGACTCAGGGCCCGCCCAGTCAGCGTTGACCCTGGTCAACGGGGGCCAGGTGGGCCCACGGGCAGTGACACTGGGGCTGGGGCCCGCGTGCCACGTCGGAACCGGCCGGCGGTGAGGCTCCGGCGAGCTCGCGCGACGGCGTCTTCGCCGGAGAGCTTCGGAAAACGGCTACGCTGCACCTTTTTACGCGATTTAAGTTGCGTTCGAACGGCCGCTTCGCCCCGAGTCGATCTACGGTCTTGGAATGACCGGAAGTGGCCGGAAAATACGCCGGCGTCAAGATTAGGCGGAAGCCAAAACCCGGTGAACTCGCGCGCGGCGCAGCAGAGGCAAAAACAGCCAGCGCTCTACCCCTACGGCATCTGCTTGGCATCACGAACGCGACAGCGGGCTCGGTGGTTCGTGACGACCACGGTTGCGACGGCTCCGAGCTCGACGGCGGAGCTCGGTTCGGGCGGCCATGGCGTGGCGGCTATGAAGGCGCAGAAGTATAAGGGAGCGCGGGGAGAGCAGGATTGGATCACCTAGCGGCACAGGAAAGGCCGTCGGAGGCTTAGGAGCTGCCGTGGCGCTGCCGGAGTCGAGGAAGACGGCGGCGACCGAAGGGGGAAGAAGACCGTTGGCGGCGGCTCGAGGTCGCTCCGGCCCGTGCGCGTCGACAAGGAGGTCCAGGACAGCGAGGCGCAGCTTCTGAACAGCAAACGGCGGCTCGAGGAGGCCGGTGGCCGCGGTGAAGCAGCGGTGCGGCGACGACGGCGCCCGGTTGCGGTAGCAGAGAGGGGAAAAGAGAGAGCGAGCGCTGGGAGAAG
Organism: Thinopyrum elongatum; assembly: GCA_011799875.1. Taxonomy (NCBI): domain Eukaryota; kingdom Viridiplantae; phylum Streptophyta; class Magnoliopsida; order Poales; family Poaceae; genus Thinopyrum; species Thinopyrum elongatum. The sequence continues at coordinate 532,213,333 of CM022298.1, forward strand.
GGAAAGAAGTGGTGCGGTGACCAGGGGGAGGGAACGGGGACTCGCCCTTATCCCCTCGCTGGCCGCGGTGGCCGCTGTCGAGCAGGGGCAGGGGGGCCAGGGCGGCGAGTGCGGCGGAGGCGACAGCGCGCGAGAGGGAGGAGCAGTAGCGAGAGGTGGGAGAAAGGCCGGGGATGATGGGTCGGGCCGCACTGTGGCTCTACTGGGCTGGAATGCACAGTAGCATTTTTCTAGTTTCCTTTTTATTTTCTGTTTCTTTTAATTCCCTTCTGTTTTGTATTTTCTTTAGCAAGTATTTGACTTTTATAAAATAGGTCATTGGTCAATTAAAATACTCTGCAATATACAGTACTGCCACAAAAAGTTTGGAGGCAAAATCACTTCAATTGAATTTTGTATTAAAAGAAAAGGGATTAAAAGTGGCTGCTTTATTGCTGTTTCTTGCTGTTTGAGTTATTTAACTAGTTCCACAAATGTTGATTATAATTTTATAATTGCCTCTGAATTATTTGCTATTTAATGAACAATTTAGTTTTTATGTTGGACAACTTTTATTTTCCACTTTCATCTAAATTTGAATCTTGAGTTAGGAGTTGAAATGCATTATGATGCAAATGATGATCATGCACTGTTAATCATGTTGACTTGGCATTATCAAAATGGAATTACTGTGGCTAACCACTGGGGGTGTTACAGTGTAGTTCGTCTGCTAAAGCTTTTCTAATGTCAAGTATCATTTCCTCAGACCATGAGATTGTGCAACTCCCGGATACCGTAGGAATCCTTTGGGTGTGCCAAACGTCACAATGTAACTGGGTGGCTATAAAGGCACACTACGGGTATCTCCGAAAGTGTCTGTTGGGTTGGCACGAATCGAGACTGGGATTTGTCACTCCGTGTGACGGAGAGGTATCTCTGGGCCCACTCGGTAGGACATCATCATAATGAGCTCAATGTGACCAAGGAGTTGATCACGGGATGATGTGTTACAAACGAGTAAAGAGACTTGCCGGTAACGAGATTGAACAAGGTATAGGGATACCGACGATCGAATCTCGGGCAAGTATCATACCGGTAGACAAAGGGAATTGTGTACGGGATTGATTGAATCCCCGACATCATGGTTCATCCGATGAGATCATCGTGGAACATGTGGGAGCCAACATGGGTATCCAGATCCCGCTGTTGGTTATTGACCGGAGAGATGTCTCGGTCATGTCTACATGCCTCCCGAACCCGTAGGGTCTACACACTTAAGGTTCGATGACGCTAGGGTTATAGGAAAAGTTTGTACGTGGTTACCGAATGTTGTTCGGAGTCCCGGATGAGATCTCGGACGTCACGAGGAGTTCCGGAATGGTCCGGAGGTAAAGAATAATATATAGGAAGTGAGGTTTTGGTCACCGGAAGTGCTTCGGGCATCACCGGTAATGTACCGGGACCACCGGAAGGGTTCCGGGGGTCCACCGGGTGGGGCCACCAGCCCCGGAGGCTTGCATGGGCCAAGAGTGGGAAGGGACCAGCCCCTGAGTGGGCTGGTGCGCCTCCCACCAAGGCCCAAGGCGTAGCAAAGAGGAGAAGGGGGAAACCCTAGGCGCAGATGGGCCTAAGGCCCACCCTAGGGCGCGCCCCCCTCTCTCCCCCTCTTGGCCGCCCCCCTCCATCCCATCTAGGGCTGCCGCCCCCCCTAGGGTGGGAACCCTAGAGGGGGCGCACCCCCCTCCCCTCCTCCTATATATAGTGGGGGTTTTGGGGCTGCCAAGAAGATGAATCTCTCTCCCTCTTGGCGCAGCCCTACCTCTCCACCTCCTCGTCTTTCGTAGTGCTTGGCGAAGCCCTGCTGGAGAACCACGCTGCTCCAACACCACCACGCCGTCATGCTGCTGCTGGAGTTGTCTTCCCCAACCTCTCCCTCCTCCTTGCTGGATCAAGGCGCGAGAGACGTCACCGGGCTGCACGTGTGTTGAACGCGGAGGCGCCGTTGTTCGGCGCTTAGATCGGAATCGACCGCGATCTGAATCGCTGCGTGTACGACTCCACCAACCGCGTTCTTGTAACGCTTCCGCATCGCGATCTTCAAGGGTATGAAGATGCACTCCTCTCTCTCTCGTTGCTAGTCTCTCCATAGATTGATCTTGGTGATGCGTAGGATTTTTTTTGATTTACTACTACGTTCCCCAACAGTTTGACTTGCAACTGGGGCGATTACAAACTACATCTCTCGAGTTGCAAGTCGGGGGTGGACTTGCAACTGGGGTGAAAACAAAACAACACCCTCCCGAGTTGCAGATGAGGGTGGACTTGCAACTGGGCCGACAGAAATCCCTAGTTGCAGGTCGAGGGTCTAATTGCAACTACTATGAAACAAGAACAAAAAACAACACCCCCCCCCCCCGAGTTGCGAGTCGAGGGTGGACTTGCAACTAGGGCAACTACAAAACTACACCCTCCCGAGTTGCGAGTACACGCTTGACTTGCAATTGGGGCAATTACAAACTACATCCCTCAAGTTGCAAGTCGGGGGTGGACTTGCAACTGGGGTGAAAACAAACAGCACCCTCCCGAGTTGCGAGTACATGGTTGACTTGCAACTGGGGCGATTACAAACTACATCTGGGGTGAAAACAAAACAACACCCTCCCGAGTTGCGAGTCGAGGGTGGACTTGCAACTGGGCCAATAGAAACCCCTAGTTGCATGTCGAGGGTCTAATTGCAACTACTATGAAACAAGAACAAAAAACAACACCCCCCGAGTTGCGAGTTGATGGTGGACTTGCAACTAGGGCAACTACAAAACTACCCCCTCCCATGAGTTGGGGCTGGACTTGTAACTAGGACAACAACAAACTACGAGCTCAGTTGCGAGTCGAGAGTGGACTCGCAACTAAGATGAAAAACAAAATAGAGGCCCAGTTGCGAGTCGAGGGTGGACTTGCAACTAGAATAACAACAAACTATGGGCCTAGTTAGGGTCGAGGGTGAACTTACAACTTTGAAAATAACAAAAGTATGAACCTAGTTGCTAGTTGAGGATGGACCTGCAATTAGGACAACTATGAAACAATGCGCCCAGTTGCGAGTAAATGGTCGACCTGCAACTGGGATGAAACAAACTATGGACCCAGTTGCGAGTCAAAGGTGGACTTGCAACTGGAGTATAAAACAAAAAGATATGTCTAGTTGCGAGTCGAGGGTGGGCTTGCAAGAGGGAGAACTATGAGGCCAGTTGTGAGTCGAAGGTGGACTTGCAACTGAGAAAGCTACGAAACTACGAACCCAGTTGCAAGTCAAGGTTCGACATGCAACTGGGATCAAACAAACTACAATCCCAGTTGCGAGTCAAGGGTGAACTTGCAACTAAGATGAAAAGACAAAACACAGGCCAAGTTGTGAGTCAAGGGTGGGCTTCCAATGAGGATAAAACAAACTATGGGCCTAGCTAGTTGTGAATCAAGGGTGGACTTGTAACTGGGACAATTGTACAAAACTATGATATGAGTTGCGAGTCAACGGTGAGTTTGTAAGTGGGTAGACTTGCAGCTGGGATAAAAAAACAAACCACATGCCCAGTTACGAGTCAATGGTGAGCTTGCAACTGGGACAACTACACAAAACTACGATACGAGTTGTGAGTAGAGGGTGGATTTGCCACTATAACAATTACGAACTATGAGCCGAGTTACGAGCAAAAGATGGACTTGCAACCAGGATGAAAAACAAAATATGAACCCAGTTATGAGTCTGAAGGTAGACTTGTAACCGAGACAAGCGCATAACCTACCTCTTCGACCTCTACGACATTGCCAAATGACATGAGCACACAAGAACGCGTGCAAAAAATGCCCAATAAAAAACATATGTGTAACACGGACGGGACGACAAATGAACAAAAGGGAACAAAGCGATAGAGGAATACATCGGCCGACATGCAAGATAAAAAAATTGCACTAAATTACAACAACAAGATCCTATGGACAACAACTCAGATGAAACATTGCTAATTTTATCTTGATAAAGCTTAGAAGAAATGGGAGACAATGTGAAAATGAACAGAGAAGGTAACAACCGCGATAGACCTTCGCTTTTCTTGTCTCTTCTAATTCTACGCCGTGGCCTAGAAATAACGTAGCGAAATGGCTTGTCAGCGCGGCACAATAATGGGCAGAAAAAGTGTGAAGCCAAACTGACCAACAAAAGGATGCGCGACAAACAAAACATCGACCAACAAGGCGGGGATAGCGCTTGCATAAAAATTACAAAAACTAAATCAACCGGTAAAAAACTTAGATGATACACCATCAAAAATCATCTAGATGCGATTTTGCAATTTAGTATAAAGGTTTCGACTGGACAAAATACATGAACCGTACAACAATTAATCATCTGGAGAGAATTAGCAAATAGTCAATCTGATTTGTACAAAAAAACAAAATTCAAAAAATTATAACAGTTTTCTTTTAGAAAATCACGAACAACTCACATTTTTTAAAGGCAAACGAACAACTCACATTTTTTTGAGGTGGTCGAACAACTCAGATGGACGTGAAATGTTCGGGGGACAAAGAAAAAAAAACAGGCCCAAACACTGACGCAAGGAACACATGCCAACAAACAACGACTAAGGACGCCCAAGAAACGCAGCAGCGATGCGAGCACAACGGACGCGGCAACTACGCGAGCACATAATGGACGCGGCAAACTACAGGAATCAAGGGCTCGCATGAAAAAAAAAAGACTGTGGATCGAACGGTGAGGGACTTAGATGTGAGACAACAACAAAAATCACGAGTTTTTGAAAAGGCGAAAACAAAAAATAAAAAGACAAAAACAAAAAAAAGACAAAAAAAAGGGTTGGAAGCTTCTCCCAAAACTAGTAAAAAATCCCTTCATGGGTCAGCTCATTCACATCCGGGGAGACAAAAAACCAAACAATTGGCAGGTAGCAGGAAACTATACAAAGACATAGAACGACTAGACAAACTTTCCTCCCTGAAAGAAAAACAATTCTCGTTTTCCCTGGCTGAAAGCCCACAAAGAAAAAAACGGGAGACCCACAAAAAACAAAAAAGCCCACAACGGGCAGGCGGGACAAGAGGCCGACACGGGCTGTACGCTGGCTGCCGCAACTTCGGACTGGACACGGGCTGCCGCGCGCGACGCTAGCGAGCGCGAGGGAGCCGAACAAGCTGCGCGAATCTTAAACAGAAATAAGATCCGACCGCCCTAGATTTAGACGTGAGATAACTATTTCACATCTAGCAAATGTGGTTTATTATTACCAAATCAGATGGCGCTGTTCAGCATTCTAAAAAAAAAGGGATGACACTGTCATGCAAAGACATTAACACACTTTTGTTATATAATGATCATTGCCTTTCAATTGATTGCAGTCAAATTTGATTTACAAAGGCACGACCATATACACTACTGATTAACCCAACACCACAGGGGCGCCATTGTTGGGCGGTTTCTTGTATCTATACCACACCATATATGAGAACTAGCCAGGAACCTCCGGAGCATTTGCTACTGCCCCCATGTACTGCACTGCAGGCGGATCAGGCGCTGTGCCCTCGAACCAGCGGGCTCCACTTCCCCATGTCGTAGCCCTCGCAAGCGCTGATGCTCGCCTCCTTCATCTCGGCCTCGGAGACGTCATTGTTGCACATGTTTGCGAACGTCCTCGTGTGTTTCATGCCGTACTGAGTCAGTGATCTGCACTGGGACTCGAACACTCGCACCTGGCAGTTGGCATCAAGTACAACAGAGTAAGTTCGAACCGGAAACAGAAAGAGTGCAGGGTGTTGCAGAGTACGAAACTGTTACACTCACCATCGTCTTCAGACAATCCCAATCATCGACCAATGGCTGGCCAGAGCCTCTAGCAGCCTCGAGCACCGAAGGCCCCTTGTCGAATCCAAAGACAAGCTTCCCGATGAAATCGACACTGGTGTCCAGATGCTTCCTGTGTAGCACGGTTTCTTTGACCTCCCTGAGAGCCCTCTGCTTCTCTTCCGATCCCCCATTCAACTTCTCATACTGAAAGCGAGAAGATAAATTAGTAGACAAATTAGCGAAAACAAAACACATGCATGAAACTTTAGTAACAGACAAGATATACTAAGTAGGATTTTTGTTACCTTCTTCCACATGAAAAGAACATCGGCATCTCTTTGCTTGATTGCACCCTTCAGGCTGGGCATAGGCAGCGGCCTGTTTCTGATGTTTGACTTTGCAGGATCGAAACCTTGGTAGAGAAAAAGCATGTCCTCCTTGAAAGCCTTGTCGCCATACTCCATGACATGAGAACCTTTAATGGACTCATTTCGGGGTGCCGTTCTCGCTTTAACCACCTCGTACTGCTGCTTGATGCTTTCGTTCTTTAGATCGTGAGCTTCACTGCAAATTAATCAGGATCGAATGGTTCAGAATAGCAAGCAAGCGTCATGATTGTGGATAACTGATACAAACTTGTACATTGTACTACATATGTTACAGCTAGCTGATGCTTATTACCTGTCTTCCATCCAAGAAACACTGTATAAGTCACCTAAACAGGTAACATATTCAGGAGGAGGTGGTGTTCCATCCTCAGGGCAGTATGCTGCCCAGCTACTTTCTTCGGCATTTGCTGCTGTTGTAACATAAATATTGTGATCTTGTGGCATTAAACCCTCAAAGATGCTGCCACTTTCACACGCTTCAACATATATGATCTGCCAAAATGGTAGTAGCTCTCGTTAGAGATGGGATCATGGGACTCGAAGCATACATGCCGTTTCAGATTAAAAATATATGTATAATTTTTAAGGGAAAAAGAAATGAAAGGATACATACCATTTTCGAATAGCTTTTGGAAGCATGCTTTTGCCGTAACACTTTGATGAAGTCGTCAGCATAAACATCTGGCCCGTTGGGCATACCTACAAGTTTGATAAAGTTAGCTAAGTTTATAGTACAAAACATATCAGCTGAACTACAATGTCGTTTATGTGGGATTATGCATGTACCAAGTGAACCAGGAGACCCATGATCCGAGTAGAAGATGAAGATGTGATCCTCTGGTTTGCTGTTTATCACCTTCCTACTTCCTCCAGTAACCGCAGTTTTGTTCCCCAGGAGAACCGCATAGAAGTTTTTAGCAGTGACCTGGTCACCACTGTAGTCCTGTAAAAAAGTTGATCATCAGTCATTGGTAGGAATTTAGGAATACAACCGCTATGCATTCCTTACATCAAACGACACTCTTGTTTGAATTAAAGGGAACTAATGATACCTTGGGAACACCATGGTAAACATCTTTGCCTTTAGGATGGTTGATGACAACCCCACGCCTTGGGTTGTCGGGGCTGTTGGCTATATCATCGTACATAAACACCACAATGTTCTCATCCTTTAGCCCACCCTTCTTCAGGATCTGGTAGGCGTGGCACACATTGGCATGTATGTCGTGCGTGCATCAACAACACCAGTACACCACGATCATTGAGCAAGAACTCACAGAATTTTGACACGCTACCAAAATTTTCATATAGTGAATGATATACGATTGAGCTGCATTGAGGACTCTCACCTGGTGACGGTAGTTCTCGTAGCCGGAGGAGCCAGCAACAAGCACAACCCACTTCGTCACCCCTTCCTCCGGCGCCGACGCGGCAGGGCCAGGCGCAGGGGCAGGGGCATGCCCACTCTCCGTCGGAAGCCGGATCAGCGGCTCCGAGTTCCTCTTCGCCGGATCCGCGGCGGCAGCGGCCACCGCCAGGAGCGGGAGGAATCCACAAACCCACCACGCAGCCATCGCCACCCTGGACATCATGTGCGTGTGCTATAGTGCTTAGAGAGGAAGAGAAGGCAGAGAGTGAAGTGTGATAGTTCCGGTGGGGGCTGGGGCCGCATTTTATAGCCGCGGCGGCGTGCAGGGAGTGAAGTGTGATCGTCGATCACCTGGCAGTTCGCTCGCGCGGGCGCGCAGGCGCAGCGCCTCCGTATCCGTAGTGGGATTTGCGTGGCGGGCACAATTATCCATTTTTGGCTTCAAAATGCCCGCGAAAACTTGCTGAAGTGGCGTGATTTCGGCCGTGGCCAAGCACGGCGGTCGCACTCGGCACCGGTGGTGGAGGTTAACGTCATGAATTAGCGGACGATGATAAGAGGAAAGGACAGGGGAGGGGAGTAGACCCTCGCACGCTACTGTTTCTTCATGATGCAGCTTTTGCAAATGATGGAAGGATGACAGAGGAACGTGATCACCTCACGATGACGCGGACGGACTTCTCGGCTAAAAAGGAAAACATAGGATGTGCGAAGAAACTGCCCACTCAACACCATGAATTAGCAGGCGGACACAGCTCCGTGGTTTGGGCAGCCCAGATGCAACCATCGCACGGAAGAGAAAAGGAGAGGTACGGACGCCTCGCGCGGTGAGGCTCCAGAATTGCAGCAGATGATCTTCCCACGGTACTGCTTCCTGCAAAAATGGCCACCGGGCAGTGCCTGTTGAGGTGGCGAAAGGAGAACACGGCCTAGCCAGTCAAGCAGGCGCATGATGTGAACCGACTTTTTGAAGAAGAAATATACTCCTATCGAACCCAATAAGAGTCGCGTAAATGGGCGAACCAACCTGTGGTTGGATGGTTAGAGGGACAGTGGTATCCCCAGCCCACCAGGGTTCAAGTCCTGTTGCTCGCATTATTTCTGGATTTATTTCAGGATTTCCGGCGATGCGCTTTCAGTGAGAGAAGACGTTCCCGTCGACGACGAGGCGCCTACGGTGACTTCGTAAATTTCAAGATGACATGCCGGCTCAGTCTCTCAGAGGTGCTCATAGGGGTAGGATGTGCGTGTGTGCGTTTATATGGGTGAGTGTATGCGCGTATGTATGAGCGCTTGCGTCGGTATTGATGTTAAAAAAAAAAAAGAGTCGCGTAAATGGCGATCTCTGGCGTTAGACACGTCGTCACGGAGTACTATTCTGGGAGGCCAATCGGGAGATCCTCGAAGCAGTTTCTGGTGTGGGATTAAAAAAGAGAAAGAAAAGACCTCTTGCTTCTCATCCCACGCAACTTCCCCTCTCCCTCGCTCTTTCCACCCTCGAGTGGCGGCTAGGGTTGCCGCCGTCGGAGGCGCCACCGGCTCGCCGGCCGGCCGAGGGGCGACGACCATGCCAAGGGAGATGACGGTCCAGTCGATGGCGTCGCAGTTCGGCTTGGCTCGGCGACGGCGTTGTAGCTCGCCATCAGCGGCCACCCTCTCTTCCTTAGGTCTGGCCACCCTCTACCACTCTAAAGTGTTCATGATTTTTGTAGGATTTATTTGAGTAGGCAGATTTGATTTTGTTGGATATGAGGTGCCCATGTCCCAGATCCATAACATACCTGAGGAGATGATTCAAGCAGGGGTATCTACAATTGATGTCATGAACTCCATTGCTCGAGGGCAAAAGATTCCTCTCTTTTCTGTTGCTGGGCTCCTCATAATGAAATTGCTGCTCACATTTGTCGTCAGGCTGGTCTTGTCAAGAGGCTGGAGAAAGGAAAGCATGCAGAGGTAACCATCTCTTTGAAAGAGACCACTTTTTTCAATCATAGCCAAATCATTGCTTGTTGATTGATCTGATTTCTTTGACGTGCCAGGGTGGTTGTGAAGATGAAAATTTTGCTATTATGTTTACTGCTATGGGAGTGAACATGGAAACAACCCAATTCTTCAAACTTGATTTTGAAGAGAATGGTTCCATGGAGAGGGTCATCCTCTTCCTGAACTTGGTATTTACATTCTATTTGTTAAACAGACTTTTTCCCGCAGCAAGACAAAAAATGTTACTGCTTAAATAATTGCTTATGCTGTTATAATTTATGTGATAATGTTTTAGCCGTCTTCTAAACAAGATTTGACTTGGTCAATGTCAAAGAGAATATAATTTAACACTCTGCTCCTGTTTGTCTTTTAGGAAAATGATCCCATGATCGAATGTATCATCACCCCTCGAATTTCCCTAACAACAGCGGAATATTTGGCATATGAAGGGAAGCACGTTCTTGTCATCTTGACATATATGAGTTCATATGCAGATGCACTTCGTGAGGTGTTGCCCTTTATATGTCATCAACTAGAAAATAATTTCGTTGAAGTGTATTTCAATCTATTAGCTCTTCCTTGGAGTACAGTTGGTCCTGATGTTTTGCTAGTGACATGAATAATGAATGGTTTTTTGGGAAAGGGCTGATAAAAAAGATTGTCTTTATTACACAGTAAAATACCATCCATCTAACTGTAAAAATCTGGGAGGTACATTTGTCTGAATATTCATTTGCATAACAAATGTTTTGAGTGGATATGCAGGATTGTTGGCATCGAAGGTTTTGACTCCTAGCTACCAATTGGGGTTTATTGTTGTAGATTTGCTAATTTGCGCCGGCGGCCGGTTGGACAAACTGTGGCTGCTCAATGACCATCAATCATCAGGTACGAGTTGGCATGTAAAATTCATAGGCTTCTAGGGTATGCTGCAAATTATTGTCAGATGGATGTAAAATTTCTCTCCGTTCGTCTCTCCCGGTTGTGCTGCTGGTACTACCGTTTCTTGGTTCTGTCTCAAGAAAACAACCACAACCTATTTTGCTTGATTGCTCAGTTTTGGGTATATATAGCTTTGGTTGTTCTTACCTAGCCTTTTATATCTGCCATAAATATTTCTTGTTATGATTATTTGCTTTGCGTTCTTGATTATTTGATTTGTGTTCTTAATTGGGATGAGCTAGGAGGAACAAATAATATTTAGCTTCCGGGATCTCTGTTTCAAATTACTCGATGCGGCCTTGGCGATGGTCCTGCTAGAGAGTTCGTCGATGGCAGCAGCAAGCAGTCCCAAGGCATAGGTAAGCTCCTTTGTTTGATATATTTTAGCTTCGTCCAGCAGGATGGGCAACCCTCTTCTTCTCTTCAATTAATCATATCTATCTGTTTTGGTGTAGGTTTCGCTGGATTTAATTTTTAGTTTTGTCTGCGTTGAGTTGTTTGTTGTTTGATTATTTTATCAAATGGAACCTGGCTTCTCATGGACCTCCCAGCATTTGCCTAAGCAATGGTTACTATACTATACACATCAACTACAGTTGCGGAGATCTGAACTACAAATTGCCCTATGGTGTATTAACTCTTAAATATCATGCACAATCATGTACATTAAATGTTTGAATAAGAAGTAGGATGTTCTTGCTTAACATAGTTTACTGCACCAAATACTTAGTATGTGCTTCCAAAGTTCTCTTGCTTGCCACTTCTGTTGCATCCTTCTGGCAACTTGACAGTAAACTACTGGAGGTGATATAACATTATCCCTTCCATTGCCTGGTTTGCTGCCAATGCTCACTATTCTTTTGCATTTCTTCAATGGCTAAAAGTCGTCCAGCAGTTTTCATATGTACCTGCTTCTTCTGCAGATGTTATTCTTGCATTAGCGAACTGCTCGTCTATAATTTTTTCTCTGCAAAATAAATACACATGCATAATTTTTATTTTATCATCTACAATTCTGGTTTATTTTATAGTCTTGGTTGAGGTCCACTTTATTAGCCAAGAAATTATCTATTTCTTTGATTTGCCTAAATACATAGTAAGGTATACTCCTTTTCTTTTATTGGAGCCATATATAGTTTGATTTAACCATACCGAATTTACAAGTAATTTCTGTTTTGACATCTATACATTTGATTTGCTTGGTGTTCTTGATTGAGACAAGCGAGGAGGAACGTCGACTATTTAGCTAGGCAATCACATCTAAGACAAAACATCAACGGTTGTTGTATGAGTAAAAGCTATACAAAATACTTCTAAGGAGGAAGCAATATACGTGTTTTCTTTTCGCTTCCTTGCTCTTACTTAGTCCAGTCTCTTTTATTCACAAAGGAATCAACTGATATTCCCTTTTCTTCGGCAGCCGGAATTCGAAATTTCAAGTGCTTTGGTGTAGATAGTGATTACAACGTGGCCAGACCTTGAGGATTTTTCAGGTTTTGTAATAGGAAGTTATCTCTAAAAACTATTTTTCATGGTTGCTGATCAAATGGTATGTTATACGATTAAAACTTAATATTCCCTTGGCTTTATTACTTTGGTCTAGCTTTGTTTTTGTTAGATCAATCATGTTGAGTTCGTGCATTCCATTGATCTAACACGATGAAAGTATAGAGATACGTTGACACACCAGCACATTCCATAGTCATACATGTTAATATTTTTATCCCTTATTGATATACTCGACTGTTCAGAATTACCGATAGTCATACAGGTTAATATTATTATCTCATATTGATATACCCGACTGTTCAGAATTACCGCTAATCTTCAGCGGTTACCAAATAATCAGAGAATCTGGATCTTGCTGCTTGATTTTGGCATGTATGTTGCTTTCTATTTTATGGTACATGGCTTGATATGTTTTTCTCGATTCTGTTTGTAACTGATTTGTACTCCTCCATATCCACCATGTTTGACAGATTAATTCAGTAATTCTATAATCATGCATTAAGAATGGCAAGTGCATAATTAGTGTTGCTTCTACTCGTACATATTGTCATATTAGTTGAGTTATCAACTGCTGCCATCATATGCTTAGTAAAGTCCCTGCCAGTGAATGCTAATTTAAATACAACAACTCACCCACCGATGATGCCATTGAGCCCTGTTCGTACTAAAAATGGTTATTTTCTCGCTCTAGGTGTCAGTTAACTAAATCGACAACAATCAGAGTTTAAAGTCCTCCGTGTTGCAACCGGCAGTGTCCGGTCCTGGCTGTAGGTAGGAGCTGCATTATGCACTGTTCATGTTGTGTTCTTTACCTTTTTTGTGAGTTTTGCACAAAAGTTTCTCCAGTTACAGGCTTAAAAGGATCGGTTTGCATGGAACAATGTTCAGAACCTAATATAACTAAATGCCAGTTGCCTGCTCAGTACACTCTTTCAAAGTTGTGAGCGGAAAAATTGCGGTTATAGAGAGTAGAGTTTGATTCATTGCCTGATGTAGGAAGGTAGGATCAAAGTGCTTTTTCAGGTATGGTAATCACCATGGTTTTCTTTTTGGCTTATACCAGCACTTTATGGATCATAACGGGTAAATGTTTTTGTAGAAGATAAGTCAGGTTTAGAACCTTTGAGTACGCCAAAGTAAATCCATTGTATATATTCAAGAGTGGTTACAGCTCTTTTATGATTAGTTTCAAATACCGATGAATTTTTAAGCTGCACTTTTAGTAAGAAGTCACTGTTTTGTAAGAAGTATTTTGATGGAATTATGTATATGACTACTTGGTTCTGTTGTGTTCTGGAATTGTGCAGACTTGGTAGTCACAATGGAGTTCTGAGGCAGGAATCTTGATCATTTTTAATAAATGATAATAGTATGTTGTATCACTTTAGTTGATTCAGATTTCAAGCATATTCTGTTTTGCTTTCTGCAAGGCCATGATTGTACCATTCTTTTATGAAGACAATGCCTTCTCTCTTGTTGTTTAGATGCACTGTGCACTTATACATGAGCAGTATTAATATCAGTACTCTCCACTTTGTTAAGACCTGCTTGTTATAAGTTATTGGAAATGTGTGGAATACATATTCTGGTGAAATCTTATATATCCGATTCTGTCATAATAAGCATTGCGTATATTATTCACATAGGTCATACAGTTTCTCACAGGACTTCTATACAATACATCTCAGTATACTATTACGTTTAATCAAAATATTAAGCTGAGATTCCTTTTCAATTCTTCGACACAGGAGGAATGTACAGCATGGAGATTCATCTATTTTATATTCTCGAAAGGTGGGTACGCTGACAAAGTGGCAATCATCTAGACCAATGAAATTACTTTTCTACTCCCTCCGTTCCATAAAAGTGTCGTCGTTTTAGTTGACACTTATTTTGGAACGGAGGGAGTAAAAGTTCTCTTACCTTTTGCCCCTGTACAAATGATCCTTATTTCCTATTGCCCAATTTTGTGATCATCATGTCTCCTGTATGATATTTTTCCTGGAAGGTCAGCTTACTTTGCTGTACATCTCTTTTCTGAAAATGTCATTGTTTTACTGAACATCTTAAGTCAACTGGATTACATCTCAATTCCTGTAAAACTCTCTAAAAAGGTCACTACCCTCAGTCTACGCGGCAGCCAGGTATACTCAGCTTCGTTTGCTCCCGCTCCTCTTCCTCCCTCCCTCTCTTTCTGATATAGGTTTCCATCTAATGGCAGCTCTCTCCCCCTTTTCCATTTCTTTGTTTTGTAGATGATAGAGCAACCTATCATACATACACACTGAAATTGATTCTATTGTAAGCTTATTCACAGTTTTTCTTTCTTATTGATCCATCAAGGAATGGCTGTAATGAATATTTTATTTGGCTACATTTAAGAGATCCTAATGTTATAGCATATGCCCATATTGATGTACATGAGCGAGACCGAGGGTCAAACATGGCCGTCGAATGTGCTGAGACAAATAAGTGCGCACAGGCCTGCCTCAGGAGGCGCCCCAACCTCTAGTATAAGTAGAATGTGCGACCACTTAGAGGGACAGGGTATGCACTTCTTCGCTCCAGCTGAAAACGTGAAGGACTCGCCTAGTCCCCAGATCCTTATCAATAGCAAATTAGCAATTAGAAAATGTTAGCAAATATATGCTTGTACACTGTGGTTTTTAATAGACTACGTACGTGTCCGTGCATTGCCACGGGGTTCAAATATTTCTTTTAGCGCAATAAGACGACCATCCAAGGCAAATGTTCATGCAAAACAAATACACAAAATAAAATAATGTTTTGGTTATATAAAGCTTAATTTTCTGTCATTTCTTAAACTGAAAAAATAGGTATGAGCCCGTGATTGATCTGATTTGTTGGGTTACCAAAGATAAGTATTGATTGATATTTATTTGTCTACAAACAAGAATTTATTGCTATTTATTGAGTTACCAAAGATTGGGTTGCTGAAAGACAGAAGGGGACGGGAAACCAGGAAAAAACGGCTAAGGGTGGGAGGTTGGACGAAGGGATGACGGAAAGAAAGTGAAAGATGAAACTATACGTTCTTTTCAAGTAATCCCATTGTTAGAGTGTGGGAAGAAATGAAGCCTTCTCAGGACGTGTGAATCTGGGCCGTCGGATTAGCTGTCCAAACTGATCGGGGCCGTCGGATCTTTGTCTGGATCGATACTGGCCGTCGGATCTTCGTCTGGATCGATCCTGGCCGTCGGATCGAACGAAACACTGCTACAATGAATAGTGTGGTGCCACCGCCTGTAAATCCCCTGCCCCACCGAGGGTATTCTCGTCTTTTCACACGCAGGCGTATAAAACGCAGCATGCCCGTGTGTAACCCTAGCCGCCTCTCTCCTTTCCCACTCCCCAGCCCTCGTCCCTCGCCCAGACTCCCCTCTCTTTTCCTCCCGTTCCTCACGCCGCCACCCTGCCTCCTCTCCTCCCATGGCCGTCGACCACCCTCCACGCCCTAGCCTCCCCTTCTCCTCCTCCCGTCCTCGCCTCTGCTGCCGTCGCCCCCAACCTAGGTGACCCCTCCCCTTCTCTCCATGGCCGCGAATCCACCCCAGCAGCTCAGGCGGCGGTCAGATCCAACGACCCCTTCCTCCAACTCGCGCCGGACGTCACCCAAAGTGGAGTGGAGAGGAGAGGCAGATCCCGCCGCCACCGACGACCTCCCTCCCTCCCTTCTCAGATGGACGGACAGGGCAAAATCGCCCGAAACCCTAGCCCCGCCCCTCACCCACCCACCCATGGATGGACGGATAGGGACGGGGTGACGACGGCGGCGGCGGATCCGCACCCACCTTCTTTACTGCCGCGGCGGCTGCGGCCCTCGACACCAACGAACGCTGGTTCTTCCTCCTCATCCACGACGCCCATCTCCAGCCATGGCGACCTCGGATCTCCGACCATGGCTGGTTCCCTCCTATCCTCCTCCCATTGTCTTCTCTGTTGTGATTCCTGCCATTTAATTGATTGACTGGTGTGCATATGATTTCTAATATATGAATTCCTTCATTGTACACCGTTGATAGTTTATGTTGCCCTGCACATGACTGTCTCCTCATTGTAGAGTGTTAATTATAGAAGAAAGTAGTATGGTCAGTGGATGGTTTGGTCCATGCATGGGGTAAATGGGCTGATTAGTTTTAGTTTTTTTGCTTGGTTCAGTTGTTGTGCCTGCTAATTGTCCATTCGAGGAGTATTTGTGATTGTGGTCTGCATATGATTTCTAATATATGAATCCCTTCACGCGAGATCGGTTGTACTGGACATGGCCTGATGATGATCATGGGTCACTCCATGGGTGGAAAGGTTGCCCTCGATTTCGCGGAGAGCTGCTCTTCTCAAACAGGTTCAGTGAGTTATTTTTAGCTTCCACGTGATTGGTTCAAACATATTAGTTCTTCTATTTGCCAATTATTTTATTAGTTCTTCTGCATAAATTGTCTGATTTACAACTTACGGTAGGTGCAGAGTGTACATACTTATTTACATAGGTATGAAATGTTGATCTATATCCTAATGTTAGCCAATTGTTTTATTAGTTCTACTGAAAGTAAAGTATACTTTAATATAGCATCGCAGTACAACCTTGGAGAATTTGGTGTGATTCTATTATCAGAATGACAATTTATTACTTTTTGTACTTGGCAGGTGATTTCTTGGCATCATCTTTATCCCCCGATTATTTTGATTGGTCACGCTTAGAGAACATTACTGGGTCAAGGGGATACGAAATCTGTATCACTATGTCATTTATTTCCTTTGATGCAGAACAACTCTGGGTGCTTGATTCTGTCTCTGGAGAAGTGAAAATAGATGGCAGCGAAGTTGAACTGGTTTTGCAAACACTAGCAAGTATTTCTTCATCGATTCCATCGTGCAAGTAATTCTTTTACATTCCCTCAATACGATATATTCCTCTGCTTCCTAATCCAGTCGAAATATAATTTGAACTATATGATTCTTTCTGTTCATTTTATCGAATAGTGAGCTTCGGTAGTGGCTTCAGCAAACAAATTTAGTGCGTACATCACTTGACCAAACATTAAGGCAGCGACCCATATGTAGGTGCAGTCTCAAACAAAGAAAGAGAAAAGATAGTCTTGGTGTTAGTTACCTACATACTCACATTCCTCATGAGCTTGACAGAAATTTGAATATGTAGGTGCAGTCTCACACCAAGAAAGAGAAAAGATAACTTGGTGTCAACTACTCATGAATGGAAATAAAAACACTAGCTGGAATGATTTACTCTTTTTGCTAGCTTGACAAAAAATTACATTATTTTATTCTTAGCTTACTAAAACTTGGGTGTACTGTATCTTGCTCATACATTTCAGTTGATTCTGCGCAGGTTGCACTAGCATTGCGGGCATTTTTCTTCATATTTGGGAAGAGGGGATGAGGTTGAAAAATGAAGCTAGTGATGAAAAGAATGGAGGGCACCCGCAAAGTGATGATGAGGAAGGAGCCCTGCAGGAGACAGCTTTCAAAGCTTGAAGAAGATGGTCTCACATCCACGCTGATCTATGAAAATAGTAAGTATAAATCAAACTTGACTGCTTATGTTCTAAAAGATGCAAATGTTGACCACCACATTTGTTAGGTTCATGTGAGCGCTGAAATAATTGTGACGACTTGGGAGAATTTCTGACAGTTATTCATTTATTATTTACACAAGTTTAGGTCGTTTGTGTGTGCGCGTGTGGCAAGTAATCTGATATATCTTCCTCAAGTTGCAAGCAATCTAATTTACCGAGTTGTGTTAACTGATACATTCTTTGCCATGATGCAACATTCTTACAAAAAAAAATTAGAGTGTCCTATTTGATGTTTCTCTTTAATGTGAAATGTATACTATATGCTTGATGTTTTTATAATGGCATTTTCTATGTTTTTCTTATATTGATACGAGGCCAAATCCCATCAGACTTTGCTCTACTTTGAAATTATCGTGAGAGCAAGTAAGCAACAGTTGCTTACTTCTGTTTGTCCTTTTCACTAGCGTACACATGAAGATGTGCTTATATTCTGTCACTTTTCACCAGCAAGAGATTACCCATGAGAGAGTATTCAGATTATCATATCTTGGATACAATCTAAAGTATAAGACTTTTATCAGCTGTGCGTGTTCTTTTGCTTTTGTTTGATTATGATAAGAAAAGAAGAAATACTTCTATGATGACAAGATGGTCCAGATGTGCATAGGAAGTCTGGTGGTTATAAGTGTCTCCCTAACTCCCCTGTTCTTTGATAGGGTAATACTATAGAAGTATTAGTACTACATAGGTACTTATAGCTATATTCAGCTTGCGAGTGGTATATGACATTTTTATGGCTTAATGTATTAGTCAACCAGCTGTTAATTCTAAAAGGGTTGCCAGGTTCCTTTTTCTAAAAGGGTTGCCTCCTGTTAGCTCGCACGAAAATGAGCTCAGTTTAATCAGTGTCATGTACTGAAGTTTTCTAATTCCAATGGCTAGAATATTATGGTATAAAGATTCTAATGCTCTAGAAGGGGAACCCCTCGGGTCTAATATTGAAAAGCAGTTCATTAGTATCCTAACTCTTGGTTCCTGATCATTATTGCTATAAAATGCACTCACACAAAAATCAAGAATATCCATGAAGGCATGTTATATATTTTTACTATGAGCACCGGAAACTTTGCTACTGTGTTACACCAAACAAAGGGTCAACATTAATCATCCAGTTAAGCGCCCACGATAGGTTCCCCATCATTGTATCAAAGAGTACCTTTTTCACTTGCTCAACGAACCAGTTTATAGATATTCTGAAACGTCTTACTGGGCTGGATATGGCATTATGGCTGGGGCGAGTTGGGTGCGGTAAGCCGCACATCCTATCTTTGGACTATAAAACGTCTTACATTGCCCATTCAGACTACCCAATACACTCCATTTGTTGTTAAATTTAGTAGACTTGTGTTTATAAATTTAGTACTCAATAATGTTCAGAGTTATTGTTTTTATAAATTTGCTTTTCTTTTTGCTATAAGCACAAAATATGTCATCTGGATAGTTGATAGCGAAAAGAAAATAAATTTGACAGCTTCCTTTGTGCTTTGTCCTCCTTGGATCATATATGCTTCTGTAAGAACACTGATTCAGGTAGATAGTTATAAATTTACTGCAGACACTGATAAGCTTGATATATCTATACATTGATAACTAGATCATTGGTGCACTCGCTCAATTCTGAAATTGTTCATATTTATGGTTTAGGTATAGAATACAAGTGATTCGTTATCTGATTCCAAACACTACTCTTTGCTGCTGTTGTAATCAGCATAATGGTCTTTCTTTTAGATATTATTGAAGCTGCCTAAACATGTGTTGCTGCAGATACAAATAGATACCTCCTGTTAATTGACTGGTGGTAGTAGCGGTGCATCAAGGTTTAAGGCAGCGGCATCATGTTCATACTAGGGGGAAAGGAATAGCTCCTAATATTTTTTATGCTCCATGTCGTAGGTGAGCCGCCACCTCTTCCCACATGTTCGTGCTAATTATCAAGTAACCTCCAGAATGAATTGTGATTGTGATTAGTATCTTTAGACATTGGTCATTGGCTATATTTGTCAGTACTATTATTCTACTCGCTTATGTAGCCACTAATGTGGTTCTTTGTTGCTTCTTTGCAGGCATTTGATGAAGTCAAAGGCAACAGGAAGGCACGACGGTGTTCAAGGCCCTTGTGTACGCCGAGTACTATATTTTGTCTACCATACCATATGAGGATAGATCAGATTAGGATGAGCCAACTAAGTCATGTACTATGTATTTACTGGTGATAAGGAGAACATGCCCGGTCTATATCTGAATCTATGAACTATTATATCAATGATGTCGAGTTATGTCTACATAGCCTGCCTTTGTATGCTTATATGAGCTCATTGTATCGTTTGTACAGTTCTTCTTTGACTTAGCACATCTGCTCATTTTTTGATAAATTTTCATGTGACTACCAATGTTATAAACCAGAATTCTCTTTTTGAGGATGCTTATGTCTGAACTGTTCATCATCTTTGTCAATATATTATATCCAATATGTTATCCATGTCTAAAACCCATCTTAAATTTCATATCTTATTTATAGATAATGATCTGATGTCTGGCACTGTACTGAACAAATATCATTGCTATTTTTTTTATATTTGCAATGCTCCTATGACTATATTGCCAGGTTGGATATAACTGTACCCGGCAGCATCGCTGTCGGGTGCGGCAAGCCGCACTTTCTACCTAGTTAATTAGAGATTGGAGAAGTAGAGAAGAGATAGAGAAATGTTGGCTCTGACCCTACTTGAGGCCGGCCCTGCGATAACTCAAACGCGACGGCAGTACCACGCGCGAGCGCCCTCCCCAGACCCAGCTCTCGCTAGGGTTCCTCCCCTGCCCCCTCCCGCCGTCGCCGGCCGGCCTAGCGCCGCTCCCCCTGGTCGCTCGAGCCCGGCCCCGCCCCCTCTCCCCCCTCCTGGATCTGCCCATGCGCCGCCTCCCCGGGAGGTGGCCGGGGCGGCACGCACCCCCTTCTTTCTCAGCGGTCCACCTCCACCTCCCCGCCCCCCGCCGCCGCTAGCGGTCGCCCCCGGCGCTGGCCCGGGTGGTGTCGGCGGCGGTGAGACTTCCTGTCCCCCCCTGCGTGTTCCCCTTCCCGGGGCAGGTGACGGCGGCGATGATGCTCGGTTTGGCAGCGGTCCGGCGATGGGGCGGCTTGGTGGCGTGGGGTGGTCGGTGGCGCACTCCCGGCTCAGATCTGGGCCCTGCGGGGCCCATCTGGGTCCTAGCGGGTTGGTCCCCGACGCGGCTTCGTTGTCTTCTACGCGGTGGGGAAGTGGAGCAGCTCAGACCGGGGGTGGTGACTGATACGTCTTCAACGTATCTATAATTTTTGACTGTTCCATGCTATTATATTATCTGTTTTGGATGTTTTATATGCATTAATATGCTATTTTATATTATTTTTAGGACTAACCTATTAACCTAGAGCCCAGTGCCAGTTTCTGTTTTTTCCTTGTTTTTGACTTCTACAGAAAAGGAATATCAAACGGAGTTCAAACGGAATAAAACTTTACGATGATTTTTCTTGGACCAGAAGGCACCTACGTGACTAGGAGAGAGGGCCAGAAGAGTCCCGAAAAGGCGACAAGCCCTCAGGGTGCACCCCAGGGGGGGCGCCCCCCTGGCTTGTGGGCCCCTCGAGGGTCCTCTAACCCTAACTCCACCCCTATAAATTCTAAAATATTCCCCGAACATCAGAAGCGTCCACAAAAATACTTTTCCGCCGCCACAAGCTTCTGTTCCCGTGAGATCCCATCTTGGGGCTTTTTCCGGCGATCTGCCGGAGGGGGATTCGATCTCGGAGGGCCTCTACATCAACCTTGCTGCCCTTCTGATGATGCGTGAGTAGTTTACCACAGACCTACGGGTCCATAGCTAGTAGCTAGATGGCGTCTTCTCTCTCTTTGATCTTTAATACAATGTTCTCCTTGATGTTCTTGGAGATCTATTCAATATAATCTTCTTTTGCGGTGCGTTTGTTGAGATCCAATGAATTGTGGATTTATGATTAGATTATCTATGAATATTATTTGAGTATTCTCTAAACTCTTTTATGCATGATTAAGATATCTTTGTATTTCTCTTCGAACTATCGGTTTGGTTTGGCCAACTAGATTGGTTTTTCTTGCAATGAGAGAGGTGCTTAGTTTTGGGTTCAATCTTGCGGTGTCCTCACCCAGTGACAGAAGGGGTAGCGAGGCACGTATTGTATTGTTGCCATCAAGGATAAAAAGATGGGGTTTATATCATATTGCTTGAGTTTATCCCTCTACATCATGTCATCTTGCTTAAGGCGTTACTCCGTTCTTATGAACTTAATACTCTAGATGCATGATGGATAGCGGTCGATGTGTGGAGTAATAGTAGTAGATGCAGGCAGGAGTCGGTCTACTTGTCACGGACGTGATGCCTATATTCATGATCATTGCCTTAGATATCGTCATAACTATGCGCTTTTCTATCAATTGCTCAACAGTAATTTGTTTACCCACCATATGCTATCTTCAAGAGAGAAGCCTCTAGTGAAACCTATGGCCCCCGGGTCTATTTTCTATCATATATTTTCAAATCTATAAACCAAAAAACCCAAAAATACCTTGCTGCAATTTATTTATATTTACTTTAGTTTGCTCTTTTATTTATCTTTTATACCCATCTCTATTAGATCTCACTCTTGTTCGTGACCGTGAAGGGATTGACAACCCCTTTTTCGCGTTGTGTGCAAGTGTTTGTTAGTTTGTGCAGGTGCATATATTGGGGACTTGGTTGTGCCTCCTACTAGATTGATACCTTGGTTCTTAACTAAGGGAAATACTTATCTCTACTTTGCTGCATCACCCTTTCCTCTTCAAGGAAAAAAATCAATGCAAGCTCAAGAAGTAGCAGGAAGAATTTCTGGCACCGTTGCCGGGGAGGTTCTACATCAAGCCTAACAAGTACCCATCATAAACTCTCATCTCTTGCACTTACATTGTTTGCCATTTGCCTCTCGTTTTCCTCTCCCCCACTTCTAAAACATTTTCAGAAAAACACAAAAATATTTGCCTTTTTATTTGCCTTCTTTCCATTTGCCTTTTCATTTGCCCTTATGTCTTACTTGGTTTGTTTGCTTGTTCGCTTGGCATAATTGTGTATTTATTCCAATACAGAAACAAAAAGTTTATGGATCCTCATCCACTTGCTAATCTTTTTAAGAGATCCAATTATGATGAACCAATTGCTAGTGAGTTGAGTGCACTAGACTATCTTTATGAAGTTTTGCTTGAAATTCGTGAATCCGAAAATTGTGATGAAGTGCTAAAGGAAGAAATTTATGAAGTGATTCACGATAGCTCCTTGAATGAAAAGCATGATTGCAATGATGTTATTATAAATTCTATTAATGTCAATTGTGCTAATAATGTGCAAAACCCTAAGCTTGGGGATGCTAGTTTTGCTATGTCCACTACTTATTGCAATGATCATGATTGGGGTGATAATGCTTCTTATGATCTTGAAAATTTATTTAAGCCTCATGATGAATATGATATTAATAGTAGTATTTGCAATAATATTGAAAGTGGGTTTGGAAGAGTGTCAACTTTAGGAAATAATGATCCCACTACTTTGGAGATTGATCAATCTTATGATTTTTTTAATAAAAGTGGGCTTGGTGAGGTCATGACTTTATTTGATGATAGTCCCACTATTTTGGAAGAGTGTCAACTTTGCATGCATGTGTATCATATAGAGAATATGTTATGTGATAGCTATATTGTTGAATTTGAATATGATCCTACATGTAATTATTATAAGAGAGGGAAATATGGTTGTAGAAATTTTCATGTTACTAAATTACCTCTCATTATGTTGAGATTACTATTGTTTCTTTCTTCTTCCTTGCATATGCTAGTTTTTGCTTGTCTTGATAATTTGTTTGCTTATAAAATGCCTATGCATAGCAAGTATGTTAGACTTAAACTTGTTTTTCACATGCTACATGAAGCTCTCTTCGTGTTTCAATTGCTATCTTTCATGTGAGCATCATTAAAATTATCAACGCCTAGCTAAAAGGCTTTAAAGAAAAGCGCTTGTTGGGAGACAACCCAATATTTTTCCTTCCTGTTTTTATTAGTATACACATTATTACTTCTGTAGTAATTGTGTTTTGGTGTTTTAATTAGTGTTTGAGCCAAGTAAGACCTTTGGGATGGCTTATGGTGATAGTTGATTTGATTTTGCTGAAAAACAGAAACTTTTGTGTCCAGTAGAAGAATTTTCAAAATTCACATAAGCGACGAAAAATTCTGAATTCTTTACAAAAGATTGATATTCAAATTTCCCAGGTTGTCCTAATTTTTCAGAATTTTTAGAGTTACATAAGTATGAGTAATATTCAGATCTTCGCAGACTGTTCTGTTTTTGACAGATTCTGTTTTCTTTGTGTTGTTTGCTTATTTTGATGAATCTATGGGTAGTATCGGGGGTATGAACCATGGAGAAGTTGGAATACAGTAGACATAACACCAATATAAATTTAGAATGAGTTCACAACAGTACCTAAAGTGGTGATTTATTTTATTATACTAATGGATCTTACGAGTTTTCTGTTGAGTTTTGTGTTGTGAAGTTTTCAAGTTTTGGGTAAAGATTTGATGGACAAGGAATAAGGAGTGACAAGAGCCTAAGCTTGGGGATTCCCAAGGCACCTCAAGGTAATATTCAAGGACAACCAAGCATCTAAGCTTGGGGATGCCCTGGATGGCATCCCCTCTTTTGTCTTCAATCCATCGGTAAATTTACTTGAGGCTATATTTTTATTCACCACATGATATGTGTTTTGCTTGGAGCGTTTTGTATGATATGAGTCTTTGATTTTTAGTTCGCCACAATCATCCTTGCTGTACACACCTTTTGAGAGGGACACACATTAATCGTGAATTTATTAGAATACTCTATGTGCTTCACTTATATCTTTTGAGCTAGACAGTTTGCACTAGTGCTTCACTTATATTTTTTTTAGAGCACGGCGGTGGCTTTATTTTATAGAAATTGATGAACTCTCATGCTTAACTTATATTATTTTGAGAGTCTTAAACAGCATGGTAATTTGCTTAGGTTATGAATTTAGTCCTAATATAATCGGCATCCAAGAGGGATATAATAAAAACTTTCACATAAAGAGAGAAGTTAGATTCCTTGAATTTGTTTTGAGATATAAAGATGGTGATATTAGAGTCATGCTAGTGAGTAATTGTGGATTAGTAGAAATACTTGTGTTAAAGTTTGTGATTCCTATAGCATGCACATATGGTGTGATGGAAATATGCCCTAGAGGCAATAATAAAATGGTTATTATTATATTTCCTTAATCATGATAAAGGTTTATTATTCATGCTAGAATTGTATTGATCGGAAACTTAAATACATGTGTGGATACATAAACAAATACCGTGTCCCTAGTGAGCCTCTACTAGACTAGCTCGTTGATCAAAAGATGGTTAAGGTTTCCTAACCATAGACATGAGTTGTCATTTGATAATGGGATCACATCATTAGGAGAATGATTTGATGGACAAGACCCATCTGTTAGCTTAGCATATGATCGTTCAGTTTATTACTACTGCTTTCTTAATGTCAAATACATGTTCCTTCGACCATGATATCATGCAACTCCCGGATACCGGAGGAATGCCTTGTGTGCTATCAAACGTCACAACGTAACTGGGTGATTATAAAGATGCTCTACAGGTATCTCCGAAGGTGTCTGTTGAGTTGGCATGGATCGAGATTGGGATTTGTCACTCCGCGTATCGGAGAGGTATCTCTGGGCCCTCTCGGTAATACACATCACAAGAAGCTTGCAAGGAAAATGACTAAGGAGTTATTTACAAGATGATGTATTACAGAACGAGTAAAGAGACTTACCGGTAACGAGATTGAACTAGGTATGGAGATACCGACGATCGAATCTCGGGCAAGTAACATACCGACAGACAAAGGGAATTACGTTTGTTGTCATAAAGGTTCGACCGATAAAGATCTTCGTAGAATATGTAGGAACCAATATGGGCATCCAGGTCCCGCTATTGGTTATTGACTGGAGAGGCGTATAATAAAATGGTTATTATTATATTTCCTTAATCACGATAAAGGTTTATTATTCATGCTAGAATTGTATTGACCGGAAACTTAAATACATGTGTGGATACATAAACAAATACCGTGTCCCTAGTGAGCCTCTACTAGACTAGCTCGTTGATCAAAAGATGGTTATGGTTTCCTAACCATAGACATGAGTTGTCATTTGATAACGGGATCACATCATTAGGAGAATGATGTGATGGACAAGACCCATCCGTTAGCTTAGCATATGATCGTTCAGTTTATTGCTACTGCTTTCTTAATGTTAAATACATGTTCCTTCGACCATGAGATCATGCAATTCCCGGATACCGGAGGAATGCCTTGTGTGCTATCAAATGTCACAACGTAACTGGGTGATTATAAAGATGCTCTATAGGTATCTTCGAAGGTGTCTGTTGAGTTGGCATGAATCGAGATTGGGATTTGTCACTCTGCGTATCGGAGAGGTATCTCTAGGCCCTCTCGGTAATACACATCACAAGAAGCTTGCAAGCAAAATGACTAAGGAGTTAGTTACGAGATGATGTATTATGGAACGAGTAAGGAGACTTGCCGGTAATGAGATTGAACTAGGTATGGAGATATTGGCGATCGAATCTCGGGCAAGTAACACATCGACAGACAAAGGGAATTACGTATGTTGTCATAAAGGTTCGACCGATAAAGATCTTCGTAGAATATGTAGGAACCAATATGGGCATCCAAGTCCTGCTATTGGTTATTGACCGGAGAGGCTTCTCGGTCATGTCTATATCATTCTCGAACCCATAGGGTCCGCACGCTTAACGTTCATTGATGATATAGTATTATATGAGTTATGTGAGTTGGTGACCAAATGTTGTTCGGAGTCCCGGATGAGATCACGAACATGACGAGGAGCTCCGGAATGGTTCGGATTGATATATAGGACGATGCTATTTGGTCACCGGAAAGGTTTCGGAATGTACCGGGTAATCATCAGATCACCGGAAGGGGTTCCGGGAGGCCACGGGAGCATATTGGGCCAAACGGGCCAACGAGGGAGAGCACTGTGACGACCCCGGCTTAATCGTGCACTAATCATACACGCAAATGCGCACGATCAAGCCTAAGGACTCACTTGAAGATATCACAACACAACTCTAAAACATAAAATAAAGTCATACAAGCTTAATATTACAAGCCAGGGCCTCGAGGGCTCGAATACATAGCTCGATGGCATACAAGCGTCAGCGGAAGCATTAGATATCTGAGTACAGATATATTACAGAGAGAGAGATAAGCCTTCACAGAGGCGGGGTAAAAATAAAAACTACGATCGAAAGGCGTAGGCCTCCTGCCCTGGACCCTCCGATCCTACTCCTGGTCGTCGAACGGCTCCTCGTAGTAGTAGTACTCGCCAGGCGGGTAGTAGTACTGGTCGTCGGCTGGGGCTTCTGGCTCAGGGGCTCCGTCGTCTGGTGGCATCAAATGGAAAATGGGGAAAAAGAAAATAAAGCAAACGTGAGTACTCATCCGAAGTACTCAGCAAGCAAGGATCTACACTACA
Source organism: Thinopyrum elongatum (assembly GCA_011799875.1). Classification (NCBI taxonomy): domain Eukaryota; kingdom Viridiplantae; phylum Streptophyta; class Magnoliopsida; order Poales; family Poaceae; genus Thinopyrum; species Thinopyrum elongatum. Next base: position 532,240,613 of record CM022298.1, read on the forward strand.
TATGCATCATTGTCAAAGGAATGGCTGTATATGTGGACTGGGCTGCAGAAATGCCAGAGTAGAGGGGGAAAGCCTAGTCCTATCGAAGACTAGCATCTTCAACAATCTTCGACAGTCTTGCAGCATCAGGAGAGAGCAGATGAACATAATGTAAAGTAGTAGTAGTAATATCATCAACCTCGACCTGAGATCCTTTCTCGACTCCCTGCGAGAAAGCGATCCCAGAGCCGTACTATCCAATTCTCATCACATGTTCTAGTTGTACCGATCGGGATACAACTCCGAGTGTCCGTTACCGTAGGACAGGCTATCGATAGAAGTTTCTTCCCTGCAGGGGTGCACCAACTTACCCACCACGCTCACTTAACTCTGGCCGGACACACTTTTCTGGGTCATGCCCGGCCTCGGCTAAGCAACACGCCGCAACCCGACCTAGGCTTATAAGAGAGGTCAGCACGCCGGACTAAACCTATGCCCCCAGGGGTCTTGGGCCATCGCCCCGGGAACTCCTGCACGTTACGGGGCCACCGAGAGCAGACCTAGCAACCCCTTATACAAGCGCGGTTGCGTTACCAGTCCAACTCGGCGTGCGCCGCTCCTTACTGACGTCAAACAAGCTTCGGCTGATGTGTACGACGCAGAACGCCCATACTATGCCCACGTGATGGTTAGTGCTATCGGGCCAGAGGCCCCTCGGATCAAATATCCAAACTGTAGTGGATTAGGAGCGCGCGGAAACGAGGAGAGACTCACGATCGATGTGACCCCGTCGCCCCGTCTCGAGGACTTGCGGCAAGGGCTAAGAATGCCCGGCCACGCCTCGTAGTTATCTCGCGGGCACCATCCAGGTCAACCCGACTCCACATCACTTCGCGTTAAGCTCGCGCGGGTACCCCTCAGGGCCGACCCGTCTTTAGTATCATAGTTTAGTGCAAGTCATAATATCCAAGGTAACTGTGTGTCTGACACCGAAGGGAACCCTGAGGAATCACCCTCGATGGAATTCCCGCTCGATGTTATCATCAAGGTGAACGAAGGAGGAATCACCCTCGAGGTCCACACTTGAGAGGTTGCGCGACGATGTCGTTATCGGGGGTGGTGTAGGAGGAATCACCCTCGCTTACCACGACCGAGTAACTAACCTACAAGGTTAACATCAGAAGTGCTAACGAGGTATCACCCTCGGCACCCGATGGTGACCCAGTAGTGTCGAGCACTTAAGGGGGGGAAAGTGATGTGCGGTGCCCTGGACTGATCTTCAATCCCGATGATCGGGTCTTCTGATATCCAGCAGGGCAGTCGGGATCAAGTGGGGGTCTCTGTCGTGTCTCTACCCATCCTATGCTAAACAGTTTAGGATAACAGGAATGTATCAAAAGTAGGTTACAAGTAAACAGGCTATGCAACAGAGTAGGATAGTAACAGCAGCAGTATCATCTAATGCAAGCATAAGAGGGGAGAGAATAGGCGATATCGGAATGCTCAAAATGGGGGTGCTTGCCTGTTTGCTCGGGGGCAAGGGCAAGGTCTTCAGGGGTGTCGTTGGGAACGTAGCCGTACTCCGGAGCTGCGTCTACGTCTGGAGCTACGTCTGCGTCGGGGTCTATCGAGAGAGAAAAGGGGGAGGAAACAGGTAAACAATATGCAAACAAATGCAACACGGTGCGTGTGATGCTATGATGCAGTGTAGGGTTGCCTGAATATGCATCTAAGTCATTTTAGTTATTTTTAGAATTATTCTGGGATTTAATATCCGACGTGTGTGCACTATTCATCTGTCGGATTCGGGTCCGGAGTTACGAGTTCTTCTACGTAGGAGGTTCCGATGGAGAAACAGACGGCACGATCAGACTCGTCTCGTCGTTCTGAGCAACTTTCATGTTTTAACTTTTTCGATCCGAGCTACGGTTTAAAAGTTATTAATTTTTAAAGATTATTTGAATTTCTGGAATTATTTTATTTAACAGAAAATGAATTATGACGTCAGCATGACGCGCTGCTGACGTCAGCAAGTCAACAGGACGGTTGACCAGTCAAACCTGACATGTGGGTCCAGTGGGACCCACATGTCAGCCTCTGTTTCTTTATCCAGTGAATTAGTTTAATTACCAGGATTAATTAGGGGGGTGGACCCCACATGTCAGTGAGACATTAGGTTAATCTAATTAGTTTCTAATTAATTAAATCTTTAATTAGTCTAATTATCGAACGGGACCCACGTGTCAGCTACAGGGGTGAACAGTGCCCGCGTTGACTCGGGTCAACACGGTCAACTGGGCCCGTGGGACCCACTGGCAGTGACCCAGGGGTGTCCCACGTGGCAGCCACGTCGGCGCCGGCGCCGGAGATCGCTCCGGCGACCAATTTCGCGGCGGCCGCTCGCCGGAGTTCGTCGGATTTGCGTTTTAGCGCACCATTTCGCGCGCGGTTGACAGCGTTCAAACGAGGACTCGACGCCGCGTCCATCTATGGTGTCGGAACGGACCGGGGAGGCCTAACGTGACGGCGGCGTCGACATCGGCGGCGAGGTGCTCGGGCGAGCGACGGAAACGGCGACCCAGCGCGCAAACAAGTGAAGGAAAAGGCTAGGCGGGGTCTACTCGTCGCGGTGAGTGTGATGGTGGCGCGCACGGGACCATTTGGTCACCGTGGCCACGCCGGCGACGAGGTCGCGCGACGGTGAGCTCGGGCGTGAACGGGGCGGCGTCTACAGCTCGGGAACGACGAGGAGAAGAAGCAGGGAGGGAAGGAGAGGCTCACAACGGTGGTAGCCGTTCAGAGCCTGCTCGGGGCAGGCGCGGAGCGGCTGGATTCGCCGGGTTCTCGCCGGAGTCCGAGAAGAAGGGGGCAATGCGGCTCGGCGTCTCTGGGGCTCCTCGGCTCCACCGAATGGCTCGGGGCGGCGTAGTCGAGGACGGCGGAGAGGGTGGACAGCTCGGCGTGCCCCGGGGATGACGGTGGCCGCGACGGAGGCGAACGGCGGCGAGGCTGGCGCTCGGCCTCTCTGGATCTGGAGGGGAAGACAGGCGGAGCGAGAGAGAGGAGAGGGGAAAGTGGCGAGGAGAGCCAGGGGAGACGCACGGCCTCTCCCTTATCCCCTCGCGGCGCCCGCGACGTCGCGCTGTCGGCGTCTCGCCGGCGCGCGCGCGCTCGTCCACAGGGAGGTTGACACGGCGAGGGAGAGAGAAGGGGATGGGCCAGCTGGGCTGCGACTCGGGGCACTGTGCACTAAGGCCCAGTGCACAGTGTCCCGCTTTTGATTTTCTGTTTTAGCTTCTCCATTTTCTTTTATCCTTTTCTGTTTCAAAATGTTTAGGGCACTTGTGCACTTTCGAAAAATGTGGGAGTTGGCCCAAATATTGCAATGCAATATTAGCTCTCACCAAAAAGTGGTTTGGACAGTTTTGGAGTTCATTTGAATCTGCAATGATTTTAAATGAATTAATATTGCTGTTTTGGGTGCTGTTTCATCTTGTTTGACTCATCAATCATATTCCAAAAATGTTGGTTATGATTTTTCCATGACCACTGGATTATTTGCTAATTAAATAACATTTCTCCAGCAGAGTTTGATCAACCTTATATTTCACTTATGAATTTAAGTTGATTTTAAAAATGGAGTTGATTTACTTTGGTTAACCACTATGTTTAATCACTGCATATGATATGACTTGGCATTATTAACAGCTGATCATGGTGGCTATTACATAGGGGTGTTACAAGTTCTCCTCCACTAAAAGAAATTCTCGTCCCGAGAATTTAGGAGGTAGAAGGAAAGAGTCCGGGATATTTTTCCCGAAGATGATCCTCGCGTTCCCAAGTGGCTTCATCTTCAGTATGATTCGACCATTGCACTTTTAGGAACTTGGTCGTCTTCTGACGAGTACGACGCTCAGCTTCGTCGAGGATGCGGATCGGATGCTCCTCATAGGAAAGATCATCTTGTAGCTCGAGCATCTCATGATCCACTGCACGGTGCGGGGATTCCTTGAAGCACTTACGGAGTTGCGACACGTGGAAGACATCATGAATATGAGAGAACTGTGGCGGCAACTCCAATTTATATGCCACATGTCCACGTCTAGCCATGATACGGAAAGGACCAATATAGCGAGGAGCTAGCTTGCCCTTGATTCCAAAACGACGGGTGCCCTTCATTGGAGTGACACGAAGATAGGCTTGATCACCAGGTTGATAGATCACACCCCATCGCTTGCGATCATAATTACTCTTCTGACGGTCTTGAGCTGCTTTGAGATTCTCCCGGACAATTCAGACTTGTTCTTTGGCATGCTGAATGATGTCCGGTCCAACAAGAGGTCGTTCCCCAGTTTCTGACCAATTCAGAGGGGTTCGACATTTACGTCCATAAAGAACCTCAAATGGGGCCATTTTTAAGCTGGCTTGATAACTGTTGTTATAAGAGAACTCGGCATACGGGAGAGATTCCTCCCATTTCTTACCGAAGGATATAACACAAGCTCGAAGCATGTCTTCAAGCACTTGATTAACACGCTCAACTTGGCCTTGGGACTGAGGATGATATGCGGAACTCCAGGTAATATGAGTTCCCATGGCTTCTTGGAAACTTTCCCAGAACTTGGAAGTGAAAAGAACACCACGGTCTGAACTAATCTCCTTCGGAATACCATGGAGAGAAACAATTCTGGCAATGTACAGTTCTGCTAGCTGGCTAGCGGTGATAGTCTCCTTAACAGGTAGGAAATGAGCAACCTTGGAGAGTTGGTCGACGACGACAAGAATGGCATCGTGACCCTTCTGAGACTTGGGAAGACCAGTGATGAAGTCCATTTGCACTTTATCCCACTTCCATAGAGGAATAGGGAGCGGTTGCAGAATTCCAGCAGGTTTCTGATGTTCTGCCTTGACGCGACGACAAACGTCACACTCGGCAACATAACGAGCAATATCCTGCTTCATCCTAGACCACCAGTACCTTTGACGAAGATCTCGATACATTTTGGTACTACCCGGATGGATAGACAGCGGTGTATCATGGGCCTCCTTCATGACTTTGTCAGTCATCAGCTCGAAGCGAGGTACTACGATGCGGTCTCTGAAATATAATGTACCATCTTCAGCAACTGAGAAATCCCGATACTTAGTAAGGTGAAGCTCCTTCTTCATCAAGTCAATTTCAGCATCTTTGGCTTGCGCTTCTTTAACAGCCTTCAGAAGGTCTGGCTGTACCACAAGGTTATTAAGAGAACCCTGGGGAAGAATTCGCAGATTCAGCTGAGTCAGTTCTGCGTGAAGATGAGGTTGAGCTTGCCTAACCATGAGGTTGTTGCAATATGACTTGCGACTCAGGGCATCGGCCATTACATTAGCTTTGCCCGGGGTATAAGAAATACCGCAGTCATAATCCGCAATAGCTTCTAACCATCGTTGTTGTCGGAGATTAAGATCCGGTTGAGTGAATAAGTATTTCAGACTTTGGTGATCGGTATAAATTTCACACCGATTACCCAGAAGGTAGTGTCGCCATAACTTCAATGCATACATCACTGCTGCAAGTTCAAGATCATGCACTGAATAATTCTCTTCATGTGGACGCAATTGACGTGAAGCATATGCAATTACTCTCCGCTCTTGCATTAGGACGCAGCCTAATCCCTGACGAGAGGCGTCGCAATATATGACAAAGTCCTTGCGAGAATCAGGAGGAGCAAGCACTGGAGCAGAAGTGAGCTTGTCCTTGAGGGTTTGGAAACTTTCCTGACACTTGTCTGTCCACTCAAACTTAACGCCTTTGTTGAGCAAATTAGTCAGGGGCTTGGCGATCTTGGAGAAGTTCTCGACGAATCGGCGACAATAGCTGGCTAGACCGAGAAAGCTTCGGACCTGCTTGGCATTCTTCGGAGGAGTCCAGTCAAGGATAGCCTGAACACGTTCCGGGTTAACGGCAATACCGTCCTTGGAAATCACATGTCCAAGGTAGGTCACTTCAGGAAGCCAGAATTCGCATTTAGAGAACTTGGCATATAATTGGTGCTCTCGAAGTCTCTCCAGAACTAGTCGAAGGTGCTCAGCATGTTCTTCTTTGTTCTTCGAATAAACCAGAATATCATCCAGATATACCACGACGAATTTGTCGAGGTAATCCATGAATATGTAATTCATTAGGCGGGAGAATGTAGCTGGAGCGTTTGTTAAACCAAACGACATGACTGTGTACTCGTAAGAGCCATAACGAGTAACGAATGCAGTCTTCGGAATATCCTCTTCGCGAACACGGATCTGGTGATAACCCAACCTCAAGTCGAGTTTAGAAAACACTGAAGATCCAGCGAGTTGATCATATAAATCGTTGATCCGGGGAAGTGGATATTTATTCTGAATGGTTGCCTGGTTGATAGGACGATAATCTTGGACCAACCTATTCGTTCCATCTTTCTTCTTGACGAAAAGAGACGGTGCTCCCCATGCAGAGGAACTGGGGCGAATGAAACCCTTCCTTAAGGATTTATCAATTTCCTCCTTAAGCTCGATGAGGTGGTGCGGAGGCATCTTGTAGGGACGCTTCGCAATAGGAGTGGTGCCAGGCTTCAAGTCGATGACGAACTCGACAGCTCTAGCAGGGGGTATTCCTGGAAGTTCTTCTGGAAAAACATCCGGGAAGTCACAGACAACTGGGATAGTCTCAATCCCATCAAGCGGAGAAGCATTCAACGCATTCAAGGCATAAATTTGAGCCTCGGCGTTCTGAGTGATATGAGCATGGTAATTCACCATCTCATTCGAGGGGTGCAAGAGGTGAACAACTTTGGTGGCACAATTGATTGAGGCATAATGGGCCTTCAACCAATCCATTCCCAGAATAAGGTCAATCTTGGACGATTTCAGAAGAATGGGAGACGCACTGAACTCCAACTCTTCAATTTCAACGGGAACATTATAGCTAACTGTAAAGGTTCGGCAACCACCCGCGGGGGTGTGTACCAATAAGGGTGTGTTCATGTATTCGCATTTAATGTCATGCATGCGTGCAAAATGTTCTGACATGAAGGAATGTGATGCTCCTGAATCAAATAAAACAGATGCTGGTACTGAATTAACGAGAAGTGTACCCATCACAGTATCTGGTTGATCTGGAGCTTCAGACATGTTGACGTGGTAGTACTGCCCACGACCATAAGAAGGTCTGGCATTATTGTTGCGCTGCTGAGGAATACCACGGCCAATTCCACGTCCAGCAGAAGGGAGAGCTAGTTGATTCTGATTCTGAGAACAATCTCTAGCACGGTGACCTGGCTTGCCACACTTGAAGCATAGTCCGCTGTCAGGACGAGGTGCTGGAGCTCGAGGTGCTGGAGCTGGCAGGGGCTGTCTCGGTGGTGGAGGTGGCAGACGTGGTGCAGCATAAGAAGGTCTGTTCGCAGGAGCTGCTGAACGGAACATGCCTTTGGGAAACCAGATGCGTCGCTTCTGGGAAGACGAGCCCGAAGATGAGCCCGACTCACGGGTGCGTCTGGACGATTCCTTGTGCTTCTTAAGTCCAGTTTCAACCATGATGGCCTTATTCACCAAGGTGGCGAAATCAGGATAATCTTGAACAAGAAGGGCTAACTGAATGTCATGGTGTAGTCCTTCACGAAACTTCTCCTGTCTGCGTTCATCAGTAGGAATGTCCTCTTCAGCGTAACGAGATAAGTCTAGAAACTCGCGCTGATAGACTTCCACAGTCTTGTTGCCCTGAACAAGATTACGGAACTCGGCCTTCTTCCTAGCTATGATAGCTAGAGGAATGTAGCGGGCACGAAAAGCAATCTTGAATTCTGCCCAAGTGAAGACAGTACCAGGCGGCAGAGTCTGTCGGTGAGTGGCCCACCATTGGGCTGCGGGACCCTTAAGAAGATATGTCGCAAAAGTGACATAGTTAATTTCGGCGACACTAGCAGACTCCATCTCATGAGAGATATCACGCAGCCAGTCATCTGCATCCAGTGGGTTGACTGTGTTGCGGAAGAAGGATGGGCTGAGCCGCATAAATTCTGGCAAAGTGATGGAGAAAGGCTGCTGATTAGCATCAGGACGAGGGAACTGCTGCATAATCCCCGTCATAAACTGGCGGTTGAGTTCAAATTGTTGCATCATCGCTGCCATGTAATCAGGTGGTGGCGGCGGTGGCGGGTTGTTGTCAGCCATCCTGCTATTCCAACAGGGGTATTTCAGCGATAGCTTATGCAAGTGTTTAACAATAAACATGAGGTAACTCGACATTATTGAAAGAGTGCAATAGATGCTAGAAGTAGTCATTAAGACGTACAGATCCATACATAGTCGGTTACATTCGGGCAGCTTAACGGCGCAAATTGAAAAGCTAGACATGCTAGGCGGCGCGCAGGCACGCGGTAAGGAAGTACACAACGGGACATAGCAAAGGCTACATCAGCGTCGGAGAAAACCACTGAAACGGGGTAACTGCAAGTGCGGACGATGGACGTTCGTCGCAGAAGGATCCTGCGCTCCATGGGCACTCTGATGCAGAACCCGGTCTCGAGAAGAAAGAAGAGGTCCACGTGCAGGCGTGTGACCTCCCACAGCAGGCCAGACGATCCCTGATGGCATCTCAGTCCTGCTCGGGTAAAGAATGTACTCCGGATGCATCCCTGCACGAACAGCTGGTGGCAACTGTGTCATAGCCTCGTAGTAGCGTGCTCGAGTGGCAAACAACTCAACAGCAAGTGCACGAACAGTGCGATCCAAAGCCTGAGCATAGTGGATCAGAACTCGCTGATCATAGCGACGAGGCTCGTACGGGGCACAGATAGCTGTGTAAAATCCAGTAGCATCTCCAACAGGTGCATACGGAATGTACCGATACTCAGAGGCATCCAAGTCAGCACTGTGCTCTCCTCGGAGACGTGCGACGGCAGAGTAAGCAGCATCATGGACTGCCATCTCAATCGTCACGCCGATACCGTGAAAACGGTGAAGCTCAGTGTCAGAGTTATCCTGCTGATCGTAGATGCGAACATCAGCATAGTACTGCTCCTGGTTGAACTCACGATAAACCTCATAGACCATGTACTCGGGGCACCAGCGGTATCCCAGCCTGATCAAGAGGGCGATCAGAACAGCTGGAAACCCAGGGACGTCTCGAGCACAGGTGCGAAGCACGAGCTGCGTCGTAGGACGAGGGGGAAACAGTCGATCCATCTGAAATAAGAAGTTCAGGATTGTCATAAGACATTGAGAAATATAACCGATCTCAAAAGGAAAGGTTAAACAAAACAATGGAAAGGAAATGATTATCAAACTAATCAGATCAATGACAGGGAGATCGCACTGAATCCAGCTCTCCGGGTGGATAGAATTAACGAGATCCTAAATGTCGGTGTTAGTAAATTTTATTAAACCCGAATAGATGAGAGATTAGAATCCCAGAGTAAAGACGAGGAATAAAAGATCCTAATACCACCCATTTGGCGACGTGGGCCCGTAAGCCACACAGCCAAGTTAGTAAAACAATTTTTGACCACTAGACTCAACTTCGGCCAAGGAATTGGGAAGGGGGATTCCTAGAGGCAGTCGGCTCTGATACCAACCTGTGACGACCCCGGCTTAATCGTGCACTAATCATACACGCAAATGCGCACGATCAAGCCTAAGGACTCACTTGAAGATATCACAACACAACTCTAAAACATAAAATAAAGTCATACAAGCTTAATATTACAAGCCAGGGCCTCGAGGGCTCGAATACATAGCTCGATGGCATACAAGCGTCAGCGGAAGCATTAGATATTTGAGTACAGATATATTACAGAGAGAGAGATAAGCCTTCACAGAGGCGGGGTAAAAATAAAAACTACGATCGAAAGGCGTAGGCCTCCTGCCCTGGACCCTCCGATCCTACTCCTGGTCGTCGAACGGCTCCTCGTAGTAGTAGTACTCGCCAGGCGGGTAGTAGTACTGGTCGTCGGCTGGGGCTTCTGGCTCAGGGGCTCCGTCGTCTGGTGGCATCAAATGGAAAATGGGGAAAAAGAAAATAAAGCAAACGTGAGTACTCATCCGAAGTACTCAGCAAGCAAGGATCTACACTACATATGCATCATTGTCAAAGGAATGGCTGTATATGTGGACTGGGCTGCAGAAATGCCAGAGTAGAGGGGGAAAGCCTAGTCCTATCGAAGACTAGCATCTTCAACAATCTTCGACAGTCTTGCAGCATCAGGAGAGAGCAGATGAACATAATGTAAAGTAGAAGTAGTAATATCATCAACCTCGACCTGAGATCCTTTCTCGACTCCCTGCGAGAAAGCAATCCCAGAGCCGTACTATCCAGTTCTCACCACATGTTCTAGTTGTACCGATCGGGATACAACTCCGAGTGTCCGTTACCGTAGGACAGGCTATCGATAGAAGTTTCTTCCCTGCAGGGGTGCACCAACTTACCCACCACGCTCACTTAACTCTGGCCGGACACACTTTTCTGGGTCATGCCCGGCCTCGGCTAAGCAACACGCCGCAGCCCGACCTAGGCTTATAAGAGAGGTCAGCACGCCGGACTAAACCTATGCCCCCAGGGGTCTTGGGCCATCGCCCCGGGAACTCCTGCACGTTACGGGGCCACCGAGAGCAGACCTAGCAACCCCTTATACAAGCGCGGTTGCGTTACCAGTCCAACTCGGCGTGCGCCGCTCCTTACTGACGTCAAACAAGCTTCGGCTGATGTGTACGACGCAGAACGCCCATACTATGCCCACGTGATGGTTAGTGCTATCGGGCCAGAGGCCCCTCGGATCAAATATCCAAACCGTAGTGGATTAGGAGCGCGCGGAAACGAGCAGAGACTCACGATCGATGTGACCCCATCGCCCCGTCTCGAGGACTTGCGGCAAGGGCTAAGAATGCCCGGCCACGCCTCGTAGTTATCTCGCGGGCACCATCCAGGTCAACCCAACTCCACATCACTTCGCGTTAAGCTCGCGCGGGTACCCCTCAGGGCCGACCCGTCTTTAGTATCATAGTTTAGTGCAAGTCATAATATCCAAGGTAACTGTGTGTCTGACACCGAAGGGAACCATGAGGAATCACCCTTGATGGAATTCCCGCTCGATGTTATCATCAAGGTGAACGAAGGAGGCATCACCCTCGAGGTCCACACTTGAGAGGTTGCGCGACGATGTCGTTATCGGGGGTGGTGTAGGAGGAATCACCCTCGCTTACCACGACCGAGTAACTAACCTACAAGGTTAACATCAGAAGTGCTAACGAGGTATCACCCTCGGCACCCGATGGTGACCCAGTAGTGTCGAGCACTTAAGGGGGGGAAAGTGATGTGCGGTGCCCTGGACTGATCTTCAATCCCGATGATCGGGTCTTCTGATATCCAGCAGGGCAGTCGGGATCAAGTGGGGGTCTCTGTCGTGTCTCTACCCATCCTATGCTAAACAGTTTAGGATAACAGGAATGTATCAAAAGTAGGTTACAAGTAAACAGGCTATGCAACAGAGTAGGATAGTAACAGCAGCAGTATCATCTAATGCAAGCATAAGAGGGGAGAGAATAGGCGATATCGGAATGCTCAAAATGGGGGTGCTTGCCTGTTTGCTCGGGGGCAAGGGCAAGGTCTTCAGGGGTGTCGTTGGGAACGTAGCCGTACTCCGGAGCTGCGTCTACGTCTGGAGCTACGTCTGCGTCGGGGTCTATCGAGAGAGAAAAGGGGGAGGAAACAGGTAAACAATATGCAAACAAATGCAACACGGTGCGTGTGATGCTATGATGCAGTGTAGGGTTGCCTGAATATGCATCTAAGTCATTTTAGTTATTTTTAGAATTATTCTGGGATTTAATATCCGACGTGTGTGCACTATTCATCTGTCGGATTCGGGTCCGGAGTTACGAGTTCTTCTACGTAGGAGGTTCCGATGGAGAAACAGACGGCACGATCAGACTCGTCTCGTCGTTCTGAGCAACTTTCATGTTTTAACTTTTTCGATCCGAGCTACGGTTTAAAAGTTATTAATTTTTAAAGATTATTTGAATTTCTGGAATTATTTTTATTTATCAGAAAATGAATTATGACGTCAGCATGACGCGCTGCTGACGTCAGCAAGTCAAAAGGACGGTTGACCAGTCAAACCTGACATGTGGGTCCAGTGGGACCCACATGTCAGCCTCTGTTTAGGCTAATCAGTGGATTAATTTAATTACCAGGGTTAATTAGGGGGTGGACCCCACATGTCAGTGAGACATTAGGTTAATCTAATTAGTTTCTAATTAATTAAATCTTTAATTAGTCTAATTATCGAACGGGACCCACGTGTCAGCTACAGGGGTGAACAGTGCCCGCGTTGACTCGGGTCAACGCGGTCAACTGGGCCCGTGGGACCCACTGGCAGTGACCCAGGGGTGTCCCACGTGGCAGCCACGTCGGCGCCGGCGCCGGAGATCGCTCCGGCGACCAATTTCGCGGCGGCCGCTCGCCGGAGTTCGTCAGATTTGCGTTTTAGCGCACCATTTCGCGCGCGGTTGACAGCGTTCAAACGAGGACTCGACGCCGCGTCCATCTATGGTGTCGGAACGGACCGGGGAGGCCTAACGTGACGGCGGCGTCGACATCGGCGGCGAGGTGCTCGGGCGAGCGACGGAAACGGCGACCCAGCGCGCAAACAAGTGAAGGAAAAGGCTAGGCGGGGTCTACTCGTCGCGGTGAGTGTGATGGTGGCGCGCACGGGACCATTTGGTCACCGTGGCCACGCCGGCGACGAGGTCGCGCGACGGTGAGCTCGGGCGTGAACGGGGCGGCGTCTACAGCTCGGGAACGACGAGGAGAAGAAGCAGGGAGGGAAGGAGAGGCTCACAGCGGTGGTAGCCGTTCAGAGCCTGCTCGGGGCAGGCGCGGAGCGGCTGGATTCGCCGGGTTCTCGCCGGAGTCCGAGAAGAAGGGGGCAGTGCGGCTCGGCGTCTCTGGGGCTCCTCGGCTCCACCGAATGGCTCGGGGCGGCGTAGTCGAGGACGGCGGAGAGGGTGGACAGCTCGGCGTGCCCCGGGGATGACGGTGGCTGCGACGGAGGCGAACGGCGGCGAGGCTGGCGCTCGGCCTCTCTGGATCTGGAGGGGAAGACGGGCGGAGCGAGAGAGAGGAGAGGGGAAAGTGGCGAGGAGAGCCAGGGGAGACGCACGGCCTCTCCCTTATCCCCTCGCGGCGCCCGCGACGTCGCGCTGTCGGCGTCTCGCCGGCGCGCGCGCGCTCGTCCACAGGGAGGTTGACACGGCGAGGGAGAGAGAAGGGGATGGGCCAGCTGGGCTGCGACTCGGGGCACTGTGCACTAAGGCCCAGTGCACAGTGTCCCGCTTTTGATTTTCTGTTTTAGCTTCTCCATTTTCTTTTATCCTTTTCTGTTTCAAAATGTTTAGGGCACTTGTGCACTTTCGAAAAATGTGGGAGTTGGCCCAAATATTGCAATGCAATATTAGCTCTCACCAAAAAGTGGTTTGGACAGTTTTGGAGTTCATTTGAATCTGCAATGATTTTAAATGAATTAATATTGCTGTTTTGGGTGCTGTTTCATCTTGTTTGACTCATCAATCATATTCCAAAAATGTTGGTTATGATTTTGCCATGACGACTGGATTATTTGCTAATTAAATAACATTTCTCCAGCAGAGTTTGATCAACCTTATATTTCACTTATGAATTTAAGTTGATTTTAAAAATGGAGTTGATTTACTTTGGTTAACCACTATGTTTAATCACTGCATATGATATGACTTGGCATTATTAACAGCTGATCATGGTGGCTATTACATAGGGGTGTTACAAGCACACCATCCCACATAGGGCTGGCGCGCCCCACCTCATGGCAGGCAGCCCTAGGGAAGGAAGGGAGAGGGCTAGCCCCCTCTTTCCTTCTCTTCCACATGCAGGGAAAGGAAAAGGGGGGGCGCCTCCCCTCCTGCCTTTCCCCCCAAGCGCCAGGAAGGAAAGGGGAGGGCGCGGCCAGGGCAGGCGCCAGGGCTGGCTGCCGGCCCCTTTTGGGGCGCCCTAGGGCTACCTCCTCCTCCCCTCCACCTATATATATGTGAGGAGGGAGAGGGGCAACAAACACCACGATCCCCAAGCTGTGTGCGGTGCCCCTCTCCCTCTAGTTCGTTCTCGGTCATAATTTTTGTAGTGCTCGGCGAAGCCCTGCGGAGATAGTTGCATCACCACCGTCACCACGCCGTCGTGCTGCCGGAACTCATCTGCTACTTCGCCCGTTTTGCTGGATCAAGAAGGCGAGGACGTCATCGAGCTGAACGTGTGCTGAACGCGGAGGTGTCGTACGTTCGGTACTTGATCGGGCGGATCGTGAAGGTGTACGACTACATCAACCGCATTGATAAACGCTTCCACTTAACAGTCTACGAGGGTACATAGACACACTCTCCCCTCTCGTAGCTATGCATCTCCATGTAAAGATCTTGCGTGTGCGTAGATTTTTTTTTGTTTTCCATGCAACGTTCCCAACATGGTGAACCGTTATGTGATGAAGTCGGAGCATGATTTATTCTTTGATTGTCTTCCTTATGAGTGGCGGTCGGGGATGAGCGATGGTCTTTTCCTACCAATCTATCCCCCTAGGAGCATGCGTGTAGTACTTTATTTTGATGGCTAATAAATTTTTGCAATAAGTATGTGAGTTCTTTATGACTAATATTGAGTCCATGGATTATACGCACTCTCACCCTTCCACCCATTGCTAGCCTCTCTAGTACTGCGCAACTTTCGTCGGTGCATTAAACCCACCATATACCCTTCCTCAAAACAGCTACCATACCTACCTATTATGGCATTTCCATAGCCATTCCGAGATATATTGCCATGCAACTTCCACCGTTCCGTTTATTATATGACACGTACCATCATTGTCATATTGCTTTGCATGATCATGTAGTTGGCATAGTATTTGTGGCCAGGCCCCCATTCATTTTTTTATACATGTCACTCTTGATCATTGCACATCCCGGTACACTGCCAGAGGCATTCATATAGAGTCATATCTTGTTCTAGTATCGAGTTGTAATTCTTGAGTTGTAAGTAAATAAAAGTGTGATGATCATCATTATTAGAACATTGTCCCATGTGAGGAAAGGATGATGGAAGCTATGATTCCCTCACAAGTTGGGATGAGTCTCCGGACTTTATAAAAATAAAAGAGGCCAAAGAAGCCCAAAAAAAAGAGAGAAATGAGAGAAGGGACAATGTTATTATCCTTTTTCCACACTTGTGGTTTAAAGTAGCACCATGATCTTCATGATAGAGAGTCTCCTATTTTGTCACTTTCATATACTAGTGGGAATTTTTCATTATAGAACTTGGCTTGTATATTTCAATGATGGGCTTCGTCAAATTGCCCTAGGTCTTCGTGAGCAAGCAAGTTGGATGCACACCCACTTAGTTTATTTTTGAGCTTTCATACACTTATAGCGCTAGTGCATCTGTTCCATGGTAATCCCTACTCACTTGCATCGATATCAATTGATGGGCATCTTTATAGCCCATTAATTTGCCTAGTTGATGTGAGACTTTCTCCTTCTTTTTGTCTTCTCCACAACCACCATATTCTATTCCACTTATAGTGCTATATCCATGGCTCACGCTCATGTATTGCGTGAAAGTTGAAAAAGTTTGAGAACACCAAAAGTATGAAACAATTGCTTGGCTTGTCATCGGGGTTGTGCATGATAAAATACTTTGTGTGATGAAGATGGAGCATAGCCAGACTATATGATTTTGTAGGGATAACTTTCTTTGGCCATGATATTTTGAGAAGACATGATTGCTTTATTAGTATGCTTGAAGTATTATTGTTTTTATGTCAATATTAAAAGTATTATTGTTTTTATGTCAATATTAAAATTTTGTTTTGAATCTTATGGATCTGAATATTCTTGCCACAATAAAGAAAATTGCATTGATAAATATGTTAGGTAGCATTCCACATCAAAAATTATGTTTTTATCATTTACCTACTCGAGGACGAGCAGGAATTAAGCTTGGGGATGCTTGATACGTCTCCAACGTATCTATATTTTTTGATTGTTCCATGCTATTATATTATCTGTTTTGGATGTTTTATATGCATTAATATGCTATTTTATATTATTTTTGGGACTAACCTATTAACCTAGAGCCCAGTGCCAGTTTCTGTTTTTTCCTTGTTTTTGACTTTTACAGAAAAGGAATATCAAACGGAGTCCAAACGGAATAAAACTTTACGATGATTTTTCTTGGACCAAAAGACACCTACGTGACTTGGAGAGAGGGCCAGAAGAGTCCCGAGGAGGCGACAAGCCCTCAGGGCACGCCGCAGGGGGGGCATCCCCTGGCTTGTGGGCCCCTGGATGGTCCTCTAACCCTAACTCCACCTCTATAAATTCTCAAATATTCCCCGAACATCAGAAGCGTTCACAAAAATATTTTTCCGCCGCCGCAAGCTTCTGTTCCCGTGAGATCCCATCATGGGGCCTTTTCCGGTGATCTGCCGAAGGGGGATTCGATCACGGAGGGCCTCTACATCAACCTTGCTGCCCTTCCGATGATGCGTGAGTAGTTTACCACAGACATACGGGTCCATAGCTAGTAGCTAGATGGCTTCTTCTCTCTCTTTGATCTTCAATACAATGTTCTCCTCGATGTTCTTGGAGTCTATTCGATGTAATCTTCTTTTACGATGCGTTTGCTGAGATCCGATGAATTATGGATTTATGATCAGATTATCTATGAATATTATTTGAGTCTTCTCTAAACTCTTTTATGCATGATTAAGATATCTTTGTATTTCTCTTCGAACTATCGGTTTGGTTTGGCCAACTAGATTGGTTTTTCTTACAATGGGAGAGGTGCTTAGTTTTGGGTTCAATCTTGCGGTGTACTCACTCAGTGACAGAAGGGGTAGCGAGGCACGTATTGTATTGTTGCCATCAAGGATAAAAAGATGGGGTTTATATCATATTGCTTGAGTTTATTCCTCTACATCATGTCATCTTGCTTAAGGCGTTACTCCGTTCTTATGAACTTAATACTCTAGATGCATGCTGGATAGCGGTCGATGTGTGGAGTAATAGTAGTAGATGCAGGCAGGAGTCGGTCTACTTGTCACGGACGTGATGCCTATATTCATGATCATTGCCTTAGATATCGTCATAATTATGCGCTTTTCTATCAATTGCTCAACAGTAATTTGTTTACCCACCATATGATATCTTCAAGAGAGAAGCCTCTAGTGAAACCTATGGCCCCCGGGTCTATTTTCCATCATATATTTTCAAATCTATAAACCAAAAAAACCTTACTGCAATTGATTTATATTTACTTTAGTTTGCTCTTTTATTTATCTTTTATACCTATCTCTATTAGATCTCACTCTTGTTCGTGACCGTGAAGGGATTGACAACCCCTTTTTCGCGTTGTGTGCAAGTGTTTGTTAGTTTGTGCAGGTGCATATATTGGAGACTTTCTTGTGCCTCCTACTGAATTGATACCTTGGTTCTTAACTGAGGGAAATACTTATCTCTACTTTGCTGCATCACCCTTTCCTCTTCAAGGAAAAAATCAACACAAGCTCAAGAAGTAGCAGTGACGCCGACGGCGTGCCTGCTGCAGCGCGAAGGCGGGAGCTTTGCGGGCCTATGACGGTCGGGCCGGGCCTGTGGGCCCACGGGCCTGGTATGCTCCTGCTATTGTCTCCGGTCGGCTACCGTCGTTGACGGTGGAGGTTGAGCCCTCCTGCGTGCCGACGGTGCTGCCGCCGCTAGTCCCGGCTCCTCTTCTTCGGTGTGCAAACCTCACTTCGTGGTGCCATGGTGAGATGACGTGGAAGCTTCAAGACCATGTTGGCGTAGGGTGGTGGTCGGTTTGGTGGCGGGCTCTGGAGCGCCCGAGGTGAAGGTTGGGATCGTGAGAAATCCTTGTCGGCCTGACCGACACAGATGCGCTGGCGCCTGAGGGTGTCACCGGACCTTCCTGGAGGGCGTCGGGGGCTACCCTTCCTCTCCCCTCGTCACATACCGGGGGAAACCCTTCGCAGCAGCGTCTTCATCATCGCGTCCCTTCTTGGAGGTGTTGATTGGTACTGGCGCTTTGAAGTCTAGGAGCTCGGTGGGAGATTTCCGGTGGGCGTAATGGTCACGAGGCTTCTTCCTTTTTGTCGTTATGCCGTTGTCGGCATTTGTTTCTTTTGTCTTTCTCTTTCGGTTCTTTTGGGCGTGTCTGTGATGCTTCCGCCCCAGCACCTATCGTTGGTTGTATCAGTTGGTTGCTTTGTAATACAAAGCGGGGGGGGGGGAACCCTTTTCGGCGACCCTACTTGAGGTCCCACTTCATATCCTGCTAGATGAATTGGTCAACACGAGTCAAGGAGGTTAACAATAGTCCAAGCCTCCGTGAGACCAAATAAGCCATCCCGGTCAATGAAAGTCCAAGCAAGTTATCATGGTCTCAGAGTAATAAAAAATCATAAAAAATCCAAAAATAAAACAAAGAAGCCTTCAATTAGTGTAGGGATTCTCCCCTTAGTGGTCTACAAGCTACAACACATTTCAAAGCCCAACTAGAGGCCTATGGGGCCAAAGGACACCAAATTACCTATTTTTACTCTCCCACCTCCTCTCCTCAATGCCTTGGTCATTTGTCAAGGACCCCTCCAAACTATATAAGGCCTCCCATGGTCATGTAAATCATTCACTCCTACTTCAATAAATTTGTCACGGACTAGTCAGAGAGATAAAATCGATGCTACTACACTGGATTTTCAATAGAAATATCGGATGGTGTAGTGATGACTTCGACCCTACTCGAGGTCCCACCCTCTATGAGGTCAACAAAGGCCAATGCTGATCAACATGAGTCAAGGAGGTCAATGATGGTCCAAGCAACCCCCCACGGGACCAAGGAATCAATCCGGACAACGAAATTCCAAGCAAGTCTTCATGGTCAACAAGTCAAAGTAAGAAGAAATCATAAAACAATAAGTCAAAGATGAAAACCAAAGAAGCTCATTCCCAAGCGAAGAAACCTTCAAATGGTATAGGGATTCTCCCCTTCATGAGCTAGGACCCATCTCTAAGCCCAACTAAAGGCATATGTGTCAAAGGACATCAAATTATCTAGTTCTACCCCCACCTACTCTCCTCAAGGGTAGCATTGGGCATTTGTCAAGGAACCCTAGGTTATATAAGGCCCCCATGGGCATGTAAATCATTCACTCCCACTTGAATTCAGCACAATTTGGATTAATTCGGCTCTTTAGTAAAATAGTTGGTCGACAAAAGATTCATTGGGAATGCGGGAACATGTAAGACAGAAGAAATAAGTCACACATTTGGATTGCACTTGACCATTCCAGACCCAACAATAGCTTGAGTAGAACCATCGGCTAATTTTACACTTTCCCTTCTTAGATTTGAAACCTAATTGTGAAACTCCCTATTAGATCCAGCCATATGTCTAGATGCACCAGAGTCAATTAACCATTGTGCTCCTACTGTAAAATTATCACTACATGCCGCAATATAAGAGTTGTTACTAGAGAAGTTGGCTAATGAAGATGATGCTTGTGTCTTCAAGGACCGCCCATCACCAAGACCCAAATTCTTGAATTGACGTCATTTCTCTAAGTCATCGACGATCATCTCGATCCTCACAGTCCCAGATGATTCCTTATCAACAACAGATGTGGGTGCCCTTCCTACTGGTCACATAACACTCTTCCATGATGACCACTACGTCCTTGAAACAGCGACCACAACCTCTGCCACACCAGTCCAGACCTCTACTACGGCCTCTTCCTATCAGTTGTAGCCAGGCTGCCTTCAAGTGTCCTAGTTGGCCACGTTTGAAGTACTTCCTGTCATAAGTATTTATCCCTTGTCTTGGATAATTATCGCTCTCTGTAGCAAGTAGAGTCGAACGCCTTTTGACACATTGATGTAGGGAAAAGCCCTAGGGTTGTCCCAATCTTCACAATTTGGAGGTGGAAAAGGGAAAATCACAAAGAACACAAGAACTCAAGAGGAGAAACACTAATGAACAAGGTTCACATCACACATGTCCTCTCAAAGCATCCAAAGTAAGATACACATCAAGATCCACAAAGAACAAAGGAAAAGGTAAAAGGGTAGAGTTCTTCCCAAAACACTAAGAGAGACGAGCCTTGAGAGATAGTCTTCCCCAAACCCTAGGAGGGATGAGGCCTTGAAGATCCAAAGGAGAATCCTTCTCCCTTGGGAGGTCTTGATCCTCTAGGAAGTGGTAAGATGAGCAAATCCCTCTCAAGGTCTAGGTAATTGCTTTGCTAACCCTAAGAATGTTGGAGAGACAAAATATTAGTCTAGGTGCCAAGAGGGCGGGCCTCGGTAGGATACACAGACTTTTAGCCCAAAACGGTGCGTAGATCAGTCGACCGGACAGTCTCCTCAGGACCGCCAGACAACCCGGTAGTGTAAATATTTGGATGCGCCAGGAAACCACCAGACAGTCTGGTCGCGCAGGACCAGATAGTATGGTCGGTATAGAGAGCTTCAGGTGCAACTCCAGGGAGGACCATACAATATGGTCCAGACTGTCTGTTGGCCGCAGAGAGTTTTGGTTGCCGTGCTGTAACTCATCGGATTGTCCGGTGAAGGGACATGGTTGTACAATAGTTCATTCTGAGCACAATTTCTTCTCTTCATTTTCTTTGAGTCTTCATGTCTCGCTCGTCTCTTGGGCTTCCTTCCTTTAGTCTTCCAGGTCCATTCCTTCGTACCAAACCATGCATAGCATTCCGGATTGAGGTAGAACCCATGTCTCATTCAAATGACAGGAGAACTCAATTAGGAGTGAAGTCACCTCGTTTTCAATGCCATGTGCACGGGATCTTGTCACTGGTCCATGTGAGGCTTGTGTGGTTGATGGTGAGTTCGTGGTGATGTCCATGGGTCGCTCCACGCACCACACCCCTTGGGCCACATGTCATGTTGCCTCCAATTTCAACTTACTCTCCTCACTTATAATTGCAGCAATTGTTTCCTCTAGACTAGGCAACTCCCTACTATCGTAAAGTGTTGCTCCACTATTTTCGAACTTAAACTTGAGACAATTTAAGACGTCCCTAACATGCCTTCTTTCAGTTCACTTACTATATTTCTCCAAACATCTCCCACATTCCATCTCAACTGGATCATAGTAATCACGATCAAACACAACAGTCTTCTCACTCTGGCCCAACTTCTGTAGTTCCTTCTGAATCATATATGCCAACATCGCATTCCATAATCCTGATTCCTGAATATGTCCCCTCCATGAGCCTCCATATATCTGAGGCCTCCTTGATCCTTCCAGCTTGCTTTGCATTATGAAATGATATTGAGCTTAAAAGCCAAGCTCTCACCAATGCATTTCTCGTCTTCAACTTCTTGCCGTGTTTTGAATTTTCCTCTGTATGATTCTCCATTGTTTCGAGTATATACCCCTCTAATTTCCTCGAGACCAGGATGATCTTGGCATGCTCTGCCCAACTGGAATAATTCTTCGTGCCCTCTAGCTTCACGTGTGGCTTTTGCAATAGGTGAATATCTTCCAGCCTACCTACTGATTGCATCAAAGAGTGCTCAGTATTTCTCAATCATATATAGACTGAAGCACAACTGCAAGTCACTATAACTGCCGCGCGAGCATTTGTGTTATCTCATATCTTGTGAGTTCCTCAAGGTCACACTATAGTATTGTACTACGTTCAATCAACAACCCAAAACCGGTAATCTCACCCCGCAAATCAATCATGCAACTTACCTTCTAGTTGCATCTCAACCTCTTCGCCTAAGGAAGTCCTACTCGACCCCTTGTAGCAGCGGATGTACTGCACCTTCTGGGTACAACTCACCTCGGTTGTTTGCGCTACTGGCCACCTTGCTCCACCGCAGCCAAGCACACAGACAGCCCAAGGAAGCCCCGATTCAGCTCCCCGTCGCCGCAAATCAGGCCCCAAGGCCTCCGCCTTCGCCTTCCAATACTGGCCATCAATCTGCGTTATGCCAAAGCGAATACCCATCCTGATGCCATGTAGTCGACTATGGGTGGTGCTCAGGTGAGAGCAAGGTCACCAGAGAGAAGAATTTTTTCTATGAAACTCGCTCACTTCAATTCCCCAACTACATGATGTATACATAGGTACTTTTATGGTTTTCACCCTCTACAGTCCTACCGCTACAAATAAGTCCTATCAACAAGGTGTCACTTAGAATATTGATGAAGTCACAGCTCCAAGTGCTCCACATAGTAAGAATCCAGTTGTTGAAAAGGCACCAACAAGGAAAGGGAAGGTCTTAGCTTCTAAGCCTCCTCCCAACCCAAGAGCTCCAAGGAAGAGACCACTAAAGATTGTGGATTCTCAAGAGAAAGAGCAAGAAGTGGATGGAGTCACAGCTACTCAAGCAAAGGTTGCAGTCAAATTGCTAAGTGATGCTTCAAGTGGCCAAGCTAGAGCCACTAGAGCCAAAGGAAAATCCACACATTTTTTGTTAATTAGTAATTGCCTTTCAATTGCTTGCAGTGAAACTTACAAAGGCACGACCACAAACTACTGATTAACCCAACACCACATGGGGCGCATCGTTGGGTGGTTTCTTGTAAATCAGTGCATGTATGTACACCATATGAGGTCTAGGAACCTCTGGAGCATTTGCTACTTGCTCCCCTGTACTGCAGTGCAGCGGATCAAGCACTGTGCCCTAGTGCCAGTGGGCTCCACTTGGCCGAGTGGTAACCGCCACAAGCACTGATGCTTGCTTCCCTCATTTCGGCCTCAGAGATGCCATTGTTGCATATGTTTGCAAACGCCCTCATGTGTTTCATGCCATACTGAGCAAGTGATCCACACTGGGATTCGAAAACTCGCACCTGACAATTGGCATCAGTACAGAAGTAAGTTCAACCGGAAACAGAAAGAGTGAGGGAGTGCAAATGGTGAAGACGAGCAACAGCAGAATCTCCATGTGTTGCATATTTATGGAATTCAAGAAAGAAACTGTTACACTCACCGTCCTCTTCAGGCAATCCCAATCGTCGACTAATGGTTGGCCGGAGCTTCTAGCAGCCTCAAGCATTGAAGGCCCATTTTCAAATCCAAAGACAAGCTTTCCGATGAAATCAATACTGCTGTCGAGATGTTTCCTGTGTGCCACAGTTTCTTTGATCTCCCTAAGAACCCTCTGCTTCTCTTCCGATCCCCCATTTAACTTCTCATACTGAAAGTGAGAATATACATTATTAGCAGACACAAAGTTGGCAAAACAAAGCACTGGCTACAAAAATTGATGCGCAAAACTTGGGTCTATCATGAGAGGGCATGAGCTTATGCTGAAAGTATATGAGCTCAAGCCCTTCAAGTTGTATGCCATAGTTTCAGAGTACTGTTGCCACATCTTCTCAGCACCATGAAGCTACATTTGTATGCTAAGGATGAATTAACAAATAAGTTACTCCCTCCGATCCATATTAATTGTGCTGATTTAGTACAATTTTTTGTACTAAATCAGCACAATTAATATGGATCGGAGGGCGTAATTAGTTTCATTTCAAAAACTCTTCTAAAATATCTCCTTTTTTCTAGAATTTCTACATACAATTTGAAATATTCTAAATAAATAAAAATCAAGATTTAATAACCTCTACATGCATGCATCCATGGAGCATTTGTTGTAGTACAGTCGTATACATAGGAATTCATGAGTTATAACACAAAAAGATGCATTGTTTTTTTTCCGAGGCTTAAGATGCATCGTTTTGAGCAGCAACAGTGCAACACATAGAACGAACTGGAATTTACCCTCTTCCACATGAAAAGAATATCAGCATCTCTTTGATTGATTGCACCCTCCAGGTCGGGCAAAAGCAGCCTGTTTGCTACATTGGAATTTGCAGGATCGAAACCTTGATAAAGGAAAAGCTTCTCGTCCTTGAATGTCTTGTCACCATACTCCATGACATGAGAACTCTTATCGAATTCCTTTGATTTCGATGTTCTCGTTTTAACCTGCCCAAGAAAACAGTGACTAGATGCCACTAACCAGTATGAAGAAAGTGTACTCGAGACTTACCACCTCGTACTGCTGCTTGAGTGTTTCCTTCTTTAGATTGTGAGTTTCGCTGCAAAGTAGGATCGAATGGTTCAGAACCGCAAGCACCGTGGTTATAACTGCTATAGCGAAAATGCTCTAGCTGTGATACTTCCCAAGCGGCCAAGCCTATTAAGTCATCTTCTTTATGTATTTGCACATCTTTGTTATTACCGTTTGCGGGTGCAGTGCGACTTATGAATGGTTTATGTGTTAGTCAGGTAGCCAATGATTGCAATATAACACACTTATGTTGTGCCTTCTAGTGTGATAAGACATTATTAACCAGCAAAGAATACTAAAGCGTTGAGCAATAATCCAAAAACATAACCGTTTGTAGAGAGTGATGAAGTAAGAATTTATTTTGCCTTGGGTCTGAATATCAGATTACAGATACAAACTTTGAGGGTTAACAATGAAAAAAAAAGTCTCAACATGAGCATTGAGCAATAATCCAAACATAACGATACCAAGTATTGCTAATGTAAAGCATGCAGCTAATTAAAAGCAAATATATAAAGCCCTGTAGATATCTTTTGACAAATTTTAAAAATTATGCAGGTTTATGAGATGTCAGAAAACAGATCAGGTGGCAAGCATAAAACAGATCAGGAGTATATTACAGTTGGTGCGTACCTGTCTTCCATCCAAGAAACACTGTAGATGTCTCCTAAACAGGTATCATATTCAGTAGGAGGTGATGATTTCATCCCAGGGCAGTATGCTCCCCAACTATTTTCGACCGCATTTGATGCTGTTGTAACATAAATATTAAGATCTTCTGGCAATAAACCCTCAAATATGCTGCCACTTTCACACGCTTCAACATATATAATCTGCCAGAATTGCAATTCTAATTAGAGATAAGACTGCAAGCATACTGTATCAGATAAAATATATAACTTTTATCTCAAGGGAAAATGAGAAGAAAGGATACATACCATTTTTGAATAGCTTTTGGAAGCATGCTTTTGTCGCAACACTTTGATGAAGTCGCCAGCATAAAGATATGGAGTGTTGGGCATACCTATAAACTTGCTACGGTTAGCTAAGTTATACAAAACAAATCAGCTAAACAACAACGTTCATGTGGGAGTATGCACCAAGAACACCAGGACCCCCATGATCCGCGTAATAGATGAAGATGTGGTCCTTTGGTTTGCTGTTTATCACCTTCCCACTCCCTCCAGTAACCGCGGTTTTGTTCCCCAATAGAACTGCAAAGAAGTTTTTAGCGGTAACCTGTTTACCAGTGTAGTCCTGTAATGCATGTGTTAAGTTGGTCAGTCTTATAGGAACACAAGTACACAACAGTATGCCATTGTACATCAAACAACAGTAAAGCTAGCAATCCATCTCCGATTAAAAAGCGCAATCTATTAGAGTTCTTGTCTGAATTAAAGGGAACACAGCCAGGTAATAATACCTTGGGAACGCCAGCGTAAACATCTTCGCCTTTAGGATGGTTGATGATGACTCCAGGCCTTGGGTTGAGGTTGTTTTTGGCGATATCATCATACATAAACACCACAATGTTCTCCTCCTTGAGGCCCCCCTTCCTCAGGATCTGGTAGGCATGGCACACATCGGCCTGTACGTCGTGCGTCAACAATAACACAAACAATCGTTGAGCAAAGCACTCACAGAATTTTTCAGTGATCGTATCTTGACCAAGTACTGATATACGAGTAGCATTGAGTTATTATGACCATAATATACAAAAATAAATTATTCGCAAATGGTGCTCAGACGGGCTAAATTTATGTTCCAATCAAATGTAGTATGCACTTAGACAGGAAGCAAGTAACTGCTACTGGTAAACTGTACTACCTCTGTCCCAAATTATAGGACGTTTTGTTAGGCTATTTTAGCCTACCAAAACATCTTATAACTTGAAACAGAGGAAGTAGTAAACATCTCATCAGTGATTCAGAGTACTAAACTACTGCTCGCTATTGTAGTGGGCTTTCCAACAGAGCAAGTAACTAGTAATATTTGATAAAAGAACAGAGCAAACAATGGCGTGGAACCTCCCACAGGAAAGGGAAAGTTGACCAAAAGTTCTAACATTTCAGCTCGCAGTCGCCCTAGACCCTAACAATGGTACTCGCATCCGAGGCCGCCGTCAACGGAGTCTCACCTGGTGCCGGTAGTTCCCGTAGCCGGAGGAGCCGGCAACGAGGACGGCCCACTTCGTCACCCCTTCCTCCGCCGCCGACGCGGCAGCGGCAGGGGCAGGGGCAGCGCCCTTCTCGGTCGGCAGCCGAATCAGCGGCTCCCAGTTCCCCTTGGCCGGATCCGCGGCGGCCGCGGCCACCGCCAGGAACGGGAGGAATCCACAAACCCACCACGCAGACGCAGGCATCGCCGCCAGCGAGAACTAGTGCGTGACGGCGTGTGCTGGAGGAGAAAGAAAGCAGAGAGCAGTGTGATCGTGCCGGTGGGGATTGGGGCCGCATTTTATAGCCGCAGCGGCGTGCTCCCCGTGGACACGTGGTGCGGGAGGTAAAAGCCCTGCGCCGTGGTGTGCGGGTCGTCGCCCTGCGAAACGTGGGAGACGCCGACGAGGCAGTTCGCTCCTGCGTGCCGTGGGCAAATTTCCCCTTTTTTGGCTTCGAAATGCACGCGTGGGCTTGCTGAAAAGTGCCGTGGCTTCCTACTGGATTTTGGCCGTGACCAAGCGCGATGTCGCACTCGGCGCCCGCGGTGGCGGTTAGCGTCGTGGATTAGCGGACGGTAGGAGGCAGGGTCTGTACTCTGTAAACCTTCCCACGCCATTGTTTCTTCTCGGGCAAACGGACGGTTTTGCGACGCAGCTTTTGCAAAAGATAACGAGGGAAACGTGATCTACTCGCGCGGACGCCGTGACGCATGACGCGAACACGCTTCTCAGCGAAAAGAAGAGAAAAATGTTTGCGAAGATATCGGAGGAACAGCGGCGCAATTGCGTACTGCAGCATTTCTTCCCTGCCTTTTCAACATGCTACGGGGGAAATCCTAGATCTGGTTTCCTGGATCAGACAATGACATCGCTATTGGCTTTGATTGGCGTCGTGTTTTTCTCTCGGGGCATCGTCTTGGAGTTGGACTTGGTCGAAGGGACTCAGGGCTTGTCGAGGTGGTCAGCGGCGGCTAGCGCGGCATCTTCGTGGGAGCGGCAAAAGCACCCTCCACATGCAAGGTACGCCTGGCAGGTTATGTTAGCCAACCTCACCAGATCGAAGCGACTAGAAGAAAAGGCGCGCTTTGCCGTGCCCATTGATTCATTTTTTATGCTTTCAGCTCGCTAATCTTTTATTAGTTTTTTTTCATGAGCATCCGTTAGCGAATTATAAAATCTCCTTATTTTAAGTTACGATATTTGGAAAATAGGAATTCTTGCATTACAATGATTTATAACAACCCACATGATCTTCATAAATTTCTTTTGTGAATCCTAATTTCAAACAAATAATATAAATGGCCCATTTTTTATTTACTTTCCTTTGACCAATAGTACACTATACTGCGTATCAAATTAAAGAATACCTATGCTGGCCTATCTTTTTCATGGAACCAGATACTCCCATTTTTCATTACTTGTACAATAGAAACTAATAAATCGGAAGCAAGAGGGATGATGTGGTTCAAAATTATTCTGATGACCTTTATATTCACAAAGGAAAACTTTGAGTATTCACAAAGGAAAACTTTGAGCAGCAGACCCGGGAGCATTATCACGGGAACATTTTTCCAATTCTGATCTCAAAACACAAGCTTCATGTGCGAAAGCATTCTCCGAGGCACAAAGATACATTAGAATATTGACCAAACCAAACAAAATGCTTTTACATGAATGGAGGATATGAAATTGAACAAGTTTTATTCATATGAAAGACAATGAATTCTCTCTCCTTCAGGTTATGATGGTCGGAACTAAATTTAGTCATGTTTTATCATCCAAAGTAGGTTAGTTGAATGGTCTATGCGTTTCGTCTATATAGTATACACAATTAACTTTACAATATAAATATCACAATATGATAATAATTTAACAGGAAATTTAAATTTATCTCTCTGGCTTTAAGCTTTTTGCTCAAATCAAGCTAAAAACTATATTTCTCTTGCAGATCATTTCTGAAAACGAAGTGTTGATTTGAGATGAACAATGAATATTGAATACAGAGAGATGGAGCACTTTTTCTACAGAATACTTTGTGAACCTTCTGGTTTGCTTCCAAACAAGCAGCCCACTGGCCAGTCTGATTGGTCATGGCCTTCTAAAAAAACACACGATACTGTCGATTAAAATAGTTTGGCAACCAAAACACAAACAGTCAGATGTGTTCAATATCTAGTTAAACTAAACCTACCTAGGATCAAATATTGATGCTACATATTCATATGGAGTTACAATTTTTTTTTAAGCATGTCAAGGATCATCCCCTCAAATTTTGATGCTACACGCATGCAAGGAGTTATGTGGATTTTCAAGAATGAAAATAATTATCTTTGCTTCTCGTTTACACACCAAATAAAAAAAAATCTGACAAGCCAAAAGATGGAACTGATGCTAATTTTAATTTCAAATCATAGACGTAGGACAATCAAGGAAACACAGGTGTGATTTCTCAGTTCCCACAATCCACAAGTTTAAAAAGTTACACTCTGTAACTGTAAGGGCATGTACTACCATTGGGGAAAAAAATCAAGTAAGTGCATCATTGTAAATGGTGTTCAGGCACAATATTTGAAAGACTTAAGCTCAATGTTTTTTTTCTGAAAGACTTCTTTACCAATGTTTAGTAGAAGTTGATGTTACAATCCAATCAAAACTGACGTAACTGATATACAATGGTGAGTAAAGAGTAACACTCTTATATATCACCTCAACCCGTAGCTATATTTCCATAAATGCACTGTAGCACAGTTTTTCCTGTACCTCTATGATTGCTACGGTGACAAACAATATAATAGCCATTGATCATCTTTGCCGGTTTTCCTTTAAGCTGATGATTGTAAGAGAAACTACCTTAATCATGTCAAGCAAAACTTTTAACTGTAGCTAACAGCGTAGAAAAATGTTTGACCAGAACCTAGTTGCACCACATGAAACAAGACAGTGATACTAATTAACTGCATACATCAACAAAGTTCTCATATTAATCACTTCCGAGTACTGAAATTTTGAAGTAAAGCTAGTCGGTTTGTCACCTCGGCATACAAAGACATCTTGTACTCGTGGATTAAGTGGATGTGGGCTATTGCCCTGTACTGATGGCTGGCTATAAGAGAAGGAAGGAGACAGAAGAAAGGCATGAACAGAACTGAAATGAAACTTGCTTCTCTCCTAATCCTTGTCTCCTTCAGGTCCGGCTGCTATCCACAAGCAGCTTCTATCCACCTCCCGTTCTGGCGATCACAGGCGGAAATGGGGATCATTACACGGTTCTGTATATTGCTGATATGTTCATCATTACCTGAATGAGTGTCATCAGAAAAGGAGCTATGATTTGGACTGCATCATCTTATTAATTAGTTGGCACCCAAAAATTACAAAGCCAAGCAAAACATTTAAATGAGGAGATCTGGATGATTAATCCATAAAAGAGTAGTTTGGAATGCATTCATTCTTGAAACTCATTAATAAACCGCATCAAGAGGGGTGGCAAGATCTCACTCTCAGCTAGATCCTCTCTAAAGTGTAAAGTCCGATGTTCCTTCTACAGCCACCGCCCCCATATACGTCTGGCATGCCATCCTCTTCCAGAACCCTCACCATCTTAACATCACGAGGGTGCTCCGAAGTGGGAACATGAAGACGGTCGTTTCCTGATCCGCCGGCGGCAGGCATGTGGTAGGCTCATTGCGCAAGCTCCACATCCACTGTGGGAGGAGCGACGCCAACCGCCACCTCCTCTAGAATGGCAATTTAGAGGCAGACCACCACCTCTAGATGTCAAAAAGCAACAGAAAAAAAATATAATACCAGAACACTTCCAAGTTCCGACCATGCCGTCCTCAAAGCTCAAACCACCCAGGCATCATGCAACTAATCAAATCAAAAGTACTACAAAAGCACACCCATTATTACTACACAATGGAACTCATTAGCTCCTCACCCAAATCAACAGAAGAAATCAACTACTCCACCTCGCATCTGAGGACACACGCACAGAACCATCGTTAGTCACAAAATCGAAGCACAATACTGAAGCCACAAAATTAACAGCTGACACACACATCCAATCCCTAAACACACAACAGGCACAACACGGTCAATCGTCGTACGCGCTCACCAGACCGGCCGGCCGGT
The DNA here is from genome assembly GCA_011799875.1 of Thinopyrum elongatum. NCBI lineage: Eukaryota > Viridiplantae > Streptophyta > Magnoliopsida > Poales > Poaceae > Thinopyrum > Thinopyrum elongatum. The sequence continues at coordinate 532,271,019 of CM022298.1, forward strand.
CGCCTGGGGAAGCAAGAAGGAACACCACATCCAAGAGGAGAACGAAGTGGCGGCAGATCGCGGACGGAGCGGCGGCAGATCATGCCCAGACCGCCTCTTCTCCACCAGCCACCGGCAGATCACGGACGGAGCGGCCGCGAAACAATATGGGGCGCAGAGTTTGACCGACCTGAAAACGTCGGTTCCGTGCGCCGACCACGTCCTGAACTGACATATGGGGTCTATGCAAAGAGAAAAATAATAATAAAAGCTCACACTTCATGCTTGTGCAATGCATGGCACGGCGGCTGCATGCCCTCCGAGAGACTACAATCATGCTCAAGCTGGATATCTCCAAAGCCTTCGACACCGTCCAATGGCCATTCTTGGTGGAAGTACTCAAGCATATGGGATTTGGCAATAGGTGGATATCGTGGGTGTGCAGCATCCTAGCAAACTCAAGCACGAGAATCATGGTAAACGGCACTCCCGGGAAGCCGATATACTACAAGAAGGGGCTCCGGCAAGGCGATCCGGTATCCCCAATGCTATTTCTCCTAGTCATGGAACCACTACAGAGTTTGTTTGAGCTCGCCGTGGAGCGTGGATCGCTTACTCCCTTGGCAAGAACGGGAATGAAGCAACGAGTATCGATGTTTGCGGATGACGTCATGATCTTCCTCAAGCCAAACGCCATGGATCTGCAAGTATGTGCATCGCTACTACACATGTTTGGGGAAGCCTCCGGACTGCACGTGAACCTGGCAAAAAGTGCCGCCTTACCTGTGCACTGCTCTACGGAGACAATGGAAAGAGTGGTGCAGCTCCTGGGCTGTCCATCAGGGACCTACCCATGCAGATACCTTGGCCTCCCTCTGACTATCCGGAAGCAAACTGCGGCACAACTGCGTGGCCTGGTGGACAAACTAGCAGGACAACTGCCCAAATGGAAGGCTGCATACATGCCCAAGAGTGGACGACTGACCCTCGTACAGTCCGTCTTGTGCGCTATCCCGATCCACGCGATGATGGCATTGGACCTACCACAGAAGACAATAACGGCCATGAACAAAATCTGTCGGGGATTCCTTTGGTGTGCAAAATCACAAGCTAATGGTGGACAGTGTGCAACGGCGTGGGAGCAGGTCTGCTCGCCGAAGTGGGCAGGAGGTTTGGGTATTCCCAACCTGGGCTGGCTTAATGTTGCGGTGCAGTCGCGATGGCCATGGCTACAAAGATCCGACCCTTCCAAACCATGGGCTGAGTTCGTCATACAGGTGCCGGAGCACTCCATGCAGCTATTCCATGCAGCAGCTAGAGCAACTGTGAGGGATGGAAGAACGACACTATTTTGGGAGGACCGTTGGCTGAACGGGATGCGGATCCCAGAGATCGCGCCGAACCTACATCACATCGTGGCCAAGAGTACGCGCTCTTCGCGCACAGTACAGCAAGCCATCAAGGAGGGCACCTGGGCAGAAGACATAGGGCCGGAGCTAACAGAACCAATGCTCCAGGAGTACTTACAACTATGGTCCAGAGTGCAGGCAACCCAACTCCAACCGGGGCACGCGGACACTATTAGTTGGTCCTGGGAACAGAATGGACATCACTCCACGCGCTCAGCCTATGATGCCAAGTTCTGGGGATGGGAAGTTATTCCGACGGCAGCTTCACGTGGAACTCTGGTGCACCAATGCGATGCCGCTTCTTCGCATGGTTGGCGCTCAGGAATCGATGTTGGACCTCGGACAGATTAGCGAGACGTGGATTGGACCACCAGGACGCTTGCCCCTTCTGTGACCAGGCAGAAGAGTCGATTCACCACATCCTGCTGGACTGCGTTTTTGCCAGAGAAGCATGGATGGTACTATGTCGGGCTTTGGGTAAACCTGAGTGGGCGCTGGCTTTGTCCAGCTCACTCCAGGATTGGTGCACTGACAAAGCAAGAAACAAAGCAGCCCGCAAAGACGTCAGGACACTATTCATGTTGGTGCTATGGAAACACAGGGACGCAATTGTCTTTGACGGTGCAACACCATTCATCACACACATGCTGCAGCAAATGCAAGAGGAAGGGCGGACGTGGAAGAAGGCTGGCCTATTCAAGTGCGACACCACAACGTTCTTTGGGGAGTTATCAAGGTGGGTGAGTGAGAGGGGTTAGCCATCCTTATGTAGACCGGATTGGGCTGGGTGGAGTGGGCGTTTCATACGCATTGTAAATAACGGTTGTACGAGGGCTCTTTACCCCTCCTTCTTCTATAATATAAAGTACGCACATTCGTGCGTATTTGAGAAAATAAAATAATAATAATAATAAAAGCTCTCTGTTAGTAGGCCGGTACGCAACTGACCACCGAAACAATCGCTTAAAATCGAGCTTATCGTCGCCTCATGACACCCCGATGCACCAGGAGCCTCAGATTCCTGGGAGCTTAGTAACTAGACAATATAGGTTCGCTATATCGGACATACGGTTCCTCTTCGGTGTCGTCAAGATACGTGGATATGCTTGTGACAACTCGGATTGACACAACGGTTTTTGGTGTGCATGCCGGTAGCAGCAAGGCGCTCGATTGCCCGACCATGGTGTATTGTGGGGTGTTGTTCTTCTGACGTTTTGTATGTATTATTGTGCTTTAGGCGCTATTTAGGTTTTCACCTAGTTTTCCTCAATAACCGAGCAACACTTTTTCTTTTTTTTTGGCACTCCTCTTACGTAGTGCATTCCTCCCTGGGGATGTTACTTGTAATACTCCTTTCGATTCAATTGATTTGGCTGCTTTCCTGCAAACACTGAAAAAATGAACAGAAAAATGTAGATAAACATATCAAATCTAATCATACCATCTCATCAATATTACTATTCTCCTGTATATCAGTGACCAGTGATGCTTCGGCTGTAATCAATCACAATGTCGTGCTCCTCACCGACTATGGTGGTCAGGGCGTCTCTAAGGTCATGCATCAAATGCTTGTGGCAAATGTTCGTGAGACGTAGGATCGTGTCTGCTTGTCAAAAAAACAAACAAACATGGTGACAAGGGGCGTCCCCTAATTGTCCGCTCCCTTTCGTCCAAAACTCCTGACATTTGACCAAACATTTGGTGTGTGCCATCCAGTAAGACGACACCAGTGCGGCAATGGCATGTGAGATCGAGCTGCCCCCTTCCCCAACGTTGTAGCTTGTCATGGACATCGATCAAGTTGTCATGACATTGTACCTAGAGCAGGCACTCAAGATGAAGCGTCGCACCAACAAGAGAATACGAGAAGTCGATGTCAAGGCGAAGGCGAAGGCCCAGAAGACGGCCCAAGAGCCATGGCCCATTGTGTTGAGTAGATATTCACCGGCAGCGCTATGTCTCGCTCATAGCGAGACCTAGCGTGCTCTCGCGTCAGGCACCTCCCTAAATGGGTCGGCCCAGGCGCCCGGGACGCCACGACCTCTTTTTCATGTTTTATGTTTTCCTTTTTTTCTTTATTTCTTTACGTTTTTTATACTTTCAAATATTCTAAATAAATATATTTAAAAACATTTTACGTAAAAACATTTGGAAAAATTGTTAACCAAGCATTTAAAAAATGTTAAATGTGTCTAAGGAAAACGTTTCTCATGTATACCAAAAATATACAGTATGTGCGAAAAAAGTTGATCATGAATTTTTTAAAAAATTATTAAGCATTTGAAAAAAAATGTTAAAAAAGTATTCAAATAATGTTAATCAAGCATTTGAAAAATGTCAAATGTGTATAGAAAAAATGTTGACCATGAATTAAAAAATGTCAAACTTTTCTTTGAAAAATGTTAATCAAGCATTTGAAAATGTTAAATGTGTGTAGAAAAACATTTTGACCATGTATTAAAAATGTTAATCTTGTATTAAAAATATTAATCAAGCATTTGATTTTTTTTAAATGTGTATAGAAAAAAATCCTGACCATGTATTCAAAAAATATTAACCAAGCATTTGATTTTTTTTCTTTAAAATGTGTATAGAAAAAAAGCTGATCATGTATTAAAAAAGTGTTAAAAAAGCATTTGAAAAATGTTAAATGTGTACAAAGAAAATATTTCTCATGTATACAAAAAATATACAACGTGTTTGAAAATAGTTGATCATGTATTTAGAACATATTAATCAAGTAGTTGAAAATATTAAATGTGTATAAAAAAATGTTCACCATGTATTTAAAAAAATGTTCCAGGGCACAGTTATGATCAGTCGTCGCGCATCCTTCTAGTGGTGGAAGACCATGTATTAAAAAATGTTAATGACAAGTGGAAGATCAGTACTACAGTTGCTAGACTCGTCGCGCATCCATCTAGTGGTGCACGTGTCCCAACTCAAGAAGGCGATTGGCTCGGAGGACACTATAAGTGATCTTCCACTTGTTATGATCACAATTGATTGGTGTTCAGAAGGTGTAGTCGAGCGCAATTTGCGGGGAGTGTCTAGTGTGTCAGGCCAGAAGCAGGTTCCGCAAGTTTTTCATTGGGAAGGCATGCCTATTAATTGCCGCACATGGAAGAATCTCTACACAATGGTGAACAAGTTCCCATAGGCACTAGCTTGGGGGTAAGCTGGCCCTAGAGGGGAGGGGAGTTAATGTCATGACACTGTACCTAGAGCAGGCACTCAAAGTGAAGTGTCGCACCGACAAGAGATGTGAAATATGAGAAGTCCATCCGAAGGCAAAGATGTGACGCACCCGACTTAATCGTGCATTAATTATACACGCAAACATGTACGATCAAGATCAGAGACTTACGGGAAGATATCACAACACAACTCTATGACACAAAGGATAAACATAAATCTCATGAATTATAAGCCAGGGTCGCAAGACCCGAAATTACATCAAGAGTTAGGTCTGAGTACAGACAATTACAAAGGTGCCTTAAGAAGGCAAAAACAAACAACGACTCTAGATCGAAAAGGCGCAGGCCTCCTGCCTGGGACCTCCGAACTACTCCTCGAAGTCGAACTCCACGTAGTAGCCAAGCTCAGGATTCTCTGGCTCCTTGGCTCCATCATCTGATTGCAACAATCCGAGAAGAAGAAAAGAGGTAGCAAAGCAACCCCGAGTACTCATCCAAAGTACTCACCAGACTTACATCAGAACTATGCTAAGTATGCATTGGTGTCAAAAGAATGGGGCTATATCTTTGGACTATACTGCAGAAATGCCAGAATAAGTGGGAGAATCTCATCCTATCGAAAATTGCATCTTCTGCGGCCATCATCTTGCAGCAGTAGAAGAGAGGAGCATATAATAATATAAAGTAACATGCATATATCAACAATGCTCTCAGATCCTTCCTCGACTACCCTGCAAGAAAGCGATCCCGGAGCAGAACATCATTTAAGTTTCAAAATAGTATCCAGTTCTAGTTATAGTAGATCAGGATACAACTCCAAGCGTCCTTTTACCGTGAACACGGCTATTCAAATATATTACTTCCCTACAGGGGTGCACCACATTACCCGATACGCTCAATTACCTCTGGCCAGACACACTTTTATGGGTAATGCCCGGCCTCGGGCAATCGATACGCCGTAGTCCTACCTAGGCTCTACGGAGAGGTTAGCATGTCGGTCTACATCCTAAGAGCGAAGGGGTCATGGGCAAATCACCCTAAGCACTCCTGCACGTTGCAAGGAGGCCGGGACCAGTCCTGGCTACCTATTTATACAAAGCAGGTGCTTACGTAGACCACCCGGGCGCGTGCCGCTCAGCTGTGACATCTATAGAGCTTTTGGGAGAAATCGTACGACGCCGAGGGTCCCATAACCATTATCCCGCGCGGCGGTTAGTGCGCATCGGCCAGCGGTCAACTCAAATCAAATACCCAAATCCGTTAGTGTATTATTAGCATCTTGCGGAGACGACCAGGGCCGTCGCTCCGACTAGGTAACTCGTGGACCACGACCAGGGGCCGGGCCCACCTCTCTTCTAGGTGGTCTCCACCTGCCCTGTCGTTCCGCCACATTATCTCTCGCGGGTACCCTTGGGGACGACCCGCCTTTATCATTGTAATAGTCGGGGTTCAGGTCCATACCATCAAGGTGAAACTGGAGTAATCACCCTCAGTATGTTTACACTTGATATAATGCACGACTGAGACATCATCGAGAGTGAAATATGAGGAATCACCCTCGGTAGATCACACTAGATGTCCTACACTACAGAGTCATCATCGAGAGTGAAATACAAGGAATCACCCTCAGTAGACCACACTTGGTGCGGCTCTGCAGAGCCGTACATTTGTAAGGGCCTTTAGTGGTGTTCGGGTCTCGGTACGATGATCCATCATCTCGGCCAACACAGATAGTACAACATGGCAACACTAAAAGCGCAGGTTTACTCCCAGAGAGGGGGGGGGGTGAATGGGAGATTTTTAGAAATTCTTCAAACTCTGAAGAATTTGACGAAGATCAGAGTGAAGAAATAGAAGCACAAGGGAAACTAAGTCATCACAGAATTAGAGTACTTGCAATCAGGATACGTAAGAGTGAAGAACATGCAATCATACATTCATACACGCATGAAGAAGATGAGCTGAGGAAATGAAAGATAGCGAGATGAAATACTTCAGTTCAAATTCGTCAAAGCACGGATCACAAATTCTTCAGCAGCGGAATAAAGTAAGAGAGGGTTGAGGAATTTGAAACCAGGTTGGCTCGGTGAAGATAATGGAATTTGGTAGACCAGTTCCAGTTGCTACATCAACTGTATGCCTGGTTGAGGCGGCTGAGTCACAACTCGGAGGACACACAGTCCTCACGGTATTCCTCTTGAGCTAAGGTCACCTAGTCCTCGTCCAATCACTCGTGATAAGTCTTCAAGGTAGACTTCCAAAACCTTCATAGACTTGTTCATCGACACACCACAATGACTCTTGGTGTACTCAAAACTTGACGCCTAACCGTCTGGAAGAATGATAGTCTTCAAAGGTAATAGGCATCGGATCACACAGATCAATCTCTTCAGTGATGCTCAATCACTTTGGCTCTGGATTTTTCCTCACTTAGGATTCTCTCAAAGTCGTGAGAGGATGGATTGCTCCCTTATGACAAGTGTCAAGTTTCTCTCAGAGCAGCCAGCCAACTAGTGGTTGTGGGGGCAGCTATTCATAGTCAGGGGGCAACCCGACATGGAATTTCATAAATGCCCTTCTCCGATTCGACCGTTGTCAATATAAGGATTCACTCGATAGCTGGCACACGGTGCAGCAACGGTCGGAATTTGAACTCTCAAATTCGTCGAGGCACTCAATTTCCTCGCTTTTAAGCAGAACGCACTAGCGAACTCCTAACTCCCCAGCATGACCAAATTCGTCAGCGACCAGATGAACTTCGTCACTGTCGCTAGCAACTGTGTCAGCTGTACTGGTGTAACACCCCATGTCATTAGCCATAGTAATCACTTTTGATAATGACATGTCAGCATGTTTAACAGTGTATAATCATCATTAGCATCATATTGCATTTCAACTCCTAACTCAAATTCAAATTTAAATGAAAGTGGAAAATAAAAGTAGTGCAACATAAAAACTAAAATGTTCAATAAATGACAAATAATACAGAGACCATTCTAAAATTGTAACCAACATTTAATAAATTAATTAGGTGACCCATACCTCTTTTAACAGTGGCTGGAAATAATATTTAATAGCCTTTTAATTAATCTAGATCAAATATGAAATGATGTTTTGCCCAAACTAGTTTTTGGTGTTAGGATATAATGCACTGTGATTTATGGGCTAGGTCTCATATTTTACAAAAACCATTTAGTGGCCTAACTAATTACAAAACAGGAGATAGGAATAAAGAAAAGGAAAAGTAAAGAGAAAATAGAACAAAATACAAAAAAGAAAAAGAAAAAGGAAAACCCCCTGGCCCAACTGGGCCATAGCCCAGCCGGCCGGCCCATTTCCACCCCTGGCCTATACCCTTCCCAGGCCAAACCCTAAACCCCCACCGACACCCCATTCCCCCCCTCTCGCTCTCTCCCTCCCCTGATCCAGATCGGGATCAGGGGCATCGACGCCCTGCGCCCGCGCCGACGCCGGACCCCGCCGTCACCATCCCCGCCCGTCGCCGGCGTTCGCCTCCCCAACCTCCTCCCCAAGGGACTCCATCGAGCCTCGCCGCCCTCTTCTCTGCATCGGGGGTGAGGACCCCGTCTTCCCCCTTTGCCCTCTGTCGTCGTCGCCGCGCCGGCTCGCCTCATCGCCGCGCCCACAACCCCCCCCTCACGCGCCCCGCTTCCCCGCCGGTTCGCTGCCGCTGCTGCTCGCCACCTCTCCTCGCCAACGCTTGGCCACGCGCCCGCGCGCACCCGCGCCGACGCGCCTCTGGTCGCATGCGCGCGCGCGCCCACACCCCCCTGTCCGCTCGCGCCCGCTCGCCGCTCCGACCTGGTGGCGCCTCGCCTGTGCTGGCCGCGCCCAGGCGCGCCTCGCAGCCGCTCGCCGCCTGCCTCTGCGCCGCTCGCGCGCCCGGCACTGCCCCGCGTAGCCCCGTCGTCGTTGCTTGCTTTGCTGCTGCTGGAACCGCCGCTGACCACCGCGCCTGCTTGCGCCATCGCTCGCGCTCGCCACCAGCCGCCGCCGTAGCAGCTCCCACGCGCGGCCGCGCCCGTGCCCGGCTTCCCCACGCATCGCTCGGGCGCGCGCCCGCACTGGAGGGGCTCCGCCCCGTTACGCCCGTGCCTGGTTTGGCCTCCTGGGCCACTGCCCGGTGGGGCCCGAACCCCTGTGACACTGACGTAGGGGCCCCACGACCCAGAATCGAAATAAAAATAAAATAAAATATAAAATAAAATGAATTATTAAAATTAATAATTAATTAATTTAATTAATCCTAATTAGGTTAAACTAATTAACTAATTAGTTTAATTAAACAGTAATTAATTAACTAAACCCTAATTAACTAGTCAGTCAATGACAGGTGGACCCCACCTGTCAGGATGACTGCTGACGTCAGCATACACTGTTTTGGATAATGTTTAATTTAAATAAATAATTAAATTCCAGAAATTAATAAAAACTTTAGAAAATCATATTAAATAATCCGTAACTCCGATGAAAATACTTTGTACATGAAACTTGCTCAGAATTCCAATACGAACCCGAATACGCCCTCCGTATTCCTGTCAAATGCCTCTAGCTATAAGAACATTGAACTTTTAGACCGATTTCGATAAATGAATAGTGCCCAACTTTAATTAAATAAATCCGAATAAATTCCTAAATTAACTAAATCATTTAGTTAGGCAGTAGAACACCCCGGCATATCATTTAGGCATGTCATACATATTGTTTGCATTATTGCAGTGAATTTATTGTTTCTCTCCCCCCTTCTTCTCTCTCGATAGACGCCGAGACCGACGACGCTGCACCTGGGTACGACTACACTACCGACGAGCAGCCCGTTGGCGATCTCTCTCTCTTGCCAGAGCAACCAGGCAAGCCCCCCCCCTTGAGCATCCAGATATCGCCCATTCTATTCTCCTGCTTGCATTAGATTTTGCTACTGTTAATGTATGCTCCTATTCTGATGCATAGCCTGCTGTTGTAACCTGTTCATTGTTACCTTACCTGCCTATGATAAACTGTTTAGTATAGGTTGGTAGTGAACCATCCATGACCCCACCACCTTATCCTTGTTGCCCCTGCTTGATCATCGACGACTCGATCAACATGATCGTCGACCAGAGTCCGACACCTCACTTCACACCCCCTTAGTTGTATGACTCTACTTAGTTACTATCGAGTGCCGAGGGTGATACCTCGTAACGCACTCCTGATGAATACTCTGCAGTGTAGCTGTTCAATCGTGGTCATCGAGGGTGATTCCTCCTTCTCCACTTCCGATACGACTCTGTCGTGTGACCCCTCAGTGTGAACCTCGAGGGTGATGCCTCATACATTCACCCTGATGATTTCATCGAGTGGAATCCGCCGAGGGTGATTCCTCGGGTTTCCCCCTTGATGTTATGACCACACGATTACTTGACCTTTGATACAGGCGGGTCCACCCTGGTAGGTACCCGCTGGGGATCTATGATGTCGGGTGTGCCGGAAGGGCACCCGAGTGTGTTATTGTGGCGGAGCATCAGAGACTCTGATTGTCTCCGCGTGATACTAATTGAGCCTATTGGATTTGGGTGTGTGATCTGAGTGGGTCGACGTGCCCTATACGCACTACCACCACGCGGGATAATGGTTATGGGACCCTCTGCGAAGTACGTTTCTCCCGAAAGCTCGTCTGACGTCACGATTCACCGTGCGGGCTGATTGTCGGGATTCGGCTGGATACTTCACTGACGAGCTCAGTGTCGCGCCTGCACCCCGACCAGTCTCGCAACACGCAGGTTGCCCAGGGCGATGGCCCGAGACCTCTGGGTGCATAGGTTAGTCCGGCGTGCTGACCTCTCTGCCGAGCCTAGGTAGAGCGCTGCTTCGTGTTGATCTTCCGAGGACGGGCATTACCCAGCAAGTATGTCCGGCCAGAGTTGATCGAGCGTGTTGGGTAACAGTAGTGCACCCCTGCAGGGATGAATCATCTATCGATAGCCGGTCCTACGGTAAAGGACGCTCAGTTTGTGTATCCCGATCTACTACTTGAACTGGATACTTGATACTTAATTGGAGCTTCGGGATCGCTTTCTCGCTTGGGAGTCGAGGAAGGATCTTTAAGCTGTACTTCAACATGTTTGCTAAATAAAATGCTATTCTACTCTCTTCTACTGCTGCAAGATGATGGCTTCGTGAAGATGTTTGAAGATGCTAGTCTTCGATAGGACTAGGCCTTCTCTCTATTCTGGCATTTCTGTAGCCCAGTCCACTTATACAGCCTTTCTCCATTGATAATGTTGCATATGTAGTATAGATCCTTGCTTGCTGAGTACTTCGGATGAGTACTCACGGTTGCTTTACTTTCTCTTTTCCCCATACCCCACCTTGATGATACATCAGATGATGGAGTCCAGGAGCCAGATGCCACCACTGGAGCTTACTACCAGGAGGGTCCATAGGGCACTTACTACTGGATCGAGCCAGTCGACCAGGAGTAGGATCGGAGGCTCCCAGGCAGGAGGCCAATGCCTTTCAATCTAGTGTCGCTGTTTGTGCTAGCCTTCTTAAGGCAAAACTTGTCTAACTATGTCTGTACTCAGATAATATTTGTATGACTGACTTATGTATTCGGATCTTCGGATCCCTGGTCTGTAATATTGTGGATCTCCATTTAAATTGTGTTAGAGTTGTGTTGTGATATCTTCTCGTGAGTCCCTGTGCTTGATCGTACACGTTTGCGTGTATGATTAGTGTACGATTGAGTCTGGGGCGTCACAACTGGAGATTTCCGAAGGCTTCACTCGAAGTGGCTTTTGTGTATAGGTTTGAGTAGGTTTGAGCATCACTTTGGAAATGTGAAACATGATTCACCTAGACCCCCTTTAACAGTACGGTTTTTCCTATGACTCAAAGAAGAAGAAAAGAAACTATGAAAACCAAGTCTTCAAGCTTCAAAGTCTTCACTTTAATTTCTTCAAAGGCCGTACCAACTTCATCACCAATTTCTTCACTTGAAGAAATACATTTTTAGGGGTCGTCTTCCATGTGTTAAACCAAATCTTCTGGGACTCTGTCTCCTGTGTATACTCACAAACTCATTAGTACCCCAACCTATTTGTCCTCAATACTCCAAAACCACTAAGGGGGCACTTGATGCACTTATAATCTCCCCCTTTTTGGTGATTGATGACAAATTGGTTAGGTTTCAATAGGAGTATAAATAATTGAAGTGTAAGTACAGAGTTTGAAGAAATTGGTTGCAGGATATTGAGGAACTCCCCCTGAAGATGTGCATATGAGGAATTTGCTTTGGATTGCAAATGCACATGGCAGGTTGAATTTGTGGAGATCTCCCCCTATATCTTGGAAACTAATCATGCATTATCATAAGATATTTGAAGAATATGAATGCATGATGAAAATTGGTGTCTGACGAAATTGTGCATGCATGAGCAGATATATATTGAAGAATAAAGCATGTGCGTCAAATGAAGCATAAGAGTCAGACAACCAACAGTTATTAAGTTACAACTCATCAAGAGCACAGCCAGAAAAGTTCAAGAGTTGCAACTTAAGCAAAAACAACCCATATAATGACCCGCTTGAAGACTAACTCAAACTTCTCCTCCTTTGTCATCAAATGACCAAAAGGTGAGGAATTTGAGAACTAGTGCCCCTGAAGAAAATCAACATGGAGAGGATGAGGGAGTGTCAGCATTGTTGGGGTCACGCGGTGCAGAGGGACCAGCAACAGTGTCTTCAACAACTTCATTTTTGTCGGTGGAGCGCGATGAAGACTCGGAGCTTGGCGTCAGAGGAGGAACTTGTGTTTTCTTGAACTTATTCCGAGGCGGTTCAACCAAGTCAAAGTTCATCGGAAAGTTGTCAGTAGTAAGTTCCTCAGCTGATTTGAGATGTGAGAGTGTGGCCCAACTATGATAAAAAAATGTCATGGAGATAGTAGCGGTTCGTGCGGACAGCGTTATGCATCACAGTTATATTGGCTTGAACAGCAGCAAATTGACGCTTAACCCATCGATGATGCTTGTCAAGTTTCTGATGAAGACTTATGAGTAGCTCATGGTCAGTCATGACACGTCGCACTTCTGGTGAAGACGATGGCTTTGAGGCTTTTGCTGCAGTGTCTTGACTGGCAGATTCATCAGCTATGGAGCGGGAGATAGGTTGACAAAATTGTCCATCAAGGGGACAAATTCCTTCATCGATGACGCTCTTGCCTTTTCCAGAAACCGTGGATAGTGTACTTTGAAGAATTTCAACTTCAGGCATGTAGCTCATGTGGTTCTGATGATCAGCCTTGTAGTGGATTGAAGACCGGGATCTGATGAATCTCATAATCCATGGTGCATAGCTTCAATTCAAACGAAGATTGAGCAACAGTGACCAAAGTCCTCAGGAAGAAATCATGAATGTTGATGGGAGTGCCATGTATGATGTGGAACAGTAAGTTCTTCATGACTCCCACAACTTCTTCGGTGTTGGAATTGTGGCCTTTGATCGGACTGAGGGTCTTAGTCAGAATGCAATACACAGTCTTTGGCACATATAGCATATCCTTCACTAGGAAGGTTGTCCTTGGAGCATTTCCTTCAGCCATAGGCTTCATCAGCACCTGCATCAGGTGATTAGGCAGCTCAGGTTCTTCATAAATTTTCTTAGATCCTTCTTGGGGTGGATCCACTGGAAGAGCACGAAGCAATTCATCAATCGGTGCTTTGTAAGGAGTGTCTTCACTCATCCAGTCCAGAGCCCAAGTTGCAGTGTCGTCAGCGTTGCCAGAGAAGTGCACAGTTGCATAAAATTGAAGAATGAGTTCTTCATTCTAGTCATAGATATCAGTGCAGAAGCTCAGCAGACCAGCATCATGAATACCAGCCAAAACTGGCCGAAAGCAGGGAATTGATTCCATGTCCACATGAGGAATATGACAATGCTGGAATACCTTCTCCTTGTCAAATAGCAATGATGCATATAAGTTCATCTGAGTTCTTGTCCAGAACCTCAAACGCCTAAGTTTGGCCAACTCATAGGGTGACTCGCCAATGAACAAATTCTTTTCTTTGAAGAATTTGGCGCTATCAAATTTCAGTCGCTTGAGGCCTTTGCCAATCTTGGGCATCACAGGAACGGGTTAAAGATTGTGCCTTTTCTTTCTAACATCAAGGATTGGCCTAGGAGAGCCAGTTGAATCATTGGGATTTGTGATAGCCAGAGACTTTGCAACTTCCTCAGTTGTGGCAGTTGGAACTGTGTCAGTGTCTGCTGAGGGAATTGAGTCAGCACGTGGAGGAAATGCATTGATGACATCAACATCAGGGTCATCATTAGCAATTTCATCAGCTGCTGCAGCTGGAACTTCTTCAGGGATGTTGTGGAGCAATGGTTGTTGTTCTTCAGAGCCAGTTGGAATTTCTTTAGTGCGCTGAGGCGACTGAGGCTCTATTGTGAGGGGAGTGGTGAGGGGCGAATTTGGGTGAGCTGCTTCCCAATATTCATCGTGGAGTGGAGGAGTTGTCTCACCGTCAATATCCACTTCCTCCTCATTTTCTTCATTCAGCGGAGTGCGCTGAGGACTTTGGGTAGCGTCTTGATGCATTGATACATCAGTATCAACCTCAATTTCTTCATCCATTTGCTCTATGGTAGCAGCAGAATGGGTATCTTCTTCTTCATCATCAGCCTGAGGGATTTCATAATCCACCCCATATGGAACCATTTGAAGATTCTCTGGATTATGAGGAGGGGGCGCTGATGAGATGGGAATTGCATCGATCAGAATGACAATTGAAGACAATGTTGCCGTCTTCAATTTCTTCAGTGTTTCAGGCATAGGTGGAGTTAATGCCTTTCTCTTCTTAGCTTGACGCTCAGCAGCCTGTGTCTTCTTCGCTTCCGATGCAGAAGGATGGGTGATAAGCTTCAAAGATGAATTCAGTGTTGGAGCTGCTGCTGTAAGTGCATCTAGTGCCACCCCTAGTTGGTTTTGGAGTATTGACGACAAACATGGTTGAGCTACTAATGTGTTTGTGAGATTCACAGGAGAACACAGGTAGAAGTCCCTCATTGATTCAGTTTACCTATCAGAGATGAGCCCTAAAATGTATGAACACATTGAAGACAATGGTGGTTCGTGAAGACATTCACGTCGAAGATAATGACGTGTGAAGACACTCACTTGAAGACAATGAAGTGCAAAGACGTAGTTTCTTTTGTAGTTTCATTTTCTTCATTCTTGAGTCATAGGAACCACCGAACTATTAAGTGGGGTCTAAGTGAACAAAGTCAGAATACCGACGTGATGCTCAACCCAAATCCTATGTCTTCGAGCGAAGACAAATGAGAGAAAATCTTATCCTGTGTTGGATAAGTCAGCTTTACTTGTAGCTCAAGTCAAGCTGCCGCGTGTGTCTGGAATCTGACCATTGGACACGTGTCAGTCCCTTAGTGACCCAGGGTCATTTTAGACATATCATGCCGGGTTGCCTCCTGGCTATAAATAGCCCACCCCCTACACCATAAATTGGTGGCTGCTTAGAGTTAGTGCATGACTTTTGTCATTTGAGAGCAACCCACCTCCGAAGCCTTTGAGAGAGAATCCTTGCGAGGACAAAACCCAAAACACCCAAAGCCCAAAGAGTGTTGGCATTACTGAAGTCTTTCTGTCCACATGATATAAAGACTTATTACACTTGAAGACTGTGTATCTTCCAGTCGGTTAGGCGTCGACTTCTGAGGATCCAAGAGTCATTGTGGATCGTCGGTGAACGAAGTCTGTGAAGGTTTGGAAGTCTACCTTGAAGACTTACCAGAGTGATTGGGCGAGGACTAAGTGACCTTAGCTCAAGGGGAATAAGGTGAAGACGTGGTCTTCTGAGTTCAATCTCAGCCTCCCTAACCAGACGTACAATTGTCACAGCAACTGGAACTGGTCTACCAAATCCTTGTCTTCACCAAGCTACTGGTTCTATCTTCTCACTCCTTTACTTTCAGTTCTGTCTCATGAAGTCATTGCTTGCCTGCTCTGTTTGACTTCATTGTGTGAAGACATTCTCTCTGATTGCATATTTGGCTTCATACTGTCTTCCCATTACGATCCTATCTACCTAGCTGCTATTTGTCTTCATGCTCATTCTGTACTAATTCCTTGACTATGGCATGGCTAGTGTAGTTTATCTTCCGCTGCATACTGTGTAGGTGTTATTTGGTTGTCTGTCTTCGAAGACATTGCTTGTCTTGAAGACTTTCCTAAAAATCGCCTATTCACCCCCCTCTAGTCGATAACTAGCACTTTCAATTGGTATCAGAGCAAGGTGCTCCCTTGTTCTGTGTGATTCGGTTTAACCACCTGGAGTTTTAGCTATGTCGACTGTAGGGATAATCAAGGTCTCCGCTACGTGCCCCGTCTTTGATGGCACTAATTACCCCTACTGGAAGAATAAGATGCGCATGCATCTTGAAGCCATTGGCAACGACCTCTGGTATGTCATCAAGACTGGAGTTCCCAAAGTCAGTGAAGGTGTCATCGCTGCTGACATGAAGAGATTCATGCAACTGGATTCAACCGCCAAGAACATCATCTGTGGTCATATGACCAAAGGGCATTATGGTTGTGTGAGTGCTCTGGAGTCTGTAAAGCTAGTCTAGGACTGGCTGTCCAAAGTCAACGAAGGCGTCTCAACTCAGAGAGACTCAAGAATTGATGTGCTTCACAATCTCTTCAACCGCTTCAAGAGGCTTGACAATAAAAATGTCCAGCACACCTTTGACCGTCTTACTGATATCACCAATGAGCTTCATGCTCTTGGTGCCACTGAGATCACCAAGTATGAAGTCGTGAAGAAGCTACTGAGATCACTTGACAACTCATTTGACACTCTAGCCTTGATGATCCAAGAACGTCCTGATTTCAAGGATCTTGACCCATCTGACATACTTGAGAGGCTCAATACACATGAGTTCCACCTATCTGAGAAGAGATATATCTATGGCCCCAACTATGGCCGATCACGTGCTTTGAAGGCAAAGGTTGTTTCCTCGTCTGAAGAGTCTAAATGCAGTTATGATGATCCTGAAGATATTGGCAAAGAGCTAGCAATGCTTGTGAGAAAATTCCAAAAGTTCTCCAAGAAGAATTGCTTCAAAAAGTCTTCAAAATCCAGCTCCAAGAATGCTGAGGCTTCCACTCGTGACTACAAGAAGAGAACCTGTCACAAATGCAAGAAACCAGGCCATTACATATCTGAATGTCCACAATGGGAAAAGGAAGCCAAGAAAAAGAAGAAGAGCAAGGAATATGACTCTGACGATAAGAAAAAGAAGAAATCCTCAAGGTCTTCTTCAAAGTCTTCATCTCACAAGAAGAGCTCATCTGGCAAGGCTCGTGCTTTCATTGGCAAGGAAATGGATTCAGAGGAGGAGTCCGCTTCTGAGGAGGCAGAGGTGGAGTCCGAAGAGGAGTCTGATTCAGGCGTGGCAAGCCTGGCTCTAGCTTCGGCATTCATCGCCAAGTCAATCTTCAACACTGAAGACAATGGTCACGACGCCGATGCTGAAGCCAATGATGATGACGATGACTCTACTCCTACCTACTGCTTCATGGCAAGAGGTGCTAAGGTAAACTCATGCGATGCTTACTTTCAGACCTCTAGTGAAGATGACTCTGAATGTGAATCCAAACCCAGCTATAAAACCCTTGCTAAAATTACAACTGAGCAACAAACTGCTATGGAAAAGATTCAAAAACTGTTAGACAAAAGCGATGACCTGTTGGACGAGGAAATGAATCGAACTCAGTCCTTAATCAAAGACATAAAAAATCTTCGAATTAAGTACGAGGATCTTGCAAGTCGTCATGAGACCCTCTCAGCTGATAACGAGAAGCTTTCCTATGATTATCTTCAAAGGAAGCAAGATCTAGAGAATCTGAAAGTGTCTCATGAAGATCTTCAAAAGGAAAATGATTCACTACTTGCACAACAGATCAGTACAACTCAGGAAGAGTTTGTACCACCTTGCTTAAAATGTCTTGAGCGTGATAATGCTATCTCTACTGTTGAATGTTCAAATGCTTCTGAAGTTGCAATATCTTCTACTGCTGATGTGGTGACTAACCCCTCATTTGGGGATACCACTACTATTGCTGATGAGAATGCCAGGTTGAAGACATTGCTTGAAACATGCATGTACAAAAGCCTCAAAGGGCACTAGACTCTATGTGATTTCCTCAAGAAGCAGATTCTGAACCGAAACCCTAGAAAAGAGGGTGTTGGTTTCGAGAGGAACATGAATGCTGATGGGTCCTACTGGAAGCCTGAGAAGTACCCCAAAACCACCTGGGTTGCTGCAAAGGGCCCTTTAGTGGATCCATCCACCTTATCTGGTTTCACTTGTGATAATCCTATCATCATTGATGAATCCTTTGACTCAAACTATAAACTATTCAAAAACCAGAATGGTGAAGTGTTTGCCAGGTTTATTGGGACTAACTGCAGGAATGGGCCTCCTATGAAGAAGATTTGGGTTCCTAAAAGTCATCTTGAGAAGCTTCCCGTGAATGTCATCATGACACCACCTAGGAAGAAGTCAAGCCCCAGAACAAAGGCTTCATATGGCCCAAAGGCTTCATACAGACCGAGGACCTCATGTGATCACCCTAACGCCAATGTTTTGCAGGGAAACTATCATCAGACTCATGAATATGAGCATTTGTCTTCGAACCGATATGTTCACAAGTCGAAGAACTTTTCTGCTTATTCATTTGAGTACTATTCACCTCCTGCAAAACTATTTGCTAGGGCTTCAAAGCCAAAATTCTCTGATGCTACACTTAGACTTATTGCTTCTAAGCCACCCCTTAAGACGTGGGTGGTTAAGAAGAATTAACTTCTCTTGCAGGGTCGGGTCTCCAGCCGAAAATCACTGACTTCTGAAGACAATGCTGGAGACCTGAAAAATCTTGTTGGGCGCAAGATAAAATGTGAAAATGGTCTTACCATTTATTTCGCCCATGGTTTTCTTGATGATCGCCCTACCATATCCTCAACTATGCTTACCTATGATGAACGACTATATCGATACATGTTTGTTCTTCACAATACTCTTGGTGAAGCCTATCCTACTAACTGCACTGTAGGGTACAACTCTGAAAGCTACTGAATGGATCATGGATAGTGGATGCACTAACCACATGACTGGTGATTGAAGTCTTCTCATGGATTCAACTCTTCGACCATCTACAAAAAGCCATATCACATTCGCTGACACTGGTAAAAGCAAGTATTGGGTCTAGGTAGGGTTGCTATCTCAAAGGATCAGCACA
Organism: Thinopyrum elongatum; assembly: GCA_011799875.1. Lineage (NCBI taxonomy): Eukaryota > Viridiplantae > Streptophyta > Magnoliopsida > Poales > Poaceae > Thinopyrum > Thinopyrum elongatum. The sequence goes on from CM022298.1 coordinate 532,289,927, forward strand.
TGGATAAAGTGATGCTTGTTGAATCCCTAGGATACAACCTCATGTCTGTCTCAATGCTTTGTGATCTTGACATGATTGTGATATTTGGAAAATATCGATGTCTTGTGCTAATGGCTACTGACAAATCTAAAGTCTTCGAAGGTTATCGAAGAGGTGATCTGTATATGGTAGATTTCTCCGCAGGACCATAGCTTGTTGTATGTCTTCTAGAAAAAGCTTCAGAGTGCTGGCTTTGGCATCGAAGGCTAGGACATGCAGGCATGAGGAACTTGCACACTCTCGTGAAGAAGAAGCATATCATTGGCATCGAGGGCGTCAAGTTCAAGAAGGACCATCTATGTGGTGTTTGCGAAGCTGGGAAGATGACTAGGGCAAAACATCCCTCGAAGACAATCATGACGACCTCTCGTCCCTTCGAGCTGCTACACATGGACATATTTGGCCCTACTCACTACTCTACCCTTACTACTACTGCACATCTCTATGGTTTCGTGATTGTTGATGATTACTCTAGATATACTTGGGTGCATATAATTCTCTACAAGACTGAAGTGCAGGGTGTCTTCAGACGATTCGCAAATCGTGCCATGACCAACTATGGCATCAAGATCAAGAATATCAGGAGTGACAATGGCACTAAATTCAAGAATATCGGCCTCGACACTTATCTCGATACTCTTGGCATCAGGCATGAGCTATCAGCTCCATATACTCCGTAGCAGAATGGCGTCGTGGAGCGCACGAACATGACTCTTATTGAGATGGCTCGTACTATGCTTGATGAATACAAGACTCCACGAAAGTTCTGGCCTGAAGCTATTGTACTGCATGCCACATCATCAACAGAGTTTATCTTCACAAATTCTTCAAGAAGACATCTTATGAACTACTAACTGGTAAGAAGCCAAACGTAAGTTATTTCAAAGTCTTCGGTTCTAGGTGTTGGATCAAGGATCCACATCACACTTCCAAATTTTCACCGAAGGCACATGAAGGTTTTATGCTTGGTTACGGAAAGGATTCGCACACCTACAGAGTCTTCAACCTCTTTCACTATAAAGTGGTTGAAACTGTGGATGTGCGGTTCGATGAGACTAACGGCTCGCAAAGAGAGCACCTGCCAAATGTGCTAGATGAAGTTCCTGCTAGCGAAGCTATCAAGCTAATGGGTACCAGAGAAATCATACCCACCGAGGAAAAATTAGAAGAGGAAGTTGTCATTCCTGCTCCTACTCAACATGAAGACAATGTTGAGCCTGAGGACAATGCTGAAGATGAAGATAATGATCAGCAAGAGCAAAGTCTTCGCCATGTTCATCCTCGGGTCGCTAATGAAGTTCAGATTGAGAAGATTATTGATAGCATCAATGCACCTGGTCCACTTACTAGATCAAGAGCTACGCAACTAGCAAACTTCTGTGGGTACTTCGCATTCGTCTCCATATCTGAACCCAAGAAAGTTGATGAAGCCTTCATGGAACCAGAATGGATTCAAGCTGTGCAAGAAGAGCTTCAACAATTTGAGCTCAATAATGTCTGGGAGCTAGTTAAGCGTCCTGATCCACACAAGCACAATATTATTGGCACCAAATGGATCTACCGCAACAAACAAGATGAACATGGTCAAGTTGTCAGAAACAAAGCTCGTTTAGTTGCTCAAGGTTACACACAAGTAGAGGGAATTGACTTTGATGAAACCTTTGCTCCTATGGCTAGACTTGAAGCCATTCGCATATTGATAGCCTATGCAAATCACAACAATATCCTTCTATACCAAATGGATGTGAAAAGTGCTTTCCTCAACGGCAAAATTGAAGAAGAAGTCTATGTTGCTCAACCACCTGGTTTTGAAGACCCCAAGCATCCTGATATGGTCTATAAGCTCAACAAGGCACTGTATGGCCTCAAACAAGCACCACGAGCTTGGTATGACACACTCAAAAGAATTCTTGAAGAGCAAAGGCTTCAAACCTGGTTCTCTAGATCCCACTCTCTTTACAAAGACATATGATGGAGAACTGTTTGTATGCCAAATCTATGTGGATGATATTATCTTCGGATGCACTGACAAGAGATACAATGATGAATTCAGTCATATGATGCAAGAGCAATATCAGATGTCCATGATGGGGGTGCTGAAATTCTTTCTTGGTCTTCAAATCCGTCAACAAAGCAATGACATCTTCATATCTCAAGAAAAATATCTCAAAGATTGCCTGAAGAAGTTTGGAATGCAAGATTGCAAAGGCTACACGACGCCAATGCCAACCAAAGGTCAATTGTGCTCCAACGACAATGGTAAAGAGTTCGATCAAAAGGTATACCGCTCCATGATTGGTTCTTTATTGTACTTATGTTCATCTAGGCTAGATATAATGCTTAGTGTTTGCATGTGTGCCCGATTCCAAGCGGCACCAAAGGAGTCGCATCACCTCGCGGTGAAGCGTATACTTCGATATTTGGCTCACACCCCAACGCTAGGATTGTGATATCCAAAGGGCTCAGAGTTTGATCTAGTTGGATTCTCAGATGTTGGTTATGTTGGTGACAAGGTGGATCGCAAGTCTACATCAGGCACATGTCATTTTCTTAGGCGATCACTTGTCTGTTGGTCTTCAAAGAAGCAGAATTGTGTGTCACTCTCCACTGCTGAAGCTGAATACATTGCTGCTGGATCTTGTTGCGCTCAGCTTCTCTGGATGAAGCAAAACTCAAGGACTATGGCATCAACAAGAAGATGGTGCCCCTCTACTGCGACAATGAAAGCGCCATCAAGATTGCTCACAATCCAGTTCAGCACTCGAAGACAAAGCACATTCAGATCCGTCATCACTTTCTCAGAGATCATGTGTTGAAGGAAGATATTGATATCATTCACGTCAACACTGAAGAGCAATTGGCAGATATCTTCACAAAGCCCTTGGATGAGAAGAGGTTTTGCAAGCTATGGTGTGAGCTAAATATCTTAGAATCCTCGAATGTCCTATGAATGGACACACATCCTAACGCTTATGCATGTTGATGACTTAGGTGCGCAACACACAAAGTAACGTACACTGGTACAGCGAGGTGCTATACAAACGGTTTTTAACCCCTTTCTGCGACGGCATTTGGAACCGTCGCCAAGTGAGTGTGGGTGATAGGGGGGTCCTTCCCACACGACCCAGAAACCATCGGGGATATGCCCTCCTGGCACACACGCTCGACAAAATGAGGTCGTGTGCGACCGGCGAGCGCTCAAATACGGTTATACATACAGTAGTGCTAAAGAAATACAATTATAGAGGCAAAATCATTTCCGGTCGTAAGTACATCCCACATAGTCAGTCCCCACTAAATGTTTCCGTTCGTATATACATCCCACATAGTCGCTCCAAGGAAAACGTTTCCGTTCGCAGGTACATCACACACAATTTTCCCCGTTAAATCGTTTGTGATAGCGTTGCCATTGCACACAATATTAACAATTTTATCGTTTGCGTTATTGAATGCATCACACACGGTGCGTAGAAGAAACTGTGTGGCAAAGGCTGTCCATCACACACAGTTTTTATGTGGTAAACGTTTGCGCAAGGTGGCCTAACGCAAACAGTTTTCAAGAGAATGTCATGTGTGATTGTTCATTGATCCAACACGGTTTATTCCTAGAAACTGTGTGCGTTGCCTGAGGTCATCGCCCACGGTGTTTTCTCAATAACCGTTTGCAATAAAAAAAACAATTAGCAGGCTAATTAGCCATTAGCAAGCTAATTGCCCTATTATTAATAATCCATTTATTAATCTAATTGGCATTCATATTAAGCACATACTATATTTCATTTCCATATTAAGGAAACATGATTTCATTATTGAAATACATCAGAGTACAACATGATATAGCTTCAGCACTCAGCTACCCCATTACACAACTGCACCAGCACCAAGTTTCACATGCAACATCTAGAACCTTTCAAAATTAGCATCATGGACGGTACATAGACAGATGCATCTCATCTGGAAAACTGCTGAGCGGAAGGCGAATATTGAGCCTTCATTCATGTTGAAGGTCTTTGCAACTTTAGGCTAGTGCCTGTGGATGATTGACCTTCCATCCTTCGTCCTCTTTAGGAACACTTCAATATTGAACCATGGGTGTTGTATGAAAACCTTCCTCACCTCCTGACCATAGAGGTGGTTTGAGAGGTAATCATCAGTGAACTGCTTTGGAAAGGCCTGAAAACAAGGATGTGCATAAATATCTTCTCTATATTGGAAATGGGGCAAAGGAATAAAAAAAAGGCAAGGTATAATAGTTAGTACCATCTTGTAGTGAACTGATGTCTTCTTCATTGTGCAGACAAAGATCTTATTGTTTTTTGTCGCTAATTTCTTTATCCTAACAATCTTTCTGAGTTTCTTGACTTGATTGATATTCATGGACAACTCATTTCCCCATATGCAAAAAGGGTCGAACAGTGGGTCAAAACCTCTGACAGCAGGACCTACACATGCAAGACCAAATTGTTAAAAACCTAGATATTAGAATGGTTCCTGCAATTGCACAATAATGTGCTATTAGACAACGGACCATGCACGTGCTAACCTCGATTGTAAACCTCAGTGCTTCCCATTGTTTCCCTGCAACACATATAAGGTAGTTAGTCATCAAGTTAAGTAAGGGTTCGCATGCTATCAATAAAATATGTTGATGAAAAATAAGCACATTGCAGATTCATCAGATTAATTCAAGCCACATGGAAAACCCATTTATCCAAACCAAGCATGATTAAGAACTAGGAAATATAGCACTTGTATATGTTTCTCATGTATTAAGTGCAGCCAAATTCGATTTATTCCTCACATGCACAACAATACAAAATTCTACCCACGACAATTGGACATCGCATTGCAGAATTGAACCAAGCAGTTAACTAAACACCACAACAAATGAACCAAACATTAATTGAGCACCACATTGCACAATATAACATACTCCTAATAGAAGATCAGACAGTTAACCAAACCAAGCATGCTTAACAACTTGGAAATATAGCAATTGTATTTGTTTCTCATGTATTTAGTACAGCCAAATTCAATTTATTCCTCACATGGTATACAATAACAGAATGCACCCACAACAATTGAATATCACATTGCAGAATTGAACCAAACAGTTAACTAAACACCACAACAAATGGACCAAACGTTAACTGAGCACCACATTGCACAATATAACATACTCCTCATAGAAGATCAGACAGTTAACCAAACCAAGCATGCTTAACAACTTGGAAATATAGCAATTGCATTTGTTTCTCATGTATTTAGTACAGTCAAATTCGATTTACTTCCCACATGGTATACAATAACAGAATGTACCCACAACTATTGAACATCACATTGCAGAATTGAACCAAACTGTTAACTAAACACCACAACAAATGAACCAAATGTTAACTGAGCACCCCATTGCACAATGTATAACCAAACCAAGCATGCTTGACAACTTGGAAATATAGCAATTGTATTCGTTTCTCATGTATTTTGTAAAGATAAATTCGATTTATTTCTCACATGGAAGACAATACAAAATTACAGCCTGAAGAATTGAACATCACATTTGCATAATTGAACCAAACAGTTAAGTAAAGACGACAACTAATTAGCCAAACAATTAATAAGTGAGCAGCACACTGCATGACATATAGAACATATACACTAGAGCAACAGATTGCATGGTAAAATTAGATAGCACAATTCACTAGAATTTGTTAAGGAAAGGCAGGAGTAGCACACGCAACGGGTAAACCGAGCATGCTTAACCAGCATAGCTAGCAAATGGCAAGGTGCTCCTCCAAGATCTGGGGGTCGGCACGAATGGCAGCCATCGCGACCTCATCCGCGCGTGCGGCCGCGATTTGCTTCTCTGCTGCCAAATGCTCCTTGAGCTCCTAGCTATACTGCATGCACCATGGCTTAGGGCGGCGCTTATTTGGTGGAGGGGTCAGTGATTTGGGCGGAAGGTGTCGTGCCCGCGGTCGGGGCATGTGGGATGTGGAAGGAGGAGGAGGATGGGGGTCGGGTGTGGATTACCTGCCTAGATAGACGAGGCCGAGCAGCGTGAAGGAGGGTCGCCGGCGAGGAGGCGGCACTGCAAGCAAGGAGTGAAGGTTTCAACTTGGAAAGGAAGGTGGAAACAGGGGAAATGTGGCTTTTGGTAAGGGGGAGGGGGCGGGGAGGTAGATATTTCCGTGGAAGCCGAAAATTTTGAATTGGTTCAGCGAAATAACTGGCGCGCAAAGTGTCATCAGACACAGTCCCTTATTCAGAACTGTGTACGATGTGTGAACATCACAAACGATTCAGATAGCTTAACCCGTGTGTGATGAGTTTGAACGTCAAAAATTTTGGTTCGAATTTCCCTGGTTACCGTGGTCATCCACGTCATTGCATAATTTGGGTACACAAAGGAGACTACAACACACCCACACTTCTTAATCGAGCAAGTTCAGCAATTAAACAGAGCTAACTGACCTAAACATTACTCTAACAAATTAAAGACCGGCGCTCTTAATTAAACAAAACAAAGAATACTACTACGGCTGGTGCTCGTTGATCTCTGTTGCCTCCTCCATGTCGAGCTCGCGCCCGACGGTCTCCTGGGGAAGGGGCTCCATGGCATCCATCGCACCATACTCGGCAAGCATCTCGCCATCCGCGTCTGCCATCTCTTTGGAAAAGGCCGCCATGAGCTGGGCTTGGGCGGCCGGAGAAGCTTCGTTCGATTTGTGCGGTGACCGCCACAAGCTGGGCGTGGGCAGCCTCGACATGGTCATGGGTGGCCTCCATCAGGGCTAAGGCCGCCACTGCGGAACGGACAGCTGCTGTGCCGCTCTCGCCAGTTGCTATCCCCAAGGCAGATGTTGCTGCCGCCACCTGAGAAGCAAGAGCGGCCGTTTGGGCTGCCTTGGCCGCCAGGTCGCAGATTGCGGCCGCGCTCATGCACCTTGTTAGCACACGCATGGCGGCTGCGGCCGTTCTCTCGCCGGAGTGGGCCGCCGAAGTTGCCCTCACGACGTGGGTCCACGTCCCCATCTTTCACCGGCGACGATTGAACAGTGAAATGATATTTGGGGAGCGAGCTAGTGTGCTTGACACGCTGGCTGTGGACTGTAGCTGACGCACCTTCTCCGTAAGCCATAGGCGTACTATACACCAATGGTGCTCCAGAATATTTTGTACTGCATCTCACACGGTTGGTGATAATAAACTGTGTGGGATCTACTTGATTTTTCATCTTGATTTGAATTACATAATGGGGTCACATCGGCAATGGACGCTGTTTGAATTGCTAGAACTTTTATCTGCAGTGAACATGCAACTATATGTGTGTCGTAAAAGAATTGGAATTATTCAGGGTTCGTTTGGACATTTTATACATTAAATTGGTTTTCTAGCCATTTCCGGTGCACAATTCAAAATTAAACTACATGCACATGCTCCGGTGCACCAACATGGGTTGTAAAATCATATATGTGTCCATGGGTTTATGCTTATGTCCCATGCAAGAAATGGGGATGAATTTCGAACACCACGACACCGTGGCTCTTCGGCAAACGTTGAGGTACTTGCTTTTGTAATTCTAGTAAATCCAAAACCCGTCTGAAATTCATGAACCTTGGCATGCTATCATGGAATGGCATCAACATGCTGGGGTAAAAAATATTGTCCCATTTGGGGCAGGTTATGGTATAAGCTTCTAACAAACCAGAGCTTCTCAGAAGAAGCCTCATGGTTCCGTTAGGGAAACGTGTCACCTTCGTGGACAAAACGATATTCGTCGCCTCTTCTTCCTTTCAATTTTTTTCCTGGTGTCAACATAGAACAACAGGAGTGTCGTGTTAAATTTTGGATTTTTTCGGGGATCTTTTGGACATTTTTATACGTTAACTGAGTTTTCTAGGCATTTATGTGCATAATTCAAAATTGAACCACATGCACATGCTCTAGTCCATAAAAACGGGTTGCAAAATCAAATGTTTGTCCTTGGTTGCAAGCTTAGGTCACATGCAAGAAATGAGAATGAATGTCAAACACCTTGCCACCGTCGCTCGGCCGCTAACATTGAGATACATGGTTTTTAAATTCTAGTAAATCGAAAACGCGTCTGAAATTTATGAAACTTGACATGCTAGCATGGAACGGCATCAACATGCAGTGGTAAAAATATTGTCCCATTTGGGGCAGGTTGGGGTATATAAGCTTCTCACAAACCAGAGCTTCTCACAACAAGCCTCATGGTTACGGTAGGGAACGTTTCACATTTCTGGACGAAATGATATCCATTGCCTCTTCTTGATTTCAATTTTTTTTCTAGTGTCAACATAGAACAAAATGAGTGTTGTGTTAATTTTAGGAATTTTTCGGGGCTCGTTTGGACATTTTTATACATTAACTGAGTTTTCTATGCATTTATGTGCATAATTCAAATTTGAACTACATGCACATGCTCTAATGCATATAAATTGGTTGAAAATTCAAATCTATGTCCTTGGTTGCATGCTTAGGTCCCATGCAAGAAATGGGAATGAATGTCAAACACCCTGCCACCGTCACTCGGCCGCAAACATTGAGATACTTGGTTTTTAAATTCTGGTAAATCCAAAACTTGTCTGAAATTCATGAAACTTGGCATGCTATCATGGAGCGGCATCAACATGCCATGGTAAAATTTTTGTCCCATTTGGGGCAGGTTTGGGTATAAGCTTCTCACAAACCAGAGCTTCTTACAACATGCCTGATGGTTTTAGTCGGGAACGTTTCACCTTTCTGGACGAAACGATATCCGTTGCCTCTTCTTGATTTCAATTTTTTCTCTAGTGTCAACATAGAACAACAGGAGTGTTGTGTTAAATTTTGGAATTTTTCGGGGCTCATTTGGACATTTTTATACATTAACTGAGTTTTCAATGCATTTATGTGCATAATTCAAATTTGAACTACAGGCACATGCTCTAATGCATATAAATTGGTTTAAAATTCAAATCTGTGTCCTTGGTTGCATGCTTAGGTCCCATGCAAGAAATGGGAATGAATGTCAAACACCCTGCCACCGTCACTCAGCTGCAAACATTGAGATACCTGGTTTTTAAATTCTAGTAAATCCAAAACTCGTCTGAAATTCATGAAACTTGGCATGCTATCATGGAGCGGCATCAACATGCCGTGGTAATTTTTTTGTCCCATTTGGGGCAGGTTTGGGTATAAGCTTCTCACAAACCACAGCTTCTCACAACAAGCCTGACGGTTTCGGTAGGGAACGTGCCACCTTTGGGGACGAAACGATATTCATTGCCTCTTATTGCTTTCAAAAAATTTCTAGTGTCAACATAGAACAACAGGAGTGCTATGTTAAATTTTGGAATTTTTCGGGGTTCGTTTGGACATTTTTATACATTAACTGGGTTTTCTAGGCATTTTATGTGCATAATTCAAATTTGAACTACATGCACATGCTCCAGTGCATATAAATTGGTTGAAAAATCAAATATGTGTCCTTGGGTGCATGCTTAGGTCCCATGCAAGAAATGGGAATGAATGTCAAACACCAGGGCACTGTTGATTGTCGACAAAACATTGATATACTTTGTTTTTAAATTCTAGTAAATCCAAAACTCGTCTGAAATTCATGAAACTTGGCATGCTATCATGGAATGGTACCCGACATGGTGTGGTATTTTTCATGTCCATTTTGAGAGAAGGCGCACTCGAATAACAACCAACAAAGGCATTTTGAAAAAATAGCTGCCACTTTAATATCTCAAATGTTTGTATAATTCAAATCGTGTGCGTTCTGTTAACCATTCATGTGACGCCACATGTCTTGGTTTTAATGGCTATAGGTGGTGTCGTGCGGACAGCTGCTTGACTGAACGGGAGGCGTGCGAGCGCAGTCCGATGCGCAGGCTGACCGAGAGGCGTGCAAGCTGTCCTCCAATGCGCAGGCTCACCGGGAAGCGTGTGAGCTATACGCTGCGCAGGCTCACTGGGAAGCGAGCCCCTTGACTTCCATGGCCGCCCACTTTTTCTCTCTTAATGTACAGACTTATCAAATGATTTTATTTTGAAAAAAATGTCAATGGTTTTTAAATATAAAATACTCATCGCAAACATTTTAGTTAGAACACCCGTATGCAAACCGACAGCTTCCCCAGGAAGCCAAGGGAAAATGTGCCGAGCAGGATTTGTGCAGCTCTTGATCGCAAATGTTTTAGATAGAACACCCGTATGCAAAGTGAGAGCTATGGTCTTCCCCCTTAAGTCAAGGGAAAATTTGCAGCGCAGGATTTGTGCATCCCTTCAACGCAAACGGTTGTTTTGGATGGCCCGTGTGCAACCACATACAAACAATTTGGTAAGATTTGCATCTGTCATATTGGGTATGTTGCCATTTGTCAAACTGGAAAGATTGACATTTGTTGATCTAGTAACATTGCCATTTGTCATCCTTGTAACACTGTGATTTGTCAAAATAGACAGCTCAAAATCACTAGCACTATCTAATTTTTGCAACTAAAATTCAGTAATTAAGCATAGATTTCATTCATAGATTAAGTTGTCGTTCTTTATACAAATAGTTCAACTCGACAGCTAAATCGACCAAACTTTTCCCCAATTGTTGCCAACCACTTACTGAAATAGCTAGTTCAACTATATATATACATGTTATTCTTCTGTAGACAGAGCAAATCACACGGCTTATTAGCAGCAATCGTCTGTGTTATTATTGGTCTTCGCACACATTTCTGATTACGGACCTGTTTGCCGCGTATCACACATATCTTGCTCAGTTGAACCGTTTCCATTGTGTTGCCTAATCACACACAGTTCATCCTAGTGAACTGTATGCCGTATATCGCACACACCCTCATCTGGCTGCCCGTTTCTGTTGTTCTGCATCATCGCAAACAGTTCTTCTGGATTAACCATTTGCCACTCATCGCACACGCAAATCTAATATGAACTGCGTTTGATGTCGCTGCCATCGCAAACGTTTTGCACCTTTTTTGACGGTTTTTTACACCATCGTTTGCGATTATTGCATCGCACACAGTTTCGTCGAAGGGTCTCTGATTCGACTGTCGCGTTTGGACCATCCTGCAGTAGTGGTATGTCTTCAATTCATGAAGTCATGCACTCTAAGTGTGAAGACATTAATGTGGAATTTGACTTCGGAGCGCCACGATAATTGTGCGCCTTGTCTGGGTCTAATACTTCCTATACGGAGGGCAACGCCACCACCAATCTTTCTTGAAGATTTTAGTTTGGCGTCACATTGCATTATCTTCATAATTGATTTATCTTCAACATTGGTTTATCTTCATGATTTATCCTCACAATGTTTGAGTTGGGTTCATTGCCTATCTATATATATGTGTTCTGTCCTCTACAGCATTCACTTATAGCTATGTCTTCAAGTTGCTTTTTTCTGCACTAAGTGAATGTGATCGGACCCTTACCCCATCTATGCTTATCTCTCCCACTCTCTCTAAATCTTCATATGCATTCTACTTGACACGTGTCGATTATCTTCACTGTGTCCTTGTCAGTCGAAGATTTTGAGACAAACTTTTATAATGTATTTATTGTTCTCATCTTTATGCCGGAATCCGGAGAAGCCGGAACGACCGCCCATCTTACCAGGTGAACGTGGGGTCATGGCACAATTTTTAAACTGTCGCATGCGTGCCACGCGTCGCCCAGATGCGTATCGCTAGGGGAAGCTGAGTAAATTCACTGCTCCGCCTTCTTCCTTATAAATACACAACCCCCACGGTCATTAATTCTTACTCCCTTCACTATCTCGCTCGTAACCCTAGCACCATCGCTAGCTCTTGTCGTTGCCGGAGGAGAAGCGCTTAGCTGCCGCGACCTCTCCGTCGTCATCTTCACGCCTACCGCGGTCATCTTCGCCCCACCGCCGCCGTCGGTGTCTTCCGCCGTCAAGTTAGGGCACGGGAGATCGAACTGCTCGGCTTCCTCCATCAACTCGTCTAGCAGTTCTTCATCTATTCGTGAGCGGTAATAAAAGCTCACTTTTTACTGTTTATTCGAGCCGATGAACTTTCTAAATCTTCATAAACTTGTTTATCACTTCCAAATCTGGATCTTCCATTCTCTGCATCTCATTACTTGCAAGTACTTTCACTTATGCTTCACAACTAGTTTGATTCCTCACCTGTACTTATTCATGGATTCGTACAAATCTAGAACCAACTTATCTTTATAAGTGAATGTAAGGGAGTCATGGACTAAGGGGTCCTCGGGGTGCTGGCCCATTGAACATGGGCCGGACTGGTGGAGCCGTATAGTGACAGGAGATCTATGAAGCCGTGGTGTGCCCTCCAAGTCAAGAAGGCACAGGATCACTTTAATCCCTTATTGTAATCTATCTTCGGTAGCCCTAACCCTACCGGTGTCTATATAAACCGAGGGTTGTAGTCGTTAGGGCTAGAGCTACATTCGTCACCTCCTCTCCTTAGGGTTTAGCTCATACTGATCTCGAGGTAGATCTACTCTGTAAACCATACAATACATCCAATACAATCAAGCAGGACGTAGGGTATTACCTCTTCGAGAGGGCCCGAACCTGGGTAAACACTGTGTTTGTCGTCCCTTGTTCCCCATCGATCCGAGATCCACAGCTCGGGACCCCCTACCCCGAGGTGTGCCGGTTTTGACACCGACATTGGTGCTTTCATTGAGAGTTCCGCTGTGGGGTCGCCCAAAGGATCGATGGCTCGCTTGATCATAGGAGACAGCATTGGATCCGGGGATTTCTTCGTCCCCGGTCAACTCTTCGCGTTTGGCAGCATTGTGCTGCACGCCGACCCGACTGGTCATCTGGGTCAGATCGACACCTTCGCTCTCGGACACCGAATTCGATTCGGTGGTCTGGAATACGTTGCGGACATGCGGGGCGATCTGGTTCTCACCGGATTCACTTCCCCCTCCCGCACCCTCACCATGCCTGCTTCGGAGTCCCCTTCCGATCCGATCGGTAGATCGGCCCCAACAGCTTCGAGCCAAGAGAGCTCCGCTTCAAGCGGGGGCCAGACTCCGCCTTCGTCCGGACACATCATGATTGCGGAGGACCTATCCTTGACCTTCGAGGCAGAATCAAGAGGCAGAAGCCAAGAGTCAATCTCGGCCGAACCTTCCCTTCACGATGCTCACCTAGCCTTGAGCCCTTACAACAAAGCGGCAGCCAATGGCCAGGGGTCACCCCCGGCCCAAAGCAGCTCGATCTCAAACCCCGGCGGGGAAGCCACACGCAAGGACCAAAGCCCGTCCTTGACCTCCAGTGATGATCCGGACCCCTTCAAGGATCCGTCTCCGCACCCCGAGCTTAGCACGGCCAGCGGAAACCAAGGACTGGCCAGGGCACTGACTGCCCCCCACCCTGTTACAACGAAATTTGGCCCGGAGCCCTCGAGTTCAGCGACCCTTGCAATGTTAAACGAGGCGCTAGACCGAATTCAGAAAATGACCATCTAGGAGGACCTGCCCTCCGCCTTCAGTCATCAACCCTTCGAGGCGTACCATAGGGAATTTTGCGTCCCACCCACCACCCACTTGGTAGCCACTATCGATGATTTAACCGATATGCTAGACTATAATTCGGAGAATGCCGAATACATGGATGAGGAGGGAGGAGCCACGGCCAATACCGATGTCGCCCCCCGTCACCGGCCGCTGGTCGGCCACATCCACCTACTATATTTACATGGTGGACACCCCCCAGGACGGTGAGGGCACTCCTAATCAGGACCGAGGCAAGCCCAGAGATGAGCCGCCCAAACGCCGAAAACAGGGTCATCGATTGAAGCCACGTCGAAGCCATGCGAGCAACGTGGACTCTGTGGAGAATGGCATCGTAAATAATACGGATGACCTCACCGGAGACGCTGCCAACGAACATCATCAGGATGACCCCGTGGGGCAGGAGGACCCGCTCAATCTAGAAAACCCTGATGACTCCGATGATAGCAACTACCTCCCACTCTCTTAAGAGGAGGTCAGTCTTGGGGATGATGATTTCATCGTCCCTGAAGACCCTCTGGAGTAGGAACGGTTCAAACGGAGGCTTTTAGCCACCTCTCGCAGCCTAAAGAAACAAAAACGCAAAATCAAAGCCCAACAGGACACCCTCAACGACCGATGGACTAAAGTCCTAGCCGCCGAAGAAGGGTATGGCCGTGAACAGCCAACCAAAAGTTATCCCAAGCGAAGACTATTGCCGCAAGTCGACGACGAGGCCATAGAGCCAACACGTCCGACATACACAAGCGCCGAACAGACGGACCTCCCCCCTAGAGGGCAGGACAGAGAAGCTGACGAGGCTGAACACCCAGCCGCCCGACCTCGCCATTACGGCAAGGATCAAGTGCGGCCCACTTACGAGTACGACCTCCGCCATGACCTAGACGCTCGAGGAGGCCATACTAGGTCCATCTATGGACCTAGAGAAGACCCACCAACTTACCAGGAAGGATACTATGATCGGCTAAACCGAAACGACAGAATCCGGGAGTAGCAGCAGACTCGGAGGGTCGAAGACCTCCGACGCAATGTAGCCCGAGTTCGGGGCGCCACACACCCCCTGTGCTTCACAGAGAGGGTAATGCAACACCAATTCCCGGAAGGCTTCAAGCCTATGAACATTGAATCATACGACGGAATCACTGATCCAGCTGTATGGATAGAGGATTTCCTCCTGCACATTCACATGGCGCGAGGAGATGACCTCCACGCCATTAAAAATATTTGCCGCTAAAGCTTAAAGGTCCAGCTCGACACTAGTTGAACAGCCTTCCCGAAGACTCTATAGGCTGCTGGGAAGAGCTTGAGGACGCTTTTCGAGAAAACTTTCAGGGCACCTATGTCCGGCCTTCGGATGCTGATGACCTAAATCGCATCACATAACAGCCCGGAGAATCTGCCCGACAATTTTGGAACCGATTCCTGACCAACAAAAACCAGATTGTCGACTGTCCGGATGCCGAAGCCTTGGCCGCCTTCAAGCACAGTGTCAAGGACGAATGGCTCGTAAGGCAGCTCGGCCAGGACAAACCAAGAACCATGGCAGCCCTTACGTCTCTCATGACCCGCTTTTGCGCGGGCGAAGATAGTTGGCTCGCTCGCAAAAAGACCAACCCCGACACACCCGGTACCTCTGAGGTTCGGGACGGAAATGGAAAGCCCCGATGCAGCAAGAATAAACATCGCCACAATGACGGCGAGGGCGAGGATATGGCAGTAAATGCCGGATTCCGAAACCAGAAGTTCGGATCCCGAAAGAAAGCCAATAAAAGCAACAGTGACGGCCCGACCAGACTAGACACAATTCTGGACAGGCCTTGCCAGATCCACGTCACTTCAGAGAAGCCCACCAACCACTCCAACCGAAACTGTTGGGTGATCAAACAGGCCGGCAAACTCACAGCCGAAGACTCGGGCAAAAGCCCACGAAGCGAGGATAACGATGAGCCCCGCAGGCCAAATAGTGGAGGCCAGAAACCCTTCCCTTCCGAGGTCAAGACGGTAAACATGATCTATGCAACCCACATACCAAAGAAGGAGAGGAAGCGAGCGCTATGAGACATGCATTCCGTCGAGCCAGTAGCGTCGAAGTTCAATCCATGGTCAGCATGCCCGATCACGTTCGATCGCAGGGACCATCCGACCAGCATATGCCACGAAGGGTCCACAGCCTTAGTGCTCGACCCCATCATCGATGGATTCCACCTCACTAGAGTCCTCATGGACGGAGGTAGCAGCCTCATTCTAATATACGAAGATACAGTGAGGAAAATGGGGATCGATCCGTCAAGGATCAAACCCAGTAACACCACCTTTAAGGGGGTCATTCCGGGAGTGGAGGCCCGTTGCACACGCACTATGATGCTTGAAGTAGTGTTCGGCTCTCCGGATAACTTCCAAAGCGAGGACTTGATCTTTGACATTGCACCCTTTCGCAGCGGCTATCACGCCATCCTCGGCCGAACAGCGTTCGCTAAATTCAATGCCGTTCCGCACTACGCGTACCTCAAGTTGAAGATGCCTGGTCCTTCGGGTGTCATAACTATCAACGGCAACACAAAATGCCCACTTCGAACCGAAGAGCACACTGCGGCCCTTGAGGCCGAAGACAAAACCGGCCCATACAGGTCCGTATGCCGACCCGCCGTAAAGTCCGACGACAACAGTAAACGGGTTCAAACCCGATCCCCGTCATGGGAACCCGCATGCGTTCGCCGCAATTAGGGATGCTCGCCCCACGGCACGCCCACATTCTTCTCGCTCCACATGCCTCATCAGCACAATTTTGCACTCAAAATACCATGGGCAACCATGAGGCATATAGCAATAAATCCTAAGTACATGTTCGGCTAACCCGACATTCGGAACTACCTCGTCTTCGGACGACACGGGGGCCAATTCCGGAAACCCCCCAAGCATAAAGCTCCATCGGCAGGATCCCCGCCCTTAAAGGTCTCATCGAAGGTCCAACCCCCACCTCCCAGAAGCAAAGGCGCAGACGTGCAGCAGGGCACAGTGAAGGCTTCGACTCACGCATCAAGGCCTTGCGTAAACCTTTATTCTTTAAAACTCTTTTATTTTTAATAATGCCTTGGCAGTCCAAATTGTACGGTTAGACGTCTGGAGCTTACAAGAAATAATAAAAATGCCCTTTATGGTGTTCGGATATCTGCATCTTGCGATTTTCTATCTCCTTTTTGATTCTCCACTCGCTCTTCGATCATCCTGGCATGAAAATATATTCGTTTAACTAACCAAGAGTTCGATTTACACATCAGCTCCATATCTTAAAGTCTGGCACCTCCTTCCGCTAGGTGTTCAGCGTCTCGGATATTGCACTATATGCATCAAGTTCCGAACTATGTCTTAGGTCAACAGTTGGGTTGCCCGGCTCCTGTGCTTGCCCCTTATGTTCCACACATTCGACTAAGAGGGCAAAGGGAGAACCCCTGTGATTGTACTTCTGGCTCGCCCGGTCAAGTACCTCAGGAGGAGAAAGCCGAAAACTGACCGTCATAGTAAGCGCAAACTGATCAGCGATCCGATGACAAGGTTTGACTCTAAAAATCGTTGGCGATTTTGCCGTATCACACGAAGGGTTTGTCTTAACACAAACCATGTGATCGAAAAGGGTAGGCATTCACCCCCAAGTACATTACAAAATATAGGGGGCTAGTCCTTAACCCCCACCGTCAAGCTCTTAAGGCTAAGTGAAAGCAGTAAAACCGAATAGTCCGATTGCCTAGTTTTGCTCGCGCATTACCGCCTCCGGGTACCAAGACGTTGGCTAAGGGTAATAGTGTGGTGATAAAACAGCCCTCGTGATATTCACTTGGGGGCTGAAGCCGACGACTGGTAGCTTTCAGAATAAACACACGGCCGCACAGGAGTCAAAATTAAATCATGATAATATAAAATAAGTCAGGCGGACACATAATAAAGTATAAGGTCCACGTGGTACAAACTTAATACAATCACTCAAGCATTACATCTTTCGAACACTGGCCATCTATCGCCCGCGCGCCATTCATCACCTGTGCAAAGTACTGCTCAGGGCGGCGATGCTCTTTTCCCTTGGGCGGAGGACCAGTGGCCTCCATTGGATTAATCTTTGGCAAATGCACCATGGTCTTCGCAAACGCAAGCCTCGCCCCCTCAAGGCACGATGAGCGCTTCATTGCGTCAATCCGGAGCGGCACCTCCCGTAGTTTCCGCACAAGGCCAAAGTACGTGTCCGGCATGGGCTCGGCAGGCCACAGACTGACACACAGGTCCTTCATGGCCAGCTCGGACATCCGATGCATCCCCATCAGCTGCTTCATTTGATCGCTGAGGAGGGGAGGATGCTCGGAATCCGGAAACTGTGACCAGAAGAGCCGCTGCGTGGAGTCCTCCTCGAGAGCAGCGTAGTGCTTCGCTGTGGCTGCCACATTCTTCGGGAGTTCGGCGAAGACGCCTGCGGAGCGCCAGAGCCGTGTCAGTTCTCGGTGTTCTAGGAACCAGGGTACACAGACTTGCCTGCCTGCGGCCCATGGCATGGCTCCCTCGACGGCCTGGCGCGGCACATCCACAAGACTGCCAAGATAAGACCCTCGCAGGGCCCCCTAGCCTCGCGAGGCGGACGACACCAACACCTTCGGAGGGGGCGGCCTCCCCAGGCTGCCTCCCGAGGAGCGGAGATTTCTATGCAGGTACCAGCCTCATGAGGCTGCGATGACGCAAGCCATGACGACCAAGGCCAGGCGGGCGCCAGCGGGCGCAGAGGAGGCAGTTTCCCCTTTGGTGCTAAAGAGGCAAGGACAGCCGTGGGTTCCTGAGGAATCTACCAAAGGTTTCCATTCCGGTGCTACAAGACCAAGACCACCAGCACGACAGGACGAATGTCATCACCGAACCCACCGCTGCGTCACGACCAGAAGCTTTGCAGACAAAGACCACCTTTCATCAGGATAAGATGTACTACTTGTCCCCTTTCAAATTGGCCACTGTGGGATCCCTTCCCGCCTACGTTTTGGGGGAAAAGGACCGAGGCCACTATAAAGATACGTTAGCCACCACCATAGAAGGGGTCAACTCATTCTCACCCTCGAGCCCTCGCGAGGTTGTTCATCCTTTGTACTTGTTCATCCTCAGCCCCTCGTGAGGCCAATCCACCACAAAGCAGGAGTAGGGTTTTACACCGCAAGGTGGCCCGAACCTGGGTAAACTGTCGTGTTCATCTTCTTCCTTGTTCACGCGAGTCCGGCTAGGCTAGGCAGGGGGGCGATGAATCGGAAGGATCAAGAGGTTGAGTTCTTCGCACATGCCCTAGAGTTCGAACCTTCTTGGGTTTGCGGAGCCCTGAATCCGACATTTGGTGCGCCAGGTAGGGGCATGTCGAAGTCCTTCTTCCATCGTTCGTTTCGCCACCATTCTGTCGCTCCCATGGCCGACGCTCACCGTGTCCGTGCTGAGCGCCGGGCCGCTCGTGTCGCCCAGATGGCACCCATGGGTAACGGCGCTCCTTACTGCTCTGCCTCCCCAGTGGCCAACGCTGCCACTGACCCTGCTGCTCGTGAGCAGCAGGACTAGTCGCTGCCACCTTCTATGTGGCGTGATGGCCGCACTGCCACTCCGTCGCCTACTCCGGCCACGGCATCGTCCTCCCATGCACGTCGTGGGCCGGCGAACATGCAGGCTGCGTTGCTCATGGTTTGTGAGCTCCTGCGCTACCGCCCCGCCAACGACCTCTACGACGACTGGCTCGGCCGCATCGCTGAGCTCGTCAACGCTGCCGGCGAGGCCCTTGCACCGTCCTGCTCGCTGCCTCCCCCACCATCCCAGGCGGGCGACATGGCTCACGGTGCACCTCCTCCTCCTCCTCGATGCGACTAGGACCCGAAGGCTAGGCGCAACGCGCCCCTGCGCGACCCACGGCACGGGGCGCCGGCAAGGGATGAAGCAAGTTGCCAGGTGGTGCAGTGGCCGCAGGCCGATGCGCGCACGCTCCCGGCGCCGCAGCGCTAGCACCAAGACCGCGTGCCGCCAAAGGTCGCGGCGCGCGGGCGTCAAGACCGAGCTCCACCCATGCAGACCGCACCTGTGAGCGCGGCAGGCTGCCGTGCTTTCACCCCGGAGCTGCGCCATGTCATCTGGCCTGGCAAGTTCAAGCCGGATCTGCCTCCGCGCTACGACGGCACTCCCGACCCCGCGGATTTCCTCTAGCTCTACGCGCTGAGCATCGAAGCGGCAAGCGGCGATGAGAAGGTTATGGCAAACTGGTTCCCCATGGCCCTCAAGGACGGCGCGTGCTCCTGGCTCCTCAACCTCCCGGTGGGGTCGATCTCCTCCTGGGATGTGCTTCGCGAGCGCTTCATCGCCAACTTCCAGGGCACCCACGACCGAGCTCCCGCAGTGGCCGACCTGCGGCGCGTGAAGCAGCAGCCGGGCGAAACTTTGCACAAATACATCCAGCGCTTCACGAGCGTTCGCCTCAAGATTCCAAAGGCGTCGGAAAAGGCCATCATCTCGGTGTTCACTGATGGCGTCCGGGATATCAAGATGAAGGAGGAGCTCGCCATCCACTAGGACTTGTGTTCGGCCCTGGAGATGTTCAACCTGGCGACCAAGTGCTCAAGGGCCGAGGAAGGCTGTCTCTCCCTCCTTGAGCTTCCGGAGGCCGACCTTGAGGACAAGAAGGCCAATGCCAAGGAGGCAAAGCATAAGGGCCCTGCTGTGCTTGCGGCTGAACCTGAGGTGAAGTGCGGTCATGAGCACGGCGAATCCTCCAGGGGCAACCGCCTGTTCTGCGTCTTCCACAACGTGCACAGCCACAACACCAACGACTGCCAAGAGCTCAGGGCAATTCGAGACGGGCGCCTCGGCCGCCGTCTCGAGCGCAACGACCGCGGCTACGACCATGGAGGAGGCCACGGTGGAGGCCGCTGGGACAACCGTGACCCCCGCCAGGACTTGCGCGACCAACCCCGCGAGGACCGCTGGCAAGGCTAGCCTCTTGACGGCCCCTGGCGTGATCGGCCTCGTGAGGACCATCCTTAGGGCAACGCCGGCCTCCCTCCGCTGCCGCCACCGCCAAGGAGAAATGACGACAACCGGCAAGACAATGGGGCTGGGGGTTTCCAAGAGCCTCGCGCGATCGCCTGCATCCTGGGTGGTGGTCAGGCTCCCGCCTCCCATCGTATCTTCAAGCAGTTCTCTCGCGAGGTGAACGCGGCCCTCTCCAAGCTTGAGGCGTCGCGTCCCCTCCGGTGGTCCAAGCACGCCATCACCTTTGACTCCATGGACCAACTCAAGTGCTTGGCTGCCGCTGGCATGCTCCCAATGCTCTGCACGCCCACCATCAGCAACGTCCTCGTCACCAAAACCCTCATCGATGGTGGCGCAGGGCTCAACGTTCTCTCCATCGAGACATTTGAGGCACTCCAAGTGCCCTATGATCAGCTCCTTCCGACCAAGCCTTTCTCAGGAGTGACCGATGGCTCCACAGTTCCCCTGGGGCAGGTGCGCCTCCCCATCACCTTTGGCAACCGCAGCAATTACCACACTGAGCTCATCGACTTTGACGTCGCCCACATCGGCCTCCCGTACAACGCCATCCTCGGGTATCCGGCCCTCGCCAAGTTCATGGCAGCAACCCACCATGGCTACAACATCCTTAAGATGCCAGGAAGTGGCGGCATCATCACGGTCGCCTGCAACGAAAAGGATGCGGTGTGCTCCCTCGAGCGCGCTTACCAGGCCGCTGCGGTCGAGAACTCTGATGACGAGGGCGCCATCCTGCCTCCTGAGGCCATCCCCAAGAAGAAGAAGCAGCTCCTCCCCATGGGTCATCAGGAGGCTGGGGCACCTGCCGACGGTGCCTCAGGCCCCACGGCCGGGGCGCCTTTTCCTCTCGCAAAGGAAGGCGCGCCCGGCGCCCCCCTCAGGACAGGCTTGGGGGCTCTCGTCTGTAGGGCCTCTGACCTGACCAGCGCAACGAGGGAGGTGTCCGGGCCCCATGTGGAGGTGTGCTTCAACGCGCACCTCTGTGAGCAAGGCGCAAGGCGAGAGGCGCCAGGCGCGCAAGAGTTCATCATCGAGGCAATCAGAGAGCATCAGGAGGCGCGAGCCATGCGTGGCGAGCGTCGCTCCACACCACCGGGTGTAGCCCCGCCCCCTGGCATAGGCGGTGAGCTGCGAGTCTGCGTCAACATCCCAGGCCTTAATAGGGCCGCTTCGCAGGACCTCTTCTGGCCGTCCCGCGTCGGCCGGGGTGGGGGCTACCCCTGCAGCTACGTCCGCATGCCGTTTAGCCTGCTGAATATGGCCGCCTCATACCAGCGCTTTGCACAGGGCGCCATGGCGGCCCACGAGGCCAGGAGCCAGGCGGTCCTAACGGAGGAGGTGCCGGACCCTCGCGACATCCCCGGACCTCCTGAGCCTCCCGGGCCTTGGGAGCCAGACGGCTCATGAGGAGCGATCTCGGCAACGCGCATCTTCAGCTACCACGACTCTCCTACAGCGATGGTGCCAGGTGACTTTTTGGTTTGTTCAACTGAGGGCGCCCCTCGGGCTGCATTATCCTCAGGCTGCTAGGGCCCAGCCCCGTAGCTGTATCATTTTTGCGCATGTATCAGAACTGGCCTTGCATTTATGAATTTCCCAAGTATTTCAACTGCATGTCCGGTGCTTCGTCACTATGATGTCACTGCGCCCTCGCAAACCCACCCACGACCACCTCATGATTAAGGACTGGCACGGTGTCTGTGCTCGGGTCCGTCCCTGCAGCGTTGTCAAATCCAAGCGACCGAGCTCTGTCCCGCGGGCTAGTTCCCGTGAGCGTCACCTCCCAGGGTCCTTGGTGCCTTGTTCTTGCATGAGCTAATCGCATCTGAGCAAGTAAGGGCGCGCGGCCTGGTTCGTACAACCGCAGTTTGGCGCTTCGCCGTAGCGGGAACCGTGCGCCGGGTGTTTTTCCATGGGATCGTTGCATGAGAAGACTTGGCACGACGTCTGTGCTCGGGTCCGTCCCTGCAACATCGATAAAACAAATGGCTGAGCTCTGTCTGGTGGGCCGGCCCCATTCACGACACCTCCTGGGGTCATTGGTGTCCGGCCTTCTCATGTGATAACCTCCGGACGGGCATTCGGCGCAGGACCCCCCATCGCTCTACAGGTGTCTTAAGCGCGCACCGCGTTGCAAAAATCAGGCGCAACCCGCCTTGAGGTAGGGCCTCGTGAGTCCCGCACTGGCTCACGAGTGCCCAGATACACCTCCTCCAGTTCTGCCGTGCTAGCCATGCATACGAACGGGGCTGTACACGCCCCGGAGTCTCCTCCAGAGGGAATTTCCACCCACGCACCAGTGGAAGCCCCATGCTCCGCGCTGGCGGACGATACGGTCGAGGAGCGACTATGCCCACGCACCAGTGGAAGCCCCATGCTCCGCGCTGGCGGACGACATGGCCGAGGAGTGGCTATGCCCATGATAAAGTGGAAGCACTATGCTCCGCGCTGGTGAATAAACAACTGAGGGCGCCCTCAGCCTCTCGGCTCTTCGGCCGGTAACACCCCACAGCTTTCCCCTCGGGAGGATCGCGCGAGGGGGCTATGCTCAGGCCAGGCCTGGCACACGCCACCCTACCAGGTCCGGGTACCTGGTCTTCTCACGTCCCCCCAGGCGAAAGCTGGCGAGGGAAGGTATGGAGGACTTCGGATTAGCTTAGACACTGCTCGCTTTCCTTCATGAAGGTTGTTCGTACGTCAAGGGGGACCCCTGAGCATCGCGACTTAGGGGCCTCACTAGTCACGTAGTCCCTCGCCCCTTGGTCTCGTCCTGGTGATCCGGATGCCCCAATAGTGGTCGAGGTATGCGCGGCGGTGGGCCCTGCCGACGCAGAACATTAAGGCTGCTCGTACGTCAAGGGGGACCCCTGAGCATTGCGACTCAGGGGCCTCACTAGTCACGTAGCCCCTCACCCCTTGGTCTCTTCCTGGTGATCCGGACGCCCCAACGGCGGTTGAGGTATGCGCGGGGCTGGGCCCTGCCGACGCAGAGCACAAAAGCAAACAAGAAGGAAACCAAGCACGAAAAGAAAATCGTAGAGTTCTAGCAATTATTACAAAACACGCAGTGTTCCACAAATTCAAACAGAAGTCTTACGCCTCCACGAGGCATGGTAAATATTGCAGGAATGAAGCTAGGAAGAAGCACCACCACCGCCTTGGCCATCACCACCGCTTGTCCTGGTCGCCGGGAGCTCGTCATCGACGCCGCTGCCACCATCCTCGCCGCCGCCGGCCTCCGTCGCCAGGACCTCAGGATCGGGGACGCAGAGGAACTTCTTCAGCAGGGCGTCTACCTGATCCTTCACGGCCTCAGCAGCGGTGGCACGAGACTCGGGAGCCACCGAGTGGATCAGCGCATCGAGGTCGAAGCTGGGGTCCTGGAGATAAAGATGGCTGAAGACGCGCGTCGCAGCCGCGGTGAAGAGCGAGCGGCACTCCACCTCCAAGAAGGAGTCCACTTCAGCGGCGACACCCTTAAGCGCTTCGGCAAGCTTGGGGAGGAGCCCTGCAAGGCCATCTTCAGGGGTCGCCAGCGGCTCCTCGTACCCTCCTCCGTGGATGGAGGGCAGGGCCTCGCGAAATCCGAGCTCAAGGGAGAGGAAGGCCTCACATCCTACGGCCCCTTTCTTCTCAGCAACGGCAAGGGCCTTCTCCTTGGCCTCCAGTTGGGCTGCCGACTCAGAGACGTGCTGGGCGTGGGATGCTTGAGCATTAGCCACCTCCTTCTTCAGCGCGGCTAGGCGACCACGTTCCGCGACCTGGTCGGCGGCCACCTGTTTCAGCTTGGCGTCGCGGTCGGCGGACTCTGCTTCACGGGCCTTCAAGTCCTCTTCCCGTTGCTGGAGCCGCTGGGTGTGCGTGGCTTGCTCTTCATGGAGGGCCTTTAGCTGGGCCTCCACCTCGGCGCGGTGCTCCTCGGCGGATGTAGCGTTGGCCAACGCTGCGTCACGAGCTTCCTTGGCCTCGGCGCCCTCCTTCCTGCCTTTCGTGGTGGCGGCCTCGGCCCAGCCCCATGCCATCTTGGCAGATGTGTCGGCCTAGAGCCACCCCGAGACAAGCCCCAGGTGCTCCCTTATGAGGCACCTGTCCACGTCCTGGAGGTCGGCGCGGAGCTGACCCAGCGCAGCGTAGGCTTCGTCCAGGGCGGCCGGCCCGATTAGAGGGCCGCAGTCCGCCAGTGCAAGGGCTTGGGGAGGAGGCAGCACCGGTGCGTTGGCTAGCGCCGTCACCAGGGAAGCGGTGTCGAGGACTGTTTGGGGCACCAGAGGCTCTGAGCCCCCCTCGGGCAGGACAAGGGCAGACGGCTCCGCGGCTTGCTGGCGCGCGGGAGCCGGCTCCTCTTGGGGCTGCATCACCGTAGCTTGGGGGGCCTGCTCCGGTGCGAGGGGGCGCGAGACGGCCCGTTCCACCCGTGCTGGAGTCGCTACGACCGCGGAAAGAGGTGGTGCCTCCTGAGTCCCAGCTCCTTCCTTCGTCTTCTTCACCATGACGCCCATCCTGGTCATCAGGAGGAGAGCACAATGGGCATGGTGCCAATCTAAGATAAACAACAACAAGGTAAAGTGCTTATTCGTCGGGGTCGATGTACGCCCTCTTCCTGGTCGGGGCTGGAGCACCTCCGCCCTTCTTTGGCGCGGCCTTGGTCGGGCTTGGAGAGTCGGCGAGGTGCTCTCCGGCCGGCCCCAGCGTGGCGTTGTCTGGCAAGGCAGAGTCTGGTAGCCTGGGGGGCCTGCTCTGCCGCCGCCCTGGGGGGCACGGCCTGCGGGACCGCATCCGCTCCGGCGGCAGGAGGGGTGCCCCTCGAGAGGGGTGACGCCCCACTCTTTTTTGGGGTCACCTGGCCTGACCCTCGCGGGGTCCGGGGAGTGGCTCCGGACCTCGTGAGAACCCCGGCGGAGCATGGGGATCCCACGGCCGGGGGCTCATCAGCGTCGTCGTCTGCGAGGCTGCAGAGGAGCTTGCTCTGAGACGGGGGGGGGGGAGATCTCCGCCATGTCATCCTCGGTCGCCTCTGAGACAGGGGGGGGGGAGATCTCCGCCACGTCGTTCTCGGTCGCCTCTGAGCCCCAGCTCGTTGAAGACGGGCATGGCGGCAACCACCGCCTCCCTGTCGACGCGGCGGTACAGTGGAGCATAGGCCTCCGAAAGGTCACCTGGCTCGCCCTCGAGCAGGATACTCATGGCATTGTCCAGCTCATCGCCCATCAAGCTCCCCGAGCGTAGCCTGATGTCGTCCGTCGCGCCCTGGAACTCCCACATGGGGGCATGTGCGATTGGAGCGGGGCAAGACGTTGTGTCAGGAACTCTTTCACGAGCATGCCCCCCGTCAGCACCCTGGCGTCCATGTCTGAGGTCATCTTCCTCAGGACAAGCGCCGCCCGGGGGTCGAAGAACTTCTCATGACTCCACCTCTCGAGCCGCTCGGGCAGCGTGGTCGGAAGCTCCAATCGCTTGTCAAGGCCCTTGGTGTCCACGAAGACCCAGCGGCGCCGAAAGCTTTCCACCTTCTTCCCGGCCCTCATGAGCATGTTGTTCTTGTGGACTGCGATGAAGGACACGCAGCCAGAGCACTAGGTCGGGTCATGCACCCGCAGGGAGAAGAAGTGCCGGAGAAGTGGCACGGAGGGCCTCACGCCCACGAATGCCTCGCAGTAAAAGGCAAAGATGGACAGGAGGAGGATGGAGTTGGGTTGAAAATGTAGGGCATGGATCTGGTAGTGGTCAAGGACGGCGGTGAAGAACTCGGAGAGAGGGGGGACAAGCCCCGCAAAGATGTTGTGGAGGAAGAAGGGGTAAACCGTCTGAGCCAAAGTCCGCTACTCGGCGGAGCCGGCCAGGACCATGGTCTCCTTCCACTCGTTCTTGTTGCTCGCCGTGAACGGGAGCACGACGGCGAGGTGCCCCTCCTCGATGATGGAGAACGCGTTGAGTGCCGACGCAGGAGAAGGAGGAGAGCTTGCGGCTTGTGCCGCAGGCTTCGACATCTTGGGGGCCATCTACAAGGTCGCCAACACCGGGGTTGGAGAAGGAAAAGAGGAAGCCGAGCTCGATTGGATCTGGAGAGGTCCGCGGAAGGGGAAAGGGGATCTGAAGCAAGGTGAGGAGGAGTAATGATAGCCTGGCAGTGTGAGCCAACCTTTTGTCAGTACCGGGTGGTTGCCGAGGCGACATGGGGAGGCAGAAGGCGTCCGCGTCCTGTCAGGCGCCACGCGTCAACTTGGCCCGCAGGCGATTGGGGCCCGCGACGCTTCGCCCTTGCTCTTTGGCTTTGCCTCGAAGCCAAGCTCGAGCGCGCCTTGGGCCCAGGGGCTACTGTCAGCATTCTGGAAACCAGGGTACCCATACTTGCCTGCCTGCGGCCCATGGCATGGCTCCCTCAATGGCCTGGCGCGGCCCATGCACAAGACTGCCAAGACAAGACCCTCATGGGGCCCCCTGGCCTCGCGAGGCGGACGACACCAAGACCTCCGGAGGAGGCAGCCTCCCAAGGCTGCCTCCCGAGGAGCGGAGATTTCTATGCAGGTACCAGCCTCATGAGGCTGCGATGATGCAAGCCATGGCGACCAAGGCCAGGCGGGCGCCAGCGGGCGCAGAGGAGGAAGTTTCCCCTTTGGTGCTAAGGAGGCAAGGACACGCGTGGGTTCCCGAGGAATCTACCAAAGGTTTCCATTCCGGTGCTACAAGACCAAGACCACCAGCACGGCAGGACGGATATCATCGCTGAGCCCACCACTGTGTCACGACCAGAAGCTTTGTAGGCGAAGACCACCTTTCGTCAGGATAAGATGTACTACTTGTCCCCTTTCAAATTGGCCACTGTGGGATCCCTTCCCGCCTATGTTTTGGGGGAAGAGGACCGAGGCCACTGTAAAGATAGGTTAGCCACCACCATAGAAGGGGTCGACTCATTCTCACCCCCGAGCCCTCGTGAGGTTGTTCATCCTCAGCCCCTCGTGAGGCCAATCCACCACAAAGCAGGAGTTGGGTTTTACACCACAAGGTGGCCCAAACCTGGGTAAACTGCCGTGTTCATCTTCTTCCTTGTTCACGCGAGTCCGGCTAGGCTAGGCAAGGGGGCGACGAATCGGAAGGCTCGAGAGGTTGAGTTCTTCGCACACGCCCCAAAGTTTGAACCTTCTTGGGTCTGCGGAGCCCTGAATCCGACATCAGCAGGGCGAATCTGTTGCCTCCGAACACACTCTAAAGTAAGTTTTTCTTACCGTTTGCAATTTGCCAGACTTGGCGGAGCTCTTCCTGGGCACCTCGTGCTTTGGTCCTTGCCTCCTGGAGCTCCTTCTCCGCCTTGGACAGCTGGGAGGATCTCTCCTCCTGCTCCTTATCAAGGACCTCCAGCTTCTTGGCGACATCTTGGAGCTCCACTTGCACTTCAGTTACTCGAGCCTCGTGTTGATCAGCAACGAGCTTGGCCTTCTCAAGCTCAGCCACCGCCTTCTCAGCGGCCGTTTTCTTTGCAGCCACCTCTACCTCGGCTTTCTTCAAGGCCTCCCTCAAGCCCTCAACCTCGGCGGCGGCAACTGCAACATCATCATAGTAAGAGATTGACATACAGTCCGGATCATCAATATCCGGCATCAAGCAGTTGTACACCTTATCAAATGGCTTACCTTGTGCCTCGTCAAGCCATTTGTTGACAAGGTCAAGCTCTTTATCGGAATGCTTGAGCTTCCGATCCATCTCCTCCAGTGCCGCAGCATTAGCAGTTGCGGCCAGAGAAGACGCCTGCGACATTTAAAAATTCACACCATTTCAGATCACGGCCTGTGGAACGAGATCCTCCGCAGGTTTTCTTCGCAAACCTTGCAGAGTCTCGGGGGCCACTACAGATATGGCATACTTAAACTACGGACTAAATCCAATTTATGAGGAAAGAACATTACTTGACTTACCTCAAAGCCTGTTAGCAGGCCTTGAACAGCGTCGTTCAGTCCGGAATGAAGGGACCGAACACCCTGTATAACCGCACTCATAAGAGTGTGATGCTCGTCGATGACGGCAGAGTTGTTCACCAACTCCGCCAGTGCGTCCGGCCAGCCCACCGCCGCCCGAGTGGAGGTGTTCGGCGTGGGCATCGGGCCCCCAGCACCTTCCCCATCGAAAGGAGGCACTGGCTCCCTTGGGGGCTCGGGGGCCAAATTCGGTAGGGCTTCGGATGATCCTGATCCCCTCCCCGCGGTAGCCAGGAGGGACGCATCCCCCTGGTCTTCAATGACCGAGGCATCGACCTCGGCCATGGTGTCATCAACCTCCCCAGCTTTTTTGGGGATTGGAGGAGGTGCCGAGCCTGAGCCACTGTCTGCTAATTCGGCGGGTAGGGACATCCCCGAAGAGGTCTCCTCAGCAGGGTGGCCATGCAGAGGGCTGCACCACCAGAAAAACAATCAATCTACGTTCCGCCAGGGACTACTAAAAGGATAAAGAAATTGCAAATGTCGCAATATGTACCTGGCCGCTTGGCTTGACCCTAGGTTCCTTCTCTGGAACCTTTTCAGACGCCTCGGACTCCTCATCGAAGTCCGAGCTGTCGGACAGGACCAGCTTGGGCCGACACTGTCTCTTCCGGGCCTGAGGAGGTTGAACCTCCTCGACGTCACTGGATGCCGCCCTCTTCTTAGAGTGCGAGGAGGCACTTTCCTCCTCGTCCCCCTCCTGTGCGGACTGGGCCGCGGTGTCTTCGGACCTACTGTCCGGACGGGCTTTGCGATGGAGGCCCTCTCGGGCCTCCGGCACCTCCGCCTTCTTGCCCTTCTTGTTGGGCGCTTTGTAAGGCACCACGACCAACAACTTCTCCAGCTGCTCGAATCGGGGCCCCTCTGGCAGCGGCGCTGGGCCGCTGATCTTCTCGGCCTTGGCAAAGCCAGACCTGCAAAATCCACATAAAGAGGTTCGGATCAAATCGTGTGGTGCTAATATTCGGATTTATGATAAGACAAGTGTCGCTCACCTTCCTCGGAGGGTTCTCGGCGTCGATGCCGATGTCCTCCCCCTCGACCGGCCACTCCTTCTACGGCTTGAATAGCAGAATCCACACTTTCTTGTGGGTCGTGCCAAAGAGGTGTTGCACGGTGGCCGGATCTTCGGGGTCATACTCCCACATTGGCTTGGCCCTCTCCTGGCAGGGGAGGAATCGGCGATGGAGCATGACCTGAATCACGTCGACCAGCTTCGCGCCAGTCTCCATGACGCTGACGACGCGCTTCTGCAGCACCTTCAAATCGTCGGCGGATCCCCAGTCCGGGCTCTTGTTGATCCATGAGGCCAGCCTAGTAGGGGGTCCGGATCTGAATGCGGAAGCTGCCGCCCAGCCGGCTCCTCGTGGCTCAGTGATATAGAACCACTCTTTTTGCCACATTCTGACAGTATCGATGAAGTGGCCCTTTGGCCACTGGACCCGCATCAGTTTGCTGATCATGGCCCCACCACAGTCCACCTGCTCGCCGCCAACTACCTTGGGCTTGACATTGAACACCTTTAGCCACAGGCCGAAGTGTGGCTGGACTCGGAGGAAGGCTTTGCAGAAGATAATAAAGGACGAGATGAGGAGAAGAGAGTTGGGGGCTATATCGTGAAAATCTAGCCTGTAGAAGAACATCAGCCCCCGCACAAAGGGGTGCAGGGGAAATCCTTGCCCCCTAAGGAAATGGGGAAGAAATACGACCCTTTCGCCCAGCTTGGGCGTAGGGATGATCTGGCCCTCTTCGGGGGCCCGATGAGCAATGTCAGCCGACAAATAGCCGGCCTGCTTCAGCCGCACGATGTCGTCGTTAGTAATGGTGGAGGCTTCCCACTTCCCGTTGGCGCCGGATCCGGCCATGGTCGAAGGAGACGGGACGGGATTTGCTGTGAAAGCAGAGAAAGGGGGCGCTGGAGCTCTGAGGATCTGCGTGAGTGGGGGGTGGAAGAAGGCGTGGGATGCTGACTATAGTGGTTCCCCCTTTATAGACTGTTGACATGCCAGAGGTTCCTTTTTCCGCGCCGTTGGCTTCTCCACTTCCCGATATACTCGCAACGTTATGTGCGGGGAGGGGAATCAAAATCATTAACCATACCCCCCTAAAGGCGGGACACGATCTCCACCTTGAGGGGACGTGCCAAACGTGGCGTCAGCCTCGAACCGCGTTTTGAGAAATAGTAACTGCTCGGTGTTATGGCCGGAGGCGACTCTTCGTTGAAAGAGAAAAAGCTGTCAGATGAAGGCACTATTTACACGTGAACGGTTTTTTTCATTGCCTTCGTTGATTAAGTAAAACTGCCATTTCAGATTCCGGATATCACTTGGTTCCGAACATGGGCAAGACATATTGAGGAACTCGCCTCGCAAGCCGAACACTGATTGGGTGAGTGGATGACGGATACAAGCCTTGGCGTTGGAGGCAAGTTCGGGGGCTACTGAGGGAGTCATGGACTAAGGGGTCCTCGGGGTCCCGACCCATTGAACATGGGCCGGACTGGTGGAGCCGTATAGTGACAAGAGATCTATGAAGCCGTGGTGTGCCCTCCAAGTCAAGAAGGCGCAGGATCTCTTTAATCCCTTATTGTAATCTATCTTCGATAACCCTAACCCTACCGGTGTCTATATAAACCGAGGGTTGTAGTCTTTAGGGCTAGAGCTACATTCGTCACCTCCTCTCCTTAGGGTTTAGCTCATACTGATCTTGAGGTAGATCTACTCTGTAAACCATACAATACATCCAATACAATCAAGCAGGATGTAGGGTATTACCTCTTCGAGAAGGCCCGAACCTGGGTAAACACTGTGTTTGTCGTCCCTTGTTCCCCATCGATGCCAGATCCACAGCTCGGGACCCCCTACCCTGAGGTCTGCCGTTTTTGACACTGACAGAATGTCTTCGCCCTATGAGGTCAATGTCTTCAAACTGATTTATCTTCAAAATCCTCTGAGAATGCATATGACCTCTTCCCCTTCCCTCGCATCTCTAATGCTGTCACAGGTACATGTCCGTGGGCGAGTCTCTTGGTTCTCATAGTCTGAATTCATTTGCAGACTTCTTACAGCATGATATTGAATCTCCTGAAGCCAGTTCTTGCCCAATCAGTTTTGCGAAGCCAATCATACTTGTGAAGCCAATGGCAAGTGGCAAATCAGTCAAGAAAGGGGCAGACAACATTGTGATAATACTGCAAAGGACCTGCCTCCAGATCTTTATGAGATGTACAAGTCCGATCCTGAAGAAAGCTATGGAGAGCACAAATTGCGAGTTCAATGGATTCGCAGGTACTGGGCAGAGCAATGGTTTCTATACAACTTTGTGACACCCGAGTATGCTGACAAGAATGCCGTAAGGCCACCTTGGGCTGATATTGTGTTAAAGAAGCTTCACCCCAAGACCAAGGCTGAAGCCATTCAGCAAGGCTTCTTCCCTTGCATGGTAAGGCGGCCAATACCTCAGAATGCCGACCCATCCAGCTTACCATGGTGCCGCGAAGATGATTTGTTTGAAGCCAATTATCAGTTTGCTCGGGCCTCTGCTGCCCAAAACAAGAAGGATCTTGGAATTGACTTCAACCCAGGTCCAGCTGAGCCTAGGCCCAATGGTAGCCGTGAAGCCGAACCAAATCTCATTGGCCCCTTTGGTGACTTTGCCGCATTTCTTGCACACTGTGCTGAACAAAGAGCTAGTGTTGAATCTGCTTCTGAAGAAGAACAAACTGCTGCTCC
This sequence comes from Thinopyrum elongatum, assembly GCA_011799875.1. Lineage (NCBI taxonomy): Eukaryota > Viridiplantae > Streptophyta > Magnoliopsida > Poales > Poaceae > Thinopyrum > Thinopyrum elongatum. The sequence goes on from CM022298.1 coordinate 532,322,253, forward strand.
TGAGCCTTCGAAGCCTGCCAAGAAGCCAATGGCTTCAAAGCCTGCATCTACACCAAAAGCTTCAAGAGTGAAGCCACTGAAAATTGCACCTCCTGAATCCAGTGTGCACTCTGAAGACTTGTCTCATACTTTTGCGAAGACAAAGAAAATCTCAGGGTACGGTCTTAGTCCAGCAAGCATTCTGCACAATGAGGAAGATGTGATTGATCTGTCCAATGATGAAGATCTTGCAGATGATGCCCTGGAGCTGCTGATCAAGAGCAAACATGAGGCTGAAATCTTCAACAATCTGCCTTTGTTTGATGCTGATATATTGAATAACTTCATTGATGAATGGTTTGAAGACACTACTCTCACCATTGATGATTTGCAGCTGTGTATCGACATCAGCGTCACATTCCAGGGCTGCATCACCATAGAACTTGCTATTGCTTAGAAGGTTGTTGAGCAGAAACACAAAATTGATCATGAGAAAGCTATCTTCAAGAAGCACATGGCAAAGCTCAGTGTCACTGATGTTCAGAACTTCAAGCAGAGAATGGCTGACATGAAGGCAGAGTTTCACAAGCGTCGTGATGAAGCCAAAGGCTCCTGAGAGTGCCTCAAATATTATGCAGAGAATTGTGTTCAGGCTCACAATGAAGCCGTGAATAGAAAGGAACTTAGGCGCCCAGGCATTGACCCCAAGCTGGCAGCTAAAAAGAAGAAGTCAGTTGAAGCCGAAGCTGAGGCTCCAAGGCAAGACAGACCAAAGATTGTCTTCCCTGCTAGCATGACTGGTCCGAAGCCTAAGGCTCTATCCGCTGCTTCCGAAAGGAAGAGGACCAAGCAAGCAGAGGCTGAAGTCAAGAAGCGCAAGCATCAAGAAGCTTCTGATGCTACTCCATCTCAGAAGAAGTTGAAGACAAAGTCTTCCAAGGCTTCACAAAGGGTACAAGCACCAATAGTTTCATCTGCTCCTCAAGAGCCGCTTCTTGTAGAACCCATATCAGCTGCCCTACCTACCTCCCTCCCACAGAGAACATCGCATTGTTGTGCATGAGCCTACTCCCACAGAGGTCCATGACACTGAAGAGATTCCAGCTGTTGACACCACCGCAGCTGAAGACATTGGTCATGAAGACAGTGTGGATAGAAATGATGATGAAGTCCTTCCTCAAGTGCCGCTGCTGTCTCAAAAACCGGTATCATCACCTGCTCCCACGAGCAGTGAGCAAATTAGCATTGGTGGTCCCACGATGCCAATCACTCAAGATGAGTTCTGGGAAGAGCAACACCCCAACTCCCACTCCATGAAGTCATACCACGTACTCCACCCATTCATGTTACTACTCCAGTACTTGAGACTCCCCAAGCAACACCTGAAGACATTGAGAAGACTATGCCTTCCCCTCGTGCATCGCCCTTTCTAAGGCTTCGCAGAGGCCCAAGGCCATCTGTCTCCATGTCGAGTATTCCTGAAGAGGATGTGCATACCACCAGCTCAGTAGCACGTCAAGTGTTCCCTGACGCCATCCCCTCAGATACTGCGCATGGGTCTGAAGCCAAAGTGGCTGAAGACATTCTGGCTGCATCAGCCGATGAACATGAAGAAGAACAAGATGTTATTCCCCTTGTTGAAAATGTTGAGATTCCAGAAGTGTTCGTGTCTGACCCTCCAGTGAATGAAGCCAGTGATGCTGCTGCTGCCACACAAACTGAAGCCAATGATGCTATCATGGCTGAAGCCAATCCGCAGCCTAAAGCCACCCTTCAGATTGAAGCCAATGCCGCCACTGAAGATGCTCATCCATCCACCTCGGACGTTGCTGCTGCTCCATGAGTTCCACATACCATGACAAGGGCCATCAATCGTGAAGGTGATCTGATCAGCGTCAGGTGGCCAATTCTTACTCCTCCTGAAGCTCCTGGGCCCCAATATGATTATCACCTCGAGCAAAGGCCTCAGACACAGAAGCCAATGCCAAGAATGCCAAGGCTTCCAAGCGCTATCACCACTGAGCACTCCTTCAGCGTATTGAGCTTCAGAGAGCACAACACCTTCTTTGACGAGGCCAAGAACCCCTACAAGAAGCCCAAAATATCTTCGGATAGATTCTGGAGCCACCTGCAACGAAGCTATTACTCATGCATCTTATACAACCAGGACAGAATCTTCCCACACAAGCACCTGTGTTGTGATGTCATGTCTACTACATAACTTTATTCTTGTAGACTCGTGTTGGGCCTCCAAGCGCAGAGTTTTGCAGGACAGTAGCAAATTTCCCTCAGGTGGATGACCTAAGGTTTATCAATCCATGGGAGGCATAGGATGAAGATGGTCTCTCTCAAACAACCCTGCAACCAAATAACAAAGTGTCTCTTGTGTCCCCATTACACCCAATACAATGGCAAATTGTATAGGTGCACTAGTTCGGAGAAGAGATGGTGATAAAAGTGTAGTATGGATGGTAGAAATATATTTTTATAATCTGAATAAATAAAAACAACAAGGTAACTAGTAACAAAAGTGAGCAAAAACGGTATTGCAATGCTTGAAAACAAGGCCTAGGGTTCATACTTTCACTAGTGCAAAATCTCTCAACAATGATAACATAATTGGATCATATAAAAATCCCTTAACATGCAACAAAGAATCACTCCAAAGTTCCTATCGCGGAGAACATAAGATGAAATTGTTTGTAGGGTATGAAACCACCTCAAAGTTATTCTTTCCGATCAATCCATTGAGCTATTCCTATAAGTATCACAAACAGCCCTAGAGTTCGTACTAAAATAACACCATATGATACACATCAACCAACTCTAATGTCACCTAGATACTCCAATGTCACCACAAGTATCCGTGAGTTGATTATATGATATGCATCAAACAACTTCAGATTCATAATATTCAATCCAACACAAAGAACTTCAAAGCGTACCCCAAGATTTCTATCGGAGAAAGGAATATGAAAACGCGTATCAATCCCTATGCATATATTACCACCAATGTCACCATGGGAATCCGCAAGTTGATAACCGAAACATACATCAAGTGAATCAATAGAACATCCCATTGTCACCACGAATATCCCATCGCAAGACATACATCAAGTGCTCTCACATCTAAAAGATTCAATCAGACATAACAAAACCCCAAAGGAAAAGATTCAATTCATCACAAGAAGGTAGAGAGGGAAGAACACCATAAGATACAAATATATTAACAAAGCTTGCTGAACATCAAGATCGTGCCAAATCAAGAACACGAAAGAGAGATCAAACACATAGCTACTAGTACATACCCTCAGCCCCGAGGGTGAACTACTCCCTCCTCATTATGGTGGCCACCGGGACAATGAAGATGGCCTCCGGCGATGATTTCCCCCTCCAACAGGGTGCCAGAACAGGGTCCCGATTGAGTTTTCGTGGCTACAGAGGCTTGCGGCGGCAGAACTTCTCATCTAGGGTTCTTTCTGGCGATTTGGGTATTTATAGGAATTTTTGGCGTAGGTTTCACATCAAGGGGGTCCATGAGGCAGCGACAAGCTTGGTCGCCCCTCCCTGGGGGTAGGGCGCGCCTAGCAAGCTTGTCGTGTCCTCGTGGGTCTTCAGGTCCACAAAAAATCACCATAAATTTTCAGCCCATTCCAAGAAATTTTCTTTCTGCACAAAGAACGACACCATGGTAGTTCTCCTAAAAACAACGTCAGTCCGGGTTAGTTCTAATCAAATCATACCAAAACCATATAAAATTGTTGTAAATATGGCATGAATACTTCATAAATTATAGATACGTTGGATACGTATCAGCATCCCCAAGCTTAATTCCTGCTCGTCCTCGAGTTGGTAAATGATAAAAGAAATAATTTATGAAGTGTGAATGCTAGCATAGTGCATAAGTTTGATCAATGATAGTTCCAAACACTTTTTCTAGCATCATTATATATCATAAACAGTAGCTCATCTTATAAAACTTCTCATTATCAAGTAGCAAGCTATTCACATGTTAAATTATAGACCATAAAGTTTCTTGAAAACTAACAAACTATGTTCTCAGTCATCAAACAATTGCAATTCATCTTATTTTCAGGAAGGGTCTATGTAAGAGCTTTGATTTAGCAAATTCCACATACTCAACTATCATATAGTCTTCCATGATTGCTGACACTCAAAGCATATTTTTAGAACGAATAGCATCCATCGAACACAGAGAAAGATAAGGGCTTAATGTTTCGCTTCCCAACTTATTTATCATATAGATAATTGTCAACAATAATAATTCATGATCAAATATATTTGAATGGACATATATGCTTGGATCTTTCCCCACCACATGATACTGCCAACTAGAGAATAATTGACGTTGAAATGAGAAGGAATATTATTGCCTCTTGCATAAAAGTTAATACATAAAAGTAAAAGATAGGCCGTTCGCAGAGGGAAGCGGAGGTTGTCATGCGCTTTTTATTTTTGGATGTCCAAACCCTTAATGCAAAGGAACGTCACATTATATTTCCCTTTGTGATAGCAACCTTTATTATGCAGTCCGTCGCTTTTATTTCTTTACCATCACAAGTTCACACAACGCTTATTTTCCCTTACAATAAAAGATCATACATATTTAGGAGCAATTTTTATTGCTTTTTGCACCGATGACAACTTACTTGAAGGATCTTATTCAATCCATAGGTAGATATGGTGGACACTTATGGCAAGAAACTGGGTTTAAGGGTTTTTGGATGCACAAGTAGTATCTCTATTTAGTACGAACTTTTGGCTAGCAAAAGATCCTAAGCAAGCACCACATGTTGGAGGATCCATAACAATATAACTTCTATACAAATATACCCAAACATAACTCATTACGTTGTCTTTCTTGTCCAACTTCAAGTACTTTGCTCAAGTTTGAATATAATTAAATGGGCTCACAATCATAGAAGATGTCCAAGATAGTATATTTATATGTGAAATCTCTCTCCCTTCAATATTCTTTCATTAATTGTTCAAGTGACCAATGTTGTGTTTGCTAACTTTCAATAAATTTTACCACCTATACTTCTTATATGTGAAGTCATCACTCCCCATGGGATAAGCATATGAAACATATATAATTTCAGATTTATGATATTCAATTCATTCAACCATTTACTCATAGGATATAGGTGAAGCACGAGAGTAAATGACAAGCTACTCCAAAAAGATATAAGTGAAGATCAATGAGTAGTCAAATAAATAGGTAGCTATGTGAAGACTCTCTCTCATAAAAAAAATTAGATCTTAATTATTTTATTCAAACATCAAGCAAAACAAAATAAAATTACATTCCAAGGGTAGCACATATCATGTGAAGAAGCAAAAACTTAGGCTCAACCAAAACTGACCAATCATTGTTGAAGAAGAAAGGTGGGATGCCAACCGGGGCATCCCCAAGCTTAGATGCTTGAGACTTCTTGAAATATTAACTAGGGATGCCTTGGGCATCCCCAAGCTTGTGCTCTTGTGTCTCCTTAATTCCTCTCATATCACGGTTTCCCTAATTCTTAAAAACTTCATCCACACAAAACTTGACAAGAACCCGTGAGATAAGTTAGTATAAATCAATGCAAAACCTTATCATTATATACTGTAGAAAATCACTAAAATTATAATTTGACATTGCATACTAAATTCCTCATCATATTTGACACTCCTATCCTCAAATAGAATCATTAAACAAGCAAACATATGCAAACAATGCAATCATAACAGCAATCTGTCTAAACAGAACAGTCTGTAAAGGATTAAGGAAGATTAAAACTTATTTAACTAAAAAAATTCTAAAAATTTACCACACTGTAGAAAATTTATCATAGCTCATTGTATCAAAATTTCAACATTTTATCACATACTGACTTTCCCGTAGAATTTACGCAATAGCGTGCAACTTTCTGTTTTGAAACAACAACTCATATACTTGCAAACTAAGCATGGTGAAGGCTATCCTTGACATTTTTACTGAAAGAAAAGATACAAAACCTTATTATAAATAACATCAAGCAAATCTCAACAAAATAAAATGGCGCTCCAAGCAAACACATATCATGTGATGAATAAAAATATAGCTCAAAGTAAGGTTACCGATAATGTTGGAGACGAAAGAGGAGATGCCTTTCGGGGCATCCCCAAGCATAGTTGCTTGGGTATTCCTTGAATATTACCTTGGGTTGCCTTGGGAATCCCCAAGCTTAGGGTCTTGCCACTACTTATTCTCCTCATATCGACATCTCCCCCAAAACTTGAAAACTTCAATCACAGAAAACTTAATGGAACTTTGTGAGAAGGGTTAGTATGATAAAACATATCATTCACTTGGGTACTGTCAAAGACAAGATTCATAATTTTTCTCACACAAGGCCTACTGTACCCTACAATTTCTACAATTTATATTGACCAATATAAGCCATAGAAACTATAAAACAAGAAAACTATGGATTGAAAATAGAATCTGTCAAAAATAGAAGAGTCTGTTAAGATCTGAATAAACACCATACTTCTGCAACTGCACAAATTCTGAAAAAATAGGAAAACGTAGAATTTCTTTGTATGAATCATGTGTAAAAATTTCAGATCAAAATCACGTTCCAGTGAATTTAAAAAATTCTGCTACTGGGCACAAAAGTTTCTGTTTTTTCACAGAATCAAGTCAACTATCATCTACACTATCTCAAAGACTTTACTTGGCACTTTATTGAAACAAAGGCTACAAAACATTATTACTACAGTAGCTTAATCATGTCAACACACAAAAACAGTAGGTATAAATATTGGGTTGTCTCCCAACAAGCACTTTTCTTTAATGCCTTTTAGCTAGGCATGATGATTTCAATGATGCTCGCATAGAAGTAAAGAATTGAAACACAAAGAGAGCATCATGAATCACATGGAAAGCACATTTAAGCCTAACATACTTCCTATGCATAGGTATTTTGTGAGCAAACAACTTATGGGAACAAGAATCAACTAGCATAGGAAGGCAAATCAAGCAAAACTTCAAAACCTTCAACATAAAGAGAGGAAACTTGATGTTGAAATATATATGAGCATATCTTCCCCTCTCATAATAATTTTCAGTAGCATCATGAATGAATTCAACAATATAACTATCACGCAAATCATTATTTTCATGATCTACAAGCATAGAATTTTTATTACTCCCCACGTAAGCAAATTTATTCTCATTCATAGTAGTGGGAGCAAACTCAACAAAATAACTATCATGTGACACTTGATTGGCATAATCCAATTGAAAATTATAATCATGATGACAAGTTTCATGGTTATCATTATTCTTTATAGCATACATGTCATCACCATAGATAGCAACTTTGTTGTTATAATCAATTGGAACCTCTTCTGAAATAGTGGAATCATCATTAAATAAAGTCATGACCTCTCCAAATCCACTTTTATCAATATTGTAAAAAGATTCAACACCATCCAAAATAGTGGGATCATTATTACATAAAGTTGACACTCTTCCAAACCCACTTTCATAAATATAATCATCATAAATAGGAGGCATGCTTTCATCACTTGTGGGGCTAAAAAGATCATCTTCATCAAACATAGCATCCCCAAGCTTATGGCTTTGCATATCATTAGCATCATGGATATTCAAAGAATTCATACTAGCAACATTGCAATCATACTTATTATTCAAGGAGTTTATGCCTAACATTTTATTGACTTCTTCTTCTAACACTTTGGCACAATTTTCTGATCCATCATTTTCAAGAAAGACATGATAAAGATGAATAATATGAGGCAACCTCAATTCCATTTTTTTCTCTTTTTTCTTTTATAAACCAAACTAGTGATAAACAAGAAACTAAAAGATTCAATTGCAAGATCTAAAGATAAACCTTCAAGCACTCACCTCCCCGGCAACGGCGCCAGAAAAGAGCTTCATGTCTACTACACAACTTTATTCTTGTAGACTCGTGTTGGGCCTCCAAGCGCAGAGTTTTGTAGCACAGTAGCAAAATTTCCTCAAGTGGATGACCTAAGGTTTATCAATCCGTGGGAGGTGTAGGATGAAGATGGTCTCTCTCAAACAACCCTGCAACCAAATAACAAAGAGTCTCTTGTGTCCCCAACACACCCAATACAATGGCAAATTGTATAGGTGCACTAATTCGGAGAAGAGATGGTGATAAAAGTGTAGTATGGATGGTAGAAATATATTTTTATAATCTGAATAAATAAAAACAGCAAGGTAACTAGTAACAAAAGTGAGCAAAAACGGTATTGCAATGCTTGAAAACAAGGCCTAGGGTTCATACTTTCACTAGTGCAAAATCTCTCAACAATGATAACATAATTGGATCATATAAAAATCCCTTAATGTGCAACAAAGAATCACTCCAAAGTTCCTATCGCGGAGAACATAAGATGAAATTGTTTGTAGGGTATGAAACCACCTCAAAGTTATTCTTTCCGATCAATCCATTGAGCTATTCCTATAAGTGTCACAAACAACCCTAGAGTTCATACTAAAATAACACCATATGATACACATCAACCAACTCTAATGTCACCTAGATACTCCAATGTCACCACAAGTATCCGTGAGTTGATTATATGATATGCATCAAACAACTTCAGATTCATAATATTCAATCCAACACAAAGAACTTCAAAGAGTACCCCAAGATTTCTATCGGAGAAAGGAATATGAAAACGCGTATCAATCCCTATGCATAGATTACCACCAATGTCACCATGGGAATCCGCAAGTTGATAACCGAAACATACATCAAGTGAATCAATAGAACATCCCATTGTCACCACGGATATCCCATCGCAAGACATACATCAAGTGCTCTCACATCTAAAAGATTCAATCAGACATAACAAAACCCCAAAGGAAAAGATTCAATTCATCACAAGAAGGTAGAGAGGGAAGAACACCATACGATACAAATATATTAACAAAGCTTGCTGAACATCAAGATCGTGCCAAATCAAGAACACGAGAGAGAGATCAAACACATAGCTACTAATACATACCCTCAGCCCCGAGGGTGAACTACTCCCTCCTCATTATGGTGGCCACCGGGACGATGAAGATGGCCTCCGGTGATGATTTCCCCCTCCGGCAGGGTGCCGGAACAGTGTCCCAATTGAGTTTTCATGGCTACAGAGACTTGCGGCAGCGAAACTTCTCATCTAGGGTTCTTTCTGGCGATTTGGGTATTTATAGGAATTTTTGGCGTAGGTTTCACATCAAGGGGGTCCACGAGGCAGCGACAAGCTTGGTCACCCCTCCCTGCGGGGTAAGGCACACCTAGAGAGCTTGTCGTGTCCTCGTGAGTCTTCTGGTCCACAAAAAATCACTGTAAATTTTCAGCCCATTCCAAGAACTTTTATTTCTGCACAAAGAACGACAACATGGTAGTTCTCTTGAAAACAGCATCAGTCCGGGTTAGTTCTAATCAAATCATACCAAAACCATATAAAATTGTTGTAAACATGGCATGAATACTTCATAAATTATAGATACATTGTATACGTATCATGATGCCATGGCTGGTCTGCCATGCCTGGAAGAAGCCCTTGACTGCTTTCGTGATGTTGGTTTGCTTCCTTTTGTCGTTGACAAGGAGCACTAGAATGAAGAGCTTTTGCTTCAATTTTATGCCACATTATATATCGCAGGCTACAACAGGGATCCGAAGACTTGGGTCCTTGAGTGGATGACAGGTGACGTGCATCATGAAACTAGAGCTCAGGACATCATTGAGCTTAGTTCCCTGCTCACTCCTGGTGATCTTTATGAGCCAGGTTGTCAGCTGTATGAGAAGGAACTTGAAAGCATCTTCCAGAAGCCAGAGCCAAATATGAGCCAAATGTTGAGCATGATGAAGCCATTGCCTGCAGATGCCGAGTACCCCACACAATTCTATGTCAATGACCTCGAGTATTTGCCTCGCACCATCTACCACATTGTGCGGCATACTCTGTGGCCAAGCAAAGGGCACTCCTTACATGCAACGATTGAAGGCACCATGAATACATTGGTATTCTACATTCTCAATGGCATCCGCTTCAACACTCATGATTTCTTCATCAGGCAGTTGGCAGCTTCAGGCATTGATCTATTTGGCCTCAAGTTCTATGCACCATGGATTATGCGGCTGATTAAGCTTTGCTCAACTATTAACTACCAAGCTTCAACGCGCAATCATGTTGTCTTCCTGCCTGAAGTGGATATGTCTCACGAAGCCATCTACCCCGAGCCTGCTAAAGCACCAGTCCGTGAAGACAATGCTACCTTTCAAAGCTTCTCAGCACCTCTTGAAGCCGTTCATGTGCCCAATACTGTTGCTGCTGGTCCACTTGTCAGTCAGCTTCATCTGCCGCATCATGCTAACACAGATGCAACCACTAGTCAAGTTCCTCAAAGACCTCAGAAGCGTGCTCGTGTCCTCAATGACAGAGAACTTCTTGTTTCTCTACATCAGAAGCATGATAGGTATCATGACTGGATGAAGCGTCAGATGCAAAGTCTTCTTGTGGATGTCAATCGTATTCGCAACCTCTCCACCAAGAACTCATTTGTTGCACATGAAGCCTGTCGGCGTGCTTGGAAGAGCCTCAATCTGCTCTGTTTTGAAGATGAACTCACTGCAGATGGCTTCACAGAAAGATTCAAATTCGACTCCAAGCCTCCTGAATTAGCTAAGTGGCATCCTACCCCTTCCATTGAAGATTCTGATTACTCATCATCCACTCCAACTGTCATTGCGCGCGTCATTGATGAGGAGGACGACGCTACTTCCCCTGCGATGGCTTCACTACACCAAGATACTACATCAGGCCCTTCTTCTCCGCCCAACTCCACCGTCGACCCGGCTGCCCCAACATCTTCACTAACACCTCCGGGGAATGCTTAGACACCCTATGTCTTCATTCCTTTTTGGTTATTCAATGACAAAAGGGGGAGAAACATATGGGTTGATAGTCTTCAAGCGGGTCTATATGGGTCGGGTGCCTTTTTTTTGCTAAGTCATGCAACTCTCGTTTGTGAACTGTTGGTTTTTGAGTTGTAACACTTAAGTCCAGATGGGACATCTGCTACACTTTCTGCTATTTTAACTGCGTTGTTGAATTTCTATCTTATGCGCATGAAATCATTCTGTAGATGCCCATTTATCATTGTGCATATCATTATCTTCAATACATTTTTGTATGCACTCTGATTTGACTTCGTGAAAAGAAGGAGACCTCCACAAAACAAAACCTGCAATGTGCATTTGCATTAAAAGGCAAATTACTTATATGCACATCTTCAGGGGGAGCCCTTTCAACTTCATGAAGCCAATGACCACGTTCTTTAACTTTCACATATTTTTATCCACGTTGAAAACTTCAACCAGTTTGTTATCAATCACCAAAAAGGGGGAGATTGTAAGGCATGCCACCCCTAGTTGGTTTTGGAGTATTGATGACAAATGTGGTTGAGGGACTGTCGCGGTGGAACACGATCACCTATGGGGCCATCAGCCCCTTGTGGTTCGGCAAGGGGGAAGGTCACATTGCACAAAGAGCAGAAGCCATGAAACAACACGACAGAGGTGACGCTGGTGGTTTTTACACAGGTTCGGGCCGCTGGGAAGCGTAAAACCCTACTCCTGCTTTGGTGGATTGAGGGAAGGACCGTGATGAACACGCAGCGCTTGATACGTCTCCAACGTATCTATAATTTATGAAGTATTCATGCCATGTTTACAATAATTTTATATGATTTTGGTATGATTTGATTAGAACTAACCCGAACTGACGCTGTTTTCAGCAGAACTACCGTGGTGTCATTTTTTGTGCAGAAATAAAAGTTCTCGGAATGGGCTGAAAATTTACGGTGATTTTTTATGAACCAAAAGAGACCCCCGAAGCACAAGAGTTGGGCCAGAAGAGTCCCGAGGCAACCACAAGGGTGGGGGGCGCGCCCACCCCCCTAGGGCGTGCCCCCCTGGCTTGTCGCTGCCTCGTGGACCCCCTTGACGTGAGACCGACGCCAAAAATTCCTATAAATACCAAAACCCCCGAAAAGAAAACTAGATCGGAAGTTCCGCCGCCGCAAGCCTCTGTAGCCACGAAAAACCAATCGGGAGCCCGTTCCGGCACACTGCCGGAGGGGGAAACCATCACCGGTGGCCATCTTCATCATCCCGGTGGTCTCCATGACGAGGAGGGAGTAGTTCACCCTCGGGGGTGAGGGTATGTACCACTAGCTATGTGTTTGATCTCTCTCTCGTGTTCTTGATTTGGCACGATCTTGACGTATCGCGAGCTTTGTTATTATAGTTGGATCATATGGTGTTTCTTCCCTCTCTATCTCTTGTTGTGATGAATTGAGTCTTGCTCTTTGAGGTTTCGCTATGTTGGATTGAGTATTGGATTTGAGAACACATTATGTATGTCTTGCGATGGGCTATCTGTGGTGGCGATGGGATGTTCTATTGATTCACTTGATGTATGTTTTGGCACTCAACTCGCGGATTCCCGAGGTGACATTGGGGTAATCTATGCATAAGGGCTGATGCATGTTTTTGTCCTACGTTCTCCGATAGAAACTTTGGAGTGATTCTTTGTTGCACGTTCAGGGATTGTTATGTGATCCAATTATGTTACCATTGTTGAGAGAATTTGCACTAGTGAAAGTTTGAACCCTAGGCCTTGTTTTCAAGCATTGCAATACCATTTTTGCTCACTTTTGTCACTTGCTACCTTGCTGTTTTTATATTTTCAGATTACAAAAACCTATATCTACCATCCATATTACACTTGTATCACCATCTCTTCGCCGAACTAGTGCACCTATACAATTTACCATTGTATTGGGTGTGTTGGGGACACAAGGGACTCTTTGTTATTTGGTTGCAAGGTTGTTTGAGAGAGACCATCTTCATCCTACGCCTCCCACGGATTGATAAACCTTAGGTCATCCACTTGAGGGAAATTTGCTACTGTCCTACAAAACTCTGCGCTTGGAGGCCCAACACGAGTCTACAAGAAGAAGGTTGCGTAGTAAACATCAGCGCTCAAGCCCAGCAAGGTCGCCTCGGGGAGAGCAGCTACACGCGTATGAGTACACAAGGGCCTGAATCCTTTTTTAGGTTGCCATGGCCCTCCTTTTGTAGGCTAAGGGGTAACCATAGTGGCAAAACAGTCATTATCTAGTGATTAGATAGCCAACGGTGCTATCATACCTAACTCTGGCAGTTAGGACAAAGTGCATTAAATGCACTGCTAGGTGTCACGCTCAGGATGTAGCTCGGCAAGCCTATCGCGCCGCTTAGTCATCTTCTACCTGTCTTCTTGACACGCCACTGGACGGGTGTCATATAGAGGCAATCTTCCTTCCAAATGGCTGCCACGTGCCAAATGACGGCCACTTAATCACCTGGGGGCTCGACACCGCACTGATAGATGAGTTGCGTTGTGGTGCGGTGGAGCGGTGGAGTCTTGGCGGGGAGTTTTGCCTTCAGCGGCCCGGCAAGCCTGCCAGAGAAACATTGGATTCGTCCTTGGGGCGGCCTCGACCTGACCAGGCTCGCCTGCCCGGTAAGGGAGGCTTTCCCTTAGTGATATCTTGCTGTTTTGGCTTGTCTTGGTCTTCTTGATCTGCCCTTTGATCCCTCAAAGAGCTTTTTATCTGGCTTGGTTTTGACTTGGATGCTTGGTGAAGTTTGCTTCCTTGTCGAGCTTTGGCTGCCGGGGTCGGAGGCTCACTGTCTGTGCACCAGTCAGGTGAGACATACACCCCTGTTTGTGTAACCCGACAGAAGCCCCCGGGCCTGAGCCATACGTGTCGCGGGGCACGTTGGGTTAGGCCCCAAACGGTGCGCGGACACGTGTTGAAAAAGTGTTGCACCTGCAGTGGTTGTCATAATGAGGAGTCAATCCAACGTCCACTCCGCGTATTTACCGCAAGTCGTGGGATCGTGGGACTGTAGCAGTTAATGGGTAGTGCACCTGAAAATGGTAACTTCCTGAGAGAAGGATAGCGAAGAGCCCCCCCCCCCCCCCCCGCGCGTGCGTCTGTTTCTCAAATAAAAGAGAAAACGCGAAGGGGCGCTGCTCATTCGCATCTTTCGCCCCTTCATCATCTTCTTCCTCAAGCCAAGCAACTGATCCCAAGCCAACACCCGCCTCCATTGTTCTTCCAACTCTTCCGTTCCTCAACCGATCCCGAAGGATGGTGAAGAAAGCCACCACCGCGAGGGGGAAGCGGGCGACCACCGCAAAGGAGACCGCAGCAGAGGGGAAGAAGAAGAGGGCGGCGGAGCTGGACAAGAAGCGGCAGGAAGACGTGCTCTTCTTCCCTTCGAGCTTGGACAGGAATGCCTTGGTCATGAAGTATGCATACATGTGGGGGAGGGAAGTCCCGAAGGGGCATGGAGCGCCCGTGGTCCTGCCAAAGGGGGACGAGGCTCTGCCGGACTTGTACCACTTCTTCTGCGCGTACTTCCTCTGCGGCCTCTCCTCCCCCTTCTCAGATTTCTTCGAGGCGATGATGATGGTGTACGGATTCCACCTTCTGGATTTCACGCCCAATGCAATGGCGTGCATGGCGATCTTCGCTCATTTGTGCGAGAATTTCGTCGGAGTGGCCCCCAATGTGGATTTGTTCACGCACTTCTTCGTCCCGCGAGTTGAAGATAAAACCCATCGCTCAGGGAATATAAGTTGGATTCCTCGAGGGAAGGAGATCTGGGATTACCTCCCCGGCCAGCAGCGTGGCAGATGGGAGGAGTGGAGGGCAGACTGGTGCTGGATACATGATGCGGATGCCCCGGAGTACTGCAGGGCACGGATGGAGTGCATCATGCGTGGCAGCGAATGGGGCAAACCAGGCCTCATTGATGACAGGCTTCCCCCGGTGCTGAACAGGATCGCCCGTCTCAAAGCTGTTGGGCTGACCATCGAACATGTGGGGGCTGATTTCCTCCTGCGCCGTATCGCACCGCTGCAGAAGAGAGACATATGTGCTTGGGAGTGCGGAGATGCTGCTGACAGGATGCGCCTGTACCCAGGCCTCGCCAACAACCTGTCGGTATACGACCATGGCTGGCTGTGCGAGCAGCTATTCGGCAGCCTTGGGCCATTCCGCCTGCCGGGAAGGGTCGTCCCACTGCATATCAATTCTGCCAGGGACCAAATTCTGAAGTGGATGCCTCACTGCAATGCTTACGGTGTTGAGGCCGATTGGCGAATGCCTGAGTTGGATGCAGAGATCGAGTGGGTATCCAGCCTGGAAGAAAGGGCTACCAGGGTGGAGGGTAATATGTACAAGCGCACCTCCACGGTAGATGTAGAATTTATTAGGAGGCGAATTGAAGAAGACAAAGTGTTCCGGGCTGCCGGGAAGGCGAGGCCTAGAGAAGAGGAGGAGGTGGAGGAAGAAGTGGAGGCCGAAGGTGAAGGCTCTTCATATGAAAAGAGTGAAGAGCACGCCGCGGAAGAGGTTGCCGGGATCGATGTTGCCGGGTCTGAAATTCTTCAGGCCGTGGCAGCAGAGCCCAAGGAGGAGGCGGGGCCGAAGAAGCAGAGCAGCCTGAGGAGGAGTGGCTTGCCGCGGGCCCGCAAGCTCCAGAGCCGGACCTGGACCAGCGACCTCGTAAGCGGGCCAGCCGAAGGGTAGCGGCCCCTGGTCCTGTGCCAGCCACCAAGAGGATGAAGAAGATTGCCTCCAAGAGCGACAAGCCAGATGTGGTACGTCGTCATTCCTCCCGTCTTTCTGAGGCAAAAACCCCTCCTACCAAGCGACAAACGGTCACCGGGGTTGATCCCAGTCCACAGTCAAGTTCAGCTTCCTCACGTAGCTCAACCCTGGTGGAGCCCCTGGTCCCACCCAAGAGCTCAAAGTTGCGGGGAAGCTCTGTTCCTCCGACCCTGAAGTGGAGCAGGGCGACCCCGCCACCCATGGGATACGCGCTGGGCTCCATGCTCATCGATCCAGAGTAAGGAGATTACTGACATTTCTTGCTTGAGAAAAATATTTACTTGACACTTGCTTATCTCAATCTTGCTTGCTGACTTGTCAGAGACGAAGAACCCCTCATCCACCGGGCCAAGCGAACCAAACAGGTGGCGTCGCCGGAGCCTTTGGCGGGCACGGGCCTGGCGGGAGATAGCACAGAAGATCCCGTGCCTAGCCCCCGGTCTAGCCCCTAGCGTGATAGCATGGAGCAAGTTTCGCCCGCCAGGAGGGACGCGGCAGAACATGCTTCATCCCTCGCCAAGGAAGGAGAGGAGACCCACCAGGGTGGGGCCCACCATGAGGGGTCAACCCCACCCCAAGTCCAAGCGGAGAAGTCATCAGCAAGGGCCTCTACCGAGGGGTCGACCCACACCAAAGTGATGGCCACTGGGGGAGTGGATACGGGCCGCATCCCGGCAACTGATGTTGCCGGGGAAACTGATATCCTTCCGCAGCAAACAACACCAGGTAATGTGCTTGTTCTTGTGTCTTTTCGTTTGAACTGCTTTGCTTCCAAGTTTCACGATTCAACGGATCGTAGCATCTCCTTATCATTGCTTTGATGTCTACGTCTACAGCCCTGATGGCCAAGGAACCCGAGTTGCTGGAAGAGGTGGCCAGCATCGGGAAAGATGCTGCCGAGGAGGCCACCAGGATCGCTGCCACGGAAAGCCAAGGTCAGGCTACCGGGGCCATACAAGAATTCCCCGGAGGGACGGAGAAAGCCCCCGGCAGCACGCCTGGCCGGGACATAGTCGTGGAGGAGAAGATCCCTCTGCAAACTATGGGACCCCTTCCTTTGTTTGGCATGTTGGCTGGAGTCCCACAGCCATCCTCAAGCAAACTGGCGCTGGTCCTTGCAAATCCAGTGCCTCTTGGCACCGTTGTCACAGCAAGCTGAAGAGACTGATGATTCTGTCGGTGCAGCCATGGACCTGTCCTTCCTGGAGTCCATGGCAATAGGTATCAAGGATATGCAGAGCAGATACAACTTGAAGTGGCAGGCGATCAAGAAGCAGTGCGACTCTGCTAGTCTCATGGATTAGAAGCTGAGGGACAAGGGCAGCGAACTACGTGAGTGGCACAGCAAACAGTTTCATTCCCTTCGGCGGCAATAGGAGGTGATAACCATGGCCAAGGAGGTTGTCGGTGCCTGGGAGGTCTGCTTGGCGGAGCGCGAAGCGCTTCTGAACGCCAAGGAGAAAGACATCTCTTCCCGGGAAGGGAACCTTGAGGCCATCGTCTGCAACAAGGATGGTGAACTGGAGGCTCTTGTCCAGCAGCGCACCAAAGACCTGGAGGACAAGCACAAGGCGGCTCTTGACATGCTCACCCTCAACTCTGCTGCCCAGCTGAAGAAGATTGCCAATGAACTTGCCGCCGCATCTACTGCCAAGGCTGATCTTGGTCAACAGGTGGCCAAGCTGACCGAGGACCTTGCCGGGAGTGCCAAGGAAATCATGGCTCTCAAAGAGGAAGCGCAGAAAGCAGAAACCCTTCTGAAGGAGGTGCAATCGCAGCTTTCCTCCAAGAGCCAGGACCTCGACACTGCCAATGGCACCATTACTGACATGAAGGCGAGGCTTGGCACCTTAGAGAGTGAGATTGAGTCTGCCGGAGTTCGTGAGCAGCTATTGATGAAGGACTTGGACAACGCGAGAACCCTCCAAAGGGATGCGGAGGACAAGTTGCAAAACCAAGTTGAGCAGCGCGACCTCTGGATCAAAAGCCTGGTCAACATCGCCGAGCGCATCACTGCCCATATCTCAAAGATGGACATGAAGAGCTGGGCTTTCTCCATCAACAACCATGAAGTTCCAAGCGCCAAGCTGACGCTCTTCTTCGATGGCTTGATCGAAGGGCTGAAGACATATGAGGATGAAAGGGCCGCTTGTTTTGCAAGCGAGTCCCGGAAGCTTGCCCGTGATGCTCTCTTCATGGTTTTGAGCAACCTTGCTTATCGTCACCCAGACCTTGATCTTGTCGATGGCTTCAGGAGGCTGCTGCCGGGCGCCAACGTTTCTGCCGCTGAGGAGAAGGCTGGTCCCTTTGCTGACAAGGTTCTCTCCGTCCCCAGGGTTCTCGGAGGCCGACAAGCTCAGCCTTAAACTATTTTCATTGCCATGGTGCCCTGCAACAAAAACAATCATGTGTCCTGTGCTTAGGCCCCGTATTATTTCTGATTTCGCACTCGTTGAACTGATGTTTAAATATGTCGACACACGCTACCCCTCTTTTGTTTACCCATTGATGTTCATATGGTTAGTTTCTTTTGCGTACTTCGGTTGCCCGCCAGTAACATACTACCGCGATTGCTACGAGGAATAGGTCCTTAGCATTCAGCTGGCGAGGATATGCCCCGGCAGGTTTTTCCTTATCTGTCTCCGACACAGCCACCCACCTTGTTGAGCAGGCTCAAAACAAAGTAGGGGCGCAGTCAAATACAGCGAGGTACCATCATACGAATAGGCTTGTCATACGAAACTCCTGGGTGTCCAAGGGATAACGACGTAAAAACTCTGGAGAAAAAGCCGATGATCGTGTTGACTTAGCTTTTGTTCATGCTTCTCTCCTTCATCTCCACTTGCGATTGTTCCTCTCGTTCAGGTATCCACCCTTGTTCTGAAAAAGACAACGAACAAGAAGGCGCACAAGGGGTAGACTTGGCATTTTATTAGATATGCGTCCGCCCCGGCAAGAGCCAGCGGGGCTTATTTAAATGCTTGCAGCTGACGAGGTATGGTAGAAAAGAAGGGTCGGCTCCTCTCTCCCCTCCCTCACATTTGTCAATGATCCCATGGCAGCGGGTACAAAGGCCACGCTGATGTGGAAGGCCTTTTGCCGGAGCGCGCTTGCCGGGGCGTCGACCAGCGGATTCGCACCAATGTTCCACTCAGGATTTACCCCTGGCAGGATAAATGCTGCACCGAGTTCCTCGTGGGCTCATCGACGCTGACGATGCCGCCGCTGCATGGGTCGACCATTGATGAGTGGGAAGGGAAGAAGGGGCCGTCTGCGTACCATTCCTCTCCTTTGCCCAAATAATACCTTTCGGCATCGAATATGCCTGTTATGAGTTTGCAAGGAGGGCGACGTCGCCGCTCGCCTTGCTTCTATTTCTGGATGCAGGTAGCAGGGTAGGTACGCCACTCGAGCTGCCTGCAGTTGTCGCATCTCCATCGCCTTCTGCTCCCATCATCGTCATGATTGTGGCGGCGATGGGCGACGAAATCTGGATAGGGCCAAGCGAGGAAGCAACGTCGTCCTTATTCTCCGTAGCCGCTGACGAAGAGGGGATTCACGGAGATGATGATGTAGCCTGACGCGTTGCCCACAACATCGGGTTCGCGGAAGCGCCACCCCCCTACCTGGCGCGCCAAAGATGTCACGATGGAACACGATCACCTATGGGGCCATCAGCCCCTTGTGGTTCGGCAAGGGGGAAGGTCACGTTGCACAAAGAGCAGAAGCCATGAAACAATATGACAGATGTGACGCTGGTGATTTTTACCCAGGTTCGGGCCGCTGGGAAGCGTAAAACCCTACTCCTGCTTTGGTGGATTGAGGGAAGGACCGCAATGAACACGCAGCGCTCAAGCCTGGCAAGGTCGCCTCGGGGAGACCAGCTACGCGCGTATGAGTACACAAGGGTCCGAATCCTTTTTAGGTTGCCATGGCCCTCCTTTTATAGGCTACGGGGTATCCATAGTGGCAAAACAGTCATTATCTAGTGATTAGATAGCCAACAGTGCTATCATACCTAACTTTGGCAGTTAGGACAAAGTGCATTAAATGCACTGCTAGGTGTCATGCTAAGGATGCAGCCCGGCAAGCCTGCCGCGCCACTTAGTCATCTTCTACCTGTCTGCTTGACACGCCTCTGGACGGGTGTCATATAGAGGTAATCTTCCTTCCAAATGGCTGCCACGTGCCAAATGACAGCCACTTAATCACCTGGGGGCTCGACACCGTACTGATAGATGACTTGCGTTGTGGTGCTGTAGAGCGGTGGAGTCTTGGCGGGGAGGTTTGCCTTCAGCGGCCCCGGCAAGCCTGCCGGTGAAACATTGGATTCGTCCTTGGGGCGGCCTTGACCTGACCAGGCTCGCCTGCCCGGTAAGGGAGGCTTTCCCTTAGTGATATCTTGTTGTTTTGGCTTGTCTTAGTCTTCTTGATCCGCCCTTTGATCCCTCAAAGTGCTTTTTATCTGGCTTGGTTTTGACTTGGATGCTTGGTGAAGTTTGCTTCCTTGTCGAGCTTTGGCTGCTGGGGTCAGAGGCTCACTGTTCGTGCACCAGTCAGGGGAGACATACGCCCCTGTTTGTGTACCCCGACAGGGACTAATGTGTTTGTGAGATTCATAGGAGAACACGGGTAGAAGTCCCTCATTGATTCGGTTTACCTATCAGAGATGACCCCTAAAAATGTATGAGGACATTGAAGACAATGGTGGTTTGTGAAGACATTCACGTCGAAGATAATGACCTGTGAAGACATTCACTTGAAGACAATGAAGTGCGAAGACGTAGTTTCTTTCATAGTTTCATTTTCTTCATTCTTGAGTCATAGAAACCACCGAACTGTTAAGTGGGGTCCAAGTGAACAAAGTCATAATACTGACGTGATGCTCAACCCAAATCCTATGTCTACGAGTGAAGACAAATGAGAGAAAATCTTATCCAGTGTTGGATAAGTCAGCTTTACTTGTAGCTCAATTCAAGCTGCCACGTGTGTCTGGAATCCGACCGTTGGACACGTGTCAGTCCCTTAGTGACCCAGGGTCATTTCAGACATATCATGTTGGGTTGCCTCCTGGCTATAAATAGCCCACCCCCTACACCATAAATTGGTGGCTGCTCAGAGTTAGTGCATGGCTTTTCTCATTTGAGAGCAACCCACCTCTGAAGCCTTTGAGAGAGAATCCTTGCAAGGAGAAAACCCAAAACACCCAAAGCCCAAAGAGTTTTGGCATCACTGAAGTCTTTCTGTCCGCGTGATCTAAAGACTTATTACACTTGAAGACTGTGTATCTTCCAGTCGGTTATGCGTCGCGTACTGAGGATCCAAGAGTCATTGTGGATCACCGGTGAACGAAGTCTGTGAAGGTTTGGAAGTCTACCTTGAAGACTTACCAGAGTGATTGGGCGAGGACTAAGTGACCTTAGCTCAAGGGGAATAAGGTGAAGATGTGGTCTTTTGAGTTCAATCTCAGCCTCCCTAACCAGATATATAATTGTCACAGCAACTAGAACTGGTCTACCAAATCCTTGTTTTCACCAAGCTACTGGTTCTATCTTCTCACTCCTTTACTTTCAGTTCTGTCTCGTGAAGTCATTGCTTGCCTGCTCTGTTTGACTTCATTGTGTGAAGACATTCTCTCTGATTGCATATTTGGCTTCATACTGTCTTCCCATTATGATCCTATCTACCTAGCTGCTATTTGTCTTCATGCTCATTCTGTACTAATTCCTTGACTATGGCATGTCTAGTGTAGTTTATCTTCCGCTGCATACTGTGTAGGTGTTATTTGGTTGTCAGTCTTCGAAGACATTGCTTGTCTTGAAGACTTTCATGAAAATCGCCTATTCACCCACCCTCTAGTCGATAACTAGCACTTTCAGCTGCTGAGGAACTAGTTGGAGCAGTTTCATCAGGCGTGACTGATGCAATCACCCTGGCAGATTCTTTAGGCACGACACTTTCAGTCCCCCTCGGAATTTCTTCAGGTGCAACATTGTCCGTTGCCCTTTCAGTTTCTTCAGACACAACATCTTCAGTTGCCCTGGCAGTTTGCTCAGTAGTCGAAGGTGCAGTCTCACTGGCCTGTGTGGTTGGAGGTGGAGCTGATGAACTGGATGTTGGTGCTGTGCCAAACTTGGCAGCTTCACGCTTGTTATGGTCTTCAACCAACTTGGTTGAGGTAGTAATGAATCGTTCTTTGACACCACAGCAATTATTGGCCTGTCTTTCATACTCTTCAGACAGCTGATGAACTGTTGAGGAGATATTGAAAGCATATTCTTCCTCGGCTCCTTCTCTTTTTGCACTTTCTGTTTGTGTACCATCTTAGCTTGTGCAATCTTGTATTTCTCATTCAATATGAATGAAGAAATCATATGGCTTGGGCCTGGAGGCAGGTTGAGTTCGTCAAAAGGTGTGTCTGGGTTTGTGCACCAGATATCAATGAAATCGAGCAATTTCTTCTGGGTTTGTGCCTGCTCTTGTTTTCTTCCATGGAATTCAGCAAGCTCATCGTCGTCAGCGAGCCCGTGTTCATCACTGTGAGGCACTACGGCCTTGCTCTTGGGACTTGGCCCAGCTCCACGGCCAGCAATTGCTTTTTTTTGCTTCAGCTTGGGTGTTGAGGACATTGGTTGCCCACTAGCTGAGGCACTTGATGCAGCAATTGAGGCTATTGAAAAGCCGTCGGTGCGCTGGCAAGATGCGAGCGTGACCGGTGTTGAAGCTCTTGCTGCTGCCATTGAGGAACTTGATGAAGGTGGAGGCACTGAAGATTTTGAAACCTTTGGTGCTGAAGCCTTTGCAGTTTTTGGCTGGGCCACTGAGGGCATTGGAACAGTCAGCCTTGGCTTATGTGCAGGCTTCTTTTGCATAGCCTTCTTTGGAGGACTTGCACTCCCACTGGCACTGGCTTCAGCTGAAGCATTTGAGGCACGGTTGAATTCTTCACCCCTTCGGACACTTGTGGGATCATCCTTTTGACCAGGAGCAAGCGGTGGTCTTTTGCAGGGAGGTTTAATAGCAAATTCCTTCATGTACTTGGGAGTGACATATCTATAAGCCCTCCACTCGTATGCCCATCTGCGTTTTATTCTTTGCATACGATTCTTGCGCTGCTTGTCAATTTCTAGGCCATGAACATTTTCATCAGGCGTGCAGTACCCTGCATACAAGTCATCAAGGATCTCAAATGTTCTCTATTCTTCCTTTCTCTTGCCACCTTTCTGTGGCCTCTTTCCATCAGCCATTTTCTTCAACTGAGGATTTTGAACCTATGAGGACTCTGATGAAGTTTGAAGTTTTTCCTCAAGCTGTGCTGCAAATGAATTAAGTTGATGAGAACCTAGAGATTCGTCGGCAGGCATTGTACATGTGAATAGAGTATAGTTGCGAGGAAATAGGGAAGAGTCACATGCGTTCTTAGAGATTTTCAAAATAAACCAGTTAAGGAGATTGACCCTTATCGTCTTGAAGAATTTCATCAATTGTTCTTGACTTACGTTCTAGAGTTGTACAAATTGAAGCAATTTGCACAATTGAGGAATCTATTTGTTAAGCATATCAATGATGAAATACACAAGACTGGCCAAATGAAAGTGCTAAAGAATTGAAAGAGTGGTAAAAACAACACTTGATGATTTTTGAGTTAAGTGAAGATCAAAGAGGGGCAGTAAATAAGCATTTAATTACCCCAGTGATGAACTCAATGAACTAGACGACGAGGCAAAGGAAATCGCCAGCTCAGATTCTTCCGTGCCCTAACTTGGCGACGAAAGATGTCTACGGCAGTGGAGGAGGTGAAGAGTACGTCGATGCAGAAGTCGAGGCAGTGAAGTTCTCCTTCTCCGGCGGCAATGAGATCCAGCGGCGGCACTAGGGTTTGAGGACTAAGAGTGAATGAAGCGAAGGGACAGAGTGAACTAACATTGACAGGGTCAAGGCTATTTATAGCCGCAGTGAAAACAGAGGGGCCCGAAATTTTTAGACGGATAAGCCCCTGACTATTCGCATCTCGTTGACACATGTCACGCATGCATTTTCACGTTTATCCTTGCGTGGGAAGCGCAAGATGAGTTACTGTGGCAACCGCCAGAAATTTTTTTTTGAGAAAATTTTAAAGTGTGTTCGCAATTTCTTCAGCTATCAAGGACATAGTGAAGACTTTGAAAAGTGTCAAGTAGAACGCATATGAAGAATTTGTGAACAGAGTGGGTTGAGCTTAGCATAGAGGGGAGTGGGTCCGATCACATCCACATAGATGAAGAAATCAAAATAGAAGAATTAGCAATATGTGGATGCTGTTGAGGACATGAAAAGCTCAAATATATATATATATATCAGTGAAGAATAACCTCAAATGACAAATTTGAAAAGTTTGACGAAATTGCAAATGACGAAAAACTCAAATTTGAAGAATGTCATAGAGAGGTGGTGGCGTTACCCATCGTATAAGAACTTTGATGACTTCAGACACCACATACAATTGTCATAGGGTTCTAAGAGTCAAGTTCTTCATTAATTTCTTCACACTTAGAGGGTTAGTCTTCATTAATTGAAGAAAAATGTTACTTCGTGTGTTGTGCATCAAAGTCATCAAAAATGCATAAGCGTTAGGATGTGTGTCCACTTCAGAGGACATTCGAAGATTCTAGGATGTTTAGCTCACACCACAACTTGCAGAACCTCTTTTCATCCAAGGGCTTAGTGAAGATATTGGCAAGCTAGTCTTCGGTCTTCACGTGGTCGATGACGATGTCTCCCTTCAGCACATGATCACGAAGAAAATGGTGACAAATCTGAATATGCTTCGTCTTGGAATGTTGCACAGGGTTGTGGGCGATCTTGATAGCACTCTCGTTGTCACAGAAGAGAGGGACTTTCTTCACATTGATGCCATAGTCCTTGAGGGTTTGCTTCATCCATAGCAACTGTGAGTAGCAGGCACCAGCGGCAATGTACTCAGCCACAGCTATGGACAGAGCCACGCTTGTCTGCTTCTTTGAGGACCAACAAACAAGAGATCGTCCGAGGAAATGGCATGTGCCTGATGTAGACTTGCGATCCACATGATCTCCAGCGTAATCAGAATCAGAAAATCCAGCTAGATCAAAAGATGAGCCCTTGGGATACCATAATCCAAGCGTTGGTGTGTGAGCTAAATATCGAAGAATTCGTTTCACAGCCTGGTGGTGTGATTCCTTCAGTGTTGCTTGAAATCGGGCACACATGCAAACGCTAAGCATGATATCTTGCCTAGATGCACATAGGTAAAGAAGCGAACCAATGATGGAGCAATATACCTTCTGACCGAAATCTTTACCATTTTCGTCAGTGTCGAGTTGACCATTAGTAGGCATTGGAATTTTGAGGCCTTTGCAGTCTTGCATGCTGAATTTCTTCAGGCAGTCTTTGAGGTATTTCTCTTGAGAAATGAAGATGCCATTGGGTTGTTGATGAATTTGAAGACTAAGGAAGAATTTCAATTCTCCCATCATAGACATCTGATATTCTTCACGCATCATGTATGCAAATTTGTCACTGAAACACTTGTTAGTGCAACCAAAGATAATATCATCAACATATATTTGGCATATGAACAGTTCACCATCATAAGATTTAGTAAAAAGAGTAGGATCAAGTGAACGGGGTTTGAAACCCTTTTTGTTCAGGAATTCCTTCAGTGTATCATACCAAGCCCGTGGGGCTTGCTTGAGGCCATAGAGAGCCTTGTTCAGTCTAAAGACTTTGTCCAGATGCTTTGGATCCTCAAAACCCGGTGGTTGAGCAACATATACTTCTTCCTCAAGCTTACCATTGAGGAATGTACTTTTCACATCCATTTGATATAAGAGAATATTGTGATGGTTAGCATATACAAGCAATATACGAATAGCTTCAAGCCTAGCAACAGGTGCAAATGTTTCACCGAAATCAATACCCTCAACCTGTGTGTAGTCTTGTGCTACAAGACAGACCTTATTTCTTACCACTTGGCCATTTTCGTCTTGCTTGTTGTGGTAGATCCAATTAGTGCCAATGATATTGTGCTTGCATGGATCAGGTCGATTCACAAGCTCTGACACATTGTTGAGCTCGAATTGTTGCAATTCTTCTTGCATGGCTTGAATCCACTCAGGCTCCAGAAATGCTTCATCAACTTTGGTGGGCTCTGTGATAGAGACAAATGCAAAATGCCCACAAAATTTAGCTAGATGTGAAGCCCTTGAGCGGGTGAGGGGACCAGGTGCATTGATGTTGTCGAGGATCTTCTCAATCTGCACTTCATTCACCAATCGAGGATGAGCTGGACGAGGGTCTTGTTGAGGTTGAGCATTTTCCTCAGAATCATTTTCTTCAGGAGCAGCAGTTTCTTCAGGACGAGGAATGATCACTTCTTCTTCAGCTATTTCTTCACTGGGCACTATTTCACCAGTGTCCATCAGCTTGATAGATTCCTCAGGAGGCATTTCTTCTAGCACAGGAGGTAGGTGCTCTCTTTGCGAGCCATTAGTTCATTGAACCGCACATCTACAGTTTCAACAACCTTGTTGTGATAGGCGTTGAAGACTCTGTAGGCGTGCGAGTCCTTTCCGTAACCAAGCATAAAACCCTCACGTGCTTTCGGTGCAAATTTGGAATTGTGATGAGGATCTCTAATCCAGCATTTAGCACCAAAGACTTTGAAATAACTTACATTGGGCTTTTTGTTAGTGAGGAGCTCATATGAAGTTTTCTTGAGGAATTTGTGAAGATATACCCGATTGATGATGTGACAAGCAGTATCAATTGCTTCAGACCACCATCGACGAGGTGTCTTGTATTCATCAAGCATAGTGCGGGCCATCTCAATGAGTGTCCTGTTCTTGCGCTCAGCAATTCTATTCTGCTGAGGAGTATATGGGGCAGATAGCTCATGAGTGATACCAAGTTCATCAAGATAGTCATCAAGGCCTATGTTCTTGAACTCGGTGTCATTGTCGCTTCTGATATGCTTGATTTTGATGCCATAATTCATCATGGCATGGTTAGCGAATCGTCTGAAGACGCCCTGCACTTCAGTCTTGAAGGTAATGATATGCACCCAGGTGTAACGTGAATAATCGTCAACAATGACGAATCCATAGAGTGAAGCTGCATTGGTTAGTGTAGCATAATGAGTGGGACCAAAGAGATCCATGTGAAGTAATTCAAAGGGACGAGTAGTGGTGATGATTGTCTTTGCAGAGTGCTTGGATTTGGTCATCTTTCCAGCCTCACAAGCACCGCAAAGGTGATCTTTGACACATTTGACGCCCTTGATGCCAATGATGTGCTTCTTCTTGACGAGTGTGCCCAAATTCCTCATGCCAGCATGTCCAAGTCATCGATGCCATAGCCAGCACTCTGAAGCTTTTGCCAGTAGACATGTGGCTGGTTGAGGACCTAGAGAGAAATCTACAATATAAAAATCACCTCTCCTACAGCCTTCGAAGACTTTGGACTTGTCAGATTCCATTAGCACAATGCATCTATATTTGCCAAAGATGACAATCATATCAAGATCACAAAGCATTGAGACAGACATGAGGTTGAATCCTAGGGACTCGACAAGCATCACTTTTTCCATGTGTCGATCCTTCGAGATAGCAACCTTACCTAGACCCAATACCTTGTTTTTTCCTTTGTTAGCATAGGTGATATGCTTCAGATGAGATGGAGTAAGGGGAGCATTGGTGAGGAGATTCCTGTCTCCAGTCATGTGATTGGTGCAGCCACTGTCCAGAACCCATTTAGTAGATTTTGGAGTGTCATCCTATAGAAGCATTAGTCTCACTTACAAATTCATATACTTCAGTTGAAGAATATGATAATCAATTTCATCAGTGAATTTCATCAGTACACATATAAGTAGCATGGGGATGTGTGAAATGAGGAATTCATTTCATCATGATTAACTTGCATCCCAACAAGCATTTATGTCAGGCCTTCAGCAAATTCATCAGACATTTGTTGTGTCTGAAGACCTGACCCTGTAGAAGAGATTAGTTCTTCTTCTTAACCACCCACATCTGAATGGGTGGCTGAGAAGCAATGTAGCACAAAGCATTGATAGAGAACATAGGCATTGAAGAATATGCATTTCTCCTCAGTGGAGGAGTATAGTACTCATAAGAATATGCAGAGAAATTCTTAGTTGTTTTGTGCACATAGTGATTTGAAGAATAATGCACATATTCATCAGATCGGTGTTTGTTTCCCTGCATAGAAGTGTTAGTACGAGCACGAGTTGGCTTGCGTCCATTTGACGACTTTGGTCCTGGTGAAGAATTTGCCCTGGGGTTGTTCATTTTCTTCGGTGGTGTCATGATGACATTCACCTGAAGATTTTGAAGTACAGTCTTGGGCACCCAGATTTTCTTCATAGGGGAACCATTCCTGCAGTTAGTATCAACAAATCTAGCAAATACTTCACCATGCTGATTTTTGAATAGCTTATAGTTGGAGTCAAATGACTCATCAGAAGCATGTGGAGTATCACAGTTAAAGCCAGATAGAGTGGATGGATCAACAGGAGGTCCTTTTGCAGCAACCCATGTGGTTTTGGGATACTGCTCAGGTTTCCAATAAGATCCATCAGCATTCAGCTTTCACTCAAAAGCAATACCCTCTTTCCTAGGGTTCCTGTTAAGAATCTGCTTCTTGAGCACATCACACAGAGTTTGGTGCCCTTTGAGGCTTTTGTACATGCCTGTGACGTACAATTCCTTCAGACCTGCATTTTCGTCAGTAACACTTGTGGTCTCCTCAGATGAGGGGATTGAGACCAAAGATACATTTGAAGAAATAGCAGCAGTTGAAGCATTTGAACATTCAGCTAAAGAATTTGCATTATCACATTCAAGGCGTTTTAAGCATGGAGCAACAAATTCTTCCTAAGAAGCGCTGATCTGTTGAGCAAGTAATGAATCGTTGTCTTTTTGAAGATCATCAGAGACGCTCTCAACTTTTCGAGTTCTTGCTTCCTTTGAAGAAATTCGTAGGACAGCTTCTCGTGTTCGGCTGAGAGGGACACATGACGACTTTCAAGTTCGTCATATTTTGACTGTAGACGTTGAAGGTCCTCAGTCAGAATTTGAGAACGTTCCATTTCATCGTTTAACAGATCATCACTTTTATCTAACAACTTGTGAATCCTCTCTAGAGCAGTTTGTTATTTAGCAACAATTTTAGCAAGTTTGGAGTAGCTCGGAGTCATATTTTCATCAGATTCACCTTCACTTGAAGAAGATGAAGGCTATTTTTGTACCTTGACGCCTTTGGCCATGAGGCGTGATGCAGAAGATGATGAGCCTTGATCGAAAGTCATTGTCTTGAGTGACTCCTTGAACTCGATAAACCAAGGATCCTGACGGGTGCGGTGCCCTTCATAGACGTTAGAGATCTTATCCCAGATGAGTTTTGCGTTGGCCAGATGCATGATGCGGTTGAACTCTTTTCTGGATAGGCTAGAGCATATGACACCCCTTGCTCGCATATCCAGCTGAGTGTACTTGTGAATATCCTCAACCTTCGCCATCTTGCAGAGGTCAGTCAATCCTATCTCAGTGACAGTCCACAACTCGTTGTTCATGGATAGAAGACGCTTCCGCATCAAAGCCTTCCACTTGGGATAGTCACGACCATCAAAAATGGGGCATGCAGCAGACACTTTCTTCATACCTGCGGTCAACATAACTAAAATTCCAGGTGTTTAAACCAAAAGTCACACAGAACAAGGGAGTACCTTGCTCTGATACCAATTGAAAGCGCAGGTTTACTCCCAGAGGAGGGGTGAATGGGAGATTTTTAGAAATTCGTCAAACTCTGAAGAATTTGACGAAGATCAGAGTGAAGAAATAGAAGCACAAGGGAAACTAAGTCATCACAGAATTAGAGTACATGCAATCAGGATACGTAAGAGTGAAGAACATGCAATCATACATTCATACACGCATCAAGAAGATGAACTGAGGAAATTAAAGATAGCGAGATGAAATTCTTCAGTTCAAATTCGTCAGAGCACAGATCACAAATTCTTCAGCAGCGGAATAAAGTAAGAGAGGTTGAGGAATTTGAAACCAGGTTGGCTCGGTGAAGACAATGGAATTTGGTAGAGCAGTTCCAGTTGCTGCATCAACTGTACGTCTGGTTGAGGCCGCTGAGTTGCAACTCAGAGGCCACACAGTCCTCACCGTATTCCTCTAGCTAAGGTCACTTAGTCCTCGCCTAATCACTTGTGGTAAGTCTTCAAGGTAGACTTCCAAAACCTTCACAGACTTGTTCACCGGCACACCACAATGACTCTTGGTGTACTCAGAACTTGACGCCTAACCGTCTGGAAGAATGACAGTCTTCAAAGGTAATAGGCATCGGATCACACAGATCAATCTCTTCAGTAATGCTCAATCACTTTGGCTCTGGGTTTTTTCCTCACTTAGGATTCTCTCAAAGTCATCAGAGGATGGATTGATCTCTTATGACAAGTGCCAAGTTTCTCTCAGAGCAGCCAGCCAACTAGTGGTTGTGGGGGCCGGTAATTTATAGCCAAGGGCAACCCGACATGGAATGTCGTAAATGCCCTTCTCTGATTCGACCGTTGTCAGGATAAGGATTCACTCGACAGCTGGCACGCGGTGCAGCAACGGTCAGAATTTGAACTCTCAAATTCATCGGGGCACTCAATTTCCTCACTTTTAAGAAGAATGCACTGGCGAACTCCTAACTCAGCGTGACCAAATTTGTCAGTGACCAGATGAACTTCGTCATTGTCGCTAGCAACTGTGTCGGTTGTACTGGAGATTTCCAAAGGCTTCACTCGAAGCGGCTTTTGTGTATAGGTCTGAGTAGGTTTGAGCATCACTTTGGAAATGTGAAATATGATTTACCTAGACCCCCTTTAATAGTACGGTTTTCCTATGACTCAAAGAAGAAGAAAAGAAACTATGAAAACCAAGTCTTCACTTTAATTTCTTTAAAGGATGTACCAATTTCATCATCAATTTCTTCACTTGAAGAAATACATTTTTAGGGGTCGTCTTCCATGTGTTAAACCAAATCTTCTGGGACTCTGTCTCCTGTGTATACTCACAAACTCATTAGTTCCTCAACCTATTTGTCCTCAATACTCCAAAACCACTAACGGGGCACTTGATGCACTTACAAACACGGAGAAGGGTGTAGGGCCACTGATGGGATAATAGAAAACCTATACTAAGCATATAGGATAACATGATGGTATCAACAATAGTTAACAATAACAAGCTATGCAGCAGAATAGGAGGTACCGGAACAACAGTAGTAGCAAAATCTAATGTAAGAATAAGAGAGAAAGAATGGGCGGTATCTGGATGATCAAGGGGGGTTTGCTTGCCTGGAAGTGGTACGTCTCCAGCGTATCTATAGTTTTATATTGTTCCATGCTATTATATTATCCATCTTAGATGTTTTATATGCATTATTATGCTTTTTTATATCATTTTTTGGGACTAACCTATTAACCTAGTGCCAAGTGCCAGTTGCTGTTTTTTCCTTGTTTTTGGCTTCTACAGAAAATCAATATCAAACGGAGTCCAAACGCAACGAAACTTTTTGAGGATTTTTCTTGGACCAGAAGGCACCCAGGAACCTTCAAGAGGGGGTCAGAGGGGCCACCAGTTGGCGACAATCTCGGGAGGCGCGCCCCGGGGGGCGCCTCCCAGGCTTGTGGGGCCCGTGATGCTCCTCTAACCCTAATCTTTGCTCTATAAATACCCAAATATTCCCCATATACCAGAGGGCACACCAAAAATACTTTTCCGCTGCCACAAGCTTCTGTTCTCGTGAGATCCCATCTTGGGGCCTTTTCCGGCACTCCGCCGGAGGGGGATTCAATCACGAAGGGCTTCTCACTGGTACACCGAGGTGCTATACAAACGGTTTTTAACCCCTTTCCGCGACGGCATTTGGAACCGTCACCAAGTGAGTGACTGCGATAGGGGGGTCCTTCCCACACAACCCAAAAACTGCCGAGGATAGGGGCTCCATCCTTGCAACTTGTTTGTGCTCGCATTGCCATCGCAGTCGGTATTCTGTGGTGCTACGTTTACGATGCGCGGCCCATCACAAACGGTTCACGATTATAGAACGTGTTCGATAAGAGGACAATCACACACATTCACTTTTCCCTATCCGTATGCGATAACTAATTAAGAAGATTAGCTAATCACCATACGAGTGTCCGATAGGATTACGAAACGTCGGACCATCGTAACATCATCGTACATGACAACTATCGCACACGCTATTCTGTGGTGCAACATTTACAATGCGTACCACATCAGAAACAGTTCATGGTTGCAAATTGTGTACAATAAGGAAACTATCAGAAACGTTTAGTTTGCCCGCACCGTTTGTGATATTGTCTGACATCGCACACGCTTTGCAAATGGCAACTGTATGCATGCTTGCACACGTTTTCTCTCTGTGAACCGTGTCAGATTATGGTGTATATCACAAACGTTTGGGTTTTACCAACCGTGTGCACTGTAACGACCTGCAGAGCATAATTTCACCATAATTTAATTTCTGCTATTTGAAATTGTACCGGATTTGAATTTAAAAGTATGCTATAGCTTTATTCATATCCATCAGGTTCAAACAACCAATGCATTATTCGATTCATAGGTACATATGTTCAAGAATTACACAAGCACCAAATAAAGAATGATGAACCACAATTGTATACTTGAACTATTAAAGACGATAAAGAAAGAGGTGAAATACATTCTGGTTGCTGAACAAGGTGAAGCAGAATGCCCATATTGTGCACTCCTCCATGCAGAAGGCACGCACGACTCTAGTCCAACCCCTTGTGATGGCCGACCGCCCATCCTTCACGGTCTTCATGAAAACATCTAGATAATCATCATGTTTTGGTAGAAATACTTTAACCTTTGCATGCCCACCAATCATGTAGTTTGAGAGGTAATCTTGAGTAAACTACTTTGGGAACCACTACAAAGGAAAAAGATTCAGACATTGTCATCGAACACAACTCATTATGGGCAGTAAAAAGAAGGTTGCAGAGTTCTTACTTACCATCCTGCAGTTCGCTGTTGTCTTGGATAAAGTGTAAACAAATAGTTTAATTGCCATCTTTTGACCCATTTTACTAACAATCTTTATCAGCTTCCTCACTTGATGTTGGTTCATCGATATGTCATCGCCCCATACGCAGAAAGGGTCGAAGCGTGGATCTTTACCAATGACATATGTCCCTAAAATCACCAAGTTAATATTAGAAGCTAAACAGCAATTGCACAATGATGTAGTACAACACTCTTTCATAATATCTTATAACATCCAATATACTCACATATTAGATGAAGTAACATCTTATATTATGGGCCGAAGGGAGTTTATTGCATTTTTACAAATTATCGGCTGATTAACTGCTGCTGTATCCATGGGTTAGAGTTAGTTTGAGCTAGTTTGGGCTCAAATAGCCCTAAAGTATATCCAAACATGAGGGCCAGTTTGAGCTAGTTGCATCTAACCCACCAAAAAAACTATCCCACCCAAGAGGTGCTAATTGGAGCTAGTTCTCCTAGTGCATTTATTGTCAATCTAACCCTGTCATCCAAACATCTCTTTGGCTAGAGTTAGTTCAGGGTTAGTCATGAGCTAGAAACTAACTCTAACCTCTAGCTAAGTTGAGTATCCAAATAGGGTTGTGTTGTTGTTGTTGTTGTTGTTGTTGTTGTTGTTGCTGCTGCTCTTCTATGTATATCTAGACATCATTACAACATTAAGGTAACACTCTTCCTTGTTGCTATGTAGCCTAGGATTGCATATTTAGACATTAAGTACAGTGCATGTTGCTATGTAGCCTCAGATATATTACATATGACCCTAGTTAACCTAACGATAAATGGGTTACAGATATATTCAGTTAAAAGTCCGATTCACCGATTAATCCCTTATCAGCCCCCGGCCTATATGGTACCAGCTACCGATATCCTGAACAGTGAGTATATATAAGCCATGGGATGAAACTAACCTCGATGGAAAACAGCAGTCGTTCCCAAAATTGTCATGTGTAAGTACATCGAGAGGCATGTTAAGCACAACAGGCTAAACATCAACCAAATATATCCATGGCAGACAAAATAATCTCCAAAAGATAGCTTCAGTGTGCAGGTTTAAGCACGCTAGTAAAGCAAAACAAGTGGAAATGTGTGTTAACTGCAACAGGCATAACATTTAACAACAAGCAAACATAGTCATTCAAACTGGTATTGTGCCAGTCTAAGTACACTGGTTATTGTTAAATAAAAATGGAAAGGCGTGTTAACTACAAGATTCAGCAACCAAATGTCGGGGAAAACAAACAGGGGCATGTATTTTCCCCTGACTCGTGCACGGGCACACCAAGGCCGTGCCAGAATACAAGAGACCAAGATCATCTAAGGACTAACATGCAGATTAGAGGGACCAAGATCAAGCCAAAGAAGCAAGGCACCATCAGGAGAAGGGCCTCCTTTGCTGGGCAGGCGAGCTCGGCAAGGGGCGAGGCCACCCCCGGAAGACGACGTCCAAGATGTCCCGGCAGGGCCTGCCAGGGCACACGGAGGCAAAACCACCTCACCAACTAGTCCACCACGACCCACGTCGTCAATCAGTGTGGTGTCAAACTACGGAGTGACTAAGTGGCAGCCATTCACCACATGGCAGCCTCTCCCTACAGGAAACACCTGCAGATGACACCCGTCCCACGGCGTGTCAAGCGAGCAGGCGTGGAGCTGGCGAGATAGCCTGGCAAGCCTTGACGGGCAACCAACAATGTGACATTGAGCGGTGCATTTAATGCGCCCTGTCAGCCTGCAGAGTTAGGTATGATAGCACTATTTGCTATCTTATCAGTGCATAATGACTATTTTGCCATTGTGGTGACCCCTTAATCTATAAAAGGAGGCCCATGGCAACCGTAGAGAGGGTTAGAAGGTTGGGTAACTCAGACCCCCATACGCGCGTAGCCACTGCCACCCTGAGGCAACCCTTGCCGGGCAAGTGTACTATGCTCCACCACCACCTTTCCACCATCAATCCACCAAAGCAGGAGTAGGGTTTTACGCCTCACGGCGGCCCAAACCTGGGTAAAAATGCCTGTGTGATCTCTGTCGTGCTGCCACACGCTCGTCTGCTCTTTGTGCAATGCGACTCCCCCCTGTCGAACCAGCAAGGGGCCTCCTGGTCCCATAGGTGGCCATGGTTTCCCGCGACATCTTTGGCGCGCCAGGTAGGGGGACCACTTGCGCGAACCTGAAGGCGTGTGCAGCGCGCTTTGCCCATGGTCGCCCGCTTGAAGCCTCTGGCATTCGCGGCTCCCACGAAGACACAGAAACAAAAGCGGGGCCATCCCCGCGCCATATTGTTGGTCTCCACGCCTCGCCATAGCCGCGACTACGGCGAAGATCACTGCTGGTGGCAATATGCCCATCTCGGCCGCCCGTATGGCGTACTCGCCGTTCGGGCGCAGTTCGGAGAAAGGGCACAAGACGTGCGGGTGCGAGCTCCCCCCTTCCCGTCCCTTCCCCTCGTCAGCAGTCGAACTGCTTCAGCCCCGGCATCGTCGATGTCGACGAGTACCGCGCGACGCTCGGTTTAGTATTTCCCATATTTTGGGCAATCCTGAGCAAAGCACCGGTATGAGTCCGTTGATTGATGCCCCGGCAAGCGTACTTCGGCAAGGCTGCCTGCATCGACATGACCTATGCAATGGCAGCCGCCAGGCTGACTCGAAAGGAAAGGGGAAAAGGGGAGGGGGACCAGAGGAGCCCGGTACTATACCCCGACGCCTGCCAGCCGCACGAAGCACGTGTCGATCCCTGCCGGGAATAAAAGAGCTGCCCGATTGGCTTTCGATCCTCCAGGCATTGCGCGCGCGCACCACGCACGCGCGGCCCGATAGAGGAGAAAAGAAGCTTAAAACGAAAGCTAAGTACATATTATCACTTCTTGTTGACACATTCCAGACCTTTGCAACTGTTTATCCCTTAACATTAGCGAGTGTTCGTATCGTGAGAACCCTCATGTGATGGAACCTTGGTTAGTTTCTTTGATCGCACCATCATCCTGTCCCGAGCCATGCTCACAGGACGAGAGGCTGCGTCGAGAGCTACCTAGGAAAAACCTGCCGGGACGCATCCACGCCAAGATGACTATTAAGGGCCAGACCCTTACGACAATCGCAGCAATATGATACCGACAGGCATCCAGAGCAGACACAGGGATGGATCATACAAACACAAACATACAAGGGCTCAAAGGGATAAACACGCATTTAAAGATTTAACAGAGAATATCGGTTTCATGCAAACACTAGAGATAGAGTGACTAAACACAAAATATGCGTCATGTTTTCATTACAGGGCAACGCAGGAGCAACAGCGGCCCGATACTTAGCCTGGTGGCTGGGCGAAGCAGTTCAGATGTGGAGGACCCTGTTGGCCCGGGGGGCAGCTTTCTCCTTGGCAGCTGCGACATCGGCGCCCGCTGGCGGTTTCTTGAATCCGTCGTCGAGGTCGAGGTCCGGATGGCGGCAGGCGATATTGCTCAAGACCATGAAGAGGGCGTCGCGGGCAAGCTTCCGAGACTCAGTCGCAAAACGCCCAGCCCTCCCCTCGTCATCCGCCTTCAACTTCTCGATCAGCTCATTGAAGAAGAGTCCCAGCTTGACGCTCGGGACCTCGTGCTTGCTGACCGAGAAGACTGGACCATCCATGCCCATCACCGCAGCCTGGGCGCCAAGACGCTCACCGATATCAATCAGGCTCTTGATCCAGAGGTCGACCTGCTCAGACTGATTCTTCAGCTTGTCTTCTGCATCCTGCCGAAGACGCTTGGCGGTGTCCAAGTCCTTGGACAACAGCTATTAGCGGGACTCAAGAGACTCTGCCGAACTTTCCAATGTGCCGATCCGAGCCTTCATGTCTGTGATATCGCCGTTGGCGGTCTCAAGGCTCTGGGTTTTGGAGGAGAGCTACGATTACGTATCAGCCAAGAGGATTTCTGCCTGCCGCGCTTCTTCCTTGAGGGCCGTCACCTCCTTGGCGCTCCCGACAAGATCCTCCGTCAGCTTAGCCACCTTGTAACACCCCAAAAATCGGGTTATCGATTTTTGTGTTGTTATTCCTTCCTAGCTTTTCTTTCCCGAATTTTTCCTCTGGAATCTGGTGAATGACCAGGTGAATTCAGACAATCCTTAGCCTCTCCATGAATTTTCCATGCTCTTGTGCCAGTCAAGTTTCCGTCAGTAAGCCCCGAACCTCATTTGAACCCTAGTTCCAAAATATCGGAACTGGAAATCCTGCCTTTGCGTTTACAAAGGAACTATCATTTTTCTTGCTCAGTTGATCCTCCCAAAATTTCCGGAGATCATCCTTCACTCATAAACCCTAGATGTGCTAAAATATTGCCAAGTCATATGCAATATTTCTCATCTAGAATTAATTCCTTTTTCTTCCTTTCTGAGGAATTAAATCCAGAATAATATCTATCCATCTCCAAAGTTCATGAAAACTTGTGGAGATATTCTTTGTGATCATATTGAGCTCTCATAAAAATATTGGCCATAATTAAATAGGGGAAATTGCATTTTCCTATTTAAAGCCAATATATCAATTTGGGGCCTTTCCAAAGGAACTACCATTTTGGTAGTTGGGAAAAATCCCAAATAATTTGTGGAGCTTGTCCTACCCCTATATTCACCATTTCCATCAAGATCTCAAGTTCCACCCATTAAATTTTGAGCATAACACCACTTTGCAAATTCTGTTCAGATTTTCAGTTTGCAAAGGAAGTGCTTGATTCCTTGATCTCCTTGGGCTGAAATTTTGCAGGGTGATTCATTATGATATATTACCCCTGTATACCAAAAATGAGCTCATTACATCAAGTCAATCTTCCTCAGTAAATTATCTAATTTTCTATCCAGATTGCATCTCTGTGAAGGAAGTACCCTCATAGTTGATCAATTTGAGCTGAAACTTTTCCAGACAGTTCCTATGACCATATCATCACTCTACACCAAGAATCATTCAAATCCATATAGCCATTTGACCCCAGCATCATCATTTGCATTTCTGGTCAGTGGGCAAGGTTACAAGGAAGTACCAGCTAGCATTGTCCATTTGTGCCCAAATTTTGCCAGTGACTACCTTAGTGGATGACTCACATTTGCCCAAGATCATGCCAATGGGTGCACTGTGGTGGCCACACCACATGACAAACACTTTGCTGCCATAACTGTTTGACCCAGGCAGTGGTCACACCAGAGTTCTCTGTTCATGCTCATAGGGTCAGGTCAACTCACGGAAGAGTGGAGAATACGCTGGACATGGTTTGGCACGAAGTGCAGTGTGGCATCGCCTTGGCCACGCGGTGACCGTCGGCAGAACATGCCAACAGCGTGCACTGTGCTCGGGAGACTTTGGGAGGCCGCTTCCAGTGAGCTCCATCTTGTCCATGAGCTGCCCACCGCATTCGTGCATCGTCTGGAATCCTCTCCGCTTCGTCCCGAAGCTCGTAGTTGCCTCTGCCGCCTTCGAGTCTTCGCCGGAGCATCGCCGCTTCGCCATGCTTCTCGGTGCTTCGGCCACCATTGCGAGACCCCCTCCCTCGACTATAAATAGCGCGTCTTCGAGCCCCCTCTGCATCACCAGCAAGCCCAGCCCCTCCCAATCCTCCTAGTTGAGCTCCCTGAGCTCCTCCCTCCGCCATGGCCGCGGCTCTGCCGCCGTTGCCCTCCGGCCAATCCGGCGCCCTGGCCTTTTCCCTCCTCTCCAACCTCGCCCCAGCCTCCCCTAAGCTCCTGCGAAATGCCACCTCCCTCCATTTCTCCGGGGAACCCCGCCAGCGCCGCCCTTCACCTGCTGCACTTCGGCCATGGCGCCCGAGCAGCGGCACTAGCGCTGTGGGTAACCCCAACCGACCCAGCGGCCACCCACGGGTGCGGCGAGGAGCGGCCGATCTCCCGAGCCCGCTGGCCGGCCCTCTGGAGCGGCGAGGCGATGGTTCCGCCGATGGCCGGCCTCCTCTATCCCTGCTGCGGTCGAGGGAAAGAAGAAGATGGCGACCAGAGAGAGAGAAGAGGGAAGTCAATGCCGGGCCCGCCTGTAAGTGAGCCAGCGGCCGGGCCCCGCCAGTTAGTGGAGGCGTACTCTGTTCAATACGCTTTCTGTTGAGTGAAAGCGTAAACTCCGGAGTACGCTTTCATTTTTTTAGCCGGCGGCCGAATCTATTAAATGATGAACATCCGTCCGTTAAGCACTGAAATGGACACTATTTTGTCCGTTTTACCGCCTAACGAACGAACGGCCCTAACTTTGCGACCGTAACTTCGATTGAGGTAAAACCAACGCCCACGTCTTCAGATCGACGAGCCCGTTCTGATGGCGTCATTTTCATAATGTTTTCACACTGTGAAAATGACCATTTTGCCCTTGCCCTTCGATCAGCCCCTCCGAGAGGGAAACTTTTTCGGCGAATCTTCCCGGAGTGTTATTGCACTTCCACCCGGTGTATTCCTCTACCCCAGGCAAGCCAACCTCTTCCATGAGCTCTGGACATGAGTGATGACTTTGCTTGCACCCTGTGTGTTCATTGTAGTACATCTGTATCACCTGTTAGCCTACACTTGCATACACCTGTTATGTCATCTGTTTTACATGTTAGCATTACGTTTCATCTAATATCATGCCTTGTTTCCATGCCATGCCCTGCCATGCTAGTAACAATATTTTGAATACCGTTATCATGTGAGTACCATGATCTGATATCTTGCCACGTTTGTCAACGTTGTAATGATTCTGCTATGCTGATGTTAAGTGGTTGTTCACACTTATAATTGTTAAGGTAATGGTGGGATGATGGAGATATATTGATAAACCTAGTCGGTTGATCAGAGTCACTTGTCCGGGCTTATCCGTGCAACCACATTTGCCGGTATGGGACGGCCTTGACTTGGTCTGATCACGTGCTCTTTCACCGGTACCTCCAAAGAGGGAGGGTTATGCGCGCGCTGCCCTGGCCCGGTAGGCGGCGATAACCCTGTGAGCCCAGTTGATTTGTTTGGGTACCCGTCCCCATTTGGGACAGTTTTGTTTGGCCACGACGGTGGCAGGTGTCACGGGGTGACACAGGGGCCACCCAGGGCTTGACTCCGGGGGAGGATGATTGCCGGTGGTACGATGGAAGAGTCACGGGTCAGACAAGTTTCGTTGGAGCAACGCTGGTCCACCCGAATGGGATCACGAGGTCAGTGCTCCATAGTGTGGGTAAAGTGCGCAACCTCTGCAGAGTGTAAAATCTATTCGAATAGCCGCGTCCACGGTATTGGACAGCCCGTCCAGACCTCGTTAGGCGATCAACCGTAATGATGATAATGATGGCGGAAGAACCTGTCCTGCATGGACAGTAGATGTTGTCAGGAGTATGGTATGTTAGCCATGAGATGGCTATGGAGGAGATGGTCAGATGACCGAAAGACTTGGATTTGGATCAGGTTCAGATTGGATCATGAGATTATTCGGAATATGGATTATTTACTTGATGCATGCTTTACTTTACCATACTTTACTTCAGTAGTTATTTTGCTAGATAACCCCGTTATATCGTGATGATTAATGCTGCTGGATGTTTAAACATGCCAGATAATTTTGCTACGACATGATGATTATAATGCTAGATAGGTATGCTATGCTATGCTTGATTCGTGTTTTCCTGTTAATTCCATGCCATGTTTAGAATAAATTCTTGCATAGCATAGGGTTGGCTTTGTCATCTGCTTGTTTGGATGCTATGTATTTGGTTGTCTTGCGAGTACATTCAAAGTACTCACCTGGCCTTGCACGTGGCCAGTTGCAGGAGAAGATTCGTCGTGCTAGATCGTAACCCAGCCAGTCCTGTGAGTTATGGAGCCCAGCCAGAGACGATGTCACCGCTGAACCAAGACCTTCGCTGCCATCTTAGTTAGCCTTGGAGCTATGTAATATTGTTGTAAGCAACAGTATTGTAATACTCCATTTAATATAATAAAGCCATTTTGTGCCTGGAATTGCTGTATCATGTCTTTGACGTGCGTCAGGTCTTATCCTGGGACTGGCGTGCGTCGGCCCTCTATCGGGGTGCCATACACCTGCTAGTCAAGGCCAGTCTTGGCAGCGGACGCGGCAGCCAGGTCGCCAGTGAGTTTCTTCAGTTGGGTAGCAGAGTCAGCAGCAAGGGCATCCAGGGCGGCTCCATGCTTGTCCTCCAGCTCCTTGGTGCACTGGCGCATGAGGGCCTCGAGATCGTCATCCTTGGCGCGGAGAGTGGCTTCGAGCTTCTCCTCCCGGAGGGAGATCTCCCACTCCCTGGCGTCTAGGGATGCCTTGCGGTCCGTCAGGCGTGCCTCGCGGGCCAAGACATCCTCCCTTGTCATCAGGAGCGTCTCCTGCTGCCTCATAAGCACCTTGAACTGCTTGTCGTGCCACTCACGCAACTCCAGGCATTTGTCCTTCAGCTTCTGGTCCACCTTGCTGGCGGACTCGCGCCGCTTCTTGAGCACCTGTCACTTCTGGTTGTGCCGGGCCTGCATCTCCTTCACGCCTGTCGCCATGGATTCCATGAAGG
This sequence comes from Thinopyrum elongatum, assembly GCA_011799875.1. Lineage (NCBI taxonomy): Eukaryota > Viridiplantae > Streptophyta > Magnoliopsida > Poales > Poaceae > Thinopyrum > Thinopyrum elongatum. The sequence goes on from CM022298.1 coordinate 532,363,672, forward strand.
ACAAGTCCATTGCGACGACGGCTGAGTCATCGGCCTCCCCAGCTTCCTGGTACAGCGGCGCCAGGAGACGTTGGAGCTCTTCGTCAAGCTCCGCGCCTGTCGACGGAGATAGGCCAGGGGCTCCCATGTCAGGCGGCGACAACACCATAGCCAGTGTACTTGAGGGAGGCGGCGAAATCTCCATAACGATCCCGGAGGAGGGGAGCGGGTCCATGGTCCGAAGTGGGACCTTCATCTCAACCACCACCTCCTCTTCCGGGACGTCTGCTGGGGAATGTTCCACCACCGCCAAGGAATCCTGAACATTCCCGGCAGCCAGGACCTACCCCTCGGTAGCAGCAATCTCGACGGCTTCGTCCGCGGCAGCCCTCCCTATGTCAGCCACCACCTCTAGCAGTTCTGGCTCTTCAGCTTGGGGACCTGCGGATAAGGAAACCAATGAACAACGAAGAAACGAAAATTCAAGCAATTGGGGAATCAAGAGAAATGGTCAGAACAAGAAAAGAAGAAAGGGAATAAGTGGAGCACCTGGGGAAGTCTACCGAGCAGGAATCTCAGTTTCCCCGGCAACGTCTGTTGCCGGGCCGTGAACTTCGCCCTCTACCATGGTAATCGCGGCAGCCTTCCGCGTGACCTCATACGCGGAAGGTTCCATGGGGATCCCTTCGGCTCGGGCGACGGGGGAAGTGCGCCCCTCCGGGGGGGGCTCGTTCTGCACCATCTCGCCTCCTCCTCCGTCTGGGGGAACTGGGAGGTCACCTTCGTCGCCTCCGGCGGGTGGTGCCAAATCCCCGCCCCTGGGCCGGGGGCTGGACTGGGGGCTCGACACGAGATCCTCTGCATCGCTCCCCGCCAAGGCCGAGCTCGCCGCGCCCTGCAACGACCCGAGATGACGGAGTCTCTTCCGTGGGCGGTGGACCAGGGTCTCCGTGTCTTCCTCCACCTCCCTGCCAGCAACAGCAAAACAAAAAGATTAGTCAGCGAAGGTAATCAAGCAAAAAAAAGGGGAGAGAGAGAGCTTTGGAAAGGTAGGAAAGATCTTCCTTACTCTTCTGCGATAAGCATGGAGTTCAAATTAAACTCCATGGGAGGTGGTGAGTCCCTTCCTCTCTTTGGAGGGGGAGGGACAGAACTCCCCGGCAGCTTCGGTGCCTGGCGCGGTGCCAGGGGCTCCGGGGAAGACGAGCTCTGTGAGGAGCCTGAGCCAGACTGGGAGCTGGAATCCGTTCCCGTGCCCGCAGATTGCTTGGCGGAGGGAACCTTGGTCCGAGCAAGGCGGGGAGACTGGCGACACGCCACCTCAGCCTTGGTGGCCTTGGTGGTGGTCTTCTTCACCTTCTTGGCGGCTGGCGCTGGGTTGGAGACCACCGCCCCTCGGTTGCCGGCGCGCTTACGGGTGCGCTGGTCTGGGACTGGCTCGGGGGCTTGAGGCCCAGTCGCCAGCCACTCCTCCCCAAGCTCCGCCACCTCGCCAACATCCTCCTCCTTCTGGAACTTCGTTGCTACCGCGGCTAGGGTCTCCAGCCCGGCAAGGTTATCCCTGGCAAGCTCTTCCCCGGCAGCCCCTTCCGTGGCCTGCGCCTCGCTGCCGCCATGGGAAGAACTCTCATCTTCAGCTTTTCCCTTGCCCTTCCCAGCCTTCGCGGCCTTCGCCATCTCCGCGAGGCGGGCCGCCTTGTGCTCCTCGACCCTCCTCAAGATATACGCCACCTCCGCGGAGGAGGTGCGTTTGTACATCCCCGTTTCAACCCTGGTGGCCTTCTCCACCAGGGTGTTCAACCACTGGAGCTCTTCATCCAGGGTAGGTAGCTACCAGGTGCTCGCTACCCCTTCGGCATTACAGTCCAGCATCCATTTCAGTATCTGATCCCGGGCAGAGTTGATGTTCATGGGGATGACGGTTGCCGGGAATTTGAACAGCTCGAAGCGGCCAAACAGTTGGTCGCACAACCAACCATGACCGTAAACTGACAGGTTGTTAAGCAACCCTGGGAGCAGCCTCATCCTGTCGGCAGCATCTCCATACAGCCAGGCGGGTCTATCCCTCTCCTGCAACGGCGAGATGCGGCGAAGGAGAAAATCTGAACCCACGTGTTCAATGGTAAGCCCGGCAGCCTTCAAACGGGTAATCCTGTTGATTGCCGGGCGCAGCCTATCCTCAGTGAGGCCCTTGGCGCTCCATTCCTTGCCGCGCTCAACACATTCCTTCCGTGCTTCACAAAACTCGGGGGCTTCCTTATCTTGAATCCAACACCAATCTCCCCTCCATTCGTCCCACCTCTCATGCTGCCTCCCAGGGATGTAATCCCAGAGCTTCCTCGCCACTCGTGGCATCCAGCTAACGTTTCCGGAGCGGTGGCCCTTGTTCTCCACCCGCGGAACGAAATAATGCCGGAACAGATCCACATTGGGCCTAACCCCAACGAAATTCTAGCACAAATGCGTGAAAATGGCCATGGTTGCCATTGCATTTGGCGTGAAGTCGAGGAGGTGGAATCCATAGATATTCATGATTGCCTCAAAGAATTCGGAGAAGGGGGGAACCGTCGATTGACTGGCGGAAGAAGATGGGGGAGCGAGACGAGCAACAGGTGAACCATGCCGCTCCGCTTTTCCCTGTTTTTAAAGAGGGAAATGCGGAACAGAGGCGCGACGTTTCAGAAAGTTACCATTTTTACCTCAATTGCAACGGTCCCACGACCCCACGACGCGCAGTAATTGTGTGAAGTGGACATTGGATTGACTAGTCACCTTGGCAAAATGGCATGCACAACCCGCTCCTGCCACATGCCCGTGCACTTTTTGGGACCTAACCCAACGTGCCACGCGACACGTATGGCTCAGGCCTGGGGGCTTATGCTGGGGAAAACAAACAGGGGCATGTATTTTCCCCTGACTCGTGCACGGGCACACCAAGGCCGTGCCAGAATACAAGAGACCAAGATCATCTAAGGACTAACATGCAGATCAGAGGGACCAAGATCAAGCCAAAGAAGCAAGGCACCATCAGGAGAAGGGCCTCCTTTGCAGGGCAGGTGAGCTCGGCAAGGGGCGAGGCCACCCCCAGAAGACGACGTCCAAGACATCCCGGTAGGGCTTGCTAGGGCACACGGAGGCAAAACCACCTCACCAACTACTCCACCACGACCCACGTCGTCAATCAGTGTGGTGTCAAACCGCGGAGTGACTAAGTGGCAGCCATTCACCACATGGCAGCCTCTCCCTACAGGAAACACCTGCAGATGACACCCGTCCCGCGGCGTGTCAAGCGAGCAGGCGTGGAGCTAGTGAGATAGCCCGGCAAGCCTTGCCGGGCAACCAATGATGTGACATTGAGCGGTGCATTTAATGCGCCCTGTCAGCCCACAGAGTTAGGTATGATAGCACTATTCGCTATCTTATCAGTGCATAATGACTATTTTGCCATTGTGGTGACCCCTTAATCTATAAAAGGAGGCCCATGGCAACCGTAGAGAGGGTTAGAAGGTTGGGTAACTCAGACCCCCATATGCGCGTAGCCACTGCCGCCCTGAGGCAACCCTTGCCGGGCAAGTGTACTACGCTCCACCACCACCTTTCCACCATCAATCCACTAAAGCAGGAGTAGGGTTTTACGCCTCACGGCGGCCTAAACCTGGGTAAAAATGCCTGTGTGATCTCTGTCATGCTGCCACACACTTGTCTACTCTTTGTGCAATGCGACGCCCCCCTGTCGAACCAGCAAGGGGCCTCCTGGTCCCATAGGTGGCCGTGGTTTCCCGCGACACCAAATTTAGTCATTCATAGTGGTATTGTTGAAACTGGTATTGATGAAATTGAACTACACAGTTCATACTTGCACATATAGAACATCACGTTGTGAATAACTAGAATAAACAAGGCATACTACGAACAACCAAAGATAGCATTTGAAACTGGACATATGCTAACTACAAACAACCGAACAATCAAAAAACTTTAAAAGAGGCATATGATAGCTATAACAGGCTTAAGAGCAAGCAAATATATGCATTCCTATCGGTATGTTTAAAACTGGATTGATGAAAATGTACTACACAGTAAATAGTTGCACATATAGAGCATCACATTGTGAACAACTGAAATAAACAAGGCATACTGCAAACAACCAAATATAGCAATTAAAACTAGACATATTCTCACTACACTACAAAAGGGACTCGACAAAACAAATCATGGGTTCCCCCTGTGAAGAGGCACAGCAAAACAAATCATGTGTTTCCTCACTTGTCACAGATGGGCTCGTTCCCGTGGGAAGAGCACAGGCCCTGGATGCGCTCCATGTTGTCACAGATGGGCTCCTTCCCCTTGGAAGAGCACGGCTATAGGGTGCCCTCCCTGATGTCGCAGATGGGATCTTTCCCCTTGGAAGAGCAGATGCGCTCTTTCCCCTTCGAAGAGCCAAAGAGGGTGCCCTCCTCTTGGTCGCCATCAATGAGCTCTGACTTGGAAGCTGTGGATCCCAAGCCAGAGTCGTAGAACATGTCCTTCAGAAATGACAAAAGGGGCTCGATGGCGATGTAGGATGGCAAATTCTTGATAGCGAGCCAGAGGAGATCAGCGGCGGGGCCATGGATGAGATCGACGGCGGTTGAACCCGAGGGGTTGGGGGTGGGCCACTTAACCTGTGACATAGCCCACGTCAGGTCGTCACTGTCGACGACCTCGATGTCGTAGCCGGCGTCCGCGACATACCCGCATACTCTAGCCCACTGATTGAGTGCCTGCGGCCAGTAATGGTCGTCAGCTTCCTCGGCGGCCACCTCGGCAACGTCGGGCGAAGAGACCGCGATACACCTCTTTTGGGCCAGTCACTCCTCGAGCTCCATGGGAAGCATAGTCGGGCTTAGGCTGCGATGCTCTGGAGTGGGAGATGGGGATGGGATGGGGATCTGTGGGAAAGGGGGCTTTTGGCAGGCGTCATCTAAGAAACTCAGGGCGGCCTCGGTATGGAGATCGGTGGGTAAGCTGCATGGGCAAACCGGCAGATGTTGACAATGGAGGCCTTGCGGCGGCGGCGACCTTGCTAGGGTTTCTAGCGAGGGAGGGGTTGTGGTTGGGGGGGTGTGCGCGCGCGCGTGCTCGAGGAGGTTTTGGTGTGTGTGTGTGTGTGGAGGGGGGGCAGAGGTGTGTTTGAGGAAATGACGCGGTTACTGAAATTTTTACTACGCAGGAGTCAAACGCGGGAGTGAAATGCCGGGGCTATTGAAAATTTGGATGATGGTGCATCGCATACGGTCCGGAAAAAACAACCATGTGTTATGAAACAGAAAAACCCTCGAGGCGGGCAGATATTTTCGAGGGATGCAGGCGGGAGCGGGAACAACAAACATCACACATGATCGAAACATAATAACTGTGTGTTATCAAACAGAAAAAACCTGCAGGAGGATAGATATTTCTGAGAGGGGAAGCCTCATGGAGCCCAATGTACTGTGCGGATGTGCGTGACAGGGGCACCAGTGTGGCACATGGTTAGTGTGAGTGAACCGTGTCTGTTGCGTCATCCGACTTGTCTAATGTTCATAAATTTGGCGAAAATGACGCGGGAAAGGGTCAGAACACGAACACACTTGCATGTGGACCAAATATATGTATGAAAAGGGTGGTTTGATGTTCAAATACCAAATGCAACTTTGATGTGGCACCTATCTCGCAAAGCGAATGGTATTGCTTGCCCCCCCCCCTCGTGTCAACGGGAGGTGAATCCTAAGCTATGAACGCATGCGCCCCCCCCCCAATGGAGGTTCACCTAGCAAAGTGTGAAGAGCTGCCCCCCCATCACACACACACACGCACGCACGCACGCGCGTGTGCGCGCCCACACACACTTTCAGTCGGCGGGCCGGAGAGGGCATCTCACAAAGATGTATCGTAAAACAGACCAAGAATAATCCACCTTGGTCGTATAACCTCTCTCTTGTTGTTGGTCAAAGTGATGGCCATCCATGCGACCCCAGAGATGGGCTAGCTCGCCAATAATCACGCAAGTAGCTAGTCCCCGAAGACAACCATTGCCTGCGCGTGGCCCAAACATATGTATGGAGAGGTGTTGATGTTTGAATACACAATGGAACAACTTTGATGTGGCACCATGCTTTCGAACCAGAAATCACCACACGGAGCGAGGGTTAGTTGATGATGCATATGTATGTCACACCACACTTCGAGCCGATGACGGGGATTCATGCATGCATGCGTGCATAGTATGCGCTCAAACTTAATTAGGTCTGAATCTCACCATGACCTATACTACGATAACACGAACCAAAGGAAGAATCCGCCATGGTAACCTATCTTGTTGTCGGTCAAAGTGATCATGGATGTCCACGCGGGCCCATGAATATATAGGCTTGTCGCCGATAACCACCCGAGGGAGTGTACCATTCGAAGACAACCACTACATGCATATGTATGGAGGTGATGCATGCATGCATGTTTGAATACCATTCACAAAATTGATGTGGCGCGTGCGTCGAAAATCGTACAGTCCCCACACAGAGCGAGGTCGGTTCATGACGTGTCATGGTACTAGCCACTTCGACTCGATGGGAGCGATTCAGGCGTACACATGCATGTGTGTGCTCAAACTATATCATGTCATCCCAGAGCATGACCTATATATATACCGTATTACAAACAAAAAAATAATCCCCTCCTAAGTCAAATTAACCTCTCTTGTTGTCAGGCAAAGCAGTGATGGACCAAGCGGGCCCACAGATGGAAAGCATCGATATCGCTGACAACCACGTGAGTGGGTGCGAGAGGACAACCACCATCATTTTGCATGTGGGCCAAACATATGTTGAATACCCAAAATGCACAAATTTGATGTGGCAGATGCCTCGAAAACCATAAAGTCCCCACACAGAGCGAGGTTCATGAAGCGTACTACATATGATGGTCCCCTTCCCCCTCTTCAACGCATACTATATGATCCTACCGTAATACAACCCAAAAAGAATCCTCCTTGATGGTGAAATTAATTAACCTCTCCTGATATAGGTCAAAGTGATACATGCATCGATGATGACCTCGCGGGCCCACAGATGGAAGCGTCACACGTGAGTGTCCTAGGATAACCACCGCCTGCATGCATGTGGCCCAAAGAGGTGTTGTGTGATGTTTGAATAGCCAATTCACAACTTTGATGTGGCACATGCCTCGGAAACCGAAAAGTCCCAACACTGAGTGAGGTGTACTTGTTCACGGACGCGTACGTATAGTATATACGCTAGTCCCCTCCCACCTCTTCGACGCGTACTATATACTCCCACCAGAACACAAACAAAAAATATTCTACCTTGCTGGTCAAATTAACCTCTCTGCCGGCTATTGGTCAAAGTGATGGACGACGACCTCGCGGGCCCGCAGAAAGCGTCACACGCGAGTGAGTGTCGTGTAGGACAACCATTGACTGCATGTGGCCAAAACATGTATGTATGAAAGGGTTGTGTAATGTTTTAAATAACGAATTCATGACTCTGTTGTGGCACCTGCCTCACAAAACGGCCACACGGTGGCTCACGACTCGTAGTGTACTGCCAGCCACCCCCCACCCCCCAGACGCACACACACACACACCCACACACACACACACACACACCGCGCATCCACCGCAACTACGATGCATGTTAAATTTTCCCACGGTGAACATATGTTACCAAAGGAAGGACGTTTTAATTTTGAAAAAAATAGAGATCATTAAGACATTTTAGTACATTGATTGATTTTCTAGGGGTATAATGTGCAAAAATCAAATTTGAGCTACATGCACACGTGACAGTGCACCTAAATGGATTGGAAAAACACATGTGTCTCACTAGGTGCATGTTTACTCCCCGTGCAAGAAATTTCAAACATTGAGAATCTTGATTTTTAAATTCTAGTACATCCAAAACTTATTTGAAATTCATGAAACTTATCGTGTTGTCATATGGACACCAATACAAAGTGGCATTGTACTTTTTTTGTCAAATTTGAGACCAGTTTTGATGTAATCTTTATCTTCTTACGAATGGGAGATTATTAATAATTGGGAACCAATATCACAAATGGATTATTTATTCGAACCGTGGGTGTTAGACCAACAATGGATACGTGCCATGCTTCAGTTAAGCAATAAAGCGGCGGCATTAATCATCAAAATAGAAAAACAATATACGTGTCACCACACGACCCATGTGTCGTGCGAGCAGGCATGAGTTGACGGGACGCATGCGACCAGTCCACCGTGCAGGCAGACCGGGAGGCGCGCGTGCAGGTGTGTGAATTGACGGGAGGCGTGCTCGCTGTGTAGTGTCATCGGGAGGTGTGCGAGTAGCTGTGTGAAATGACGGTAGGCATGCCAGCAGTCCGGTGCACAGGGTCACCGGGAGGCGAGCAAGCGGTTTGACCGCCGCCTGCCTCACTCCCACTACTCCATATTAATCGCACACCCGAGCGGCCACACCCCCCATCTTCGCCGCACACACAATCCTCTCTCTCCGCCTGCATCCACGACACCGCTCTCAGTCCTCACCGCCGTCTATGTATGAGGATGCCGCCGAAGCACCCCATCGGAGGGAGTGCCGACGCCGACGCTGTGGAAGCACGAGAGCACAGCGTGAAGATGGAGACAGAGGTTGCCGTTGCCGCCGCCGAGGTCTCGCTGCACCCTGACGTCGTCGACGGCGTCGTGCTTCCACAGCCGAAGCCAGAGGTCCACACCGACTCCGGCGACGACCCCGGTGATGACTCCGCCGACGACTCCGACGACCACTCCGGTGATGACTCCGACGACGACAGACAACCGGTTAGTCATCTATACCCATTTATGTGTCAAATACATCTTAGGGTTTCTCTGGTTACTCCTGCCTCCCCCTTTTTGAAATAGAAATCATATGGTTATGTTCTCTCAATCCATGAAATCTGAGTAAGTTTCGTTAGATCCTTGTAGTGTATTGATTGTTTGAATGGTCGAAATGATAAGTGATTAGTTGTTTCATCTGTACAAATGATTTTTGCTAATAATCCGACTAGGTTTAGTGTTTCGTGCTAATAATTCCTAGCCAAGGCTTGACAATTGATTTTTGAATGACCTAAATATATGTTTGTGGCATTTTTTCAAGATTGGTATGTACATAGACGATTGTGCTTAAAAATCGAACCATAATCTTTAGATATGTCTAAAAAATAGCCATAAATTCCTAATCCTACTTTACGGCATGAAACATTGATTTGATGCCAAATTTTGGCAACTGCCAAATGTTCGCTAGAGATTAGTTTGTAAACATTAATTTAACGCCACATTTTTTTACTATATGTATAGGTGCTGTCTGACGATGTCGACAGCAAGGATGAAGATGACCAGAGGAGGTACAAGAGGAAAATCCTTAAGGAGCTTTATGCGGGAATGCATAACAGGTGTATTAGGACCTGGGACGGCGCCTATCAATGCCCATTTTGCAACGAAAAGCTTCATGACGCGTATCAAAGTGTTCTGGCGCATGCAAGAGGATGAGCCGTTGGCTCCTTCAGGCAGAAGTATTCTCGCAGGGTGGCGCACGCCGCGTACGCCGAGAACATGGAGAAGCTTCAGGATCGTGCCGGCAGATGAGATGAGATGTGGGATCGAACTATGTACGCTTGAGTATGCTTAATGACGGTTGAACTATGTACTTATGGTTGAACTATGCTTGTGTACGCATATTATCTATGTCTGAGTATGTTTAATCTATGTTTACTTATGTTTAAATGTGGGATATGGATGCAATCAGTTCGGTTGATGGAATCTACCTACTTCCTGGTTTATTGGTCCCCTTTGTAATTTGTGTTAAATTTTGACCAAATATTTAACTGACAAAATGTTAGTGCAGGTCAACAAAAATTATATCATTGGATGCGTATTTGAACATAGTGTTCAATGATATAATTTTTTGTGACATGCATAAACATTTGTTAGTTAAATCTTTGGTCAAAATTTGGCACAAATTACAAAGGGGACCAATAAACCAGGACGGAGGTAGTACGTCAATCACACACGGTTGCCAAAATTGGAACCGTGTGCAATGACTTTCATTTTCCCTGTTACATCAATCACACATGGTTGGCTCTAGCAAAGGGTTGCCTCCGAAACTCTTTGTGGGACAGAAAACCCTCACCACCCAATTCAAAAAAAAAACCTCACCATCCCCACGTCACAAAAACCCTCACCCCGCCCGCCACCCCCTCCGGTCCCCATTCACACCTGCACAAGCTCCTCCACATCTATGCATGGCACCGCCTATCGCCGCGGCAACCACTTAGCTCGACGCATGTCGCCGCCGCCAAGCTGCCGGCAAACCCCACCGCATTTCGGCACTTCCGCTTGCCGCCGCCTATCGCCATCAACTTTCTCGACGCTGCTCGCGGTCAACCCCGCTCCGCCCGGTTGGGGAGTATGCCGTATTGAGGGTTTTTTCTCATGGACAACAAGCTAACTAATTTAATGAGATATTATCTCATCTCTTATCCCAGTTCATCTGCCTCCTTTAATCACCCGGCCGAAATCGCCCTGAATTCATTTTTATTCGAGCTGATTTGAGGATTTTTTTTTCATTCATAGAGTGTACAGTGCATGGACACATCAGGACTTTGCGGCCTCGGCCAGACATACATGGAGTTCCATCTGACCATACCAGATGACTTGAGGATGTGCGCGGTATGTTCAATCTCACCCTAAATCGGTTGGCATGGCCTACTTTCCTGAACATATACTATATATTGCTGCATTTGGATAAAAGGTGCCACATGCAGCATATACGTCAAAGGGGATTTTTTCCCTCTTCTTTCTATATTAGGCAAATTAATGATGTATTGTTCTTTCGATTACTCTCATATTTCTATGACATCATGGTTACCCTATCTGTTTAATTATAGATTTTTGTCCTTTGATTTCAACTGTTGTACAGTTCTTTCAATTTCGCCCATATTTGCATGTTACCATATTCTTTAATAATCCTACCATTTTCTGCAGTGTGTCCCTTTCTATGCAATAGAATCTGTAGTACACAATCTTTCCCTTTACATAAATCAAGACTGCAGGGATGTCATACTGAACACAAACCATGGATTTACAATCGTTGCTTCTGTAAGACTTGATGAATGTGGTCACTCCTATTTTGCCAAGGGCCTTTGGACAGAAATTTCTAAGTTTTATGTACTGAAAGCTGGCACTAAAACTGCACTGCACATAAAAGAGCCTGGTCATGAGATATATGCTAACTTTCCCGACGATATCATCCGTCCAGACTTTGTTCGAAGTAAGTGTTCTTTTCAAGTATCTGCAAGTTGACTTACCCAGCAATATCAAAGGAATTGTGTAGTATTTAAGCAACCAATTGTTATTCCATTTTCTTACTCTATTCCTACCTACTAAATTCTAGTTACCAATACACTTTTCTATTGCCCTGTTTTAACTAAATATTCCCTGTACTCCCACTTCTATCAGAAAGCGCCGCTGATGAGGAGACTCCGGAGGTGGAGAACGGGGCTGCCAACAAGCGGAGGCGGGTCGAGAAAGAACCACAAGCGACTCCAGCAGGCCTAGACTTCATCAGCAGCCTCCCCGATGATATGTTGACAGTCATCATCTCCCTCCTCCCAATCAAATATGGGGCGCGGACAACTGTCCTTTCCCGGCAGTGGCGCCCCCTATGGAACTCCACCCCTCTCGACCTCATCGAAACCCACGATCTCTGCCATGGCTATCGCAAAAGCTTGGATGCGTTCTCCCAGATCCTCAGCAGTCACCCTGGCCCAACCAGAGGCCTTAGCATTTGCAAGTTCCGTTCCAACGGCAAGGACCGAGCCAAGCTTGACGACTGGTTCTGATCCCCCACCCTAGATCAGCTCGAGGAGCTCACTTTTGATGATGGGCATATGCGCTCGTTGCCAACGTCCGCGCACCGCCTCGCTCCCACGCTGCATGTCGCCAAGTTCAGGAACTGCCATTCCCCTCCCCCTTAATGACGCGCCCGCTCTTATTCTACCACGACTGAAGCACCTCGAGCTCGTCGTTGTCTGCCTCCCAAACGATAACATGGAGCGCCTGCTCTGTGGCTGTACTACACTCGAGTACCTTCGTCTTCACGCGATCAATGGGTTGAGTAGCTTCCACATCACCTCCATGACTCTCCGGACTATTTATGTGTGTTGTTGGTGTTGCAAGAAAACATCACAAGATGTGTACCATGGTATGGTCATTGAGGACACACCTTCACTTGAGAGATTACTTGTAGTTGATCAAGAAGGTCCAACAAGAATCAATGTCATTTCAGCGCCGAAATTGACAGTGGTGGGCTACTCGTCTGACAAATACTCCAAACTTGTTATTGGATCCACACCCGTTCAGGTACAACAGCCGCCTTCTACCTCTCCTTCTAGAAATTAACATTATTTCTAATTTTCAAGATGTATGTTCGTCTGTCATCCAGAAAATGATTCCGACAGACTTGACCCCGAAACTGCGCACAGTGAATGTCTTGGCACTAGAATCTATCGGCCCCAACCTAGATCAAGTTGTTAGTTTCCCGAGACGCTTTCCGTGCCTGGAGAAGCTATATATCGAGGTGATGTTCCTTTCTTGTTAAATGTTAACCATAAGGGAGTTCAATTTGTGACACCTTTTTCCAAGTTTACAATGACAATGTACTACGATTTCTGAAGGATTTTTGGAGGATTTCAGTACATACATGTCCCCCCCCCATATTGGTTGCTTGATTCATATGGTTACAATCCATAAGCATTTCTCCTTTGGATTCATCTGTACTAGTTTTCTTAGGGAACTTTTCATCTACTCCAACCTCTTGTGAAGAAGGCTACATTTTTCTAGATTGTAATCAAATGCCCATGTTAATCATGTCAGATCGAAGATGGCACGTTAGTGCATTTTACAAATCCTGCAAACCAAATAGGCATGTAGTAGTGTCCAAAACTGCATGTAGGCACTAACACGTTTTCTTCTTTTGCAGATAAGATTAGGCCCGGTGGTGGATAATGTGATACAATATAACAATCACATCGAATGCCTAGATCTGCATCTCTTAGAAATTACTTTGAACTACTACCGAGGGACCTTACTGGAGATTATATTCGCCAGGTTCTTTGTCGTTAGAGCAAGGGTGCTGAAGGTAATGAGGTTTGCCCTACATTTATTTCGCAAAAATGAATGGTTTGTTGATCAGCGCCGGCGGCTACGGCAGAATGGAATAGGCTCCGAAAATGCTGAATTTCATTTTGGAACTTCAGATGACAGAGTAATCGGAAGTCATCATGTCAACCCCATACATGACTTCTCAGTGGTTGGCCCATTTGCAAAAATTATGAGGTTTCGAAACCAGCCTTACAAGTGGTAATATTAGTTTGAACCTCTCTTATATCCATGTTCAGCGGATCAGCGTGAGCGTTTGCAGCTGATGAGCTGAATTTCATTTCTAATATCAGTTTGAACCTTGCAATCTTTCGAATTTGAGCCATATAACTCTGGAATTTGAACCTTGTAATATTTTGAGCTTTTGTGGTACAATCGTTGAAATGGCATCGTATGAGACTCATATATTGGTAGCACTATTTTGACCTTAATATGCAATGTACTTAGATTTTATTAACCATTCTCGAACGTGTTTACCTTGTTGATCTCATAGCACATGATCTGTATAGCTAACTCGACTGCGATCTTTGACATTATTGCACATAGTTGGTTTCTTCAACCGTGTGCCCTATAGAGCGCATAATTAATTATCGCACTCGAGTGTCCATCATCACCCTTCTGTGTAACTTTGACTTCATCACCCATGGGTAAACTTATGATTGAAGTCATTCCACACACTTCATTTTTACAAAGCTTTTTGCTAATAAACGCCCATAATTTGTCCCTCTTCTAGCTGACGCGTGGCCAAACTAGCCGGGCGGGAAGCTTGCGCGGTAACGCGGGAATAGGCTCACCGACGATACATTTGGCGCCTCTTCGAGCCCACACGTGGTCAAACGAAACGCGTGCGGTGTTGTCAAGCGTGCACTGGAATCCTCCGCTATGAACGCGGTGACAAGACATGACAATTACAAGCCGGCCGGCCCCCATTTATTACAGCGGCCATTTAACCCTTGTGTCTCTTCAACCTTTCGATCGCGCCCCACCATTGCAAGAAGCATACCCACCATGACAAATTCTTAGAGGGTATCCTGCGCGGCTCCAATGGTGCTCCGAGCGGTTGCCTACGATGAGCAGCAGTTCACCATGCATGCCGTGGTGGACACCCACAGAAGGTTCATGGAGCTCTCGGTGGTGTACACCAACAACCCGGTCTGGGTGGAGCACTCCATCCACATCATGGAGTTGTTGCTTGCTGAGGAGAAGTACAAGGTGGTCGGGTTCGACCTCGAGTACACCTGCGCTCATGCCGGGTCTCGTCCCAAGGTCGCTGTCGCCCAGATGTGCATGCGCAATCACGTCCTCATCTACCACTACTGCCTTGCCACAAGGCCTTGCGAGCATTTCGCCAGGTTTGTCAATAGCCCCCACTACATGTTCGCTATGGTGGATATCACCAACGATGTAAATGTGCTCAAGAATTCGGGCATCGCCTGCCAGAATCTTGTCGACATCCAGGGCCAATACAAGATCTGGGGCAGCAATGAGCATGAGAAGGACTCACTGGTTCACCTCGCCAAGGCCATTGTCGGATTCAGGGCTCCGCAGACCCAAGAAGGTTCGAACTCCGGGGCGTGTGCGAAGATCTCAACCTCTCAAGCTTTGAGCCCGTCGTCCCACAGCCTAGCCTAGCCGGACTCGCGTGAGCAAGGAACAAGATGAACACGACAATTTACCTAGGTTCGGGCCACCTTGCGGTGTAAAGCCCTACTCCTGCTTTGTGGTGGATTGGCTGCACGAGGGGCTGAGGATGAACTAGTAGAGTGGATAAACAGCCCCGCGAGGGCTATGTTGGTGAGGGTGGAAAAGATCCGATCCCATTCTAGCACCGGAATGGAAACCTTTGGTAGATTCCTCGGGAACCCACGCCTGTCCTTGCCTCCTTAGCACCAAAGAGGAAACTGCCTCCTCTGCGCCCGCTGGCGCCCGCCTAGCCTTGGTCATCATGTCTTGCATCATCGCAGCCTCATGAGGCTGGTACCTGCATAGAAATCTCTGCTCCTTGGGAGGCAGCCTGGGGAGGCTGCCCCCTCTAGAGGTCTTGGTGTCGTCCGCCTCGCGAGGCCAAGGGGCCTTCACGAGGGTCTTGTCTTGGCAGTCTTGTAGATGGGCTGTACCAGGCCGTTGGTGGAGCCACGCCGTGGGCCGCAGGCAGGCAAGTCTGGGTACCCTGGTTCCCAAAACGCCGACAGTAGCCCCCGGGCCCAAGGCGCGCTCGGGCTGGCTTCGAGGCGAAGCCAAGGGGCAAGGGTGAAGCGCCGCGGGCCCCAATTGTCTGCGAGCCAAGTTGTCCCGTGGCGCTCGACGGGACGCGGACGCCTCCGCTTCCCCATGTCGCCTCGGTAACTGTCCGGACTGACAAAAGGCTGGCTCACACCGCTAGGCCATCATTACTCCTCCTCACCTTGCTTTAGATCCCCTTTCCTCCTCCAAGGACCGTTACAGATCCAATCGAGCTCGGCTTCCCCTTTTCCGTCTCCAACTCAGGCGTCGGTGACCTCGCAGATAGCCCCCAAGAAGTCGAAGCCCACGGCGCAAGCCGCCAGCTCTCCTCCTTCTCCTGTGCCGGTACTCAACGCATCCTCCATCACCGAGGAGGGGCACCTTGCCCTCGTGCTCCCGTTCACGACGAGCAATGAGAATGAGTGCAAGGAGACCATGGTCCTGGCCGGCTCCGCCGAGCAGCGGACTTTGGCTCGAACGGGTTATCCCTTCTTCCTCCACAGTGTCTTCACGGGGCTCATCCCCCCTCTCTCCAAGTTCTTCACCGTCGTCCTCAACCACTACCAGATCCATGCCCTGCATTTTTAGCCCAACTCCATCCTCCTCCTGTCCATCTTTGCCTTCTACTGCAAGGCATTCGTGGGCGTGAGGCCCTCCGTGCCACTTCTCCGGCACTTCTTCTCCTTGCGGCTGCATGATCCGACCCAGCACTCTGGCTGCGTGTCCTTCGTTGTTGTCCACGAGAACAACATGCTCATGAGGGCCGGGAAGAAGGTGGAAGCTTCCGGTGCCGCTGGGTCTTCATGGACGCCAAGGGCCTCAACGAGCGGATGGAGCTGCCGACCACGCTGCCCGAGCGACTCGAGAGGTGGAGCCATGAGAAGTTCTCTGACCCCCGGGCGGCACCTGTCCTGAGGAAGATGACCTCAGACATGGATGCCAGGGCGCTGACGGGGGGCATGCTCATGAAGGAGTTCCTGGCGTAGCTTCTTGCTCCGCTCCAATCGCACACGTGACCCATGTGGGAGTTCCAGGGCGCGGCGAATGACATCAGGCTGCACTCGGGGAGCTTGATGGGCAAGGAGTTGGACAAGGCCATGAACACCCTGCTCGAGGGCGAGCCAGGTGACCTTCCGGAAGCCTACGCTCTGCTATACCCCGCACCGACAGGGAGGAGTTGGTCGCCGCCATGCCCGCCTTCAACGAGCTGGGGCTCGCGTCACCTGAGCACCCCAACTCCCCGGTGCCGGTGTCCTTCGGCACTAGTGTTGGCGAAGACAGCGAGGAGGACTCGGAGGCGACCGAGGACGACGTGGCAGAGATCTCTCCCCCGTCTCAGAGCGAGCTCCTTCGCGACCTTGCAGACGACAACGCTGATGAGCCCCCGGCCGTGGAATCCCCACGCTCCACCGGGGTCCTCACGAGGTCTGGAGCCACTCCTCAGGCCCTACGAAGGTCAGCCCAGGTGACCCCAAAGAAGAGCGGGGCGGCACCCCTCCCGAGGGGCACCCCTCCGGCCGGCGGAGAGGATGCGGTCTTGCTGGTCGCGTCCCCCCAGGGCGACACCTCCGTCTTGCTAGGCGGCGCCGCGCTAGGGCCGGCCGAAGAGCACCCCGCCAACCCCCAAGCGCGACAAAGGCCATGCCCAGGAAGAGCGGAGGTGCCCCAGCCCCGGCCAGGAAGAGGGCGTACATCGACCCCGACGAGTAAGTACCTTACCTTGCTTTTTGTTTGGCGCTCATTTGCATCGTGCCCACAACACTCCACTCCTGATGACCAAGATGGGCGTCGCGGTGAAGAAGAGGAAGGAAGGAGCCAGGACTCCGGACGCGCCACCTCTCGCCGTAGCCATAGCGACTCCGGCACAGGCGGAAGAGGCCGCCTCTCGTCCTCTCGCTATGGAGCAGGCCCCTCAGGATGCGGTGATGCGGCCTTTGGAGGAGCCGGCTCCCGCGCGCCAGCAAGCCGCGGAGCCGTCCACCCTCGCCGTGCCCGAGGGGGGCTCAGAGCCTCCGGTGCCCCAAGCCGCTCTCGCCACTGCTTTCCTGGTGATGGCGCCAACCGACGCGCCGGTGCCGCCTCCTCCCCAAGCCCTTGCGCTGGCGGATTGTGGCACTCTGATCAGGCCAGGCGCCCTGGACGAAGCCTATGCCGCGCTGGGTCAGCTCCGAGCCAACCTCCAAGATGCGGACAGGTGCCACGTGAGGGAGCGCCTGGGGCTTATCTCAGGGTGGCTTCAGGCCGACATGTCCGCCAAGACAGCCTGGGGTCAGGCCGAGGCCGCCATCGCAGAAGGCAGGCGGGGGGGGGGGCGCCGAAGCCCAGGACGCTTGCGACGCAGCGTCGGCCAACGCCACGTCCACCGAGGAGTGCCGCGCCGAGGCAAAGGCCAAGCTGAAGGCCCTCCAGGAGGAGCAAGCCGCGCATGCCCAGCGGCTTTAGCAACGGGAAGAGGACCTGAAGGCCCGCGAAGCAGAGTCCGCCGACCGCGACGCCAAGCTGAAACAGGTGGCTGCCGACCAAGCCGTGGAGCGCGGACGCCTAGCCATGCTGAAGAAGGAGGTGGATGATGCTCAAGCGTCCCACGCCGAGCACGTCTCCGAGTCGGCAGCCCAACTAGAGGCCAGGGAGAAGGCCCTTGACGCTGCTGAGAAGAAAGCGGCCGTAGGACATGAGGCCTTCCTCTCCCTTGAGCTCGGATTTCGCGAGGCGCTGCGCTCCATCCATGAGGGAGGGTACGAAGAGCCACTGGCGGCCCCCGAAGATGGCCTTGCAGGGTTCTTCCCCAAGCTTGCCGAAGCGCTTAAGGGTGCCGCAGCTGAAGTGGATTCCTTCTTGGAGGAGGAGTGTCACTCGCTCTTCACCGCGGCTGCGACGCGCATCTTCAGCCATCTCTACCTTCAAGATCCAAGCTTCAACCTCGACGCGCTGATCCACTCGGTGACTCTTGAGTCCCATGCCGCTGCTACGGAGGCCGTGAAGGATCATGTAGACGCCCTGCTGAAGAAGGTCCTCTGCGTCCCCAATCCCTGGGCTCCGGCAATGGAGACTGGCGGTGGCGAGGATGGTGGCAGCGACGTCGACGACGGGCTCCCGACGACCAGGACAAGCGGTGGTGATGACCAAGGCGGCGGTGGTGCTTCTTCCTAGTTTCAACCTGCAGCATTTACCGTGCCTCGTGGAGGCGTAAAGACTTATGTTTGAATTTGTGGAACACTTGTGCTTGTAATAACTGTTAGGGCTCTGCGATTTCCTTTTCGTGCCTGGTTTCCTTCTTGTTTACTTTTGTGCTCTGCATCGGCAGGGCCCAGCCCTGCGCATACCTCGACCGTCGTTGGGGCGTCCAGATCACGAGGACAACACCAAGGGGTGAGGGGCTATGTGACTAGTGAGGCCCCTGAGTTGCGATGCTCAGAAGGTC
The DNA here is from genome assembly GCA_011799875.1 of Thinopyrum elongatum. Lineage (NCBI taxonomy): Eukaryota > Viridiplantae > Streptophyta > Magnoliopsida > Poales > Poaceae > Thinopyrum > Thinopyrum elongatum. The sequence continues at coordinate 532,382,505 of CM022298.1, forward strand.
CCCCTTGACATGCGAGCAGCCCTCATGAAGGAAGCGTAGGCAATGGCGAGGTTAATCCGGAGCCCCCGTACCTTTCCTCGCCAGCTTTCACCTGGGAGGGGTGCGAGAAGACCAGGTACCCGGACCTGGTAGGGTGGTGTGTGCCAGGCCTGGCCTGGGCACAGCCCCCATGTCCAGCCCCCTCACGCGTACCTCCCAAGGGGAAAGTTGTGGGGTGTTACCGGCCGAAAAGCCAAGAGGCTGTCCTGAGGTTGGTGCGGCCACGAGGGCGCCCTCAGTTGTTTATTCACCAGCGCGAAGAATGGTGCTTCCACTTTAGCATGGGCATAGCCGCTCCTTGGCCGTGTCGTCCGCCAGTGCGGAGCATGGGGCTTCCATTGGTGCGTGGGCATAGTCGCTCCTCGACCGTGTCGTCCGCCAGCGCGGAGCATGGGGCTTCCACTGGTGCGTGGGTGGGAGTTCCCTCGGGGGGAGACTCCGGGGTGTGTACAGCCCCGTTCATACACGTGGCTAGCATGGCAGAACTGGAGGAGGTGTATCTGGGCACTCGTGAGCCAGCGCGGGACTCACGAGGCCCTACCTCAAGGTGGGTTGCGCCTGATTTTTGCGGCGCGGGGCGCGCTTAAGACACATGTGAGGCGATGGGGGGTCCTGCACCGAATGCCCCTCCGGAGGTTATCGCATGAGAAGGCCGGACACCAATGACCCTAGGAGGTGACGTGAACGGGGCCGGCCTGCCAGATGAGCTCAGCCATTGGTTTTATCGACGCTGCAGGGACGGACCAGAGCACAGACGCCATGCCAAGTCTTCTCATGCAACGATCCCACGGAAAAACACCCGGCGCACGGCTCCCGCTACGGCGAAGCACCGAACTGCGGTTGTAGGAACCGGGCTGGGCGCCCTTACTTGCCCACACACGATTAGCTCATGCGAGAACAAGGCACCAAGGACCCCGGGAGGTGACGCGCACGGGAGCTGGCCCGCGGGACAGAGCTTGATCGCTTGGATTTGACAACGCTATAGGGACGGACCCGAGCACAGACGCCGTGCTAGTCCTTAATCATGAGGCGGTCGCGGGCGGGTTTGCGAAGGCGCAGCAACATCATAGTGATGAAGCACCGGACATGCAGTTGAAATACTTAGGAAATTGATAAAGGCAAGGCCATTTCTGATACATACGCAAAACGATACAGGCTGCAGGGACAGGCCCTAACAGCTTGAGGATGATGCAGCCCGAGGGGCGCCCTCAGTTGAATAAACCAAAAAGTCACCTGGCATCACCGTTGTAGGAGAGTCGAGGTAGCTGAAGACACTTGCTGCAGAAATTGCTCCTCACGAGCGGGGCGGCTCCGGAGGCCGCTCGCGAGGGTCCAGCACTTCCTTCGACAGGACCGCCTGGCGCCTGGCCTCGTGAGCCACCATAGCACCCTGCGCGAAGTGCTGGTACGAGGTGGCCATGTTCAGCAGGCCAAATGGCATGCAGATGTAGCTGCAGGGGTAGCTCCCACTCCGGCCGACACGAGACGGCCAGAAGAGGTCCTACAAAGCAGCTCTGTTGAGGCCTGGGATGTTGACGCAGATGCGCAGCTCGCTGCCCACGTCGGGGGCTGCAGCTGCACTAGGAGGCCGTGCGGGGCAACGCTCGCCGCGCATGGCCCTTGCCTCCTGAAGCTCCTCGATCGCCTTGACGATGAACTCTCGCGCACCTGGCGCCTCTTGTCGTGCGCCTTGCTCGCGGGGGCGCGCATCGAAGCACGCCTCTAAGTGCTGCCCGAACGCCTCCCTCGTCACGCTGGTCAGGTCGGAGGCCCTCTAGACAAGATCCCCCGAGCCCGTCCTGAGGGGGGCGCCGGGCGCGCCTTCCTATGCGAGAGGGAAAGGCGCCCCAGCAGTGGGCGCGGGGCCTGAGGCACCATCGGCAGGTGCCCCAGCCTCCTGACGGCCCTTGGGGAGGAGCTGCTTCTTCTTCTTGGGGACGGCCTCAGGAGGCAGGATGGCGCCCTCGTCGTCAGAGTTCTCGACCGCCGCAGCCTGGTAGGTGCGCTCGAGGGAACACACCGCATCCTTTTCGTCGTAGGCGACCATGATGATTCCGCCGCACCCTGGCATCTTGAGGATGTTGTAACCGTGGTGAGTTGCTGCCATGAACTTGGCGAGGGCTGGATACCCGAGGATGGCATTGTACGGGAGGCTGATGTGGGCGACATCGAAGTCGATGAGCTTGGTGTGGTAGTTGTCGCGCTTGCCGAAGGTGACCGGGAGGCGCACCTGCCCCAGGGGAACGGTGGAGCCATCGGTGACTCCTGAGAAAGGCTTGGTGGGCAGGAGCTGGTCATAGGGCACTTGGAGCGTCTCAAACGTCTCAACGGAGAGAACGTTGAGCCCCGCGCCACCATCGATGAGGGTTTTGGTGACGAGGACGTTGCTGATGGTGGGCGTGTAGAGCATAGGGAGCGCGCCAGCGGTGGCGGAGCACTTAAGTTGGTCCTTGGAATCGAAGGTGATGGCGTGCTGCGACCACCTGAGGGGACGCGTCACCTAAAGCTTCGGTAGGGCCGCGTTCACCTCACAAGAGAACTGCTTGAAGATGCGATGTGACGTGGGGGCCTGAGCACCACCCAGGATGCAGGCGATCGCTCGAGGCTCCTGGAAGCCCCCAGCCCCATCCTCCTGCCGATTGTCGTCGTTTCTCCTTGGCGGCGACAGCGGAGGGAGGCCGGCATTGCCCTGGGGACGGTCCTCACGAGGCTGGTCTCGCCAAGGGCCATCACGTGACTGACCCTGCCAGCGTCCTCGCAAGGCTGATCGCGCCAGTCCTGACGAGGGTCACGGTTGTCCCAGCGGCCTCCGCCACGGCCTCCTCCACGGTCATAGCCGCGGTCGCCGCACTCGGGGCGACGACTGAGGCGCCCGTCACGGAGCGCCCTGAGCTCTTGGCAGTCGTTGGTGTTGTGGCTATGAACATTGTGGAAGATGCAGAACGGGCGGTTGCCCCTCGGGGGCTCGTCGTGGTCGCGGCTGCGCTTCATCTCAGGCTCGGCCGCGAGCATAGCGGGGCCCTTGCGCTTTGCCTCCTTGGCCTTGGCCTTCTTGTCTTCAGGGTCGGCCTCCGAAAGCTCAAGGAGGGAGAGGCTGCCTTCTTCGGCCCTTGCACACTTGGTCGCCAGGTTGAACATCTCCAGGGCCGAACATAGGTCCTCGTGGATGGCGAGCTCCTCCTTGATCTTGACATCCCAAACGCCATCAGTGAACGCCGAGATGATGGCCTCGTCCGATGCCTTCGGGATCTTGAGGCGAATGCTCGTAAAGCGATGGATGTATTTGTGCAAAGTTTCGCCCGGCTGCTGTTTCATGTGCCGCAGGTCGGCCACTGCGGGGGCACGGTCGTGGGTACCCTGGAAGTTGGCGATGAAGTGCTCGCGAAGCTCGTCCCAGGAGGAGATCGACCCCTCCGGGAGGTTGAGGAGCTAGGAGCGCGCGCCGTCCTTGAGGGCCATGGGGAACCAGTTGGCCATTACCTTCTCGTCGCCATTTGCCGCTTCGATGCTCAGCGCGTAGAGTTGGAGGAACTCTGCGGGGTCGGGGGTGCCGTCATAGCAAGGAGGAAGATCTGGCTTGAACTTGTCGGGCCAGACGACGTGGCGCAGCTCCGGGGTGAAGGCACGGCAGCCCGCCGCGCTCACAGGCATAGCGCGCACGGGGGAAGCTCGGTCTTGACACCCACGCGCCACAAGCTCCGGCGGCGCGAGGTCTTGGTGCTGGCGCTGAGGCGCTGGGAGCGCGCGCGCATCGGCCTGAGGCCGCTGCACCACCTGGCAGCTTGATTCATCCCTTGCCGGCGCCCCGCGCCGTGGGTCGCGCGGGGGCGCGTCACGCCTGGGCTCCGGATCCATGTCGCGCCGAGGAGGAGGAGAAGGCGCACCGTGTGCCACGTCACCCACCTGGGGTGGCGGGGGAGGCAGCGAGCGGGACGGCGCAGGGGCCTCACCAGCAGCGTTGACGAGCTCAGCGATGCGGCCGAGCCAGTCGTCGTAGAGATCGTTGGCGGGGCAATAACGCAGGAGCTCGCCCGCCATGAGCAACGCAGCCTGCGCGTTCACCGGCCAACGGCGAGCATGGGAGGACGATGTCGTGGCCGGAGTGGGCGATGGAGTTGCGGTGCGGCCATCACGCCGCATGGAAGGTGGCAGTGACGAATCCTGCTGCTCGCGAGCAGCAGGGTCAGTGGCGACATTAGCCACGGGGGAGGCAGAGCGGCGAGGAGCGCCGTTGCCCGCGGGTGCCGTCTAGGCGACATGGGCGGCCCGACGCTCGGCGCGGACACGGCGTGCGTCGGCCATGGGAGAGACGGAACAGAGGCGAAGCGAACGATGGAAGAAGGACTTCGACAAGCCCCTACCTGGTGCGCCAAATGTCGGATTCAGGGCTTCGCAGACCCAAGAAGGTTCAAACTCTGGGGCGTGTGCGAAGATCTCAACCTCTCAAGCTTCGAGCTCGTCGCCCCACAGCCTAGCCTAGCCGGACTCGCGTGAGCAAGGAAGAAGATGAACATGGCAGTTTACCCAGGTTCGGGCCACCTTGCGGTGTAAAGCCCTACTCCTGCTTTGTGGTGGATTGGCCTCACGAGGGGCTGAGGATGAACTAGTACAGTGGATGAACAGCCCCACGAGGGCTATGTTGGTGAGGGTGGAAAAGATCCGATCCCTCTCTACGGTTGTGGCTAACCTATATTTATAGTGGCCTCGGTCCTCTTCCCCCAAAATGTAGGCGGGAAGGGATCCCACAGTGGCCAATTTGAAAGGGGACAAGTAGTACATCTTATCCTGACGAAAGGTGGTCTTCGCCTGCAAAGCTTCTGGCCGTGACGTAGCGGTGGGCTCGGTGATGACATCCATTCTGCTGAGCGCGGTCTTGGTCTTGTAGCACCAGAATGGAAACCTTTGGTAGATTCCTCGGGAACCCACGCTTGTCCTTGCCTCCTTAGCACCAAAGAGGAAACTACCTTCTCTGCGCCCACTGGCGCCCGCCTGGCCTTGATTGTCATGTCTTGCGTCATCGCAGCCTCATGAGGCTGGTACCTGCATAGAAATATTCGCTCCTCGGGAGGCAGCCTGGGAAGGCTGCCCCCTCCGGAGGTCTTGGTGTCGTCCGCCTCGCGAGGCCAGGGGGCCTTCGCGAGGGTCTTGTCTTGGCAGTCTTGTAGATGGGCCGTACCAAGCCGTTGGTGGAGCCACGCCGTGGGCCGCAGGCAGGCAAGTCTGGGTACCCTGGTTCCCAGAACGCTGATAGCCATCATCGATCCCTACTACAGAGACATGAAGGATTCCTGCAACAAGGACAAGCATGCCTGGCACTCGGCCTGGATGGAGAAACTCGAAAAAACTCACGTCGTGTACGCGGCCAAGGAGGCGTACACGAGCTACGAGATGTACAGGAGAATCGTTGACATGAGGAAGTACCTCCTTCCCCAAAACGGCCAGGGATCCAGCCGGAAGCAGAGCGATGGCAAGCGTCGTTGCAACAAGAAGTAGATGGTTAGATCCTCGTTTCTCCTAGTTTAGTATGCATGTAATTGCTTACTTTGGTGTGTGGAAATGTTATGTGTGTAGTCACTTGTGTAATTGTATGCTTAATTTGGTTATGCAATGCTGTCTTTTTAAGTATATATGTTGATGCTCTGTAGACAGAGCGTAGATGTTGTGCGGACAGAGTAAATCACATCGCACACGGACTAAACAATGGAACTCGTCGGTGATGATTTCATCAATCACTGACAATTATATACCATCAATCGTTTGCTCACAACACACACGGCTTGTTAGGAATCGTCTGTGTTGTTATCGGTCTTCCCACACATTTCCGATTACAGACCTGTTTGCCGCGTATCACACACATCTTGTTAAGTTGAACCGTTTCTGTTCTCTTGGCTCAACGCAAACAGTTCATTCGAGTGAACTGTATGCCGTATATCGCACACACCTTCACCTGGCTGACCGTTTCTTTTGTGTTGCCTAATCACAAATAGTTCATCCGAGTGACTGTGTGCCGTATATCGCACACACCTTCATCTGGCTGCCCGTTTCTGTTCTTCTGCCTCATCGCAAACAGTTTATTGGACTGAACTGTATGCCCAGCATCGCACACGCAACTAAAATCTGAACCGTGTTTGATGTATCCGCCATCGCAAACGTTTTGCATCTTTTTTGATGGTTTTTTTACATCACCATTTGTGATTAATGCATCGCACACAGTTTCGTCAAAGGGTCTCTGATCGTAGTGTCGCGTTAGTAGCATCCTACAGTAGTGTCTACATAAACCTTGCTACCCTTCCGATGATGTGTGAGTAGTTTACCAGAGACCTACGGGTCCATAGCTAGTAGATAGATGGCTTCTTCTCTCTCTTTGATCTTCAATACAATGTTCTCCTCGATGTTCTTGGAGATATATTCGATGTAATCTTCTTTTGCGGTGCATTTGTTGAGATCCGATGAATTGTGGATTTATGATCAGGCTATCTATGAATACTATTTGAGTCTTCTCTGAACTCTTTTTATGCATGATTAAGATAGCTTTGTATTTCTCTCCGATCTATTGATTTGGTTTGGCCAACTAGATTGATTTTTCTTGCAATGGGAGAGATGCTTTGTAGTGGGTTCAATCTTGCGGTGCTCATACCCAGTGACAGAAGGGGACATGACACGTATTTGTATTGTTGCCACTAAGGATAAAAATGTGGGGTTTATTCATATTGATTGGATCTATCCCTCTACATCATATCATCTTGCTTAAGGCGTTACTCCATTCTTGTTAACTTAATACACTAGATGCATGCTGGATAGCAGTCGATGTGTGGAGTAATAGTAGTAGATGCAGGCAGGAGTCGGTCTACTTGTCACGGACGTGATGCCTATATTCATGATCATTGCCTTAGATATCGTCATAACTTTGCGCTTTTCTATCAATTGCTCAACATTAATTTGTTTACCCACCATATGTGTTCTTTCAAGAGAAGCCTCTAGTGAAAACTATGGCCCCCGGGTCTATATCTATCATATTATTTTCAGATCTATAAAATCAAAAACACAAAAATATCTTGCTGCAATTTATTTACCTTTACTTTATTTTGCACTTTTACTTATCTTTTATACCTATCTCTATCCGTTCTCAACCTTGCAAGTAACCGTGAAGTGATTGACAACCCCTTTTTCGCGTTGGGTGCAAGTATTTGTTTGTTTGTGTAGGTGCAATCATTGGGGACTTGTGTGTTCCTCCTACTGGATTGATATCTTGGTTCTTAACTGAGGGAAATACTTATCTCTACTTTGCTGCATCACCCTTTCCTCTTCAAGGGAAAAACCAACGCAAGCTCAAGAAGTAGCAGGAAGAATTTCTGGCGCCGTTGCCGGGGAGGATCTACATCAAGCCTACCAAGTACCTATCATAAACTCTCATCTCTTGCACTTACATTATTCGCCATTTGCCTCTCGTTTTCCTCTCCCCCAATTCTAAAACGTTTTCAGAAAAATAGAAAAATTATTTACCTTTTTATTTGCCTTCTTTTCGTTCGTCTTTTCATTTACTTTTTGTTTGCTTGTGTGTTAGATCACTTGCTATCATTATCATGTCTAAACCTAAAAAGGGTAGTGATGTTTCAGCCACTAGTGTGAGCACTTTGGACAATTCGTCCGTACTTTTGAAACTCATGCAAAAAAAGAAAAAAATCATGAAGTTGTTGAGGAAAAATTTGAATCATGTATTCTTAATCGTGATTCTTTTGAAACTAAAACTCCCACTCATCTTAAAACAAAGATCTATCATGTGTGTGATAGGAACATTATTGGGAAGAATATTATTCAGGAATTCTTTGATTGCACGGGAGTCATGCCTATAGATAGGGGATCTATTCTTCATAATACAAATTGCTACGCGGATGCTATTTCTATGCTTGTGATTAAATTAGAGAGAGAATTTTTGCATACTCATCCGGCTTTACAAAAAATGTTCGACGAACTTCCCAGCATACATGATCCTAAGGCTAAGAAAGTTGTTACTATTATCCTTATGCGTGCGTTTGATTACATAATCCGAGAAGCTAGAGAGATCTTTTCTTACTATAATATAAATTTTGAGCATCCCCCAATAGAAGAAAATCTCCATGATAAAGAAATAATGTGTGGTTTGGAATCTAAGGATTACTTTGCTTTTATTAACAATCTAAGAAAAAGAGTCCCTTATGCAGAAGTTATCCAAGCTTTATACCTTGATGCTTATGATAGATTTGATTGGATCACTAAGGGAATTGATGAAGGGTTTAATAAGGATTGGATTGAAGAGATGTCTAGGGAACCTATTAAAAATGAGATACATGTTTTATATGAAGATGTTTATGGTGATGACCCTGAGTATGAAATTATGAATGTCAAAATTACTAAGCAAAGTCCTTTCCATAAATTAAGCTCTCCTGCTAGAAAATAAGAACATGGGAAAAAGAATCTAATAAGGAAAATCTTGGAGGATTTGATTAGTAAAGAGTTAAATACCAAAGATGACAATACCTAGATCTATGCAATATGCCTAGCTAGGGGCGTAAAACAATAGCGCTTGTTGGGAGGCAACCCAATGTTATTTTTGTTTTTCTTGTTTTACTTCTGTTTTTCAATAAATATGCAATTATACTTCTGTTATGATTGTGTTTAAGAGTTTTAATTAGTTTTTGTGCCAAGTAGAGCCTTTGGGATGATCTGTGGTGATAGTTGATTTGATTTTACTGAAAAACAGAAACTTTTGCGCCCAGTTCTGGAATTTTGTAAATTAATAGAAACGTATTCTGGTTCTGAATTTTTTACACAAGATTTATTTTCAAATTTCCTATGATTCCCCAATTTTTCAGAATTTTTAGAGTTACAGAAGTATGAGCAATATTCAGGTCTTCACAGACTGTTCTGTTTTTCACAGATTCTGTTTTCTATGCATTGTTCTCTTGTTTTAATGAATCTATGGGTAGTATTGGGGGGTATGAGCCATGGTGAAGTTGGAATACAGTAGATATAATTCTAATATGAAATTGGAATGAGTTTACAACAGTAGCTAAAGTGGTGATTTGCTTTTATTATACTAATGGAGCTCACGAGTTTTCTGTTGAGTTTTGTGTTGTGAAGTTTTCAAGTTTTGGGTGAAGTTTTGATGTACTAAGGAATAAGGAGTGGAAAAAGCCTAAGCTTGGGGATGCCCAAGGCACCCCAAGGTAATATTCAAGGACAACCAATCATCTAAGCTTGGGGATGCCCTGGAAGGCATCCCCTCTTTTGTCTACAATCCATTGGTAATCACTTGAGGCTATATTTTTATTCACTACATGATATGTGTTTTGCTTGGAGCGTCTTGTATTATATGAGTCTTTGCTTTATTTTCTTTTTAGTTTTCCACAATCATCCTTGCTGTACACACCTTTGGAGAGGGACACACATTAATCGTGAATTTATTAGAATACTCTATGTGCTTCACTTATATCTTTTGAGCTAGGCAGTTGCTCTAGTGCTTCAGTTATATCTTTTATAGCACGGCGGTGGTTATATTTTGAAGAAATTGATGAACTCTCATGCTTCACTTATATTATTTTGAGAGTCTTATAAATAGTATGGCAATTTGCTTAGGTTATGTATTTGGTCCTAATATGATGGGTATTCAAGAGGGATATAATAAAAACTTTCATGAAGATCATTGAATATATGAGAAGTTTGATTCCTTGCATTTGTTTTGAGATATAAAGATGGTGATATTAGAGTCATGCTAGATAGTAATTGTGGTTTAGTAAGAATACTTGTGTTAAGGTTTGTGATTCCCGAAGCATGCATGTATGGTCTCTCGTTATGCGATGAAATTGGAGCATGATTTATTATTGATTGTCTTCCTTATGAGTGGCTGTTGGGGACGAGCGATGGTATTTTTCTACCAATCTATCCCCCTAGGAGCATGCGTAGTAGTACTTTGCTTTCAGGGCTAATAAACTTTTGCAATAAGTATGTGAGTTCTTTATGACTAATGTTGAGTCCATGGATTATACGCACTCTCACCCTTCCACCTTTGCTAGCCACTCTAGTACCGCACTACTTTCGCCGGTGCATTAAACCCTCCTTATACCTTTCCTCAAAACCGCCACCATACCTACCTATTATGGCATTTCCATAGCCATTCCGAGATATATTGCCATGCAACTTCCACCGTTCTGTTTTATTATGACACATACCATCATTGCCATATTGCTTTGCATAATCATATAGTTGGCATAGTATTTGTGGCTTGGCCACCATTCATATTTTTTTATACATGTCACGCTATATCATTGCATGAGGCATTCATATAGAGTCATATCTTTGTTCTAGTATCGAGTTGTAATTCTTGAGTTATGAGTAAATAAAAGTGTGATGATCATCATCATTAGAGCATTGTCCCATTTGAGAAATATAAAAAAAGAGAGGCCAAAAGAGCCCAAGAAAAAAATAGGCCAAAGTGCCCAACAAAAAAAAGAAAAAAAAGAGAGAAAAAGAGAGAAGGGACAATGTTACTATCCTTTTCCACACTTGTGCTTCAAAGTAGCACCATGTTCTTCATGATAGAGAGTCTCCTATTTTGTCACTTTCATATATTACTAGTGGGAATTTTTCATTATAGAACTTGGCTTATATATTCCAATGATGGGCTTCCTCAAATGCCTGAGGTCTTCGTGAGCAAGCAAGTTGGATGCACACCCACTTAGTTTTCTTTTGAGCTTTCATACACTTATAGCTCTAGTGCATCCGTTGCATGGCAATCCCTACTCACTCACATCGATATCAATTGATGGGCATCTCCATAGCCTATTAATTTGCCTAGTTGATGTGATAATTTCTTTCTCCTTTTTTGTCTACTACCACCTTCTATTCCACCCATAGTGCTATATCCATGGCTCATGCTCATGTATTGCGTGAGAGTTGAAAAAGCTGAAGCGCGTTGAAAAGTATGAACCAATTGCTTGGCTTATCATCGAGGTTGTGCATGATAAATACTTTGTGTTAAGAAGATGGAGCACGACAAGACTATATGATTTTGTAGGGATAACTTTCTTTAGCCATGGTATTTTGAAAAGACATGATTGCTTTTTAGTATGCTTGAAGTATTATTGTTTTTATGTCAATATTAAACTTTTTTTTTGAATCTTACGGATCTGAATATTCATGCCACATAAAAGAAAGATTACTTCATAAACATGTTAGGTAGCATTCCACATCAAAAATTCTGTTTTTATCATTTACCTGCTCGAGGACGAGCAGGAATTAAGCTTGGGGATGCTTGATACGTCTCCAATGTATCTATAATTTTTTTATAGTTTCATTCTATTATATTATCCATGTTGGATATTTTATACGCGTTATTAAGCTATTTTATATCATTTTTTGGGACTAACCTATTAACCTAGTGCCAAGTGCCAGTTGCTGTTTTTTTTTGTTTTTGTCTTTTACAGAAAATCAATATCAAACGGAGTCCAAACGGAATGAAACTTTTTGTGGATTTTTCTTAGACCAGAAGACACACAGGAACCTTCGAGAGGGGGTCAGAGGGGCCACCAGTTGGCGACAAGCTCGGGAGGCGCGCCCCAGGAGGGGCGCCCCCAGGCTTGTGGGGCCCCTGATGCTCCTCCAACCTAATCTTTGCTCTATAAATACCCAAATATTCCCCGTATACCAGAGGGCACACGAAAAATACTTTTCCGCCGCCGCAAGCTTCTGTTCTCGTGAGATCCCATCTTGGGGCCTTTTCCGGCACTTCGCCGGAGGGGGATTCGATCACGGAGGCCTACATCAACCTTGCTGCCCTTCCGATGATGTGTGGGTAGTTTACCACAGACCTGCGGGTCCATAGCTAGTAGCTAGATGGCTTCTTCTCTCTCTTTGATCGTCAATACAATGTTCTTAGAGATCTATTCGATGTAATCTTTTTTTGCGGTGCGTTTGTTGAGATCCGATGAATTGTGGATTTATGATCAGATTATCTATGAATATTATTTGAGTCTTCTCTAGACTCTTTTATGCATGATTAAGATAGCTTTGTATTTCTCTCCGATCTATTGATTTGGCTTGGCCAACTAGATTGATTTTTCTTGCAATGGGAGAGGTGCTTTGTAGTGGGTTCAATCTTGCGGTGCTCATACCCAGTGACAGAAGGGGACATGACACGTATTTGTATTGTTGCCACTAAGGATAAAAAGGTGGGGTTTATTCTTATTGATTGGATCTATCCCTCTACATCATGTCATCTTGCTTAAGGCATTACTCGTTCTTGTTAACTTAATACACTAGATGCATGCTGGATAGCGGTCGATGTGTGGAGTAATAGTAGTAGATGCAGACAGGAGTCGGTCTACTTGTCACGGACATGATGCCTATATTCATGATCATTGCCTTAGATATCGTCAGAATTTTGCGCTTTTCTATCAATTGCTCAACAGTAATTTGTTTACCCACCGTATGTGTTCTTTCAAGAGAGAAGCCTCTAGTGAATACTATGGACCCCGGGTCTATTTTTATCATATTATTTTCAGATCTATAAAATTAAAAACACAAAAATACCTTGATGCAATTTATTTACCTTTACTTTATTTTACACTTTTACTTATCTTTTATACCTATCTCTATCCGTTCTCATCCTTGCAAGTAACCGTGAAGGGATTGACAACCCATTTTTTGCATTGGATGCAAGTATTTGTTTGTTTGTGTAGGTGCAATCATTGGGGACTTGTGTGTTCCTCCTACTGGATTGATACCTTGGTTCTTAACTGAGGGAAATACTTATCTCTACTTTGCTGCATCACCCTTTCCTCTTCAAGGGAAAAACCAACACAAGCTCAAGAAGTAGCAGGAAGCTCTGCCGAGAAGGAAGGGTCATCGTCGACGTAGTCGTACTGGGGCTCACCGACAGTCTCGAGGTCTACCGAAAGAATAGAGGAGAGGGGGAAACAGATAAATAATGAGCATACAAGTGCAACACAGATGCATGTCATGGCAAATTGTGATGATGATATGCACTAATGCATCCTCTAGGCAATTTAAAAGAAGAGGGAAAACATCTGACAATGTTTTCCCATCTCCAGGTATTTTCAATATATCGAACCAGGGGCAAAATGTTGATGTTCACTATGTTAGTGGGGTGTGGCAGGTATGTGGATAGCGTAATCAGATTTGTTATATTTTTCTGATCAACTTTCATATATAAATTATTTTCATCCGAGTTACGGTTTATTATCTATTAATTTTCTAAGTTTAATTGAATTACTGGAGTATATTTAACTCAAATATTAAATGGCTAATACTAAGTGCACCCAGCTGTGGGCAAGCCATAGAGGCTGACTGGTGGGCCCGGTCAACTGCTGACTCAGCAGTTGACTGGTCAAGATGTTGACTGGGTCCACCTGTCAGGGTTTTAACAATTTCTAAAATGCTTAATTTAATTTAATTTGATGGGACCCACCTGTCATCGATACATTAGACTAATCCGAATTAACAACTAACCTAAGTCTAAAGTAACCTGGCCGGTCCATATGCAGGGACACAGGCGCACGGGCGCGCGATGGCCGAGCGCGGGGCTCACCGGGAGCGGGCAGAGGCGGGGTTGGCGGCGTGGCCTGGGGCGGCGGCGCGCACGCGCGGGTGCGCAGGGGCGAGGCAGGGACGCAGCAGGAGCACGGCGAGCGCGCGGCACACAATGCGCGCCGGCGGTCACCGAAGGCACGCACGGGAGCGGCCGGAGGCGCGGGCGGCCCGGGGCAGGGGCGGCGCAGGGCGCGGCGGGCGGCGGCAGGGCGCGGTCGGGAGCGGGCGGGGGCGGCCGGGTGTGGTGGGGCGCGTGGGCGGTCAGGGCGAGGCCAAGCACAGGCGGGCCCATGCGGACGAGCGCAGGGCACGACGCGGGCGGGCAGAGGCAACTTCAGGCGGCTGCAGGCGAAGGCGTCTACGACGCGGGCGCGAGGCAGCAGCCGCAAGCAGCAGGGGGGCACGACAGCGGGGGGCTGCGGGCGCGGCCTGGGGCCAGCACGGGATGTGAAGGCGCCGGCGACCACATTCAGGGGCAGCACGGGGCAGCAGCGACAGCCAGCAGAGTAGCAGCAGCCAATGCGAGCGGCAGCGGCAGGAGGCGGGGCCACGTAGAAGCGGGCGCGCGCGGAGGCACGGCCGAGGTGACCGCGAATTCGGCCGGAGCTCGCGCGGAGCGAGACGAGCTAGTGGCCGGTGGCTACGGCAATGAGCGGGAGATGCGCTAAGGGACCGAATCCGACGGGGAAAAGGAGGAGAAGGAGCGGAGGCTCACGGAGGGCTCGAAGGCGTGCTCGGGGACGCCTGGGAGGTTTAAGGGGTGCGAATCAACGACAGGCAGTGACGGTTGCCGGCGGAGGGAACCGACGAGAGCGACGGCACGAGGGCGTCCTAGCCGGTGGCGCTCGGCGTGGAAGAAGAGGACGACGGCACGCTTCTCTTGGGCATCGACGGAAGCGATTTGAGGATGGTGGTCACGCGAATGAGCGACGATGGCGACGGCCATCTCTCTGGTGGCTCGAAATCGAGAGACGGAGAGGCTTGTGCGAGCAGAGAGAGAGAGAGAGAGAGAGTTAGGGTTCGTCTGCGGGGCGATTGGGATGGCTAAGTAGTCGTCCAGGGCTACAATGGCATCACCGTGGCAAGGATCCGTCGGTTGGATGGAGCTCGGGTGCTTGCGGTGGTGACACGGAGGTGGGAGGGAGACGATGGCTGTGCGAGGTGGGTTGGGCCGGCTATTGTGCTAGATGGGCCAAAGTGTCCAGTAGATTAGGTCCTTTCTTTTATTCTCTTTTTTATTTCCTGTTTCTATTTGTTAGCTCCTGTTTTTATTTAGTTTATGCTATCAAATGAATTTTGTTGATCATGTAAATTTGTACATAATTCAAGCACTATATTTTGGGGCTGCACAAAATGTTTCAGGGTATTTGCAAACAGTCAATTTTTGGTTTATATTTAAATGTCTCAACTAAGTGCTGCAGTTTCATCTTAAATATTCCTAGGTTCAATTTAAAAATACATTTGATGTTGGGTTCCTACATGTTAATTTCTTAGTGAATATTTTCCATCCAACGAACATTTTTTTTACCATTTGAAGAAATAATAATTTGACTTGTAATTTAAATTTGACTTTGATTTTAACAACGGGCAATTAAGTTTAGAAAATCAAGATGACATGGCAACATTAGCATGGATTTATTGTAGCATGACATCGAGGGTGTTACAGAAGACCCAGAAGACGACCCAGGAGCCCATGTCCCATTGTGCTGAGTAGATAGTCACCCACCTGGCATGTGGGTAAGGCATCATCGAGTTTTCTAAACCTGACCCATTTAGGCACCTCCCTCCTTCCTCCTCCGAGCTCAGTTTGTGATTCACCCAAATTCCAGCGTGACGCCGTGGAACCTTATATCCAATTGACAATCAAGCGATAACTTGGTGTGAGGTCGTGACACAAGCACCCAGTTGGTAGCTCGCCATGGTGTGGCGTGTGCCGCTGTTGGCGAGGTAGCACAACCGCTCCGGGGTCCCATATCAGCTGCACCATGGCGAGGCTCTCCAGAAACAAAAAAGAAATAACCATAAAATTAAGAAAAAAGAAAAGAAAGAAATAACAAAGGAAAAAGAACAATAAAACAAAGAATCCGGACAAGGGAAGAAAAAAAAAACGCGCTATTGGGCCACAACCTGTGCGGCAGCGGTGTAGGCGACTCGCCCGCTCGCTACGCGAGTCAAAGCCCAGAACGGACTCCTCGTCTCAGCGAAGGAAAAGGACCCTGAATTTGAAACGGACCCGAGCCAAGCTCACGAACGGTCTCGCGCGAGTTTCCGTTCCCCCCTGCCTCAGGAACCTTCCAGAATCACTCCTTTTTTTCCCCGTAAAAAAATACAACTTCCAGAATCGTTGAGATCGGACGGCCGCCGTCGGGAACCTTCTCCCCCCAATATAATCCCTCTCCTCCTCGACGTCTTCCCCATCGAACTCAACCAGTCGATTCGCATCCGACGATCTCGAGCCCCCCCGCATCCCGATCGATCGCAACCCAAGCGGAAGCAGCCAGCCAATAGCGATGGCGGCCGACGAGGCCAAGGCGAAGGGCAACGCGGCGTTCTCGGCCGGTCGCTTCGAGGAGGCGGCCGGCCACTTCGGCGACGCCATCGCGCTCGCCCCCGACAACCACGTCCTCTTCTCCAACCGCTCGGCGGCCTACGCCTCGCTCCACCGCTACAAGGAGGCGCTCGCCGACGCTGAGCGGACCGTCGCGCTCAAGCCCGACTGGGCCAAGGGCTACTCCCGCCTCGGCGCCGCGCGCCTCGGATCGGGGGACGCCGCAGGCGCCGTCGAGGCCTACGAGAAGGGGCTCGCCCTCGACCCCTCCAACGCGGCCCTCAAGGACGGGCTCGCCCAGGCCCGGTCGGCCCTCCCGCGCCGCCCGGCCTCCGGCGCCGACGCCATTGGCAAGATTTTCCAGGGGCCCGACCTCTGGAGCAAGATCGCCGCCGACCCCACCACGCGCGCCTACCTCGACCAGCCCGACTTCATGCAGATGCTGCGCGATCTGCAGCGGAACCCTGGCAACCTCAACAACTACCTCTCCGACCCCCGCATGATGCAGGTGCTCAGCCTCATGCTTAACGTCAAGGTCCAGAACCAGAACAATGACTCCTCCGAGCCGGCGCCGACGCCGACGCCGGCCAAGTCGTCCCCGCCGCCGCCGCAGAAGCAGCCCGAGACCAAGCCGAGGGAGCCGGAGCCCGAACCAGTGGAGATGACCGATAAGGAGAAGGAGCGGAAGGATAGGAAGGCGGCGGCGCAGAAGGAGAAGGAGGCGGGGAATGCCGCTTACAAAAAAAAGGATTTCGAGACGGCGATCCAGCACTACACAAAAGCCATGGAGCTTGACGACGAGGACATCTCCTACCTCACAAACCGCGCCGCCGTTTACCTTGAGATGGGACAGGTGAGTCCTCTTTTGGCATTAGTAATTTCCATGTTTCTTACAGAGTCCTAATTTTAAACCTGGTTAAATTGCTTGTGTGATTCTGTAGCAGAATCTTAGAAATTTCTAAATACACTTAGAGGCTCAGCATATACTAATCGTTTTAGAGGCACATTAGTATTTTTTGATAGAGTTAGAATGATTTCACTGTCGAGGCGGTCCTTACACATTCAGTATTTAATTAATAACAACAGTGATTTTATCTCTATATATCTGCCTTCTTACCTTTTTGGGGCTTGGACTTGCTCTGTATAATACTGTAGTTATTAGGCTTATTGGGCTCGAATGAACTGCAGATTTCATAAATCAGTAGTGTTGGTTGCCTATGATTTTTCACTGCCACATGTTTTAACTTAACTCTTGGAATCGGGAGCCCTCTCGAATTACTTATGCCTGTGGTGATTTGAGAGCTAATATTCTGTCTGTCCAAATACCAGTATGATGATTGCATTAAGGATTGTGATACGGCTGTTGAGAGGGGAAGGGAACTTCGTGCTGACTTCAAGATGGTCTCGAGGGCACTGACAAGGAAAGGAACTGCTCTTGCTAAACTCGCCAAGTCTTCCAAAGACTACGATGTTGCCATTGAGACTTTCCAGAAGGCTCTGACTGAGCATAGAAACCCAGATACCCTGAAAAGACTAAATGATGCTGAACGAGCAAAGAAGGAGCTCGAGCAACAAGAGTACTATAATCCAAAAATAGCTGATGAGGAGCGAGAGAAAGGTAAAGCCTTGCGAATTCTACTGTTAACACAACACTGGCTTCTCTGCACCTGATAGTCTCTGGGTATTGATGATAAGGTTTTTAATTCTTAATACTTCTGTGCAGGTAATGAGTTCTTTAAACAGCAAAAATACCCAGAAGCAGTGAAGCATTACACTGAAGCGCTCAGGAGAAACCCAAAGGATCCAAAGGTAATTCCTTACTATGTTATGATATTCAATTGCTTGAGCTAAAAAGTTCTGTGAAGCCGTTTCACTGTTGTATTGGTATCATCGGTAAATCCAATGAGAACCCACATAATATTATGCCACCTGAATTATATAGCCTGTAGATGACCACTGGGTATAGGTGCTTTTGTATAGTAGGTGTTGTGCTGTGGCACGTTTTGTAGTGCTAAGCTATCGGTTATGTTTCAGGTATACAGCAACAGGGCTGCCTGTTACACCAAGCTGGGTGCCATGCCTGAAGGTCTTAAGGATGCGGAGAAATGCATCGAGCTAGATCCTACATTCTCCAAGGGATACACAAGGAAGGGCGCAATCCAGTTTTTTATGAAAGAATACGACAAAGCAATGGAAACTTATCAGGAAGGCCTAAAGCATGATCCGAGTAACCAGGAGCTGCTTGATGGTGTAAAGAGGTAAAGTAGCACTGAAAGAGATCATTAATCAGTCACTGGCTTCTCATCTTAGATTCCACCAAGCAGCTCCTAACCGTTGCTGTCCGTTCTCAGATGTATTCAGCAGATCAACAAGGCGAACAGAGGCGAGCTTACCCCAGAGGAACTGAAAGAGAGACAGGGCAAGGCTATGCAGGACCCTGAGATCCAGAACATCCTGACGGACCCTGTGATGCGGCAGGTAAGTTCATCATCAGATGTCTGTTTACTCCGCCAGAGCTTGGTTTGGCGAACGGTGCGATAACGTTGAGGTGTTTGTTGTCTGCAGGTGTTGATTGATTTCCAGGAGAATCCAAGGGCTGCTCAGGACCATCTCAAGAACCCTGGTGTGAAGCAAAAGATCCAGAAGCTCGTGAGCGCAGGGATAGTTCAGATGAAGTAGATCTAAAATGCTGAGTGTCGGAGGTTTAGTTAGTTGGTTGACCTTTTCTTGTTTGGGGGTCAATTTCCCTCCAGATTTGGGTTTGTGTACAAGTACATTTCGTGGTGGTTCTTAAATGGCTTGCATGTGATGTGATACTTCACCTCGTCAGAAATTTGGTTTACTTTCCCTCGTCACTGTAAGTGCTATATGAGATAACCGCTCTTCGGAGCTAGTCCCAAGCACTAGTGAGGTGCTCTTCGCGTCTTAATGTTCCTACATACTCCTACAAGAAACAAAACCATCCTTGATACAACCTCCTCAGTCCCAAATTACTTGTTTTACTTGTTTTGGATGTATCTGTGTATCTAACACTAAATCATACTCATTCCGTCCCAAAAACAACTTTGTGTACTAAGTTCCTTCTCAACGGAATTTCTGATAAACAATTATCTGCCCCCCCCCCCTTCTGCTAATCTGCTTCAGACTGTTTTCAATGTGAAGAAAATGATCAATTGGGATGTCAGCAAGGATCTTTTCCTTTCACATACTCCCTCCGTCCGGAAATACTCGTCGGAGGAATGGATGTATCTAGATGTATTTTAGTTCTAAATACATTCATTTTTATGCATTTCTTCTCTAAAATACATTCATTTTTATGCATTTCTTCGACAAGTAGATACATCCATTCCTCCGACGAGTATTTCCGGACGGAGGGAGTATGTTGCAAGGATTCGCACGTACCTATGGGAACCTCCAAGCCTGGGATTGAAGATTTCAAACCCATTAGGTGCTCCACCTTCAGGGGCGGATCCAGCCCAGCCCAGCACCCCGGGCCCTCTTTGTATACTGTAGCAATTGCTACAGTATTTGTGCTACAGTCACAAAGGGGATGGGCCTCACGCCCTGGGCCTGGACCCCCCCCCCGGTCTGGGGCCTAGATCCGCCACTGTCCACCTTCCTTATGATGGTAGACTGGTCAACTCTGTTTTTCATCCCTTCTAACTTCATGTGCTCTCTTGCGCTGTCTGCTGCTGGTCCATAAAATTATAATTACTACCTCTGTATCTAAATGTAAGATGTTTTGACAGTTTAAATTGAACAAAGGAACTTGAAACATTGCCTATGGAGATGGAAGATCAAAGGATTGCTTTGATAGCCTCGGACAAGGTATGTAGGCCTAAAAATCAAAGTGGGCCTGGAATACTGGATGTGGCTACAACAAGGCCCTATTTATCAAGCACCCCTCAAAAAAAAAAATCAAGCACCTATATTTTTTAATAAAGAAGATTTGCCTTGGGAAAAATATTACCCCTCAAGGTTAATTAGAATGATCGTTCTGGTGGAAAGATATTCTCAAATTGCTCCCCCATTTAAGGAAGTGGCCTCCTGTAACCAGGAGAAGGATTTCAGTACTGTTTTGGCATGATAATTGGTGTGAGGAGATCTTATCCAAGAAAAATATCCCGAGCTGCGTTCCGTTGTCAAGAATGGAAGTGACTCTTTGTAACTTGTTATGGCTACTACAAATAAGGGACACAACTTCTGTGCCGTGTCATAGGCACTGACATGTTGGGCCCACATGTCATAGGCACAAAGGCAGGTGCCTTAAGACATCGAAGCGCAGTCCCCAGATAAGGCAGACCTCTTCCTGTCAATTCGAGCTTACGATCGTCGTCGTCCATCTAGATGGCTGATATATCGTTGCTAGTTTATTATGAGGATCATGGGCCTTGTTTTTAGCTGTGGGGAACTTCTATCGTCGTTGCTATGTTCAGGTCTTGGATTAAACTCGAGGAACTTACAATGTGGATTTTGAGTTTAATTAAATTAGTGATTATGTCGAAGAAGAGCTCTCTTTTTTTCTTTCTCAATGTGATTCTTGTTTTGATGCTGGTTTTGATGCTCGATCCATGGGAATTTCATGGTATGATGTTCTTTTTCTACTTCTTGAATATGATTAGTTCTCCCTTCTTATAGGGCTCGATGCAGAGAAAATTACTGGATTTTCGTGGTATGATGTTTTTATAGGATCTGGATCCTTGTGAAATCATAAGTTTTGCACTTTATTTAAAAGAATACTCATCCACCCAAATATCTTTACAAATGAATTGTTTTTCTTGTGATTCTCTAATAATCCTAGTGTTATCCTATAGTGTTAAAGAGGACGTATGCCACTCCAATGCTATGTTTTCCCAGACCTGAAAAAATCGAATACGGTGCCTCGCAGGAGTTTCGTCCCAGTCAAAACAGCAACAAGAATCCAACGAAAACGCATCACCTCAGACTGTTTAACGATATATAATCTCACTTATAGCGCGTTCATATATACATATATATACTCACCCTTATGAACGCACATAAGCATACCCTACCTTATGAGCATCTTCGAGAGACTGAGCCGACATATCATCTTGAGATTTACTAAGTCACCGTACGTGCCTTGTTGTCAACGGAAACATCTCCTCCCACTGAAAGCGCATCGCTAAAAATTCTGAAATAAATACAGGAATAATGCGAGCATCAGGACTTGAACCCTGGTGAGCTGGAGATAGCACTGCCTCTCTAACCATCCAACCACAGATTGGTTCGCATCACTTATAGCGGGTTGCAAGGTCGTCCCCAACAATGCTGCTTCACCTGCCACAAAACCAAATCCTAACAACTCACATCATGATCCTCCAGACAAGTTCTTTTAGGATATACTTTTTTTAGGATATACGTCCGGCCTCTGCATTTGGGCGATGCATGCATCCATTTTATTAATTATTCACAAAGGCCTTACAAAATAATACATCAGTAAGCCTGAAGTCACGATGTTGGCAACACTTGTCGCTACTCCTATCCCCTTTTGATGAGGGGGTACCGAATGTCCGAGCCGAATACTAAACAGACATCACACCAAAGCCTAATATCTAAAGCCGGATGCCCCAGCCAAGCCACAATGCCGGGATTGGGCCACACTCCGGTCCGGCGGACTCTCAGAAGCCGCCGCCGCCGTCTTCCACCGATCCATCTTCAGAGCAGGTACTGACGCACCAACCTTGCCAGGCCTGCCGTCGACGCCGGACAACGCCACCATCCTGCGCGTATCCATCCACACGCGCCCGTCTCCGAATCTCTGCAGCGCCATGCCACCGGGATCCGCCATCGGCCTTGCGGTAGATGTAACACTGCTCCTCGTCTTGTCCCCTCCAGCCAGCACTTGCTCTAAAACGATGCCCCCAGGAACATCCCGATCCAGTAGACCCAGATATAGGGTTTCCCCCGGAACATCCCGATCGAGTTGACGCGACCTGCAACAACGATGCCTCGAGAAGGAAACGACGTCAGAGACGCCGCCATCGTCCGCCAAGACCGCAGTCAGGCGCGGTTTTCATCGAAAGTCGCGCCGTCCCGATCTTGCAGCTGGCTGGAACCGCGTGGAGCTTCGCCATGAAGACGTATGCCGCCGCCGGTTCTCCGGCGGAGATCCTCCATCCCCTCACCGGAGCCCTCATCACGCCGTCGATTATCCACATGAAGAATTGACGACGAATCTGGGTGGGATCCAGATCCGCGGCCGCCATCATACCCCCATCGCCAGCACCACCAGCCATGGGGTCGTCGGTTGTCGCCACACAACCAGGGAGCCGCCCTGGCCGCGGTGTGAAGCCCCCAACCCGAGGTGCCCTAGCCGCCTCGAGTGGTTGCCGACGCCGCCTCCTGCCTCGGCGCCTTGGCACCGGGCGCCGCCGCCACCGCGGCCAACACCAGCGGCAGCGGCGGCAGGGTCCTCCTCTATGGGGAGGGGGGCTGGCTATAGGAGATATGCCCTAGAGGCAATAATAAATGTTATTGATTATCTCCCTGTTCATAATTAGGTTTATGTTCCATGCTATAACTGCTATGGTTCTCGAGTCTGCAAATAAAACGAGGCTCGGAGGAAGACTCATATGCACGTGTGGAATAATAAACGGTAATATGTATTCCTAGTCTGGCCTCTAAGACTAGCTCAAGTATTGCATGATGGTTCTGTTTTCCTGATCATGGGCATGTCTATGCCAGCAATTTTGAGGGCACAGTGTTAGAAGAACATTTGTGTTGAATCGACCCAAATTGATGTTATGCTATGAGTTACATTCGTCACATATTAATGGTTAATAACACAGAGATGGTTAATGTTTGCAAAATTCCTTAGACCATGAGAGTGTCGAGTTTCTTCATACTTGCTTCATGAACTTTGGGGTTTGTTAAACGTCATCCGTATATGGGTGGCTATTACGGCGGCTTACGGGTTCATGGAAAAGTGTGTCAAGTAACTTGATAGCTCGAGATTGGGATTTGCTCCTCCGACGATGGAGAGATATCTCTGGGCCCTCTCGGTGTTACGGTATCCATCATCGTCTGGCCAGACACTTTGTGATTTGATCACAGGGATGCCGGAACACGGTAACGAGAAAAGAGAACAATACCGGTAACGAGGTAACTGGCATAGTGGACAAGTTGTTGATCCACGGAAATGCCTACATGTCTAACCTCGGGTATTTGTAACATATCGTGAAGCAACAGGAATAGCACACGGCAACTGGAGGTTCACTCGAATATTCATTCGTGTGGGTATAGGGGTCAATATGGGTGTCCACGGCTCCGATGTTGATCATTGATCGGAAGGTGTTCCGTGTCATGTCTATTCTTCACCGAACCTATAGGGTCACACGCTTAAGGGTCATCTATCTGCTGAATACTAGACAGGGAGTCTGAGAGAAAATCACCGAAAAGTTTCGGAGACAACGGAAGAGTTCCGGAGAGAGAACACTGAAAAAGTTTCGGTAAAACCGAAAAGTTGTTTCGGATAAAACCATTGATCCAAAAAGGTTTCGGCAAGCACCGGGAATGTTTTGGAGGTTGCCAGATTGGTCTGGTAATTTCTGGAATTTTTCTGGAGAAAAAACCGAAAAAAAAGTTTCGGAGCTGCCGGAGTTGTTTACCGGGTAAACAAAGATGGTTTTAAATTAAACCACCATACTGGAAATGTTCCAGAGCGCGTCCAGATAATTTTAGAGGGTGCCGGAAATGTTCTGGGACCTTCTGGAATTTTTCAGAAATAATAGTCGCGGAAAACATCTTGTCCCAGCGTGAGGGGACAAGATCCCACGGATCGTGGGGGCTGTTTTTGGGCTGTTTTTTGGGGGGCCCCCTTTGGGAGCAGCCCCCTTGTGGCTGGACAAAATGTTGGGGGGTGCCCCCATGGTGGGGGGCAGCCCCCACAAATGGTGGAGAGTGTTGGGAGGAAGGTGGGGCCCCATGGGGGAACACCATGGACAAGGGAACATGTTTTTCCCTTGTTTGGTGGGAACATGTTCTCCTTGTTTTGTGGGAACATGTTTTCCCCATGTTTAGTGGGCTGAATTTTCAGCCCCCTCCACCCCTTCCACCACTATATAAGGAGGAGGAGAGGTGCTCTCCAACTCCACTCCAACTTTCTCACACAAGCCATGCATGATCTGGCATTCTCTCTCCCTCCCACGAAATAGTTTCGTAGTGCCGAAAGGCTGTCTGGGTTCCGGTGGGAACTAGTTCTGGACGGCGAAGCCCTGCCGGATAGATGGCACCGTATGTGTGCAACCCCGTAGAGAGGTCGTAGTTTCGTCCTTTTGCCCGAGGGGCTGTTCGAGTGTCCTCCCGAAGGGCTGTCCGAGTGACGGTCCGCGTTCTGTGAGTCCTCCCGAAGGGCTGTCCACGACACCGTCCGGGGGACTGTCCGACCGCCTCCCGGAGGGCTGTCCGAGTGGCGGATGAGGGAGTACATCCTCGCGGTTGGGAGGTTGTAAATCCTAGCTGCGGGGATCTGCACCGACGATCGTCATCGACTCTACTTCCGCTGCGCTACGAGTCGGTAACGAAAATGATCAAACCTTGTATGCAGTCTCCATAGTGGTCCTGGGCTGGTGCGTAGGTCGGAAAATTTTTGTTTTCTACTGCGTTCCCCAACAGTGGCATCAAGAGCCGTGCTATGCGTAGATGCAGGTTGCGATCTAGAATACATAGTGATGTATGGGTGTTGCACAATATAATTAGGTAGTAGATGAGTTCTATTACTGAAAATTATTTGTGCGGGTAGCAGATGAAATCTGTTACCCGATATTCTTGTTGCTTCCCTGGAATTTGCATATTTCTGATCTTGATAACAGCATGGTGGAGTTTCAAAGTTCTGGCAATCCGCGATCCTGATTGATCAACGAAGTGCTAACAGTTCATTGAATTCCACCGTAGTTAAAAGGAAAGATGAAATTTCGCAGACAAATGGGCAATGCAGATATGATCTGCACGGGGGTCATGCGTATGACGAAGTTTAGTATGGGGCTCGAGATTTTATTATCTCGGTTTTCATACACCCTGGAAAGTTAATCTAGCGACTTGAATTATCATACTTGATGATGGACGTTGGTAGCTTCGGTTTGTTTCGAAACCTTAGAAGCCACGAAAAACTAGTTTTTTTTTGCATGAACCAATTAGAGGCGTCTAACTTGGTTTTGCAGGAGGGTTTACATGTGCATGTGATGTGGTATAGCGGTGCTCATAATAATTTGATTATGTATGAGATGACTATATAATGTAAATTGATTAACATGACCTGCGTGGCATGATTCGGCATGATGGCTGGAGCCATATGATTGCACTTTAAATGACCTGTGTGTCAACCTTGTGTAATGCATTATTTTATTTGCTATAGAGATAGCAATATTATCTGCTGCATCGACAAGGTGGTGGCAATCTTCGCGAAGGTGATCACCGACGTGAATGCCGAAGACGAAGGAATACAAGACTTCTCCGTCAGAAAGGGCTATACCATATCATGCTATTATGAATTGCCTGAGATGTTTATCCCTTATGTTGCACCCTTCTTGATTGCGCGGTAGTCGCTTTTATTAGGGTGATCTCTCACAAAAATATCAAGTAGTTAATGTTCTCCCAAGTGTAGCACCGTCACGGCACCTAACTTTTCGGGGTATCACATGCTAACATGGGTACGAACGATTAGGGATGTGTGAGGCGGGTGAGTTGAGACCTTGCAGCGAGATCACTTGGTTGTCTTGACGTTCAGGCATGAAAGTCATGAGCTCGGAACACACGCATCGAAAGATGAACAAGAGTCACATAGAGATGTGATTGGCAAGTTTGCCTACCGATTGAGATTTTCGTCATCAGTGATGCTACCATCAATGGCGTTGAATTGAAATGCGGATCTTGAATCACTCACAATCAATTATGAGAGATATTGATTTGAGTGGGAGCGCACTGTAGAATTAATTCTTTTAATTCTCAGTGCAATTAATTTTGAACACTGTCTAAGTGTGATTTGCATAATAGTTGTAGAATAATGGCTCGCATTTCCACCTTCCCTATTAAAATTGAATAGCTGTTAAATATCTGGTTAAAACTTTACGGTTGGTAACGTAATGTGAGGATTGTCCTCAAGAGTGCCGAGAAGGACTTTGTCCTATTGCATACTTTCGGTATTCTCTCTCTTATGCTATGGATCATGTGACTCTCGTCCGTTGATCCAAAAGCTAGAATTCCATTTCAGTCAAGCGCAATATGTTTGTTTCCATGAGACCCAAACTTCGAAAGTTTGGATAGTTATGTGATATTCATGGAATCTGAAAATTATTTTCAGAGACAGACAAAGGCTAAAAGATATGAGATATCCAAAGCAATGTTTGTTTGCAAACTATTAGTAAAGGAGTTTACTATGCATTAGACTGATAAGAGAGGGATCCAGAAGAACGCCTGTCATATGATGAAAGGTGAATAAAACAACAACTTAAAGAGAAAGGAAGTGTCCGAAGGGTGTTAGTAAGACTTTCACGCCTAGGAAGTCCGGGGCTAACGCCACTCTTAAGTTCGGTGCTTTTTCTGAGAGTAGGAGAAATACTGAAAGTTAAACTGTTAGAAGTATAAAGGCAGAAAGAAAGGAGACTGGAATATCCAGCTCATGTATGAATGTCATACAAGTTTTTGATGTATAGAAGGCTGGTCAAAGATATAGTCCTTGGGAATTATGATTAAATTGTTAATCGCTGATTCTTGGGTACTGTGAGTTAATCACAAAGATACCCGCTCGATTGCTTTCTGTTGCAACTCGATGTAAGAACTACTATGGCCTGAAAGACTAGCCAGAAATGAGTTTTAGGTATACACGGGGAACATAGTAAATGTTACTATACCTTCCATCGGTGTATTACCGTCTGTATTTATTTTTATAATTCGTTTGGAGTTTCACAAACTCTAGCCCATTGCATAAGGTATCTTGCAAGAAGGTTGTTTATAAGAGAACTTTTGATGTTCGATGTTATGAATAACATAAGGGCCATACTTTCATTATGAATGAGATGTATGTTATGAATATTGATAATAATTTACCTCTGGGTTTACTTTCATAATTCATTTTAGAGTTCCATACACTCTAGCCCATTGCACAATGTTTGTTGCAAAAGAGTTGTTCATAAAAACAACAACTGTTGTTCAGTATTATGAATAACATGAAGGGCCAAGCTTCCATCCTAGATGGGATGTATGTTATGAATATTGATGGTAATATGATACATCCATAACACTGACGCTAAATGTCATAAGACTAAAAGAATACCACACAAGTGTGGCACTGCATTTGGTCACATTGGAGAAACCCGCATGGAAAATTCCATTATGATGGATTTTGAAGTCGTTTGATTTTGAATCACCTGACACTTGCAACTTTCCTCCGAAAAGTGAAGTGACTAAAATACCGTTCACAGGCCATAAGGAACGAGCAAAGAACTTATTGGTGATCATACATTTTGATGTATGTAGTCCGATAAATGTTGTTGCAAGTAGTGGATTTATCTATCTTCAGAAATGACTCAAGTAGATATATGGATATTTACTTGATGAGACGTAAGTCTGGATCTTTTGAAATCATTTGAAAGGTTTTCAAAATGAAGTAGAAGTTATTGTAACAAGAAAATTATGTTTCTACAATTCGATTGCAGAAAGAAATATTTGAGTTACAAGTTTAGCGAATGTCTGATGCGTTGTGAAAGGGGTTTCATAACTTGCACCTCCCGGAACACCACTGCAAGTGGAAAGTCCGTGAAGATGTAATCGAACCATTTATGACATGGCAAGATCAAAGATGACATAAATAAATTTGCCATTATCCCTTTTAAAAGGTGATGCTTTAGAGACTGCGGCTTTTACACTGAAAAGAGCTCCATCAGGTCTGTTGAAATGACACCATGGTATGGTACGCCCAACCATGTTATATCTTTTCTTAACATTTGGAATATGGGGCTTGTGTAAAAGGTTACAAACCTATTCCAAATCAGACAAGTGCTACTTTGTAGGTTATCCCAAGTCATTGGGTATTCCCCCACCACTATACCGAGGCAAAAGTTTTTGCCACAAAATGGTATGCTTTTTGAAGAAAATGGTTCTTTGAAAAAGGTGAGTGGGAGAATAGTGCAACTCGACGAGATAAACAGTATCTTCGCCATCAGATCAAAGGAAAGAGACCTTGGAAGTAATTCCGGAGTTTCCTACTGCGACTGATACGGAAGTCTCTACAATAAAATGTATGGACTTCAGTCAAACTTGCAGCTGAACCACGTAGGCAAGGCTCGTGCAAACCTCTCAGGTGCGCAAACGAGATATTGTTGTTAGACAACAGTATACCTATGATACACAAGGAAGCGTTGATGGGCCCTAACTCCGGAATTGGCTAAATGCCAATACAATCCGAGATAGTTTCCATATAAGTGATTCAAGATTAAAACCTTGATACACCTTTCGGAAGACTTAGAGTCTGACGAATATTTATGGAACTATAACTGATATGAATAAAAATGTTTTATCCATAAAGCTTGACTTGTTGCAATATACAAGTTCAAGGAGTTGACTACGATGAGGTTGCTTCATCGTAGCGATGCTTAAATTCGGTTCGGGTTGAACTAGCAATTAATACATATTTCATATCATGAGATATAAAACAATGGATGACAAAAGGATTTCCATCTGATGGAAATGAAACCAAGGACCTGCATGTGTTACAGTCCAAGGTATTTTGTCAATCCAGAGGATGCTAGAAAGGGTGCAAACTTCAGAGTTCCAGCGATGGACAGAAGAGAGCAAAGTGGAGTTGGAATCTTTGTGTTTTGATGAAATGGTCAAAGGAGTTTTGACTTCATCAATGGATAACGAAGATGCTTGTAATTCAAGAAAGTAAGTGGGAGCCTAGTAACATTTCTAAAAACCTTGTGTGCTTGACACATTGTTAATTGGAAATAAAATTCTTGACACGAATTAGGACTTCATTTGAAAATAGTTTTTTGATGAAGTGCTTGGGCTAAATAGCCTTAATATTAGGCATGATGATCTATGAAGATAGATTTACCTAATGGGGCTAAGCAATAAATACATATTGACAAGATGCTAAAACTTTTTAGCATTTAAAACGCCAAGGAGTGATTCTTGCCGAAGTCACATGGAAAGAGTTTTTGCAAGACTCGGTGTCCCAAAACCACTGATGAGCAAAATACATGATGGGGATTCCACACACTCTTGTGTTTGGATTAATCATGTATTCCATGGTATGTATAACAACCAGATATGTCCAATACTCCCAAAGTTGTTGCGAGTATAGATACCAAAGTGATCAAAAGTATTGATCAAGGGACAACAGTGAAAAAGGGTCATTGAGTACTATAGTAGCACTGATGACAAGTTTTCTCGCAAGTAGAGATCATGAAGAGTTCGTTGTAAAAGGTTACATCGATACAGTCTTCATCATTTCTCCATGCGATTTTCGATTTAAATTGACGGTTTTGTGTAACACACAATATGGTGGCACAGTTAGTTGGAATTTGTTCAAACAAGTTACTGTGGCGAATTCTATAACAGAGGCAAAGTATGTTGCCGCTTTTAAAGCGACAAAGAAGATGTTGAATCATATAGTTCATTCATGAACTTAGTATGGTTCCAAGATGGCTTTTGTCAATGGGACACTACTGCAAGTAGTTGCTCCATAACTCAGTCTGAGGAATCCAGGTTCGACATGTGATTCGCATACATATCAAGCCAAGTCCACACAAAATATGACTTTTGTGAAAGCGTGAAAACGCGAGGATATGCAAAGATACACACGGAGCTGAAGTCGTCAGATCCGTTGAACATTCAGGCTATACCACAAGCGAAACATATTTACACCGGTGTGCCACAGGTGTAAAGTGCATTAGCATTAACTAGATTATTGACTCTAGTGCAAGTGGGGGTCTGTAGGAGATATGCCCTAGAGGCAATAATAAATGTTATTGATTATCTCCCTGTTCATAATTAGGTTTATGTTCCATGCTATAACTGCTATGGTTCTCGAGTCTGCAAATAAAACGAGGCTCGGAGGAAGACTCATATGCACGTGTGGAATAATAAACGGTAATATGTATTCCTAGTCTGGCCTCTAAGACTAGCTCAAGTATTGCATGATGGTTATGTTTTCCTGATCATGGGCATGTCTATGCCAGCAATTTTGAGGGCACAGTGTTAGAAGAACATTTGTGTTGAATCGACCCAAATTGATGTTATGCTATGAGTTACATTCGTCACATATTAATGGTTAATAACACAGAGATGGTTAATGTTTGCAAAATTCCTTAGACCATGAGAGTGTCGAGTTTCTTCATACTTGCTTCATGAACTTTGGGGTTTGTTAAACGTCATCCGTAAATGGGTGGCTATTACGGCGGCTTACGGGTTCATGGAAAAGTGTGTCAAGTAACTTGATAGCTCGAGATTGGGATTTGCTCCTCCGACGATGGAGAGATATCTCTGGGCCCTCTCGGTGTTACGGTATCCATCATCGTCTGGCCAGACACTTTGTGATTTGATCACAGGGATGCCGGAACACGGTAACGAGAAAAGAGAACAATACCGGTAACGAGGTAACTGGCATAGTAGACAAGTTGTTGATCCACGGAAATGCCTACATGTCTAACCTCGGGTATTTGTAACATATCGTGAAGCAACAGGAATAGCACACGGCAACTGGAGGTTCACTCGAATATTCATTCGTGTGGGTATAGGGGTCAATATGGGTGTCCACGGCTCCGATGTTGATCATTGATCGGAAGGTGTTCCGTGTCATGTCTATACTTCACCGAACCTATAGGGTCACACGCTTAAGGGTCATCTATCTGCTGAATACTAGACAGGGAGTCTGAGAGAAAATCACCGAAAAGTTTTGGAGACAACGGAAGAGTTCCGGAGAGAGAACACTGAAAAAGTTTCGGTAAAACCGAAAAGTTGTTTCGGATAAAACCATTGATCCAAAAAGGTTTCGGCAAGCACCGGGAATGTTTTGGAGGTTGCCAGATTGGTCTGGTAATTTCTGGAATTTTTCTGGAGAAAAAACCGAAAAAAAAGTTTCGGAGCTGCCGGAGTTGTTTACCGGGTAAACAAAGATGGTTTTAAATTAAACCACCATACTGGAAATGTTCCAGAGCGCGTCCAGATAATTTTAGAGGGTGCCGGAAATGTTCTTGGACCTTCTGGAATTTTTCAGAAATAATAGTCGCGGAAAACATCTTGTCCCAGCGTGAGGGGACAAGATCCCACGGATCGTGGGGGCTGTTTTTGGGCTGTTTTTGGGGGGGCCCCCTTTGGGAGCAGCCCCCTTGTGGCTGGACAAAATGTTGGGGGGGCCCCCCATGGTGGGGGGCAGCCCCCACAAATGGTGGAGAGTGTTGGGAGGAAGGTGGGGCCCCATGGGGGAACACCATGGACAAGGGAACATGTTTTTCCCTTGTTTGGTGGGAACATGTTCTCCTTGTTTTGTGGGAACATGTTTTCCCCATGTTTAGTGGGCTGAATTTTCAGCCCCCCCCACCCCTTCCACCACTATATAAGGAGGAGGAGAGGTGCTCTCCAACTCCACTCCAACTCTCTCACACAAGCCATGCATGATCTGGCATTCTCTCTCCCTCCCACGAAATAGTTTCGTAGTGCCGAAAGGCTGTCTGGGTTCCGGTGGGAACTAGTTCTGGACGGCGAAGCCCTGCCGGATAGATGGCACCGTATGTGTGCAACCCCGTAGAGAGGTCGTAGTTTCGTCCTTTTGCCCGAGGGGCTGTTCGAGTGTCCTCCCGAAGGGCTGTCCGAGTGACGGTCCGAGTTCTGTGAGTCCTCCCGAAGGGCTGTCCACGACACCGTCCGGGGGACTGTCCGACCGCCTCCCGGAGGGCTGTCCGAGTGGCGGATGAGGGAGTACATCCTCGCGGTTGGGAGGTTGTAAATCCTAGCTGCGGGGATCTGCACCGACGATCGTCATCGACTCTACTTCCGCTGCGCTACGAGTCGGTAACGAAAATGATCAAACCTTGTATGCAGTCTCCATAGTGGTCCTGGGCTGGTGCGTAGGTCGGAAAATTTTTGTTTTCTACTGCGTTCCCCAACACTGGCGGCGCTGGGATCTGATCCCCCTGGCGCCGCCCTAGGGTGGCGACGCTGAGGGGGTTGTCTATATTGCCAGATGGCGCCCGATGCCTTCGTAACTACTGTGGCCCAAAACACTACTTCCAGTAAATGAAACGGACCAAGTTGAGCTTCAACTAAGGAGCATAGATTAGTTTAGATACATCACTCAACTAAGAAGCACAGATTAGATACATCACTCAACTAAGGGCGATTTCCGCATCATCGCATCGATAAGCTTTATCAAGGTTGATTACATACATCACTGAACTGACGGGGAAAAAGAATGAAGAGTCATTTGGCACATTGTTAAATACTCCTAAATATAAGTCTTTTTAGAAATTTCAATATGGACTACATGCGAAACAAAAGAGTGAATCTACGCTCTAAAATATGTCTATATGCATCCGTATGTAGTTCATATTAGAATCTCTAAAGACACGTAGTATTTAGAAACGGAGTATTAACAAGGGGATTAAAACAAGGAAGGAACAGGGAGTATCAACGAAGGGGATTAAAACAGGGAAGGAACAGGGAGATTCCCGTTCCCGTTTGCACTTGGGAAATCATCATCTCATCGAAGAAGAAAAGAGTCCGTTTCTACTTGTGATCCAGTCCAAACTAACAATCCGTGTTTACCATGTTTTCTTCTACGATGATGATCCGGACTCAGTAGTTTCTGTGTTCTTATCCAATTATCTCTCTTTGTTTCTTTCTATTCCCCTAATCCAAGCCCGCGACGGACCCGGCTTCCTCCTCTAGACAGCCCGACCTTCCCTGCATATAAGTAGCCACGTCCCCGCAGCCCCATGGCCACCAAAGCAACGCAACCACAACCGGCGACACCGTCTTCTTCTCTTGGCGTCAGTTTTTCGGGCCTGATGGAGAACAAGGGGGCGGCAGCGATGCCGGAGAAGGAGGCGCAAGCGCCGGCGCCGTCTACATGCTTCAAGTGGACGGTAGGGGAGGGCGCGACGCTCATGGAGCGGGCCAAGGACCAGTACAAGCAGTTCACGGAGGCGCAGGCGAGCCAGCACTGGGAGTGCATCAAGAACAAGGTCAGCTCCATGTTCGCCGAGCCCATCCCCTTCTTCGGCGGAGGCGCCAAGGACCACGGCTCCAGCAGCAACAACAGCACGCCGCCGCCCGTCGAGTCGCAGTAGATCATCGCCATCGTCGTCGTCGTCGTCTAGATGGCCTATATATATATACATATATATATATATATATATATATATTTCTACTGTATGTTTCTAGATATCGTTGTCGCTAAGTTCAGGTCTTGGATTAAACTCGAGGAACTGTACATTGAGGATTTTGAGTTGATTAAATTAGTGCAGTGATTATCTCGAAGACAAATCTCTTTACAAATCAAATTGTTTTCCTGTGCTGTCAAATCTAAATTTCTGTGGTTTTGTAATCCTAGTGATATTCCACAGGGTTAAAGAGGACATATGTCAGTTGTTTCAACTTCAAAACCTTTTGCCTCATAACAGCCACACTCCTAGGAAAGGAAAGACACATGGATCTGTAGTGGAAATGCCAAAACATTCTCCTCCACTCAAATGTACAAGGCACTTATGGGAGATTACCAAGCCCCAAGAATTTTTCAGCTCGTGTGGAACTGTGCCAACAGACTCAGACACAAAATCTTTTTTCTTTACATCATAGAGTCAACTCCTAAGGCCTGCTCAAAAGGAAGGGTTTCTTCTTGAACGATTATAGTTGCATTCTTTGTTATCAAGACACCGAAGAAACTCTGCGACATTTGCTCTAGGACTGTGATTTTGCCTACAACTGTTGGAACTTCTTAATCCCAGGTAGAAGGAGAGGAATGTCACTTTATGAGGACTTTGTTCTTGCGTTGGAAAATTTACCAGCCCCTATAGCAATGGGCATCATTGTTCTGGGGTGCTGGAATATTTGGATGCGAAGGAATGGAAGGATATTCAGAAACGCCGATCCAACCTTTCAAGCTTGGAAGCACTCTTTTAAAGAGGACCTAAACTTGCTCAATCACAGAATTTGGAGGAAGCATGATGCTTGCTTCCAAGGCTGGATTGTCTTTCTTTTTACTAGTTTATCTAGATTTGGTTTCCTTCCTTTTGTTCCTCCCATTGTAACTTATTATTATTTTTTATTAATGAAAATACCGTAGAACTATTGTTCTATGGTTCAGGGCCTAAAAAGAAGACAAAAAGCACAAAGGGGTAAAGGTAGAGACTTGGCAAGATACAGGCATCAAAGGATAAACCATTGAATCAAGAATTGTTCGGATGTGAATTGGGATCTCTGCCTTTCAGTTATTTGGGCACCCCGATTCATCATCGTAAACTTACTAATAAAGAGTGGAAATGCATCAAAGATCGATTTGAAAAAAAACTAAGTTGCTGGAAGGGCAAGCTAATGTCTTATGGAGGTCGGTTGGTGCTCATTAATTCAGTTCTAACTAGTATGCCGATGTTCCTGTTATCATTCTTTGAAGTACCTAAAGGGGTACAGAAGAGACTTGATTTTTATCAATCTCGATTTTTTTTGGCAGTCAGATGATATTAAGACAAAATATCGCCTAGCAAGATGGGATATCATTTGCCGACCCAAGGACCAGGGGATCTGGGAATTGAGAACCTAGAGATTAAAAATAAATGCCTGATGAGTAAATGACTATATAGGTTATCAGTAGAGACTGATGGTATGTGGGCACAGATATTACGAAACAAATATTTACAATCAAAATCTCTGGCCCAAGTTACCGCAAGACCTAACAATTCGCCATTCTCGAAGGGACTTATGAGAACGAAAGATATGTTCTTTCGTAGGGCCAAATTCCTCGTAGGGCCAAATTCCTTGTTGGCAATGGGATAACAACAAGATTTTGGGAGGATACGCGGTTAGGGGAGATGCCTCTAGCTCTACAGTACCCCACCTTATATAATATTGTACAACGTAAGGAGGATTACGTGGCTACTGTATTACAGGAGGTGTCCTTAAATATACAGTTTAGGAGATCTTTAGTTGGGGAGCGTTGGAACTCCTGGCTACACTTGGTGCGGAGGTTGATGGAGATTCAACTATCTGACCAACCGGATTCCTTTCACTGGAAATTAACCAGGAACGGTGTGTTTACAGTCAAATCTATGTAAGGTTCCCTTGTGTATCAACTCTGGCCTAATCCCAAGATCGATACATATTTGGAAAATTAAGGTTCCCTTGTGTATCAAAATTCTCATGTGGTTTGTCCACAAGCAAGTGATCCTCACCAAAGATAATTTAATAAAGCGACGTTGGGTAGATAGTGCACGATGTTGTATTTGTGATCATGACGAAACAATACAACACCTATTCATAGATTGCCCTCTCGCGAAATTATTTTGGCGGACGATTCATATAGCCTTTAACATTATCCCTCCAGTTAGCATTGAAGCGTTATTTGGGACGTGGCTAGCTGGAGTGGATCATATTAATGCATCTCGTATTCGGATTGGAATATGTGCGCTTATTTGAGCTATATGGAACTGCAGGAATGATATGATATTTAACAGACAACATACTTTAACTTTCTTGCAGGTCATCTTCAGAGCTACGGCATGGATCCGTACGTGGTGCTTACTCACTCCTATGGACTCCATGGAGCATTTGGTTATTGGGTGCAACCAGTGAGAGATGGTAGCTCGGGCTATATTCAACCGGTTTGGATGACGGTCTCATAATAGGATAGGCGTCTAGTGTTCTAATCCTATTATCCTGCCGGTTGTGGCATTGAGTTTTCCTTTTTATTTTATCTTTTTTGCTCCGTTTGCGAGCTGTAATGAAGCTAAGACTATGTTTTCATTCGAACTTTTTAATAATATGGCCGCATGCATCTTGCAGATGCAGAGGCCGGGGGTGAGCCTCCTTTTCAAAAAAAAAAGAGAACACCATCGATGCCTTGCCATCTGCAATAACAGCTACACCAAAACGTGGACAGAGCTAGGAGACTTCTTCATAAGAACAGCACGTGTTGACTGATCTCTCTGTTGTTCTGACTTTTGCTATCTACTAGGGCCATAAATCAGCCCAACGCCCTCGGCGGACCAGAGGGCATCGTGTCCCAGACTAGTGTTTACACGATTGGTGTTGTACTGCATTTCATATCAGCAATGACAATGAGTTGTGAAGACACAGAGAGTGACAATATGCAAGTGCAAGCAAATTCTATGCAGCGGATGTGAAAACAGCAAATACTGGACTGAAGCATGTAGGCAAAATTTATAACGAACTGTTTTCTCGTTTGTGAGAACTTGACAAGGTCATTATGAAATTATAACAACTTGCAAAATTATGGACATTATCAGGTCCAAAAACAATGGCAAATAATATCACCCACTGGGTTCGACACTACAAAGCTACATACACCTTGATGTCCTATACTCACCTGCTCTGCCGTCCTCATATATATTATCTACGAATACTGAAGATTTAAGCAGCAGCTTCCTCTTTTGCCGCAGAAAGCTGGTTCTGGATATGCTGTGGGACAACGTCGAACTTGGCAAGCTGCATTGTGTACGACGCGCGCCCCTTGGACATTCCCCTCAGAGTGCTGACATACTGGAACATCTCGGCCAGCGGCACGAAAGCATCAACCACCTGCAGTCAACAGCAAAGCAAGTTCAATTCTCGAGAAATATTTCAGACAGCAGATCCTGGCAAACTACAAGTCTAATTGGAGAAATAACTCCGAGAATAAAATGGCTATCTCTCAACGAAAAAGAAAAAGAATAAAAGGGTTATTGAATGTTAGATGCTCGGCTATAGCTGACAATGGATGTTAAGTGCAGCAGGAAGATTTGGTGCACTAGACTCAAAATTAGTACATCTGAGAGGTCAAATATAAATGCATAATCATACTGCAATTTGTTTGATTTTACTCATGTTGTTATAGTGTTAGTGAAAGTAGTATTAGTAGTAATAGAAGGCCATAAAGGAGTACTGCTTAATACCTTAAGTCCACCTGGCTTATCTCCGAAGCTGTTAACCTGTCCTCTTCTAGAGTTCAAGTCACCAATAACATCACCCAAATGCTCCTCAGGGGTAATCACTTCAACCCTCATTATAGGTTCCAGGAGTCGTGGGCCAGCTTTCCTCAATCCTTCACGGAAGGCCCCCCTGGCTGCAATTTGGAAGGCAAGGACACTTGAATCAACATCGTGGTAGGAGCCATCAACCAGCACTGCTCGTAAATCCACAACTGGGTAACCAGCAAGGACACCGTTGGGCAAGCTTTCTTCAATCCCCTTCATCACGCCTGGTACGTATTCTTTTGGCACTGCCCCTCCCTTTATTTCACTCTTGAATTCATACCCACTTCCAGCCTCCATAGGTTCAAACCGCACAATAATATCTGCAAACTGCCCTGAGCCACCAGACTGCTTTTTGTGGACATACTGAATCTCTGCAATTTTGGAAATACTTTCACGGTAGTTGACTTGAGGAGCTCCAACATTTGCCTCAACCTGTTCAGGCAATTTGTGTGAGTGTAAGTTAACATGAGAGAGAATGCACAACTGTTTTCAGGTTAAGGCGGTTGTGACCGAATCACCGAAAAACTTTTGATACGAAATTCTGAAGTTTTCAGTAAGATATTTGAGAGGGAAATGATGGCATAATATAGCTACCAAACTATGCATGGCACACAAATTAGCCAAGTAAACATTTTACAATCTTATTTTGTAGCTTCACAAAGCTGGTGAAAAGGGACAGTGTAAGCATAGAAAGGAAATAACGTGAATCATAGGTCTAGCGCGGCACATAGATGCATTGATTGATGACCTAATTAATACAACTTGAATATAAACATGAAGAAATTGTGGGGTATGTGCTGCATAAATACAACTAGTCAGAATACTAACCTTGAACTCTCTCTTTAATCTGTCTACAATGATGTCAAGGTGTAATTCTCCCATTCCTTCAATAACTGTCTGGTTGGTTTCCTCGTCTCTAGAGAAGTGGAAGGATGGATCTTCCTGAGCAAGCTTTATCAGTCCATTTGCCATTTTATCAGCATCAGCTTTGGTCTTTGGTTCAATAGCAACCTTAATGACAGGATCGGGAAATTCCATACGCTCAAGCACTACAAGATTATCTGGGTCACAGAGTGTTTCACCAGTAATAGTATCTTTCAGACCAGCAAGAGCTACTATGTCACCTGTCACCGCAACTGTTATATCCTCCTTACTGTTTGCATGCATCTCTAGAAGCCTTCCAATTCTTTCCTTCTTATCTTTGTTTGAATTGAGAACGTATGAACCAGCGATCAGCTTCCCTGAGTATATGCGGACAAACGTTAGTGACCCCACATATGGATCAGTCATGATCTTGAAAGCTAACCCAGAAAATGGTTCATCATCACTAGGACGTCTTTCAAGAATCAATTCCGGGTCATCTGGGTCAGTACCCTTCATTGGTGGCAGGTCAAGTGGTGATGGCAAGTAATCAACAACAGCATCAAGCAATGGCTGGACACCCTTGTTTTTGAAGGCTGAACCACATAAAATGGGGACAAAGCTGGCACCTATTGTTCCTTTTCTGATTAATCTCTTCACAGTTGCCTCATCTGGTTCCTTTCCTTCTAGATAGCCCTCCATAGCTTCATCATCCAATTCAACAATAGTTTCGATCATCTGAAGTCTATAGTCTTGAGCCAACTCTTCGAGATCAGCAGGTATGTCTTGGTATGAAAATTGTGCACCGAGTTCTTCCCCTGTCCATACAATAGCCTTCATTCTTATTAGATCAACAACTCCTTGGAAATTGTCCTCTGAACCAA
The DNA here is from genome assembly GCA_011799875.1 of Thinopyrum elongatum. Lineage (NCBI taxonomy): Eukaryota > Viridiplantae > Streptophyta > Magnoliopsida > Poales > Poaceae > Thinopyrum > Thinopyrum elongatum. Next base: position 532,421,627 of record CM022298.1, read on the forward strand.
TCGGCAACTGTATCACCAAAGGTTTTGCACCCAAATTTGCCACTATCATGTCCCTAGTTCTAAAGAAGTTAGCTCCAAGGCGATCCATTTTGTTTACAAAACAAATTCTTGGAACTCCGTACTTATCTGCTTGGCGCCACACAGTTTCAGATTGTGGCTCTACCCCAGCAACACTGTCAAAGAGACATATAGCACCATCCAACACCCTGAGTGCGCGTTCAACCTCAAGAGTGAAATCGACGTGCCCAGGAGTGTCAATAATGTTGATTCTATGTTTGTCCCAGACGGCAGTTGTTGCTGCAGATGTAATGGTTATTCCTCTCTCCTGTTCTTGCTCCATCCAATCCATTGTGGCTGTTCCCTCATGAACCTCACCAATTTTGTAGTTCCTTCCAGTGTAATAGAGAATGCGCTCTGTAGTTGTTGTTTTCCCAGCATCTATATGAGCCATAATACCAATATTGCGGTAATCCTCCAAAGGCACTTGGCGATCTGGGTATAGAATCAAAAGAAGCAAGCATTTAAGTTATTAAGCTGAACACAATGATTGATTTTCAAGGGTAAATGGCGAGGGACTGGCAAATGCAAGTGTAAAAAAAGAATTCAAGAGGCTTGCAGACTTCAGAACGTTAATTGGTCGATCCTTGGCTGTGTGCATCCTTCATTGGTGCAGAGGCTGGGAGTTCACTATTTCTCATATATTGTTAATAGCTCTATAGATTCAACTTTCATGAGGAACTTCCGTACGTCATATCATGTTTTTCTTTTTTGCTTGTAGAGTGTCTCAGTAGGCCCGTCAAAAGAGTTTGAAGAATCTATGATTTGATTGTTGCACAGTAAAAGCATGCTCCTACACACCGCAGTAAATAAGGTGGGCTCCATTTTCCTTCGTTATATATTTACGCATGGTTTTCTTGAAAGATATGGTGTTAAGTGCTAATAACAAGAACATGCATACATTTATACTCCCTCCGATCCATAATAAGAACAGGCATACATTTACACGTCAAATTTGAACTAAAACCACGACACTTATTATGGATCGGAGAGAGTAATAAACTTTGATGCATGACACATATCCTAATTCAGTTAAAAACCAGACATAATTGCCATATGTTTTGCTGATTATTCTGTTTAAAAGGAAGTAAATCTCGTTAAGATTTGCAGTTTCTAAAGGAGCTGCAAGTACTTTGGTAACACTTATCCATACATCCCACTAAGGGCTCCTTTGATTCAAAGGATTTTCATAGTAAATTTGGAGGATTATAGTCCTTGGGATTTTTTCCTATGTTGGCTGTTTGATTCATAGGATTGAATTCTATAGGAATTTTTCCTAAGGATTTCTTTGTACTACTTCCCATAGGATTTCTAGCATCCAGTCAAACCAACTCTACATTTTACAGACCAACTCTAATAACTAATAAGAAATTGTGAAATACAGCATTGCTTTTACACCAAGTATTGAGTATTATAGTATTTCATCCATGTTACTTCCTTAATTATTTATCCGGCAGAGCCCACCTCCCTTTGTGAAAATGGTGAAGCACTTAATGACTATCCAAAAGAACACACCTAAATTCACCATACATACTGGCTTGTAATCCACTCCAACTCTCATAGAAATGGAAGATACTCTCTTGGTCATTTTTTAGACAGAAGTCTCCTGGTCATTTAATCAAACACGGGCTCTGCATAGAACACTTGTGCACCCATGCCTAGGCTTGCACACTAGCGCAATAGCGCTACAGCGAGAACACTTCTAAAGAAGGGACGGACTCGACAGGAATGCCAAAAGTGACCAGCTGAGGCTCGCTCACCATTGCCGGCCATGGCGACGACCGAGAGGCGCGGCCTGCGCGGGCGCGGGCGGAGGCTGGCGGCCGGGCCGGCCACCGCGGCGCGCCCGGCGGCGAAGCGGGACGCGGACGGCGCGAGGAAGGGGCGGTGGCCGAGGAGGAGGCGCGAGGCGGAAGCGGCGGCCACGGACGGCCGGCGCGCCGGTGCGGCGGCCCGCGGGAGTGCCTCGGCGGCCATTGCACTGCTGCGTGTGAGTGCCTTGGCCTTCGCTCCCTGCCTGCTGCCGGCCTGCGCTCGTGGGTGAGCGCTGTGGTGGCCGCGCTTATGTGTGCTTCGACCCGCTCTGATGCTGCGGAGGGGTGTCTGCAGATAATGTGAGCCCGCGGGGCTGCGCGGACGGTTTCCCGTCTCACGTTTTGGATTGCCGCTTTATTTCAGCTCTACTTGCTTATGAGAATTCTTTTTTCACAATAACAGAAAATTATGAAGCCTTGTGTACTTTAAGCATTAACATAATCAGAATTAGCAATTTCATTTAGGTCGTGCACGCAGGAAAAAAAACCGTACGCGAAGCGGGTCCTGACCCCGCGTCGACCACAACTGGCGACTAGGGGGGTCCCATCTCCGCCGCCACGTATGAGGCTCGGCCTCCTTCCATAGTGGATGACGGATCTCATGGCAGCGGCAACACCCACCGCCCGTATGATGGCGGACAACGCGTTGCTCTCCGCACATCGTTGGTGCCCGGTGGTGGGAGGACGGATGTGGCGGCGGCTGGGGGTGGTGCGTCAGTGGGCCGACCTTGTTGCTCGGCACGGAGATCTGTGAGATCGACGGCGGATGGTTGAGGCGGTGGGTGATGCCAGCGCGGGGCGTCATTGTCCTCGGTGTGGCGGCCATGGGCGCGGCGCGCGTGGTTGCCGGTGCGGTGGTCGTTCATCGATGGTGGGCGCGACTCAACCAACTCTAGCGAGCTTGCGTTCTACCTCCTGATCTGGCGGCCGCCAAGGGGCGACGCAGTGCTGCGGATGCGTGACATGGCTTATGTGCATGCTTTTTGTAACCAGTGACGTGCGCGCTTTGGTGGTGTTGGCAACCGACGGTGGTTCCCTTGGTGGCAATGGTTGCGGTGGCTGCAGCATGTGAGTGGGAGGATCCTCTGCCTCTCGGATCCGGTGGTTGTTGCGGTTGGCTCGTTATGACGAGGTTGTGGGATGCAGCCGAAAGGCTCTTTTGTGGAATTTGGCGGCTCTCACTCAAACCATTTTGCCTACAGCAGTGAGATGCAGTCTATGGATGGCGGCTTGACGTAGAAGGTACGATTGTTTAGCTACGACGGTGAGATTGTAGCCTAGCGCATGTACCTGTTGGGATCATGAAAAAAAATGATGGCAACAACACATGATCAACTTCTATTTGGCGGTGCTTCTCATTGACCCGGTCTCGAGCACCGGGTGAAAAGCTAGGTCTGATCTGAGTCATGCCTGGCAATGGTGATGTTTTTTCTGTTACCTTGTTGAAGGCATTTCTTAGATATGCTTGGACCTGTTCTTCAAGGTGAAACCTAGAATATGGCCCTTTGGTGGTTGGATCCGGTGACGATGGCACTTCAGTTTCATTCCCTTATAACTCCATTGTCCTTGTGGTCAGGAAATGGTTGGTGCGTCTATGATCGTTGTTGTAGTTTCTCGATCGCTGTTTTGATCCCCTCGATTTTTTTCCTTCCTTAGGCATAACTTTGATCTTGTTTGACTTTACTATTTGTTGACGTGTTTCTTTTCATTTTTTTTGGTGTGTGTGTGTGTGACTTGTGTTGGTTACATCCTAACTATACAGAGGTCGGGTGTGTGCCCGTTGTGTTTGTATCTCTTGATGCTTCATCAATAAAATTCGCCCTTTCTCGAAAAAAAGTATTGTATTTGCTATGACTCTGTGTTCCACTTGGTGAAATATTTATCCTCAAGTTAACAATAAATAAAATTCTCAAATGAAGTCAACAATCAAAGCACTACTTGATTAAATGAAAAGATTTTTAGATAAAATATTTGTAATCTTGACAAGGATTATATTATTTAATCATTTCTTTATTTTATCGCTTAATTTAATGACTAAGAAACTCTAATGGATTTTATTCTTCTTCTATGGATCCAAAATAGAAGAATAAAAGAATAAGTAGAAGAATTAAGTTAAGGCTGCCGAGCCCCAGATATCAATATCTTTAGTTTCATATTTTAGGGTTGATGACCCACAAGTATAGGGGATCAATCATAGTCCTTTCGATAAGTAAGAGTGTCGAACCCAACGAGGAGCAGAAGGAAATGACAAGTGGTTTTCTGCAAGCACTGAAATTATCAGTAACGAGTAGTTTGGTAGCAAGGTAATTCGTAATTCGTAACAAGTAACAAGTGTAACAAAGGTGCATCAAGGTGGCCCAGTCCTTTTTATAGAAAAGGACAAGCCTGGACGAACTCTTATATAAAGCAAAGTGCTCCCGAGGACACATGGGAATTATCGTCAAGTTAATTTTCATCATGCTCATATGATTCGCGTTCGCTACTTTGATAATTTGGTATGTGGGTGGACCGGTGCTTGGGTGCTGTTCTTACTTGGACAAGCCTCCCACTTATGATTAACCCCTCTCGCAAGCATCCGCAACTACGAAAGAAGGATTAAGATAAATCTAACCATAGCATGAAACATGTGGATCCAAATCAGCCCCTTACGAAGCAACTCATAAAGTAGGGTTTAAGCTTCTGTCACTCTAACAACCCATCATCTACTTGCTACTTCCCAATGCCTTCCCCTAGGCCCAAATCATGGTAAAGTGTCATGTAGTCGACGTTCACATAACACCACTAGAGGAAAGACAACATACATCTCATCAAAATATCGAACGAATACCAAATTCACATGATTACTTATAACAAGACTTCTCCCATGTCCTCAGGAACAAAAGTAGCTACTCACAAAGCATGTTCATGTTCAAGATCAGAGGGGTAATAAATATCATTCAGGATCTAAACATATGATCTTCCACCAAATAAACCAACTAGCATCAACTACAAGGAGTAATCAACACTACTAGCAACCCATAGGTACCAATCTGAGGTTTTGAGGCAAAGATTGAATACAAGAGATGAACTAGGGTTTGAAGGAGATGGTGCTGGTGAAGATGTTGATGAAGATTGGTCCTCCCACGATGAGAGGATCGTTGGTGATGACGATGGCTTCGATTTCCCCCTCCCGGAGGAAAGTTTCTCCGGCAGAATCGCTCTGCCGGAGCCCTAGATTGCTTCTGCCCAGGTTCCGCCTCGAGATGGCGACGCTTCATCCCGAAAGCCTTCTTATAATTTTTTCTAGGTCAAAACCTTCATATAGCAAAAGATGGACACCGGGGGCTGGCCAGGGGGCCCACAAGCTCAAGGGGTGCGCCCTGGGGGGTAGGGCACGCCCCCAGGCTTGTGGCCACCTGGTGGGTCCCCTTCTGATCTTTCTTCACCCAATATTTTTATATATTCCAAAAAAAATTCTCCGTAAAGTTTTAGGGCATTTGGAGTTGTGCATAATAGGTATCTTGGATTTGCTCCTTTCCGGTCCAGAATTCTAGTTGCCGGCATTCTCCCTCTTCATGTAAATCTTGTAAAATAAGAGAGAAAAGGCATAAGAATTGTATCCTAAAGTGTAATAACAGCCCATAATGCAATAAATATCAATATAAAAACATGATGCAAAATGGACGTATCAACTCCCCCAAGCTTAGACCTTGCTTGTCCTCAAGCAAAAGCCGAAATCGATAATCGTGACCACATGTTTAGAGATAGAGGTGTTGATAAAACAAAATACGGACATGAGGGCATCATGATCATCTTTAGAACACCAATATATTGTCATATAACTTCTTATGCCAAAGTGATAATTCGTTCACAAGATAAAGTATGAACCAAAAACTTCATTGAAAACTAACAAACTATGATCTCAGTCATTGATGCGATTGCAATTTGTCATAATGCCAGAAAGAGTCAATGTAAGAGCTTTTATTTAGGAAGTTCACATACTCAACCATCATTTAGTATTTCATAATTGCTAACACTCACGCGATACTTATGAGGTCAAAGCTTCAATCATACACATAGAAAGATAGGGGCTTATAGTTTCGCCTCCCAACCATTTACCTCAAGGGTAATGTCAACAATAATAACTTATGATCACCTACATCCGAGTGGATATGTATGTCTGGATTTTTCTCCAACACATAGTGCTTGACAAAAGAAGAAAAATAAAAGGAAGGGTGAAGATCACCATGACTCTTGCATGAAGGTAGGTATTAAAATAAAAGATAGGCCCTTCGCATAGGGAAGTAGAGGTTGTCATGCGCTTTTTATTTGGATGCATGAAATCTTAACGCAAAGGAACGTCACTTTATATTGCCGCTTGTGATAGAGAACTTTATTATGTAGTCTGTCGCTTTTATTTCTTCCCCATCAAAAGTTCGTATAAAGCTTATTTTCCTCACACTAAAAGATCACACATATTTAGAAAGCAATTTTATTGCTTGCACCGATGACAACTTACTTGAAGGATCTTACTCAGTCCATAGGTAGATATAGTGGACTCTCATGACATGAAACTGGGTTGATGGTTTTTGGATGCACAACTAGTATCTCTACTTGGTGCGGAATTTTGGCTAGCAAGGGATAGAAAGCAAAGACAACATGTTGGAGGATCCAGGACATTATAACTTCTATTCGGATATAAGGAAACATAACACACTACATTGTCTTCCTTGTCTAACATCAACTTATTAGCATATAATATTTTAAGGAGTGCTCACAATCATAAAGGATGTCCAGGATAGTGTATTTATATGTGAAACCTCTCTTTCCTTATTACTCCTCATTAATTGCAACAATGACCAATATTATGTTTGTCAACCTTCAACAAATTTCATGCATTATACTTCTTATATGTGAAGTCATCACTCTTCATAAGATCATTATATAATCTTTTTGTTTCCTTTATTCTTTCCCATCTCTAAGATCAAAACAAGAAAGTAAAGCCCTCAACTTAAAACTAATCTTTATTATATAACTCTCATACTCGATTACATAGATAGATCATGAAGCAAAAACTTAAAGACTAGATCATACTAAAACTTTTATTCTACTAGATCAAGATTTAACCAAAAGTATCGAACTAAGATAAATGATAAAGATAAAGATATGATGGTAATACGATATCGGGGCACCTCCCCCAAGCTTGGTACAAACCAAGGGGAGTGCCCATACCCGTGTGCTCAAGTCTCCTTCTTCGGAGGTGGTGATGATGAAGTTGGTGATGTAGGAGGCTTGTCCTCCATCTTACAAGGCATAGGCTCACCATCGTAGAAGGATGAACGAGTCTCTAGAATTCTCAAATTTGCAGCCAAACTCATCCTCTTAAATCTGTATTCATACTCACAGTTTTGGTTTTGTGAGTCATAGATTTGCTTTGAAGGTGCTCAATCCGCTCGTGGAGCTTGAAGATGGCCTCTCCAATATTGTTGTTGTCCAGCTTGTGATCACGGGTGAATTCCATGATCATGGAGTTGTTGGCGTCGAGTCTGCGTTCCACCATCCCTTGGCACCTAAAGATCTCCTGCTCCACCGCTTCGAGCCTGGTCTCCACACTTCCGGTCTTCTTTGGTCCCTGAACATCCCGGATGTGAAGCACCCCCTCACGCATCTCAATGGTTTGAGGGTGTTTCATCACTTCCTGGAGGTAAGGGCTAATGACCTCCTCGTAGAACTTGTCCTTGGATGAACTTGGAGACGTCATGGCGATCTAGATCTGTCAGAAAAATAGCTCGAAACAAGAACAGAGGATATTGTCGTGATACGGTGGTCAAAACCTTCGGGAGATTATATAATGAATTTTTACCGTGCAAAACAAGTAATCTGGGAGAAAACGGAGTCCGGATGTCACACGAGGGTGCCACAACCTCGGGAGGCACGCCCAGGGGGTAGGGCGCGCCCCCCAGGCTTGTCGCCTGCCCGTGCGCTTTTTCGGACTACTTATTATTTTCCTAATTTTTTAAATATTCCAAAATGGAGTAAAATTGCTTTTAGGGAACTTTTGGAGTCGGTTTACTTACCGTATCACATACCTATTCCTTTTCAGGGTTCTGGAGCATTCTGGAAGGTTTCCTTTATGTACTCCTTAGGTGTTATGGAATGAATAATGCTAGTCTCAACATTTATAGGCATACCTAAGATATAATGTTTGATTCTTTGCCCATTCACCATGTCAGCGTGGAAGCACGATCACCTATGGGGCATGAGTGCCCCTTTGTAGTTCGGCAAAGGGACGATCACATTGTTCAAAGAGCAGAAATGACAGGGATGACGCGGCAATGACAGTTCTCTTTTACCCAGGTTCGGGCTGCTTTGCAGCGTAAAATCCTACTCCTGCTATGGTGGATTGATTCTGAGGAACACGAAGACACAGCGAGCTCAAGCCCGGCAAGGGCGCCTTGGGGAGAGCAGCGCACGTGCAAGTGTTATGGGGTCTAAAGTTCCAACCTTTTGCTAGGTTGCCTCGGGCCTCTTTTTATAGCTTAAGGGGTGACCACAGTGGCAAAACAGTCATTTGAGTATGATTAGATAGCTAACAGTGCTATCGTAGCTAACTCTGGCAGTTAGGACAAAGCGCATTGAATGCACCTGCTAGGTGTCATGCTGAGGTTGAAGCCCGGCAAGCCTGCCGTGCCGCTTATCCATATTCTTATTATTAGCATGACACGCCTTCTGGACGGGTGTCAATAAAGCTAATTGCTTCTTCACCATGCTGCCACGTGCCTGACAGGATCCACCTTGCCACGAGGGCTTGATACCGCATTAACTGGCGGTCGGCGTGTGATGAGGTGGAGCAATGGTGTCTTGGTGAAGGCCTGCATGCGAGGAGCTTGGCGGGTTCTGAGCTTGGCGGCCCTGGAAGCCTTGCCGGGGCTAACTGATCTTAGGCCCCAGGCGTGGCTTCTGTTGGGAATCGTTGCATGGAAAAACAAAAAATTTCTACACACACGCAATGATCTATCCATGGAGATGCATAGCAATGAGGGGGAGAGTGTGTCTACGTACCCTCGTAGACCGTAAGCGGAAGCGTTTAACAACGCGGTTGATGTAGTCGAACTTTTTCGCGCTCCAACTGATCAAGTACCGAACGTACGGCACCTCCGCGTTCTGCACACGTTCAGCTCGGTGACGTCCCTCGCCTTATTGATCCAGCAAGACGTCGAGGTAGTAGATGAGTTCCGTCAGCACGTCGGTGTGGTGACGGTGATGGTGGAGTGATCTCCGCAGGGCTTCACCTAAGCACTACGAAAATATGACCGGGGGTGTAAACGGTGGAGGGGGGGGGGGGGCGCCGCACACGGCTAAAACAATTGTCTGGGTGTGCTAGGTGCCCCCCTCCCACATATATATAGGTGGAGGGGAGGAGGGAGCAGCCAGGAGGGCGCCCCAAGTAAGCCGAATCCTACTTGGGGTCCTCCCAAGTGGCGCGCCCCCTGCCTTATTTGTCGGAGGGGGAAGGAAAGAGGGGGGGGGAGGAGGAAGGAAGGGGGAATCCTATTCCCTTTCTTTCCTTTCCTCCTTCCCCTTTCCTTCTCCACCTTGGCCGGCCCATATGGGGGGCGCACCAGCCCCTTGTGGTTGGTGTGTTTCCCCTCTTGGCCCATAAGGCCCATATCTTTTGCCGGGGGTGCCCGGAATCCCTTCCGGTGACCCGATAAGTACCCGGTGACCCCCGAAACACTTCCGGTGTCCGAATACCATCGTCCTATATATCAATCTTTACCTCTTGACCATTTCGAGACTCCTCGTCATGTCTATGATCTCATCCGGGACTCCGAACAACATTCGGTCACCAAATCACATAACTCATATAATACTATATCGTCAACGAACGTTAAGCGTGCGGACCCTATGGGTTCGAGAACTATGTAGACATGACCGAGACACCTCTCCAGTCAATAAACAATAGCGGAACCTAGATGCTCATATTGGCTCCTACATATTCTACGAAGATCTTTATCGGTCGAACCGTAATGACAACATACGTAATTCCCTTTGTCCATCAGTATGTTACTTGCACGAGATTCGATCGTCGGTATCTTCATACCTAGTTCAATCTCGTTACCGGTAAGTCTCTTTACTCGTTCTGTAATACATCACCTCGTGACCAACTCCTTAGTCGTTTGCTTGCAAGCTTATGATGTGTATTACCGAGAGGGCCTAGAGATACCTCTCCGAAACTCGGAGTGACAAATCCTAATCTCGATCTATGCCAACTCAACAAACACCTTCGGAGATACCTGTAGAGCATCTTTATAATCACCCAGTTACGTTGTGACGTTTGATAGCACACAAGGCATTCCTCCGGTATCCGGGAGTTGCATAATCTCATAGTCGAAGGAATATGTATTTGACATGAAGAAAGCAATAGCAATAAAACTGAACGATCATTATGCTAAGCTAACGGATGGGTCTTGTCCATCACATCATTCTTCTAATGATGTGATCCCGTTATCAAATGACAACTCATGTCCATGGTCAGGAAACCTTAACCATCTTTGATCAACGAGCTAGTCTAGTAGAGGCTTACTAGGGACACGGTGTTTGTTTATGTATTCACACATGTATTTAAGTTTCCGATCAATACAATTCTAGCATGAATAATAAAACTTTATCATGAATAAGGAAATATAAAATAACAACTTTATTATTGCCTCTAGGGCATATTTCCTTCAGCTTCGACCCTGCCAAACTCGCCTGCCCGGCAAGGGAGGCCTTTTCTGAGGACTTCTATGTTGACTTTATCTTCTTGAGCTTGATACGCCCGGCAGGGTCATTTTGCCCGGGAGGCTATACAAGTCTGTGGACCAGTCAAGGGGAAACAAATACCCCTGTTTGTGTACACCGACAGTAGCCCTCGGGCCTGAGCCATATGTGCCGTGGGCATCGTTGGGTTAGGTCCAAACAGTGCACAGACACGCGGCAAAAATCCGCTGTCCACGTATTGATGATTTTACTGTCCTGTCAATCACACGTCCATCCCACACAGTTACTGCGGGTCGTGGAATCGTGGGTTTGCAGCACTTACTGGGTAGTGCGCCTGTTAAAGGCGGTTTTGGAGGGGAAATAGTGGAGAGCCAGCCCCCTCGTGTGGTCCCAATAAAACAGGGCATACGCGAGGGAGCGCTGCTCAGGTACACCCTTCGCCCCTCTCGCTTCGTCTTCTTCCTCTCAACAGAAACCGCTTCCGCCGCCACCATCCTTCTCCATATCATACCAGATCTCCCCCTCCCCCTGCTCAAGGAAACAGGGCGCAAGAAGAGCGTCGTAAAGGAAAAATAGGCCGACAAGTCTGAAGACCCAAAAGCAGAGGAAAAGAAGAAAGAGGCGGAGGATCTGGTTCAGCGGTGGCAGGGGAATGTGATCTTCTTGCCGTCGGACCTGGACGGCAATACCTTGATCCAAAGGTACGCCTATATGTGAGGGAGGGAGACAAGGTCATGGAGAACCCATTGTTCTTCCTGATGGACCCAAGATTCCAATGGATTCGTATCCCTTCTTCCGCGCCTACTTTTACCGTGGGCTTTCTTCCCCCTTCTCTGATTTCTTCAGCGCCATGATGTATACTTTTGGGTTCCGCCTGCTGGATTTTACGCCCAATGCGATGACGAGCATGTCGGTATTTGCCCATTTCTATGAGAACTTTGTGGGAGTCGCCCCCAATGTGAATTTATTCCGCCACTTCTATATCCCCCGCATTGAGGACAAATCACTTTCGGGGAATATATCATAGATTCCGCGGGGGAGGAGAGAAGATTGGGATTATCTTGGAGGGCAATTGCGCAGCAAGTGGGAGGAATGGAGTGGCGATTGGTGCTGGATTAAGGACCCGGAGGCTCCTCCGTTCTGCTTGTCGCGGACCAAATGTGTGGTGCGTGGCAAGGACTAGAGTGACCTGGGCGCCACTGACAAGAATCTCCACCCAGCATTGAACAGAATTGCCCATCTCAAAGCTGTCGAGCTCACCATTGAGCATGTGGGAGCCGACTTCCTTCGGCGCCGCATTGGACCTGTTGGGAAACGTTGCATGGAAAACAAAAAAAATTCTACGCACACGCAAGATCTATCAAGGAGATGCATAGTAATGAGAGGGGAAGAGTGTGTCTACATACCCTTGTAGACCGTAAGCGGAAGCATTTCACAACGCGGTTGATGTAGTCGATCTTTCTTCGCGATCCAACCGATCTAGTACCGAACGTACGGCACCTCCGCGTTCAGCACACGTTCAGCTTGGTGACGTCCTTCGGCTTCTTGATCCAGCAAGACGGTGAGGTAGTAGATGAGCTTCGACAACAAGACGGTGTGGTGACGGTGATGGTGAAGTGATCTCCGTAGGGCTTTGCCTAAGCACTACGAAAATATGACCGGGGGTGTAAACTATGGACGGGGCGCCGCACACGGCTAAGACAATGCTGTGTTGTGCTAGGCGCCCCCTTCCCACATATATATAGGTGGGAGGGAGGGAGGAGCAGCCAAAGGAGGCGCCCAAGTAGGAGGAATCCTACTTGGAGTCCCTCCCAAGCCGCGCCCCCCTTTCCTTATTTGGAGTGTGGGGAAAGGCAGGGGAGGGTGGCGACCCCCCTTTCCATTCTCCCATGAGAGGGAAAGGCAGGAGGGGCTAGCCCTCCCCCTTTTCCTTCCCAAGGGCTGGCCAACCAAGGGAGGAGGTGCACCAGCCCCCTTGTGGGCTGGTCTGTCCCCTCCTTTGGCCCATAAGGCCCATAACTTGCCGGGGGGGTGCCCGGAACCCCTTCCGGTGACCCGATTCCTTCCCGGTACGTCCCGAAACACTTCCGGTGTCCAAATACCATCGTCCTATATATCAATATTTACCTCTCAACCATTTCGAGACTCCTCGTCATGTTTGTAATCTCATCCCAGACTCCGAACAACATTCGGTCACCAAAACATAAACTCATATAACACTATATCATCAACGAACGTTAAGCGTGCGGACCCTACGGGTTCGAGAACTATGTAGACATGACCGAGACACCTCTCTGGTCAATAACCAATAGCGGAACCTGGATACTCATATTGGCTCCTACATATTCTACGAAGATCTTTATCGGTTGAACCGTTATGACAACATATGTAATTCCCTTTGTCCATCGGTATGTTACTTGCCCGAGATTCGATCGTCGGTATCTCTATAACTAGTTCAAGCTCGTTACCGGCAAGTCTCTTTACTCGTTCCGTAATACATCACCTCGTGACTAACTCCTTAGTCATTTGCTGATACGTCTCCAATGTATCTATAATTTTTTATTGTTCCATGCTGTTATATTATCATTCTTGGATGTTTTACAATCATTTTGTAGCAACTTTATATCATTTTTTGGGACTAACCTATTGACGTAGTGCCCAGTGCCAGTTGTTGTTTTTGCTTGTTTTTTTACTTCACAGAAAATCAATACCAAACGGAGTCCAAACGCAGCAAAACTTTTTGAAGATTTTTTCTGGACCAGAAGGAAGAACTTGGGCCAAAGAAGTACCAGAGGGGTGCCCCGAGGGGGGCACAACCCACCTGGGCGCGCCTGGGGGCCCAGGTGCGCCCTGGTGGGTTGTGCCCACCTCGGTGGCCTCCCGCACCGCCTCTTCACCCTATAAATTCCCAAATATTCCAAAAACCCTCGGGGTAACCCTAGATCAGAAGTTCCGCCGTCTCAAGCCTCTGTAGCCATGAAAAACCAATCTAGACCCTGTTCCGGCACCCTGCCGGATGGGGAAATCATCACCGATGGCCACCTTCATCATCCTGGTGGCCACCATGATGAGGAGGGAGTAGTCCACCCTCGGGGTTGAGGGTTTGTACCAGTAGCTATGTGTTTAATCTCTCTCTCTCTCTCTCTCTCTCGTGTTCTTGAGATAGCATGATCTTGATGTATCGCGGGATTTGTTAATATAGTCGGATCATATGGTGTTTTCCCCTCTCTATCTTGTTGTGAATTGAGTTTTCCCTTTGAGATTTCGTTCTTATCGGATTGAATACTTTTATGGATTTGGGAACACTTTATGTATGTCTTGCTATGAATACCTGTGGTGACAATGGGGTATCATATTGATTCACTTGATATATGTTTTGGCACTCAACTCACGGATTGCTGAGGTGACATTGGGGTAATCTATGCATAGGGGTTGATGCACATTTTCGTCCTTGTTTCTCTGATAGAAATCTTGGGGCACTCTTTGAGGTTCTTTGTGTTGGATTGAGTATTATAAATCTGAAATTGTTTGATGCATATCGCATAATCAACTCACGGATACTCGCGGTGACATTGGAGTATCTAGGTGACATTAGAGTTGGTTGATGTGTATCATATGGTGTTATTTTAGTACGAACTCTTGGTTAGATCGATCGAAAAGAATAGCTTGGTGTTATTTTAGTATGAACTCTAGGATAGATTGATCGGAAAGAATAGCTTTGAGGTGGTTTCGTACCCTACAAACAATGTCTTCTTATGTTCTCCGCTAGATAAGAACTTTGGAGTGATTCTTCATCGCATGTTGAGGGATGGTTATATGATCCAATTATATTAGCATTGTTGAGAGATTGCACTAGCGAAAGTACGGACCCTAGGCCTCATTTTCAAGCATTGCAATACCGTTTGTGCTCCGTTTTATCAATTGCTACCTTGCTGTTTTTTATTGTTCCTATTACAAAAACCAATATCTACTATCATTACTACGCTTTTGTTACCATCTCTTCGCCGAACTAGTGCACCTATACAAATTACCATTGTATTTGGTGTGTTGGGGACACAAGAGACTCTTTGTTATTTGGTTGCAGGGTTGTTTGAGAGAGACCATCTTCATTCTACGCCTCCCACGGATTGATAAACCTTAGGTCGTCCACTTGAGGGAAAATTGCTACTGTCCTACAAAACTCTGCGCTTGGAGACCCAACACGAGTCTACAAGAATAAAGTTGCGTAGTAGACATCAAGCTCTTTTCTGGCGCCGTTGCCGGGGAGGTGAGTGCTTGAAGGTATATCTTTAGATCTTGCAATCGAATCTTTTAGTTTCTTGTTTTCTCACTAGTTTGGTTTATAAAAAAGAAAACTACAAAGAAAATGGAATTGAGGTTGCATCACATTATTCATCTTTATAATGTCTTTCGTGAAAATGATGGAAAGGAAAATTGTGCTCAATTGTTAGAAGAAGAATGCTATAATTTTTTTGGCATAGAATCCATAAATGATGAGCATGATTGCAATGTTGCTAGTATGAATTCTTTGAATATCCATGATGCTAGTGATATGCAAAGCCATAAGCTTGGGGATGCTATGTTTGATGAAGATGATATTTTTAGTCCCCCAAGTTTTGATGTGCAAATTTGTTATAATGGTAGCATGCCTCCTATTTATGACGATTATATTGATGAAAGTGGGTTTGGAAGAGTGTCAACTCTAGTTAATAATGATCCCACTATTTTGGAGGGTGTTGAATCTTATTGTGATAATTATGAAAGTGGATTTGAAGAGGTCATGACTTTATTTAGTGATGAATCCACTATTTTGGAAGAGGTTGCAATTGATTATGACAACAAAGTTCCTATATATGATAATTATGGTGATGAAATGTATGCTATATTGAATGATAACCATGAAACTTGTCATCATGATTTTAATTTTCAATCACATGATAGTTATTTTGTTGAGTTTGCTCCCATTACTATTCATGAGAATAAATTTGCTTATGTGGAGAGTAAGAAAATTTCTATGCTTGTGGATCATGAAAAGAATGATTTATGTGATAGCTATATTGTTGAATTCATTCATGATGCTACTGAAAATTATTATGAGAGGGGAACATATTATTTTACATATTGCAATAATATCAAGTTTCCTCACTATGTGTTGAAAATCTTGAAGTTTTGCTTGTTTTACCTTCCTATGCTAGTTGATTCTTGTTCCCATAAGTTGTTTGCTCACAAAATCCCTATGCATAGGAAGTGTGTTATACTTAAATGTGCTAGTCATATGCTTCATTATGCTCTTTTTGTGTTTCAATTCTTATCTTTTATGCGAGCATCATTGAAATCATCATGCCTAGCTAAAAGGCATTAAAGAAAAGCGCTTGTTGGGAGACAACCCAACACTTTTACCTACTGTTTTTGTGTGTTCACATGGTTAGGATACTGTAGTGATCTTGTTTTATAGCTTTTATTTCAATAAAGTGCCAAGTAAAGCCTTTGGGATAGTGTGGATGATAGTTGACTTGATTCTGTGCAAAAACAGAAACTCCTGTGCTCTAAAGCCTTTTGCATCCAGTGCAGAAATTCCTGTCTTTTACTGGAACGTGGAAAAATTCTGAATTTTTTACAGTTGATGTTTATACAAATTTTCTACGTTTTACATATTTTTCAGAATTTTTGGAGTTAGATAAGTATGATCTTAATTCAGATCTTTATGTACTGTTCTGTTTTTGACAGATTCTGTTTTCAATGCATAGTTTGCTTGTTTTATGGTTTCTATGGCTTATATTTCTTAATATAAATTGTGCAAATTTTAGAGTACAGTAGGAATTGTGTGATAACAATTATGAATCTTGTCTTTGACAGTACCAAAGTGAATGATTTGTCTTTATCATACTAACCCATCTCATGAAGTTCCGTTAAGTTTTGTGTGATTGAAGTTTTCAAGTTTTGGGTGAGATATCGATATGAGGAGAATAAGAAGTGACAATACCCTAAGATTGGGGATTCCCAAGGCACCCCCAAGGTAATATTCAAGGAATATCCAAGCAACTAAGCTTGGGGATGCCCCGGAAGGCATCCCCTCTTTCGTCTCCAACATTATCGGTAACCTTACTTGGGGCTATATTTTCATTCGTCACATGATATGTGTTTTGCTTGGAGCATCATTTTATTTTATTAGGATTTTCTTGCTGTTATTTATAATAATATTTTGTATCTTTTACTTCAATAAAAATGTCAAGTATAGCCTTTGCTATGCTTATTTTGCAAGTCTATGAGTTGCTGTTTGAAAACAGAAAGTTTGTCGCTGTTGCAAAAATTCTCTAGAAAAGTCAGAATGTGATAAAAGGTTGAAATTTTTTGCATAGTAATATATAATAAATTTTATACAGTGTGGTAATTTTTAAGAAGTTTTGGAGTTAGGGAAGTATTATGAATATTGCACTCTTTACAGACTGTTCTGTTTAGACAGATTGCTGTTATGTTTGCATTGTTTGCATATGTTTCCTTGTTTAATGATTCTATTTGAGGATAGGAGTATTAAATATGCAGAGGCATTTAGTATGCAATGTTAAATTATAATTTTAGTGATTTTATACAGTAGAGAATGATAAGGTTTTTGCATTGATTTATACTAACTTATCTCACGAGTTCTTGTTGAGTTTTGTGTGGATGAAGTTTTTAAGATTTAGGAAACCGTGATATAAAAGGAATTAAGGAGACACAAAAGCTCAAGATTGGGGATTCCCAAGGCATCCCAAGTTAATAATCCAAGAAGTCTCAAGCATCTAAGCTTGGGGATGCCCCGGTGGGCATCCCACCTTTCTTCTTCAACAATTTTTGGTTAGTATCGGTTGAGCCTAAGTTTTTGCTTCTTCACATGAGTTGTGCTATTCTTGGAATGTCATTTTGTTTTGTTTTGCTTGCTGTTTTAATAAAATACTTATATCTGAAAGTTTTAAATAAGAGAGAGTCCTCAAATAGCTACCCATTTACTTAACTACTCGTTTGATCTTCACTTATATCTTTTTGGAGTAGTTTGTCATTTTCTCTCATGCTTCACTTATATTAT
The DNA here is from genome assembly GCA_011799875.1 of Thinopyrum elongatum. Taxonomy (NCBI): domain Eukaryota; kingdom Viridiplantae; phylum Streptophyta; class Magnoliopsida; order Poales; family Poaceae; genus Thinopyrum; species Thinopyrum elongatum. The sequence goes on from CM022298.1 coordinate 532,439,303, forward strand.
TTTGAGAGAAGAAAATTATTATGCTCATGTTCTTCACTTAAATTTGTTTTGAGCTTATCAAAAATAACACATAAATTTAGTCCCAAAGTGATAGATATTCAAGAAGGATATAATAAAAACTTTCATGAAGATCATTGGACAAAATAAACTTGATTCTTTGTAATAGTTTTGAGATATGATGATAGTGATATGTGAGTCATGTTGATGAGTAATTATGCTTTAGTAAGAATATTGGTGTTAAGGTTTGTGATTCCCTATGCAAGCACGAAAGTCAATAGTTATGCAATGAAATTACATCCTACTTGTGGTGCATTATTCGGTGTTAGTTATGCTCAATGCTCGTTTATGTGAATTTTTGTTTCTTGGTTGGTTGCTTCTCAATCTATTTGCTAGCCTCCATTTGTACTAAGTGGGAATACTACTTGTGCATCCAAAATCCCTAAACCTAGTTTTGCCACATGAGTCCACCATACCTACCTATATGCGGTATTCCCGTGCCGTTCTAAGCAAATTTGTATGTGCCATCTCTAATTTTCAAAATAAATTTCCTTTTTGTGTGCTCGTACCGCTCATGAAGCGGTGGGGGTGGCCAATAATTTCCATGCTAGATGTGTTATTCTCAAGATGAGTGTTTATTCACTTGTCATTGCACGAGAGTACAACAAAGGTATTAGGGATGCCCAGTCCCAAAATGAAAAATGAATTTACTTTATGTTGTCAAATAATAAATTCCTTGGAAAGTGTTGGTATGGAGGGCACCCGTGGATACGGCTAGCCATGGAATGTGAAAGAATGGTGGAAAAAGGAATAAAGTTTATTTTCTGTTTGGGAACCGCCTATGATATATCTAGCATGGAAAGTGTTGGGAATTACTCGGTCGTTTTCGTTGATGGGAAAAGTATGCCTCTCAAAATGTTTTTATCTCTCAATTTAAGCTTTGAGCTCTGGCACCTCTACAAATCCCTACTTCCCTCTGCGAAGGGCCTTTCTATTTACTTTATGCAATTTTTATTTTTATTTGAGTCTCCATCTTCTCTTATAAGCACCAACTAAGGGGCACTATGATCGTACTTGAGCATTTGATGTAGCTAATATGCGAGTGTGTTTCATGAATGGATCAATGATTGAGCATGATGGGCTAGGGATAACTTGCTTTAGTGTTGATATTTTGAAAGACATGATTGCTTGTTGATATGCTTGAGTATTGAAATCTTCATGTCAAAACTAGACTATTGCTTTGAATCATACAAAAGTCCATATGTCCATGCTACAAAAGAAAAGAATATGTGATGAACATGTTAGGCAGCAGTCCACATCAAAAATTCTGTTTTCATCATTTACCTACTCGAGGATGAGCAGGAATTAAGCTTGGGGATGCTGATACGTCTCCAACGTATCTATAATTTTTGATTGTTCCATGCTGTTATATTATCATTCTTGGATGTTTTACAATCATTTTGTAGCAACTTTATATCATTTTTTGGGACTAACCTATTGACATAGTGCCCAGTGCCAGTTGCTGTTTTTGCTTGTTTTTTTACTTCGCAGAAAATCAATACCAAACGGAGTCCAAACGCAGCGAAACTTTTTGGAGATTTTTTCTGGACCAGAAGAACTTGGGCCAAAGAAGTACCAGAGGGGTGCCCCGAGGGGGGCACAACCCACCTGGGCGCGCCTGGGGGCCCAGGCGCGCCCTGGTGGGTTGTGCCCACCTCAGTGGCCTCCCGCACCGCCTCTTCGCCTTATAAATTCTGAAATATTCCAAAAACCCTCGGGGTAACCCTAGATCAGAAGTTCCGCCGCCGCAAGCCTCTGTTGCCACGAAAAACCAATCTAGACCCCATTCTGGCACCCTGCCGGAGGGGGAAATCATCACCGGTGGCCATCTTCATCATCCTGGCGGTCACCATGATGAGGAGGGAGTAGTCCACCCTCGGGGCTAAGGGTTTGTACCAGTAGCTATGTGTTTAATCTCTCTCTTTCTCTCTCTCGTGTTCTTGAGATGGCATGATCTTGATGTATCGTGGGCTTTGTTAATATAGTCGGATCATATGGTGTTTTCCCCTCTCTATCTTGTTGTGAATTGAGTTTTCCCTTTGAGATTTCGTTCTTATCGGATTGAATACTTTTATTGATTTGAGAACACTTTATGTATGTCTTGCTATGAATACCCGTGGTGACAATGGGGTATCATATTGATTCACTTGATATATGTTTTGGCACTCAACTCGCGGATTCCCGAGGTGACATTGGGGTAATCTATGCATAGGGGTTGATGCACGTTTTCGTCCTTGTTTCTTCGGTAGAAATCTTGGGGCACTCTTTGAGGTTCTTTGTGTTGGATTGAGTATTATGAATCTGAAATTGTTTGATGCATATCGCATAATCAACTCACGGATACTTGCGGTGACATTGGAGTATCTAGGTGACATTAGAGTTGGTTGATGTGTATCATATGGTGTTATTTTAGTACGAACTCTTGGTTAGATCGATCGGAAAGAATAGCTTGGTGTTATTTTAGTACGAACTCTAGGATAGATTGATCGGAAAGAATAGCTTTGAGGTGGTTTCGTACCCTACAAATAATTTCTTCTTATGTTCTCCGCTAGATAAGAACTTTGGAGTGATTCTTCGTCGCACGTTGAGGGATGGTTATATGATCCAATTATATTAGAATTGTTGAGAGATTGCACTAGCGAAAGTACGGACCCTAGGCCTCATTTTCAAGCATTGCAATACCGTTTGTGCTCCGTTTTATCAATTGCTACCTTGCTGTTTTTTATTGTTCCTATTACAAAAACCAATATCTACTATCATTACTACGCTTTTGTTACCATCTCTTTGTCGAACTAGTGCACCTATACAAATTACCATTGTATTTGGTATGTTGGGGACACCAGAGACTCTTTGTTTTTTGGTTGCAGGGTTGTTTGAGAGAGACCATCTTCATCCTACGCCTCCCACGGATTGATAAACCTTAGGTCATCCACTTGAGGGAAAATTACTACTGTCCTACAAAACTCTGCGCTTGGAGGCCCAACACGAGTCTACAAGAATAAAGTTGCGTAGTAGACATCATTTGCTTGCAAGCTTATGATGTGTATTACCGAGAGGGCCCAGAGATGCCTCTCCGATACTCGGAGTGACAAATCCTAGTGTCGATCTATGCCAACTCAACAAACACCTTCGGAGATACCTGTAGAGCATATTTATGATCACCCAGTTACGTTGTGACGTTTGATAGCACACAAGGTATTCCTCCGGTATCCAGGAGTTGCATAATCTCATAGTCAAAGGAATATGTATTTGACATGAAGAAAGCAATAGCAATAAACTGAACGATCAATATGCTAAGCTAACGGATGGGTCTTCTCCATCACATCATTCTCCTAATGATGTGATCCCGTTATCAAATGACAACACATGTCTATGGTTAGGAAACCTTAACCATCTTTGATCAACGAGCTAGTCTAGTAGAGGCTTACTAGGGACACGGTATTTGTTTATGTATTCACACATGTATTTAAGTTTCTGATCAATACAATTCTAGCATGAATAATAAACATTTATCATGAATAAGGAAATATAAAATAACAACTTTATTATTGCCTCTAGGGCATATTTCCTTCAGTCTCCCACTTGCACTAGAGTCAATAATCTAGTTCACATCGCCATGTGATTAACACCCATAGTTCACATCGCCATGTGACCAACACCCAAAGAGTTTACTAGAGTCAATAATCTAGTTCACATCGCCATGTGATTAACACCCAAAGAGTATTAAGGTATGATCATGTTTTGCTTGTGAGAGAGGTTTAGTCAACGGGTCTGCCATATTCAGATCCGTATGTATTTTGCAAATTTCTATGTCTACAATGCTCTGCATGGAGCTACTCTAGCTAATTGCTCCCACTTTCAATACGTATCCAGATTTATAGTCATCTGGATTGGTGTCAAAGCTTGCATCGATGTAACCCTTTACGACAAACTCTTTATCACCTCCATAACCGAGAAACATTTCCTTAGTCCTCTTAGGTAACTAAGGATAATTTTGACCGCTGTCTAGTGATCTACTCCTGGATCACTATTGTACCCCCTTGCAAAACTTATGGCAAGGTACACAATAGGTCTGGTACACAGCATGGAATACTTTATAGAACCTATGGCTGAGGCATAGGGAATGACTTTCATTCTCTCTCTATCTTTTGCCGTGGTCGAGATTTGAGTCTTACTCAACCTCATACCTTACAATACAGGCAAGAACTCCTTCTTTGACTGATCCATTTTGAACTCGTTCAAAATCTTGTCAAGGTATGTACTCATTGAAAGTCTTATCAAGCGTCTCGATCTATCCCTATAGATCTTAATGCTCAATACGTAAGTAGCTTCACCGAGGTCTTTCATTGAAAAACTCTTATTCAAGTATCCTTTTATGATATCCAGAAATTCTATATCATTTCCAATCAATAATATGTCATCCACATATAATATCAGAAATGCTACAGAGCTCCCACTCACTTTTTTGTAAATACAGGCTTCACCGTAAGTCTGTATAAAACCATATGCTTTGATCACCTCATCAAAGCTTATATTCCAACTCCGAGATGCTTGCACCAGTCCATAGATGGATCGCTGGAGCTTGCACACTTTGTTAGCACCTTTAGGATCGACAAAATCTTCTAGTTGCATCATATACAACTCTTCTTTAAGAAATCCATTAAGGAATGCAGTTTTGACATTGCTACTTCTTGAGCTTGCGCTGGTTTTTCCCTTGAAGAGGAAAGGGTGATGCAGCAAAGTAGAGATAAATATTTCCCTTAGTTTGAGAACCAAGGTATCAATCCAGTAGGAGACAATGCACAAATCACCGAATACCTGCACAAACAATCAAACAACTTGCACCCAACGCGATAAAGGGGTTGTCAATCCCTTCACGGTTATTTGCAAAAGTGAGATCTGATAGAGATAGATAAACGATAAAGTAAATATTTTTGGTATTTTTTGTTTTATAGATCGGAAAGTAAAAGATTGCAAAATAGTAGATCGGAAACTAATATGATGGAAAATAGAAGATCGGAAACTTATATGATGGAAAATAGACCCGGGGGCCATAGGTTTCACTAGAGGCGTCTCTCAAGATAGAAAATAATACGGTGGGTGAACAAATTACTGCCGAGCAATTGATAGAAAAGTGCAAAGTTATGACGATATCTAAGGCAATGATCATGAATATAGGCATCACGTCCGTGTCAAGTAGACCGAAACGATTCTGCATCTACTACTATTACTCCACACATCGACCGCTATCCAACATGCATCTAGAGTATTAAGTTCATAAAGAACGGAGTAATGCATTAAGTAAGATGACATGATGTAGAGGAATTAACTCAAGCAATATGATGAAAACCCCATCTTTTTATCCTCGATGGCAACAATACAATACGTGCCTTGCTGCCCCTACTGTCACTAGGAAAGGACACCGCAAGATTGAACCCAAAGCTAAGCACTTCTCCCATTGCAAGAAAAACCAATCTAGTTGGCCAAACCAAACCGATAGTTCGAAGAGAATTACACAGATATCAAATCATGCATATAAGAATTCAGAGAAGATTCAAATAATATTCATAGATAAGCTGATCATAAATCCACAATTCATCGGATCTTGGCAAACACACCACAAAAAAGTATTACATTGAATAGATCTCCAAGAACATCGAGGAGAACATGGTATTGAGAATCAAAGAGTGAGAAGAAGCCATCTAGCTACTAGCTATGGACCCGTAGGTCTGTGGTAAACTACTCACGCTTCATCGGAAGGGCAATGGTGTTGATGTAGAAGCCCTCCGTGATCGAATCCCCCTCCGGCAGGGTGCCGGAAAAGGTCCCTAGATGGGATCTCACGGGTACAGAAGGTTGCGGCGGTGGAAAAGTGTTTTCGTGGATGCCTCTGTTGGTTTGGGGGTATTTGGGAATATATAGGCGAAAGAATTAGGTCAAGAGGTGCACGAGGGCCCCACAAGGGTGGGGGGCGCGCCCTCCGTCCTTGTGGCCGCCTCGTGGCTCCTCCAACTTCATCTCCAAGTCTCCTGGTTTCCTTCTGGTCCAAGAAAAATCAATGTGAAAGTTTTATTCCGTTTGGACTCCGTTTGGTATTTCTTTTCTGCGAAACTAAAAACAAGGAAAAAACAGAAACTGGCACTGGGCTCTAGGTTAATAGGTTAGTCCCAAAAATAATATAAAATAGCATATTAATGCATATAAAATATCCAAAATAGATAATATAATAGCATGGAACAAGCAAAAATTATAGATACGTTGGAGACGTATCAGACATCCATTTGCCAGATTTCATAATCATAAAATGCGGCAATTGCCAACATGATTCAGATGGACTTAAGCATCGCTACGGGTGAGAAAGTCTCATCATAGTCAACCCCTTGAACTTGTCGAAAACCTTTCGCGACAAGTCGAGCTTTGTAGACAGTAACATTACCATCAGCGTCAGTCTTCTTCTTGAAGATCCATTTATTCTCTATGGCTTGCCGATCATCGGGCAAGTCCACCAAAGTCCACACTTTGTTCTCATACATGGATCATATCTCAGATTTCATGGCCTCAAGCCATCTGTCGGAATCTGGGCTCATCATAGCTTCTTCATAGTTCGTAGGTTCGCCTTGGTCCAGTAACATGACTTCCAGGACAGGATTACCATACCACTCAGGTGCGGATCATGTTCTGGTCGACCTACGAGGTTTAGTAGTAAGTTGATCTGAAGTTTCATGATCATCATTATTAGCTTCCTCTCTAGTTGGTGTAGGCATCATGGGAACGGATCTCTCTGATGTACTACTTTCCAATTCGAGAGAAGGTACAATTACTTCATCAAGTTCTACTTTCCTCCCACTCACTTCTTTCGAGAGAAACTCCTTCTCTAGAAAGGACCCATTCTTAGCAACAAAGATCTTGCCTTCGGATCTGTGGTAGAAGGTGTACCCAATTGTTTCCTTAGGGTATCCTATGAAGATGCACTTCTCCGATTTGGGTTCAAGCTTATCAGGCTGAAGCCTTTTTGACATAAGTGTCGCAACCCCAAACTTTAAGAAACGACAGCTTAGGTTTCTTGCCAAACCACAGTTCATACGGTGTCATCTCAACGGATTTAGATGGTGCCCTATTTAACGTGAATGCGGCTGTCTCTAATGCATAACCCCAAAACGATAGTGGTAAATCGGTAAGAGACATCATAGATCGCACCATATCTAATAAAGTACGGTTACAACGTTCGGACACACCATTACACTGTGGTGTTCCAGGTGGCGTGAGTTGTGAAACAATTTCACATTGTTTTAAATGAAGGCCAAACTCGTAACTCAAATATTCGCCTCCGTGATCAGATCATAGAAACTTTATTTTCTTGTTACGATGATTCTCCACTTTACTCTAAAATTCTTTGAACTTTTCAAATGTTTCAGATCTGTGTTTCATCAAGTAGATATACCCATACCTACTCAAATCATCTGTGAATGTCAGAAAATAACGATACGCGCCGCGTGCCTCAACACTCATCAGACCGCATACATCGGTATGTATTATTTCCAATAAGTCATTAGCTCGCTCCATTGTTCCGGAGAACGGAGTTTTAGTCATCTTGCCCATGAGGCATGGTTCGCAAGTATCAAATGATTCATAATCAAGTGATTCCAAAAATCCATCCGCATGGAGTTTCTTCATGTGCTTTACACCAATATGACCTAAACGGCAGTGCCACAAGTATGTTGCACTATCATTATCAACTTTGCATCTTTTGGCATCAATATTATGAATATGTGTATCACTACGATCGAGATTCAATAAACCATTCACATTGGGTGTATGACCATAGAAGGTTTTATTCATGTAAACACAACAACAATTATTCTCTAACTTAAATGAATAATCGTATTGCAATAAACATGATCCAATCATATTCATGCTTCAACGCAAACACCAAATAACATTTATTTAGGTTCAACACTAATCCTGAAGGTAGAGGGAGTGTGCGATGATGATCGTATCAACCTTGGAATTACTTCCAACACACATCGTCACCTCGCCCTTAACTAGTCTCTGTTTATTCTGCAACTCCTGTTTCGAGTTACTAATCTCAGCAACTGAACCGGTATCAAATACCCAGGGGCTACTACGAACACTAGTAAGGTAAACATCAATAACATGTATATCAAATATACTTTTGTTCACTTTGCCATCCTTCTTATCCGCCAAGCATTTTGGGCAGTTCCGCTTCTAGTGACCATTCCCTTTGCAGTAGAAGCACTCAGTTTCAGGCTTAGGTCCAGCTTTCGGCTTCTTCATGGGAGTGGCAACTTGCTTGCCATTCTTCTTGAAGTTCCCTTTCTTTTCCTTGCCCTTTTTCTTGAAACTAGTGGTCTTGTTAACCATCAACACTTGATGCTCTTTCTTGATTTCTACCTTTGCCAATTTCAGCATTACGAAGAGCTCGGGAATCCTTTTTGTTATCCCTTGCATATTATAGTTCATCACGAAGTTCTAGTAGCTTGGTGATAGTGACTAGAGAACTCTGTCAATCACTATCTTATCTGGAAGATTAACTCCTACTTGATTCAAGCGATTGTAGTACCCAGACATTCTGAGCACATGCTCACTGGCTGAGCTATTCTCCTCCATCTTGTAGGCAAAGTACTTGTCAGAGGTCTCATACCTCTCGACACGGGCATGAGTCTAAAATACCAATTTCAGCTCTTTGGAACATCTCATATGCTCCGTGGCGTTCAAAACGTTCTTGAAGTCCCGGTTCTAAGCCGTAAAGCATGGCGCACTAAACTATCAAGTAGTCATCATACCGAGCTTGTCAAACATTCATAATGTCTGCATCTGCTCCTGCAATAGGTCTGTCACCTAGCGGTGCATCAAGGACATAATTCTTCTGTGCAGCAATGAGGATAATCCTCAGATCACGGACCTAGTCCTCATCATTGCTACTATCATCTTTCAACTTAGTTTTCTCTAGGAACATATAAAAAATATAGGGGAGCTATATCACGAGCTATTGATCTACAACATAGATATGCAAAAAACTATTAAGACTAAGTTCATGATAAATTTAAGTTCAATTAATCAAATTACTAACGAACTCCCACTTAAATAAACATCCCTCAAGTTATCTAAGTGATACGTGATCCAAATCAACTAACCCAAATCCGATCACCACGTGAGATGGGGTAGTCATCGATGGTGAACATCTCTATGTTGATCATATCTACTATATGACTAATGTTCGACCTTTCGGTCTCCAGTGTTCCGAGACCATGTCTGTACATGCTAGGCTCGTCAAGTTTAACCCAAGTATTCTGCATGTGCAAAATTGTCTTACACCCGTTGTATGTGAACGTAGAGTCTATCACACCCGATCATCACGAGGTGCTTCGAAACGACGAACTTTAGCAACGGTGCATACTCGGGGAGAACACTTTTATCTTGAAATTTAATGAAGGGATCATCTTATAATGCTACCGCCATTCTAAGCAAAATAAGATGCATAAAGGATAAACATCACATGCAATCAAAATATGTGACATGATATGGCCATCATCATCTTGTGCTTTTTGATCTCCATCTTCAAAGCATCGTCATGATCTTCATCATCACCGGCTTGACACCATGATCTCCATCGTTGCGTCGTGGTCATCTCGCCAACTATTGCTTCTACAACTATCGCAAACGCATAGTGATAAAGTAAAGCAATTACATGGCATTTGCATTTCATACAATAAAGAGACAACCATAAGGCTCCTGCCGATTGCCGATAACTTACAAAACATGATCATCTCATACAATAACATATATCACATCATGTCTTGACCATATCACATCACAACATGCCCTGCAAAAACAAGTTAGACATCCTCTACTTTGTTGTTTCAAGTTTTACGTGGCTGCTACGGGCTTCTAGCAAGAACCGTTCTTACCTACGGCAAAAACCACAACGGTGATTCATCAAGTTTGTTGTTTTAACCTTCTTCAAGGACCGGCCGCAGTCAAATTCGATTAAACTAAAGTAGGAGAAATAGACACCCGCCAGCCACCTTTATGCAAAACTAGTTGCATGTCTGTCGGTGGAACCGGTCTCATGTGCGTGGACATGTAAGGTTGGTCCGGGCCGCTTCATCCCACAATACTGCTGAATCAAAATAAGATGTTGGTGGTAAGCAGTATGACTATCACCGCCCACAACTCTTTGTGTTCTACTCGTGCATACCATCTACGCATAGACCTGGCTCTGATACCACTGTTGGGAAATGTTGCATGGAAAACAAAAAAAATTCTACGCACACGCAAGATCTATCAAGGAGATGCATAGCAACGAGAGGGGGAGATTGTGTCTACGTACCCTTGTAGACCATAAGCAGAAGCGTTTCACAACGCGGTTGATGTAGTCGAACTTTCTTCGCGATCCAACCGATCTAGTACCGAACATACGGCACCTCCGTGTTCAGCACACGTTCAGCTCGGTGACGTCCTCCGCCTTCTTGATCCAACAAGACGGCGAGGTAGTAGATGAGCTCCGGCAGCACGACGGTGTGGTGACGGTGATGGTGAAGTGATCTCCACAGGGCTTCTCCTAAGCACTGCGAAAATATGACCGGGGGTGTAAACTATGGACGGGGCGCCGCACACGGCTAAGACAATGTTGTGTTGTGCTAGGCGCCCCCTTCCCACATATATATAGGTGGGAGGGAGGGAGGAGCAGCCAAAGGAGGCGCCCAAGTAGGAGGAATCCTACTTGGAGTCCCTCCCAAGCCGCCCCCCTTTCCTTATTTGGAGTGCGGGGAAAGGCAAGGGAGGGTGGCGCCCCCCCTTTCCTTTCTCCCATGAGAGGGAAAGCGTCCCGAAACACTTCTGGTGTCCAAATACCATCGTCCTATATATCAATCTTTACCTATCGAGCACTTCGAGACTCCTCGTCAAGTCTGTGATCTCATCCGGGACTCCTAAAAACATTCGGTCACCAAAACATATAACTCATATAACACTATATCGTCAACGAACGTTAAGCGTGCGGACCCTACGGGTTCGAGAACTATGTAGACATGACCGAGACACCTCTCCGTCATTAACCAATAGCAGAACCTGGATGCCCATATTGGCTCCTACATATTCTATGAAGATCTTTATCGGTCGAACCATTATGACAACATACGTAATTCCCTTTGTCCATCGGTATGTTACTTGCCCGAGATTCGATCGTCGATATCTCTATACCTAGTTCAATCTCATTACCGGCAAGTCTCTTTACTCGTTCCGTAATACATCACCTCATGACTAACTCCTTAGTCATTTGCTTGCAAGCTTATGATGTGTATTACCGAGAGGGCCCAGAGATACCTCTCCGATACTCGGAGTGACAAATCCTAGTCTCGATCTATGCCAACTCAACAAACACCTTCGGAGATACCTGTAGAGCATCTTTATGATCACCCAGTTATGTTGTGATGTTTGATAGCACACAAGGTATTCCTCCGGTATCCATGAGTTGCATAATCTCATAGTCGAAGGAATATGTATTTGACATGAAGAAAGCAATAGCAATAAACTGAACGATCAATATGCTAAGCTAACGGATGGGCCTTGTCCATCACATCATTCTCCTAATGATGTGATCCCGTTATCAAATGACAACACATGTCTATGGTTAGGAAACCTTAACCATCTTTAATCAACGAGCTAGTCTAGTAGAGTCTTACTAGGGACACGGTATTTGTTTATGTATTCACACATGTATTTAAGTTTCCGATCAATACAATTCTAGCATGAATAATAAACATTTATCATGAATAAGGAAATATAAAATAACAACTTTATTATTGCCTCTAAGGCATATTTCCTTCAGCACCACTGCAAAGAAGGGATCATTTTGCTTGGGAGTACAAGAATGCCGCGGATTGGATGCGGCTTTACCCTGGCGTTGCCAACAACTTGACAGTCATGAGCCATGCTAACGTCGCTTGAAACTATGTTGGTATTTCCCCAAAGAGGAAGGGATGATGCAGTACAACTACGGTAGGTATTTCCCTCAGTTGTGAAACCAAGGTATCAATGCAGTAGGAGAACCAAGCAACACTATGTAAACGGTACATGCACACAAAGAACAAATATTTGCAACCCGACGCGTAAGAGGGGTTGTCAATCCCTCAACGGTAAAAAGATAGATAAATTTGTGGTAGATTGGATAAATAGCTCTCGATAAAATGCGAAATAAAATAAGTAATAAAAAAGTGCAGCAAGATATTTTTGGGTTTTTGGAATAATAGATCTGAAAATAAAAGTGGCAAATAATAGATCGGAAAGCAAATATGATAAAGAATAGACCCGGGGCCGTAGATTTCACTAGTGGCTTCTCTCGAGAAATAGCACAGGGTGGGTAAACAAATTACTGTTGGGCAATTGATAGAAGATCAAATATTTATGACGATATCCAAGGCAATGATCACTATATAGGCTTCACATCCAAGATTAGTTGACTAAAACGATTCTGCATCTACTACTATTACTCCAAACATCGACCACTATCCAGCAAGCATCTAGTGTATTAAGTTCATGGAGAAACAGAGTAATGCAATAAGAACGATGACATGATGTAGACGAGATCTATTCATGTAGGAATAGCCCCCATCTTGTTATCCTTAATAGCAACGATACATGCATGCCTTGCTGCCCCTTCTGTCACTGGAAAAGAACACCACAAGATCGAACCCATCACAAAGCACCTCTTCCCATGGCAAGAAAAATCGATCTAGTTGGCCTAACTAAACTAAAGATTCGAAGAAGAAATACGAGGCTATAAATAATCGTGCATATAAGAGATCAAAGAAGACTCAAATAATATTCATGGATATAGATCTGATCATAAACTCAAACTTCATCGGATCCCAACAAACACACCGCAAAAAGTCATTACATCAAATAGATCTCCAAGAGACCATTGTATTGAGAATCAAAAAGAGAGAGAAAGCCATCTAGCTACTGCCTACAGACCTGTAGGTCTATGGTGGACTACTCACGCATCATCGGAGAGGCACCAATGAGTATGATGAACCCCTCCGTGATGGTGTTAGATTGGATCTCATGGTTCTGGAACTTGCGGCGGCTGGAATTGTGTTTCATCGACTCCCCTAGGGTTTCTGGAATATTTGGGAATTTATAGAGCGAAGAGGCAATGTAGGAGACCCACGTGGGCCCCACAACCCCCCTGGGCGCGCCTGGGCTCCTGGGCACGCCCTGGTGGGTTGTGGTCCCCAAGGGCCTCCCCCCAGGTGCTTTCTTGGTCCCCAAGGTGTCTTCTGGTCCAAAAAAGTCCCCAAAAAGTTTCGCTGCGTTTGGACTCCGTTTGATATGGATATTCTGCGAAGTAAAAAATAAGCAAAAAATAGCAACTGGCACTGGGCACTATGTCAATAGGTTAGTCCCAAAAAATGATATAAAGTTGTTATAAAATGAATATAAAACATCCAAGAATGATAATATAACAACATGGAACAAGCAAAAAATTATAGATACATTGGAGACGTATCAGATGCCTGGTTGTGTGAGCAACTGTTCCACAAGGCCGACACCTTCCACTTTCCGGCAAGGATTGTTCCGTTGCACATCAACTCTGCCACAGACTAGATCCTCAAGTGGATGCCAGGCTGTAATACCAATGGAGTCAAGGCAGATTGGCCACTGCCCAGTTTGGATGATGAGATGGACTGGGCCTCTGGCTTAGAGGAGAGGGCCACCAGGAAGGAGATAGACTTCACCAAGGGCACAACTGAGGAAGAGCAAGAATACATACTCAGCTGGCTTGAAGGAGCCCGAACGATCAAAGCTGCCGGGGCAGCTGGCGATGATGATGGTGGGAATTCCTCAGATGAGGAGCATGTTGATGAAGAGATTGCCGAGCTTGAGACGATAGGGGTCGTGGCTGCCGGGGCAGAGGGGGCCGAAGCGCCCGAAGAGGAGGAAGGACTTGAAGCGGGCCCCCAGGCCCCAGAGCAGAAACGCCGTCTTTGCAAGAAGGGCAGACGGGAGCCGGTGGTCATGTCTTCGTCATGGGCTGGGCCCAAGGTGAAGAAGACGGCTGCCAGGGGCAACCAAGAGGGCACAGTGTGCCGCCGTTCCGCCCTCCTCACTCGAGCCCCGACACCACCTTCCCGGTAGTGGGTCGTGAAGGGTGTTGACCCCACGCCACCATCGAGCCCGGTCCCGGCAGCGAGCAGGGCCCCACCGCCACTCAAGAGGGCCAGGGAATCACCACCACCCCTGGTGTATGAAATGGATGCCATGCTCGACGACCAAGAGTGAGGAAGAACTTTGCTTTTCTTAATTCCAATTGGTCTTCTGCTTTCATTTGATTCTCAACCGATCCTGTGTTGCTAGCCTTGACAGGGACGAAGAGACCCTTGCACAACGGGCAAAACGGGCCAAGTCGACAGTGGAGCTGGGCTCGACATCAGGTGTTGAGCCGGTAAAGGATGCCATGGACGACGCCGTACCTAGCCCTCGGGCCAGTCCACTACACGAAGGCATGGGACATACCTCGTTCACTGGCGGGCATGCTGAAGTTTCTCTCCTATCGCCCGCCAAGGAGGCTGTCAGAAGCCACCAAGGGGAAACTCGGCAACAGGCGGTCGCCACTCCAGCTCCCCCCACAAGCGATACCCAAGGAGGGGGGTCACCGGCAAGGGCTTCCACCGCTGGGTTCATCTGTGCCGAGGCCACCCCCATGGAGGAAGTGGATGCCAGTCGCTCGGCAGCAACAAGCGCTGCCGGGGAAAGAGAAGTTTCTTCTCAATAGCCGCCAGCAGGTAAATCATTTGCTCTTGAACCTTGATCTAAAAACTTTTTGTTTTCTTGATTCTTGGGTCGAGCTTCTAAGTCTCACATCTTTCTTGCCTCTAACTCCCTTCGCATCACCCGTTCTCGAAGAGAGGGAACTTTTGGAGGAGGTGGCTGACATAGGGAAGGACGCCACTGCGGAGGCCCTCAAGATTGCCACTGAAGAGGGTCACACAGAAGCCCCTAGAGATGTCCACGAAGCCCCACAGGGAACGGAGAAATCCTCGGCAGCACGCCTAGCCCCATCATGGAAGTTGAGGACAAAGCACCCCTCCAGTATGATGCTTCAAATGTGAGGGTGACTTTCCCGGCAAGCAGCTTGGCGGAGATCTTGGCCCATCCTGCTCCGGCAGCCCCCAGCTCTTCAATCCTCGCCGGGGTGAATTTTGACGAGGAGATTAGCCGTATACTGTCTCCCTTGACCCAGAAGACCAAAGAAGCTGGTGACTCCATTGATTGTTCCAAAGACTTGGCTTTTCTAGAGACAGTGGCTGCCGGGCTCAAGGATGTACAAGAGAGGTATGGCCGGAGGTGACAGGCAGTTCAGGAAGAACACAGGGCCCAGGAAGTGGCCACCCAGCAACTGAAGGACAAGGCAGAAGAATTGCGCACTTGGTATAACGACCGATCCCGCAAACTCAAGGACCAGGAGGAGAAAGTGGCTGCTACTGCGGAAAGGGCAAGAGCTCGTGACGGCAGGTTGACGGAGCGCGAGGCGGAGCTCAACGCCAAAGCAAAGATCTTGCCGCCCAGGAGCAGGCTCTAGTTGACACCCTTCACGGCAAGAATGATGAGCTGGAAAGCCTTGTTCAGCGGCGGGTCAAGGATTTGGAGGACGGCCACAAGAGAGCCATCAACGTGCAGATCCAAGACGTGATAGCTAAACTCAAAGAGGTCTCCGATAACCTTGCCGCAGCCTCCGGAGCCAAAACATCGCTCAAAACCCAAGTGGGAAAGCTGGAGGAAGAGCTTGCCGGGAGCAAGAAGGAGACCGAGGCCCTTCGGGAAGAAGCACAGAAGGCAGCCACCATGCTAGAGGGGCTGCAGTCACAGCTTGCATCCAAGGACCAGGATCTGAAAACTGCCTCCAGCACCACTGAGGATTTGAACACCAAGCTCGCCACCCTGGAGAAGGATCTTGAGCAGGCCAAGGACCGACAGAGGGTCTTGACGGAAGAAGTCAATACTGCAGGAACTCTCTAGAAGGATGCAGAGCTCAAGCTTAAGGACCAGGTTGATTTGTACGACCTCTGGTCAAAGAGCATGGTCAACATAGTCGAGTGCATCTCCTCCCATATCGCAAGATGAACATGAAGAGCTGGACTTTCTCCATCAGCGAGCATGAAGCCCCAAGTGTCAAGCTGACACACTTCTTCGAGGGTCTCATTGACGGAGTGAAGACGTATGAGGACGACAGATCTGCTTGCTTCGCTAGTGAGTCCCAGAAGATTGCTCGGGACGCCATCTTCACTATCCTCGTCAACTTTGCACAGCGTCATCCTGACGTCGATCTCTCCGACTCCTTCAAGAAGCCGCCGGCCGGGACGGACACCTCTGCTGCCACACAAGTTGTCGGGCCTCTGGCCGACAAGGTTCTTTGAGTGCCCTGGGTCCAAGGAGGCCGCCGGGACTAATTCCTCTTGCTCCGTTTGTTGTAACGCTGCCAAACAAAAAGACACATTTTGGCCCTATGTTAGGCCTTACTACTCCCTAGAGTGTAATAGTACTCTTAAGTAGTTGTATGAACTGATGCTATCCTTTAAGTTTATCTTGCCCATTGTTCTTGTATGATTGTGGATCCTACACATGATGGTAGCTTTGCCGGGGCGGGCACTAGCTGTGCTGCTATGGGGGCGGACCCCTAGCATTCTGCAAGCGTAGGCGCCACCGGCAAGTTTCCCTTCGACGCTCTCGATGCGGCTGCCTGGGCTGTTGAGTGGACTCGAAACAGACAAGGACGCAAGCGATCATGGAAGAGTCCCTTCGCGTTACGGATATCTCATACAAGTGTCAAGGTTTAAACTAAAGGAGTCGCAAGAAATAAATAAAAGAGTCCAAAACCAGAAAGGTTTCACAACTTATCTTCTCTTAATCTTGCAATTTGCCACTGTTGTGAAGGCACGAACCCTTCCTTTCCTTGGAAGCCTCGCACACAGAAGCTGTTACTTAATCCTCGTGCAATATGATTGCAGTGTACCACGACGTGTGGCGAAACTTGTCGGGTTAAGATGGATATGTATTGCCGCGATTCTCTTCTGTAACAATGCTGTTCTGCAGATTTTGGGCGGAGACCCGATGGATTTGCCGTGGCCCATGGCTCAGCTGAACGTTCTTCCCCGCAAGGTGAATGCCTGCGTCGACGAGTGTGGCTTATCGACAATCTAGTCATTCACCCCTGCATTGCTGTTGAGGCGTTTCATGCTGGGAGGAGGCCGCGACGGGAGTGACAGCCGCACTATGGATTGCTCCACCCATGGCGTCCATTCTGCACGTCGTGGCCGTGGCATCCGCGGCGCCTGCAGCCGCGGACGAAGGGACCTTCAAAGCTGGGAACAGTGTCGCCTCTCCACTCTTCTTCACGGGATCGAATGGCGATGCAAAAGGATGATGAAGATCGACGCGCTGGCTGTTGCTTCAGGTTCGCACAAGCGACGTCCCCTCCCTGGCACGCCAAAGATGTCGGCGTGGAAGCACGATCACCTATGGGGCATGAGTGCCCCTTTGTAGTTCGGCAAGGGGACGGTCACACTGTACAAAGAGCAGAAACGACAGGGACGATGCGGCTTTGACAACTCTCTTTTACCCAGGTTCGGGCCCTTTGCAACGTAAAACCCTACTCCTGCTATGGTGGATTGATTCTGAGGAACACGAAGACACGGCGAGCTCAAGCCCAGCAAGGATGCCTTGGGGAGAGCAACGCACACGTGCAAGTGTTATGGGGTCTAAAGTTCCAACCTTTTGCTAGGTTGCCTCGGGCCTCCTTTTATAGCTTAGGGGTGACCACGGTGGTAAAACAGTCATTTGAGTATGATTAGATAGCTAACAGTGCTATCATACCTAACTCTAGCAGTTAGGACAAAGCACATTAAATGCACCTGCTAGGTGTCATGTTGAGGTTGAAGCCCGGCAAGCCTGCTGCGTCGCTTATCCATCTTCTTCTTATTAGCATGACACGCCTTCTGGACGGGTGTCAATAAAGCTAATTGCTTCTTCACCATGCTGCCACGTGCCTGGCAGGATCCACCTTGCCACGTGAGGACTTGACACCACATTAACTGGCGGTCGGCATGTGATGAGGTGACTGTAGGGTAACGCAGCAGAAAACAAAAATTTCCGACCTACGCACCAGCCCAGGACCACTATGGAGACTGCATACAAGGTTTGATGTTTTTCGTTACCGACTCGTAGCGCAGCGGAAGTAGAGTCGATGACGATCGGTGGTGCAGATCCCCGCAGCTAGGATTTACAACCTCCCAACCACGAGGATGTACTCCCTCATCTGCCCCTCGGACAGCCCTCCGGGAGGCGGTCGAACAGTCCCCCGGATGGTGTCGCGGACAGCCCTTCGGGAGGACCTTCGAAACTCGGACGGTCACTCAGACAGCCCTTCGGGAGGACTCACAGAACTCGGACCGTCACTTGGACAGCCCTTCGGTAGGCACTCACGAACAGCCCCTCGGGCACTAAGATCGAAACTACGACCTCTCTACAGAGTTGCACACATACGGTGTCACCTATCCGGCAGGGCTTCGCCGTCCAGAACTAGTTCCCACCGGAACCCAGACAACCTTTCGGCTCTACGAAACTATTTCGTGGGGAGGGAGAGAGAAGCCAGATCATTGCAATGGCACTTGTATATGAGAAGGAGTGAGGATGAAGAGCTCCTCTCCACCTCCTTATATAGGCCAAGCCAAGGGGTGGAATTACCAAAATGCCCATGAGGTGAGCACACCACAAGGGCATAAAAGGAAAGCCTCCAAATAGTGTTGCCTGCATCACCATGCCTGCATCACTATGCCTGCATCACCATGCCTGCATCACTATGCCTGCATCACCATGCCTGCATCATCCCCTAATAGTATTTCCACTATTTTACAATAGTGTTTCCACTATATACATACAGTGTTTCCACTATTCAAAATAGTATTTTCACTATTCATGAAAACATTTTACCAGCGTCCGTTCGAACTGAAAATATTTATGTGGGCTTAGAACATTTCCAGTACCCACTAAAATAATTTTCAACGCGTTCTGGAACAATTCCAGATTAGTGATTTTCATCTGCGAAAAGCATCTGAAGTGGTTTCGGCAGCTCCGGAACATTTCCGGTTTTTCTTCCAGAAAATTCCCAAAAGTTTCCAGAACATTTCTGGCACCCTCCAAGAATTATTAGGCATGTGCCGAAACCAATTTGACTTTATGGTATCCTCTGAAACAACTTTTTAGTATCACCGGAACTCATCCGGTGACCTCTCTCTGCGGAACTTTTCCGCTGTCCGAAACTTTTTCGGTGATTTTCTCTCAGACTCCCTGTCTAGTATTCAGCAGATAGATGACCCTTAAGCGTGTGACCCTATAGGTTCGGTGAAGTATAGACATGACACGGAACCCTTTCCGATCAATGATCAACATCGGAGCCGTGGACACCCATATTGACCCCTATACCCACACGAATGAATATTCGAGTGAACCTCCAGTTGCCGTGTGCTATTCCTATTGCTTCGCGATATGTTACAAATACCCGAGGTGATACATGTTGGCATTCCCGTGGATCAACAACTTGTCCACTATGCTAGTTACCTCGTTACCGGTATTGTTCTCTTTTCTCGTTACCGTGTTCCGGCATCCCCGTGATCAAATCACAAAGTGTCTGGCCAGACGATGATGGATACCGTAACACCGAGAGGGCCCAGAGATATCTCTCCATCGTCGGAGGAGCAAATCCCAATCTTGAGCTATCAAGTTACTTAACATACTTTCCCATGAACCCGTAAGCCGCCGTAATAGCCATCCAGTTACGGATGACGTTTAACAAACCCCAAAGTTCATGAATCAAGCATGAAGAAACTCGATACTCTCATGGTTTGAGGAATCATGCAAACGTTAACCATCTCTGTGTTATTAACCATTAACTTGTGACGAATGTATCTCATAGCATAACATCAATCGGGTCGATTCAACACAAATGTTTTTCTAACATTGTGCCCTCAAAGTTGCTGGCATAGACATGCCCATGATTGGGAAAACATAATCATCATGCAACACTTGAGCTAGTCTTAGAGGCATGACTAGGAATACATTTTACCGTTTATTATTCCACATGTGCACAAGGGTTTTCCCCAGAGCCTTTATGGATATACGGGCTCGGGAACCACAGCAGTTATAGCATGGAACATAAACATAATAATGAGCATGGAGATAAATAATAACATTTATTATTGCCTCTAGGGCATATCTCCTACAATGAGGTGGAGCAGTGGCATCTTGGTGAAGGCCTGCCGATGAGGAGCTTCGCGGGTTCCGAGCTTGGCGGCCCCGGAAGCCTTGCTGGGGCTAACTGATCTTAGCCCCAAGCGTGTCTTTGACCCTGCCGAGCTCGCCTGCCTAGCGAGGGAGGCCTTTCCTGAGGACTTCTATGTTGACTTGATATTCTTGAGCTTGATACGGCCGGCAGGGTCATTTTGCCCGGGAGGCTATACAAGTCTGTGCACCAGTCAAGGGGAAACAAATACCCCTGTTTGTGTACACCGACACACCACCTTCGGGTTAGTGCCTTCAGCGTTGTTGATCTTGCACTACAAAAAAAAACCCACTTCCGTGATGATACGTGTTTGTCATAGTAGGTCACATTTTCTGTCATGCATGTACATCCATGACGATTTTATGGTAGAATCAAGATAGTCATACCTGTGTTGTCGTAGAAGTGTTCCATGACAATACCAAAATTATCATCACGGAAGTGTCCACTTCCATGACGATAAATGCCACGTCATGGAAGTGTTTTCGTCAAGGGTAACCGACACGTGGCATCCACCGTAATGGGTCGCCGTTAAGCTATCGGGTTCCGGTTTGGATCCGATAACCCGCTAACAGGCCAACCAATGGGGATTTTCCACATGTAAAATTCTCATTCGCCGGAGGATCCACGTGTCGGCTTAGCGTTGGGACAGATGTCATCCGTACATTGGAGGGAACGCGCCTATGTTACCTCGACACGTGGCAGGGCCCAACAGTAGCCCATTTAAGATAAAAAGGCCAGCCCAGCCAAGGGCCCACAAGATTTTGTCATACTCTACTGGGTTGGCCTGTTAACAACCTGCCACGGTTTGGGCCAAATTACGGCCCACATAAGATCCGGCCCGTTAGATGTCTGTCATGTTTTGGACCAAATGACAGCCCACATCAGATCCGGCCTGTTAATAGTCTGCCATGTTTTGGGCCAAATGACGGCCCATAGAGGATCTGACCCGTTAACTACCTGACATTCTTTGGGCCAAATTACGGCCCATATATGATGTGGCCTGTTAACAGGCACTGTGCTTTCGTCCACATTGGGGGCCCATTTGAAGTACGACCTCTTAAAGGCCCATGTAATAGTTCAGCCCGATATTACTTTCGGCCTGTTAATGGCCATTGGTACATATGGGCCGTTGTCGGCCCGGTTTCACTTTCGGCCATTTAACGGCCTATGTTGCATGTGGGCCTATTTCTGGGCCGAAGTGACTTTCAGCCTCTTAAAGGCCCGTAGTCTTCGTGGATATATTTTAGCCCAACCTGACTATTGGCCCATTAAAGGCCTCTGAGATAACTGGGCCTAATGATGTCCCGCTTTGCATCCGGCCTGCTTACGACCCATTATGTTATTCGGCCAACTATGGCCCGACAAATATTTTGGCCTGTTAACGGCCCGTCTTGTGGTTGAGCCAATCATGGGCCTCTAACACTGTTCAGGCCCAATCTACTTTTTGAACTTTAAAAGCCCATTCTTTTTTCTGGCCCAACTTAGGCAACTGGTTTATGTCTAGGCCTGCTATTGGCTGGACATGATTGTAGGCCCATGTTTCGGCCCATTTACAACGATTGGCAGGCCGACCAGTTTTAGTACCGTAATTTTTTATATAATAAACTGAACGTTTAGGCCCATTGCACTCCGTCAAAGCTTACGGCCTTTTCAGGGAGCGACAGCAGCATATACAGAAATTAAATTACAGCATCACGACGAAGAATATACCTAGACTATGCAACAAAGAAATTACTGCATATTACGTGCACTGGGCTTAAAAGTTCGCCGCCAGCGATAATAAAATGCAATCAGACTGCAGATTACATACACTGGGCATCAAAGGACGCCACCAGTGCAAATAAACACGCCGCCTAAAATAATATATAGAACCGACAGCACTTCAACACAGTTCAAGAAAGGTTAGCCCTGCCTGGGAGCTGCAGCGCAAGCAGCTGAGCAAGCTGATGACTGCACTTGTTTGACGTTTATATCCAACTCTAGCTGCATAGCATCAATGGTAGTTCTTGGCGTCAGTGATATCACCCTGAAAGAGAAAAAAGCAGACAGATAACATGCTTT
The DNA here is from genome assembly GCA_011799875.1 of Thinopyrum elongatum. Lineage (NCBI taxonomy): Eukaryota > Viridiplantae > Streptophyta > Magnoliopsida > Poales > Poaceae > Thinopyrum > Thinopyrum elongatum. The sequence goes on from CM022298.1 coordinate 532,461,780, forward strand.
GCACATATAAGCAACAGTGCTGTCGATTCATCTCATTTCTTAGTGGCAAATAAAGAGACCTGGATTACAATAGAATAAAAAATGTTCATAGTTAAGACATGGCAGGAAATGGTATTGTGCAGGAGAGGCCAGCTTCACTACACCACTGGATTACAGATCAAGAACACAAGCATACATGCAGTGCTAAAGAATGTATAAGCATCGATGGTGAGTGTACTGTCAATTTATCCCATTTCAGATTGGTAAATAAAGCGACACGATTTAAATAACATGAACATAATATGCATTGTTCATAGTTAAGACATAGCAGGATATGACATTGTCCTAGAGTTGGTAGTTTGACCACACCACTGGATTACAGATCAACAGGCATACATGCAGTGCTAAGGAAGATCACTTGCTATGTTTAGTTTAATTTACATGGTATGAATAAGGAACTAGGTTGTACAACTAAAAACTGAAATTGATAAGGAGAAACTTATGTTTATGAACTTCATAATAAACTTTAAACATGCAATTTGATGCAAACGACAAAAATAAACAGCAGTTGCAGTCATTGCTATCCAAATATACACAAAAAAATTTGAAGGCTTGAGAAGGACAAACATACGTTAGTAATGAAGACCGGCTCTATAAAGCCCTTTTCCATGTTGATGGGCGGGCATTTCAAGAAGTTTACCAAAAAGTCTTCTTCATAAGCATTGCCTTTATTCTACATTTATTAAGAGTAAATATAGAAGTGATAATATAGGAACAAATGGAGATTATTTAAGCTAAGATGCAGAGTGATGCTACATAATCAACTAGCTATAAATGTAGGTACATCATACAGCCAAAAGGTACTGACAAGAATAATGCAGAGCTAAACATCTTCAGTAGCATCGGTTTTATTAAACATTTCAGTAAGAGTAAACATAGATCAGATGTGTACAAAATGGATGCCAAGGGAAAATAAGCTGCAAAGTGATGGTACATGAACAACTAGCTGACAGTATAAGTACAGTGATAAAGGACAACACATACTTACAAGAACAATGTAGAGCTAAACTTCTTCATAAGCATTGGGTTTATTTTACATTAATGTAAGCATTAATATAGATCTGATAATTAGGAGAGAACATTGGATATGCAGGTTATCATGCACATTGATGTCACATAATCAACCAGGTATGAATGTAAGTACGGCAATACAAGACAATAGGTACTAACAAGAGCAAAGCAACGAGCATCATAGTTGCGATATCCTAGGTTTTGTGGCGCTGGTTCTGTCACCAATATAAGTGGGGTGCTGTCTGATTTCTACGGTACCACCACCTTTTTCAAGGACTTTGCTACTACTCCTTCAGGTTCTGCAATCACTCTCTTCCTTTTGGATGTCTGATACACAAGAGCAGCATTTGAATGGAAAAACATGGTATGATGACAAATGGAATGCATATTGATAATGGTTGGGCATGGCAACTTCACATATATGATGAGTAAACTAAGCACATGGCGGTGCAAAGAAGCAGAAGAAACGCAAGACAGCTTACGCAAGTTACGTGCAACCAATAAAACCTTGCCAAATTAGAACATGGCACCTTGTAGGGTGAACAGGATAGGCCATCTGCCTTTGACTCCTTGAGCTCAGAATAGTCATTGGGATCATATTCTGAACACGAATCTGTAGGTGTGGAGCGTGTGGGCTTCATTCCATCCAGAATGGAACTCAATGCCTCGATGCCATGTTTGTTAGTCATTGCACTGTTCCGCGATACTCTTCTGATGTGCGCATTCGCATATTCATTGTGATTTTGTTCAATATCTGAGAAGCATGACAACATAAATGGTAGTGAGATTATCTTTGTAATGCAGAGGATATTCTAATATAATAGGGGGTCCTTGTAAACCCTTGTGTGCTATCACTGGATTTTGATGAGAGAGCCCTTGTGTGCTGTAATTTGGTGCGTACAATAATATAATCTGGCACAACTACACAAAAAAATAGGCTCCTTGTAGGAAGCTAGGGAGCTCTAGAAGTAAGGATAGTTGGCAGATGATAGGTTCATAATATGTTGTATTGAAAGTTTATTGTGAAACCATGACAACGAGAATGCACAGAGAAATAGTATTCCAACATGTCTCTATATGTGGCGCACATGCATTTCAAAACTCACGTAGTAACATTAGCTGACCAATTAAATGTAAGCTTTGGAAATATGAGTGGCATGTAGTTTCGCTTGAAGGATGGAGTGCTGCTAATACGACAGAAAGCCACTACACAGATTGTAGTGTCGATTAAAGGGGGACACCATAAGCATAATAAATAAATCGGGGAAGTGGAGCTGGTTGGAAAATATGGGGTTGTATTTCCGCTACTAATCGAAAGCCTATCGATCACCTACAGGCCAGCTCTATTCACCTGAAGGCACACTACTGTTACTATCAGTCTAGTCTCTCAAAGGCCGCACAGCTCCCAGCATTTCCTGGATATTATGGCAGACCAACTCGAATTGCTGAAGCAACTTGCATAAGCGGCCAAATAGACTTGTCGACTGCAGATGTCCCTGCTTGCCTTCTTGACGAGGAACATACTTTACTTATTAAAGAAGAATAGGAGAGGAACATTTTAAAGAATAGTAGAGGAAGCATATTATGGAGATTCCGTTTCTTTCTATACAATGTTGGTTGCCCACCCATGATGAATCAGAGCATCCAAAGAAATGCAATTCCATGTTGTCTCTCTCTATGTGGCCACAAGCATTTGGAAACTCAAGTGGGAGCATTAGCTGACCAATTAAATGTATGTCTGTTAACTAATATGGATATCATGTCACATTCGTATTGGAACAACTAAGCTTTGGAATTATGATTGGTGTGTTGTTTAGCTTTAAAGGGTGGACTGCTGCTAGTAGGACACAAAGCACCTACGCAGATCATAGTGTAGATATAATGGGAAAACCCTAAGCATCACGAGTAAAATCAGGAAAGTGGAACTTGCTGGAAAATATGTGCTAGTATTGCCGGTATGGCTAGAAAGGCTTCGGATACCAGCTCTCTACAACTGAAGGCGCATTACTGTTACTATCAGTCTAACTCTCAAAGGTGACACAACTCCCAGCATTTCTTGAATATTAGGGCAGACCAACATGAAGAGTTGAAAGCATCCATGACAGGCGACCGAATAGACCTGTACACTGCAAATGTCACTGCTCCTCTTCACTACAAGGAACATACTGTACAACTATTATACTCCCTCTGTTCTAAATATAAGGCTTTGTAGAGATTCCACTATGGATCACATACGGGTGTATATAGATACATTTTAGAGTGTATATTCACTCATTTTGCTCCGTATGTAGTCCATGGAGGAATCTCTACAAAGACTTATATTTAGGAACGGAGAGAGTACTTATTAAAGAAGAACAGAAGAGGAACGTGCTAAAGAAGAGCAAGCATATTTTGGATAATAAAATGTTCGTTGCCCACACATGATGAACTAGAGAGCATAAAGAATGCAGCTCCCTGTTGTCTCTCTATGTGTGGCGCACATGCTTTTCGAAAGTAAAGTAGGAACATTAGCTGACCAATTAAACATTCTCTGTTTTAGTAATATCAGCATCATATCAGATTCATATTTGAGCAACAAAGTTTGGAATTATGAGTGGCATGTTGTTTAGCTTGATGGGTTGAGGAGCAGTGCTAGCACGTCTCGAAGCACCTAGGATGATGGTACACTGAATATAAAGGGAATGTCTACATGCAAGTCGCCTGACTATCGTCATTTGGGTCAGTCGACCATTTCAGGCGGTTGGATGAAGATCCTACGTCTCCTAACCCTTCTTCTTTCTCGCCTCTTTTTCTTCCCCTACAGACCACCGCACGGGCCGCCGGCCAAACCACCGGCCCCCGCCCTCCACTCAACCACCCACCACCTCTGGTCTTCCATCGCCCCCGTCCATCCCTCTAGCCAACCCCACCCCCAGCCCCCCACCCGCGTCGAGTTTTGCCTCCGGCGAGGCCCCACCATAGCCTGATGATAGCCCCCCACAACCACTGTCCCCACCCGAAACCCTAAGATAGATAATGGGGCAGCCCTCCGGCGAGCCCCTTCCTTCCCTCCGGCGAACTCTGGCGAACTCTAAAAAATGGATTGACCCCAACTTGAAATTCAGTCGACTGTCATTTAAGCTAATGTGGAATATAAAAGGGGAAAACCATAAGCATTGCGAGTATAGTGGTGAGCGTGCCATGGCGGATCTGAAGGTGCAATCCGGACAAAGGCAACTTCGCAACCAATGTTTGCTTTCAACTAACAACTAAGATTCTAAGTGATGGACAAGAAATCACAGTAAAGCAGTGGCAATCTATTTTCTTGCTGAGATAAATAACTTGAGCAGATATGAAAGAGTACCGCCTCTGATGTGGCACAGTGTAAGAATCTGCTGAGGCGTTGAGGGTGCTACGGTAGCGATGGCTATCATCGGCGTGGAAGCAGATCTAGGAGGGCAAATGCTGGCGGTGAGGGGAATATCCTGGTGCGATGGACGAGACGGTGGTATGAGCAGCCTCGGCAAGGTGGACGACGACACGGATGAAGCGAGAGGACGCGATGCAAGGATCCTGGTCTGAAGCCGTGGATGAGAGAGGTCGATCTCTTGTAATGGATGACGGCGTCGGGGTATCAACTCCGGCATGGTGGAGGAGGACGGGTGGTGGACGGAGGAGACTGGGGTGGAGAGGGTGTTTTGGCGCCCACGGAGTACGAATGGGGAAATGGAGGGAGAGAGGTAGGGGGAACTATGTCTTCAGGACGCGCTTGTCTCAAATGCGAGGAAATTTACAAACTTAGTCTCCGTTTACAATTTCCTACATCACAGCAATATTGGTCGATTGGGGATAGGACGGTAATCTCCCATACACCGAATATTTGCCGACGGAGATTTCGGCCGAGGAGAAACTGTGTTTTGGCACCCACCGTGTATGAATCGGGGTGAGAGGCGATTTGGGCCGAGGAGAAACTGTGTGTTTTGGAGCCCACCGTGTATGAATCCGGGGAGGTGAGAGGCGGAGGCGGTTATGTCACGTTTGACTGAAATTACAAGCCTACCCCTATCGAAACCTATAGAAATCAAGCCGATAGGCTTTGCGTGTCAGGGATAGGCAGTAGCAATTTCCATCTCGTAGATTTTGGTTTCGGGCGGTTTGTGCGAGTTTCCTGCTTCGTTCAAATTTTTGCAGAAAAATATTGCACGTTTACCGTGCCAACTCAATTCGAATCCATTTTGTATTCTTTTTTTCTTTGGGCAGGATCCATTTTGTATTCGAATACAAATCTATATACATCATTTTTTATATACTTTCAAAAGCACAACAAAGAATTCTGCTCCTTTATATATAAAATATGATTTACAAATGCAATGATCTCAAAATCATAAGGTTGAATTCAAAATTTTGAAACCAAATTATATTCAACTTTGAATTCAAATTTTTGAAACCAAATTATGTTCAGCTGAAATGTATGGATTGGTAATATCAATATATTAAATAACATACACGCGCGCAAATTCAAATTAGTATGCATGTTTGATAGATCAATTTTGGTTCGAGTATGAATTACATGTATCATCATCTGGAATTCAAAAATTTGAATCCCTTTTATGTTGACATCTTCTATGCACACAACTAAATATTTGAATCTCATTTCACGCACATCTCTCTCTAGGTCTCTCTCGCGTGCTCCTTCATGTAGCTATCACTCTCTTTTCTCCATCTCACCCGCACGCTAACTACATGCCTCTCCGTTTTTTGCAAACACAGTCTCTCGTCGTCTCCCTCGAGAAGTGTCACACTATCTCTATCTTCATAGATTACACGGTTTTCATCATCTCTCACGTCTCTATCGTTCTCTGGTATCACTATAGCTACCTAAGCTTTCTTTTTCACCGCCACACACACACACTCTCGCTCGTCTTTCACTTTGCCTTTCTCTCCAGGGTTCTCTCACGCACCCTATATCTTTCTAGATATGACTCCTACCACTAAAATTACTCTCTCCCGCACATACATCGTTTGTTGGGGTCTCCTTTCTGTCTTCATCTCCGTTCCAAAACTGACATTATTCATTTGTTTACCGATCAGACAAACTCTCTCTCTCCCCCCCTCTCTCTCACTCACTCACACACACACAACTCTCGCTTTGGATCCCCCTACCGACTACCGTCTCTCTCTCACACACACAAAACTCTCGCTTTCGCACCCCTAACGCGTATCTCTCTCACAAACATTGATCGGCCAGCCTCTAGATAGGTTTATGCATCCACCGCACACTTTCGCTCCTTGTATCTATGTAGATTTTTCATCCCTTCTTGAGACACGCCCTCTCGATCATGCACATGCACACTATCGCCTCATTTTATGGTAATACCTCTCGCACAAACACTCTTCGTGTCTTTGTCACACACGCACTCTGTCCTCCTCATCTCTCCCTCTCTCTCACACACACATGGGCTTTTTGCAACAATATCCCACTTCTCGAATCTTGAAACCAACCACATTCCTCCCTTATCTCATCAAAACAGCCAAAGGAATATATTTTGAGTGAAACATAAGATATTTTTAGTGATATATGTAATCAAAACTAGACTGTTTTCTATCAAATTGGTGAATATGTATTACTCTACTCTGGATGCGTTGCAACGCATTGGCACATTGCTAGTTATTACTGTATTATTTTTTGGACACCAGACAAATGCTGGAGTACATATACGAAGAGAAGAGGCGCACGCACACAGTCGGTCTCTCGTTGTCTCGCTAATTTTTTTTAAATAATACATTTTTTTTAATAAATTTGAAAAATAATACACGGATTGAAAATTTTGCAAAAATAATACACCGTCGGCCTCTAATAAGCCGACAGGGTCCAGTCGGCTTATTAGAGGCCGACAGGACCCTCTGGGCCGACAAGTGGCCGCGTGGACGCGTTAGTCGGCCGGGCAGCCTCCTGTCGGCTTCCTCTGGGCCGACTGCCGACCTGTCGGCCTGGCCGAAGCCGACAGGGGCGCAACACCAGCCCGCGCGCCCGCAGCTCCCCTGGCCGCCCGTGCCTGGCCGGCTGCTGCCCTTTTCTTTCCCTTTCACTTTATCTTTTCTTTCTTTCACTTCCTTGTCTTCTCCTTTCACTTCCTTGTCTCCTCCTTTCACTTTCTTCCTCCTCCTTTCACTTCCTTGCCTCCTCCTTCCTGCTGCCCGTAGCTTTCTTCTTCCTTCACTTCTTCCTTCCTTCTTCAGTTCATGTCTTCTAACCGAAACTACGGCAAATTAATACCCATTTTCTAGCCGATTTTCTTCCCCGTTTTCCACCGTAGTAGGAGGAGGCAAGGAAGACCTCGATCTCGCGATGGGATAGCTCGTGGTGGTGGAGGTGGAGGTGGTGGAGGAGGGGGTGCTGCACGTGGAGGTGGTGGTGGAGGTGGAGGTGGTGGAGGAGGGGGTGTTGCACGTGGTGGTGGAGGAGGGGGTGCTGCACGTGGAGGTGGTGGTGGTGCTCTCCGGTGATTGAGGGGCGTTGTTCGTTCGTCGTTTCTTCTCACGCTTCAAGGGTATAATATAAGTTAAATTTTGTGTGTCATATTATTTGTGCGATTTTCTAGTTGGTTCGGTAATATATCATAACATATTTAGTTGGTCCGATAATATTTTATTGTCAAGTATTTACGTGTCCGTTAATATTTAGGTATCCGGTAATATATAGTTGTCTGTTAATATTTAGGTATCCGGTAATATATAGTTGTCTGTTAATATTTAGGTGTCTGGTGATATTTAGGTGACTGGTAATAATATATAGGCGTCCGATAATATTTAGGTGACCGGTAATATTTAGGTGACCGGTAATAATATATAGGCGTCCGATAATATTTAGGTGACCGGTAATATTTAGGTGACCGGTAATATTTAGGTGACCGGTAATATATAGGCGTCCGGTAATGTAGAGTTGTCCGTTATTATTTAGGCGTCCGATAATATTTATGTGTCTGGAATATTTTTAGATGTCTGATATTTCAGTTTATGAATATTTTTAAGTGCACCGATAATATCCCATAATATATTATAAGTTTGACTTGTTGCTTAATAGATATTCATGTTGAATATTTTAGATCGGCAGATATGTCAGATGTAGTGAAGTTCACTTTTTTCTACGGTCATGGTACTGTCCAAACAAATCAGTTGGGAGTTGATCTTAGTGAGTTCGAGAACATCGTGGTGCCAATTAGTGCCCCTCAAACATGGTCTGTTAGTCAGTTGACAGAGTGGTTGACAAAATGTTTAGGGTATAATACTGAAACTCACACCGTCGGTGTTCATGCATTGTGGAGCCGGTCAAGTTCAAACATTTTCTTTTATTTGAGGCCAATCGAGCGGGACTCTCAGTTTTAGCGGCTACATACCGAGCTCTGTGCAACGGCTGCAGGCTAGAGGGGACGAAGGCGGCCCTTCTTGGTTGCCCTCTATTTTTACAGCTGTGGTCCTGGGAGAGATTCTCTATTGCACGACCGAACATTCAGGTGGACGAGGCTTGGCCTTTGAACGAGCTTTTTGATGCTGAGGGCATCGACATGCCTACTTTCGGTATGATCTGGACACGTCGCCGGGTATGTGTCGTGTCATAATTTGTTGCATCTTCTATGTGTAAATCATGTCCTTATGTACACCATGACATAAACTAACTTTTGGTTTGCGCAGAGACGCTTCTCTACTGAACAGACTAGGCGAGCCTACACTGCATTGAACGAGCAGTTCGATGTGTACACTGGGGTGATCTGGCAGCCGTACATGCAGGCAGCCATAGATGCTAGATATCCCGGCGGTATTTCTGAGCTTTGCACAAGAGATCGGGATTACTGGATGACAAAATCGAAGATCATCTTCGATGTATTCGTCGAGGAGATGGCCCAACAGAGGGTCATGAGACAGTTTGGTCTTCGACAGTTGGCCCAGCCCCCACCTACTGAGCGTCGTCTGTTACACAATGTCCACAGGTACGTCTAGTATTTCAATGTTGGTTGGTCTTCACATTACGAAATACCAAAGAATTAACTAATCATTGCACACACAATGCAATTTCAGGATCACGAGGAAGGGGATTAAGAGGACCATGGCTCAGTGGCAGGCACATGTTCAGATGTATGTTGCAGAGTGGGAGACTGCGACGACACATATTTGGGACGAGGATCGCGCGTTCGATATGGCTGAATTCGATGCCTATTGGAATCAGTACAGTCAGCTGACGCGGTTAAGCATCATTAACCACCCTCAAAGAGAGGAGATACCGGCCCCTGCTACGAGGGATACGTACCCGAGCTATGATACTTCGGGCCCTAGACAGCACGTGGTAACATATACTGAACTTATCTAATGCATCTAGTTCTTACATACTTTGTCGTGCAGACGTAATAATCTTTGATTTCATTTCAGGCTGACATGTCACTCGAGCTTCACGAGGAGGTGGCCAGCTATAGACGGCAACTATCGTCTACTGCTCTTCTAGATCCTCGTCCAGTGCACTCCTTCTTGACGCGCATGGAGGGGAAATTACGAGCTATATATCAGACCATCACGTGCACCCGCTCTACGGATGTTGTTCTCCAGCAGCCCCAGGTACGCCCGCCTCGTCACTCAACGGGCCAGCACCAACATCATCCACGTCCACGTGTAGACCATCAGTGGATGAGTAGGCCACCAGCTCCTGACCAGGCCGGGAGTTCAGCGTGGCAGCACCACGATGATCCCACGTCGGGCCACGGGTTTCGACCACACCCACAACAGCACGGTCCACCGCCGAGCTTCGTGATGCATCAACATCCTACAGGTATGTTTGTTCATATCTATTCTTTTCAATATCAATTGGAACTACTTCTTTCTTAATTACTTATGTTGCCTCCCTGCCGCAGGAGCCTACGTATATAGGGCGCCTATGTCCGGACATCAGGCGTCCCATTCCGAATCCACGTTTGACAGTGCTCCGGATGGTTCTACTCCTCCACCATATCCCACACAGCCCACACAGCCCACGCAGGACACACAGTATGGCCAGGACGAGTCTTCGATTCCTCTTCGTAACATTCGGCGACCGAACAGGTTAGGCTGGTCGACGCCCCCTCCACCACAGCCACGCCGCGGACGAAGAGGACGTGGCTGATACTTATGCATTTGTGCGACGTATTTGTATGTGAGAGACATATTTCTACCTATGTATGCGAGAGACATATTTCGACCTATGTATGCGAGACACATATTTCGACCTATGTATGCGAGAGACATATTACTATTAATTCGCATTGTTATTCGAGTTAAATTTCCACACTGACATGCATAGAATAAGATACATAAAATAAGAAACATTAAAATTAACATGTTCAAATTAAGATACAACTTGCTGTTTAAGATACAACTTGCTGCAATGCGAATTTTAGGATACAATAACATAAATCTACTGAGTCTCGAATGACAAGTTCATCACATACAATGTCTCGAAAGACATAAATAGTTCATGACCATGATGGTCCACGATAGTTCAGACGACATAAACATCACATATAACTCGGTTTCCTGTAGCAATGCAAGTCAACAACCCTTTTTCATTCCCATTCTTTGAGCATTTCATGAATTGTATCATCATCAGTTATTTCAATGAATTTTCTTTCCCCAGGGCCATCTGAGTGCAAGCTGCTGACGTAGTACACAAAATCGTCTTCCTTCAACCCTTGCTTCAACATGAATTTAGTCTTTAACCAATCAAAAGTGATGTCCACTTCACTAACTTGCACAACACTTGGAGGAAAGCCTTGGACATGAATAATGGGGGGGGGGTGGATTTGATTTACCTTCTCGTTTGGAAATGCCTTCGATCCAACGGTGAAACGAGACTGCACTAGACTGCTTACCCACGTTACTGCCGAGGGTGTTTTATAGGTTGAGAGCGGGAAAAAATGGCGGGAACTTGATAGCGGGAAAAAATGGCGGGAACTAAGAAAGCGGGAAAAATTGTGCCGGGAACTTGATAGCGGGAAAAAATGGCGGGAACTAAGAAAGCGGGAAAATTGTGGCGGGAACATATGGCGGGAACTACCGAAGCGGGAAAATATGGCAGGAACTACCGAAGCGGGAAAATATGGCGGGAAGTACAGAGCGGGAAAATATGGCGGGAACTACCGAAGCGGGAAAATATGGCGGGAAGTAGACAGCGGGAAAATATGACGGGAACAAGCAAGATACAACATAATGCTCCTACAATTAAGATACAAGTACATCTGAATTAAAAAATACAACTTACAAACTACATGAAAGCATCATCGTCATCCTCCGTCGATGCAGCACTCTTGCCCTTCGACGATGCGGCAGTCTTGGCCTTCCACGATGCGGCAGTCTTGGCCTTCGACGATGTGGAACTCTTGGCCTTCGACGATGCGGTGCTCTTGCCCTTGGTGCTCGGCATGAAAATTTCGTCTTCATCCTCGCTGTCTTGGGTCCATAAATAAGTATGTTGTGATGCAACATTTAGGAATACTTCACCCTTATGTTGTTGCTTCTTCCACCTTCCTTGCAACCTCATAAGTTCTTTTCGTATCTCCTCAAAAGTCCTTGCAGGCCACCCGCACCTACTTAATGCGTGAGCCAACTCATTTAGTAAGGTGTCACTACTGAGGAGTTCGTCCCATGGAACTATCCTATTGTCTATCTTGAAATCAAAGGCTAAGCTAAGAAGACATTCGGACATACTAGGGTGAAAAGAACTACGATCGAAAGGATAACCGGACATCTTGACGAGACTACACTGGCCTGCTTACCCTCCTTAGTGTGGAGGGGGTTTTATAGGTTGAGAAGACAAGATGGCGGGAAAGAAGATGGCGGGAAAGAAAAAGGCGGGAACGAAAAAGGCAGGAAAGAAAAAGGCGGGAGAACAATACTGCGGGCAACGAAAATAAAATGGCGGGAACAATACTCGCGGCAACGAAAATGGCGGGAAGAATTTAGCAAGAATTTTGCCAGGAAAAAAAAAGGCGCGAAATAATATTGGCGGCAAAGAAAAAATGTGGAAAATTAAATTACGGGAACAATTGGCGGAAAAAAAAAATTAGCCTTCTCTTTGCTTCTGCCCACACTGCTTGCCTTTCTCATCTCTTCTATCGTCCAGCCGCACTTCAAAACACCAACGCGCTAGTCATTATGAGTTTGCCTTGCTGGATCAAAGCATTAGGCCTACGAAAATGAAGAGTGCGAGTTTGCCTCGGGGGTGGAAGAACGGATAGTTTGCCTGGGCATTTGGTGCCAGTTTTGAAAAAAATTCTATATCAGGGTTCCAGTCGGCCTCGGCGAAGCCGATTGGCTTGTGGAGGAACCTGTCGGCCTAGTAGAGGCCGACTGAGGCCTGTCGGCTTCCTCTAGGCCGACTAGACTAGTCGGCCTAGAGGAAGCCGACAGGCCTCAGTCGGCCTCTACTAGGCCGACGGTGTATTATTTTTGCAAAATTTTCAAATCGTGTATTATTTTTCAAAATTATTAAAAAAAATGTATTATTTAAAAAAAATGAACCGTTGTCTCGCACACATGAGAGTTACGTAAGGCACGGTAAACAAATAAACCCATAGGTGCACGATTACTGCATGCGCGGGTACCGGGCACCTACGTAAATAGTTTTACGTGATTAATGTAATGATCTGCGTGGCAGTTTTTTTGTTGGACGAATTAGGGGAGGGGGCCCCACCCACTTGAAATCAGGGGGTGGAGAGGGTTGTTAGGAAGGCTACGTAAGAGGACAACGTAACTTTACCTAGGTCTAGCATTTTCGCCGGGTACGTGGTGGAGCGCACCTTTGTACAAATAGTCAGCTCGCGTGATAATTTGATCTGTAGGAGTTGATGGTCGGGGACCATAGGTGAATGACCTGGAGGCGGTGGCTCGCCAGTCGCCACTGATTGAGTTGCCATGTTTAAAATATTATTTTTTAGCGGGGTAAGAGTTCTGATTTTCAATGGCGCGTGTACTAGTTTTTTAGAACGATTGGTATGGACCAAAAATGGAATTCATCACTACTACCTCCGTCCTGGTTTACTAGTCCCCATCGTATTTTGGGTCAAAGTTTGTCCGCGAATTTTACTTGTAAAATGTGAATGGAAAATGAGATTTTCTTATACCCAAACAAAAAAAGGACCGGAGGGAGTGATTGCTCTCACACGGATGCGACCTCTCACTAGCGTAGGCATTGAACCGGCGCGCCGGCCAAGAGGGCCCCACTCGCTGCACGCCGGGTTGAACACGCCTCATCAACGCATTCAACCGGCTTCAGACTGCCCCGCCTACCTCGATTGAATCCGCGCGTGTGCCGGCAACATGTCCTTCCACGAGACGACCGACATTTTAGAACACAACGCCAGTTGGCTCCTCTCGTCTGCCCGCTGTTTAAACGAGGCCAGACGCCTGGCAAGAACCGCACCACACTGCCGCTCCCCATATCCTCCTTGCACCATTTTCTCCACACTCTCCATAACATCTGGTGAGCAGGAAGACGAGTTCTTTGGCATAAAAGCCGGCTGGGTGCCCCGACGAGCCAGGCAACTCGCTGCCCCACCTTCCTCCCTGCCCCAGGCCGTCAGTACCATGGGCGAGGCTGCAAGCGGGCAAGCGGAGGAGCAAGGCGCCGCTCCAAGCTGGCCCCTGGTGCATCAAGTCGATGCTCCAAGCCTGTTCGCAGAGAAGTGGCCAGTTGCTGCACACCGGCACACGGGGGACTACAGTGTCCAGTGCACAATGGCCGGCTGCGCCATCCGACACAAACATTGGCGAAACCACGGCATGCCGGCGGAGGTGGCCAACACGTCCGCGGCCACCGCCGACACCGAGGAATAGTAGACCACGGGAGCCGCTGCCGCTCCGAACCCATGAAGGCTACGACCACCGCGTCACCGGCATAGACACCCGGTGTGTTGCCCGGTTTGGCTCAAAACATCATGGACCCCAGCCGCGGCCGGCATTAGAGATTATACCTGCTTCTAGAAGATATTCGCATTTAGTTAAAAAATGTCCAAAATATGATTAGTTATGTATGGTCTTGATTTCTTGTGCTCTCACTGGTAGTAGGAACTAGAGATTTTTCTTTAATTATAACTCTCCTCACATTTTTTTTGACTTTGAAGTGAATCATGGTTGTGGACATTATCTATGAATGTGCAGATATCTGTGAACATGAGTTTAATGGAAGTTGAACTTGGAATGTTGGGCTTGCATGTGAACTATACCATGTCCAATGGTTCGTCTGTTATTGTTCAGAAAGTAATGGCTGTTATTACTTGACCCGGAAAAAATTTATTTTGTGCCACATCTAGGCATCACAGACTTACATACATCTCACTAGATGCACGAACATCACAACAGGCATGCTGACTGGATAAACATTTGAACCTAGCTATTATGAATGAAAATTTGTATTGACAACAGTTTTAGATAGCAGGAGACGCCTAGCCTGCTCTGCCTCTGCTAGCTTCTTTCTGGCTTCTTCCATCTCTTCTTTGGCTTGGGTGAAGAGAGCATCTGATTGCTCTTTGCGCTTCTTCAGGAACTCAGCTACATTCTCAAGGGCTGCTGCATGCTTTCTTTCAGCCTTTACTAGAGCAACGAGGAAACGAACACTTGATGACTCCACCTGGCTTGTGAGTAATCCAGCATCATCTGGGAATTTGCACCTTGTGTCTAATCCGGCATCATTAGTGATATGGCACCTTGTGTGTAATCCAGCCTCATTTTGGAAACATGATCTCGAGGTTAACCATACTTCCCTCCTCACAGAAACTGCTTCCTGACATGAAGAAGTTACTTCTTTTTTAGATCAATAGTCAGAGCTCCCCAGATCCATTAAGTAGAAGCTTGATAAACAGGACTAGGAGAAGTGAATTCAAAAGGAGAAATATAAAAATAGACTGCAAGGTGAGAACACCCACTTCCTACATCAAGCTAAAAAGGAAAGCATTAGGATGATTAAGACTGTGCTTATTACATATCAAACAGAGCCATCTTATAGAAACTACGACATATAGATTGAAGAACACAAGGCTAAGAGAAATAGAAAAACCAGTAGAGGGGTGCACTAAGCCAAGGGTTGCTGCAGTAAAACAACTGGCAACTAGATGATCTCCAGGGCGTCTGTAGGCGCGTTTGACTGACTAGCTTCAACACTAAATTACAAAAGATTCATCCTACGGCATGGTGGGTCCACTGAGTAAATTGAGATCCTACAAATGATTGAGAGCCTAATCAAGTGTACAGGAAATTGTTTGTCTCGCCTATTATTGTTTAATAATCTGCCACACTGCTGGATTGCATGGCAAGAACCCTAGCCAAGCAGACAACGTGGTTTGACGCTGTTGTCGGCTCGGGGCTTGCCCGGGGCCTGGTCTGGTCCTGTGTTCACTAATGCTGCCAGACACATACCATGTCAAAGTAAGAAAAATGGTCAAAAGAAGGGGCTCCCTTCGATTTCATTAACGAAACCAGCAAGGACACACAAAACATCCACCACTGCTAGTCAGGTTCTCAATGTCAAAGTAATTGAAAGGTTGTTACTTACCAAAGCTTGTTTTACAGGTTCGGTGCAGCTCCTCTTTAACTTGCGACGTTCCTTGAAGATGTCCCCAACATCCCGTATTTGGTCTTCATTGCTCCTCTGCATGTTCGCATTCGTAGTTTTAAAATCTCAACATTGCAAGAAAAATATAGTAATACTCACGCATCTTGTGGGAAACATTAAAGCACTCATCTGCCATGTTAGCACGAGTGATTTTTAATATCCTACTATGTGGCTCTTCAACTTTGCTACAACTACGTTGTGGTTTCATTTTGAGTGAATAGAACAGGGGGTCACCTCCCTGCTATTCTAAAAAACTTTCCATCATTTGCGACACTACTGGTTACAGATGAAGAACCTACCCAAGCACAACGCAATACAGGAGCGACACACAATTACAAGATGATATACTGTTGGACAATGCAAGCTATAACCAATTACTTTTACTGAAACAATAGTAGCCAGGAAATTTGAAGGGTAGGTATGAACATAATCGGAACTACACATGTACTGCTTAGAGAATCAATATACACATTACCAATCGAGGAGGAGTATGAAGGTCGCGGCGGCGTCTGTGTATCATGGTCGGCAACGGGAGTCAGTTCATTGTCAATGACGGTGGTACTGCTGCGCTTGGCATCGGCTTCCGAGAAGCAGATCCGAGACCGCGGAAGACGGCGCCAGGGAAGCGGCTCCGTGTACGACGGTGACGGCGGACCGGCTCCAGTGCGGCATACGACATCGTCGATGAGGCAGATGCACTGCGGTGGACAAGTGCACCGATGAAGAAGGGGAGGGGCACGAAGGTGCTGCGGTGCCGTGGAGAAGTCTATTTTGCGGTGGGGATAGAAAATGGGGAGTAATGAGGAGCACTCTGGGTTCCGAGGTGGGGTTGGATGGGTGGGGTGAACATGAAGTTACCAAAACAGCCCCCGACCAACCAGCATTCATCGGCCTGTTCGACCAAGGGTATGATGGTAACTTTGCATTGGTCGAATCTGAGTCGCGGGAGATCTCGATGGAAGCGGGAGATTTTGCCGCCGACCTAAAAATTTGTAGCACTGTACTACTCCCTACTCCTCGTCTGGCGTGTTGGTTGATTGGGCTGAGCAGCTAGGAGTACTACTAGTACTCGCTCCGATTTTATTTACTCTGCATATTAGGTATGTCAGAAGTCAGACTTCCTAAAGTTTGACCAAGTTTATAGAAAAACTATAAACATTTACCATAACAAATCTATATGATGTGAAAGTACATTCAATAATGAATCTAATGGAATTGATTTGTTATTGTATATGTTAATATTTTTGTTTATAAACTTTGTCAAAGTTTACAAAACTTGACTTTGATCAATGCTAATACGCGGACTTAAATAAAAACAGAGGGAGTACACATCCGTTTTCTTAGTTTGTCGTGGCATTAATTATTTGTTGCAATTGTGAAATAAATATATTAAGCTATTGACTTTGAATGTAATGGTTTGTACAATTCAATATTTAGAATTGTTGTTTAATTGCAAGATGAATACTAGGTCTATAGTACTTCACAATATGCTCAAACTCACATAATCCAACTCAAATGAAAATCTAAATGCATTTCATAGTTATTAATTTGTTCGATGCAACAAAACCAACCATAACTCTACATGATCCGGTCTAAAGCAATTTTCAGAACACATCCCAATGTGTGAATGAAACGTAGAGAGTTTGTGGAGATGGAGCAATGGCGGGAGAGAGATGTGTGCGCTCAACACACAAGATATACACCCAGTGGAAGAAAGAGACAGAGGATGGGAAAGATTGTATATATGTGGGTGAGAGAGTAGGAGAGAAACCGAGAGAGAGAGAGAGAGAGAGAGAGAGAGAGGAAGTGTGGGAGAGAGGGATGTATACAGAGGAAGAAGTTAGGTCTGTGAGTAAGATAGAGACATGTAATATATAAGGAGTGAGATGTGTGTGCATCGAGATTTTGTACATGTGGAAGGAGAAGAGACAAAATGTTTGATGAGAGAGCTCAAAAGAACATGGAATAGAGGGGAATCTTGTGGGCTAGGGCTTGGATCATTTTGTGCCGGGGGGGGGGGGAGGGAGAGTGAGAGAGAGGGGGGAAGGGAGTTACTCAGCTGTCGCCATGTCATCATGCTTCCAAATGGCCCCGCGGTCTCTAGTGCAGTCTAGTCGTCTTCTTCATTCTTCCCGATGCCCTCCTTGTAGATCAAGGTGGTGTGCATGTGGGGGTGCAGATAAGTACAAGCGACAGTGGTCACTATATAACCTTGGATGGGGATGTACAGTGTGGTGGGAGGGGGGTCATGTGTGTGCCAAATATTGAGAGAAATCAAACCTATGGAGAGAATGTGTGTGCATAGTGAGCATGCGAGAGAGGCTAATGGTGCGAGATAGATACATAGTGTGCGTCAATGTTTAAGCAATATAGAGTGATCGTGTGCGGGATACAAAGATAGGACTATGGGGAGTGTGTTTGCTAGGCAAAGAGACATAGCGAGAGATAAATGTGTGTGCGTGGTACATGGTGTGTATGTGACAGAGAGGTACGTGCATGCCAAATAGGGTTTTCATGAAGAGATTGTGTGTGCGAGATAGAGAGCGATGTAGGGACCTTGAGGCGGGCAGGGGCTGGGTGAGGGTGTCAAAATGTGTGCGTTGATGCATGTGTTACATGCAATTGTGTGAGGGACGGTCAAATCGAGAGAGATGGTTGTTGTGTTACGGATGCTCCTCTCTCTCTCTCACACGCACACACAAAAAACACAAATAGAACACTGTTCTCTCATGTATACACAACATCTCGGTATATCTCTATGTCTCACTCATACATGATCATTTGCACATTCCCACCTCTCTATGACTATCACACACACACCGTTCTTGATAACCCACAAGTATAGGGGATCGCAACAGTTTTCGAGGGTAGAGTATTCAACCCAAATTTATAGATTCGACACAAGGGGAGCCAAAGAATACTTGTAAGTATTAGCAGCTGAGTTGTCAATTCAACCACACCTAGAGATTAATTATCTGTAGGAATATGATCAGTAGCACAGTAATATGATAGTTTTGGTAGGAGTGATAATAGTAGCAGTAACGGTAACAGTGATAGCAATGAGTTTGTAGCAAGTGTAACAGTAATAGCAGCAGTAGTAACTTAGCAAGAACAATATATGGAAAATTCGTAGGCATTGGATCGGTGAATTCATTGGATGATATACATCATATAACAGTCATAACCTAGGGCGATACAACACTAGCTCCAGTTCATAAATATAATGTAGGCATGTATTCCGTAAATAGTCATACGTGCTTATGGAAAGAACTTGCATGACATCTTTTGTCCTACCCTCCCGTGGCAGCGGGTCCATAAGGAAACTAAGGGATATTAAGGCCTCCTTTTAATAGAGAACCGGAACAAACCATTAACACATAGTGAATACATGAACTCCTCAAACTATGGTCATCACCGGAAAGTATCCCGATTACTGTCACACTGGGGTTTACAGATCATAACACGTAATAGGTGAATATGACTTGCAAGATCGGATCTAGAACATAGATATAATGGTGATAACATAAACGGTTCAGATCTGAAATCATGGCACCCGGGCCCAAAGTGACAAGCATTAAGCATGGCAAAGTCATAACAACATCAATCTCAGAACATAATGGATACTAGGGATCAAGCCCTAACAAAACTAACTCGATTACATGATGAATCTCATCCAACTCCTTATCGACCAGCGAGCCTACGAAGGAATTACTCACTCCCGGTGGGGAGCATCATGGAATTGGCGATGGAGAAGGGTTGGTGATGACGAAGATCGAAGATTCCCCTCTTCGGAGCCCCAAACGGGCTCCAGATCTGGCCTCCCGATGAAGAACAGGAGGTGGCGGCGGCTCCGTATCGTGAAACGCAATAATTCTTTCTCCCTTATTTTTTTCTCCAAAAATAGGATTTTATAGAGTCGGAGTCAGGGTCTGCGGGGCCACCAGGTGGGCACAACCCACCTGGCCGCGTCTAGAGGGGGGCGCGCCCTGGTGGGTTGTGCTCACCCAGGGGCCCCCCTCTGGTGGTTCTTGGCTCCAGTATTTTTCTTTTATTCCATAAAAATTCTCCAAAAAGTTTCGTTCCATTCCGAGAACTTTTATTTCTGCACAAAAACAACACCATGGTAGTTCTGCTGAAAACAGCATCAGTCTGGGTTAGTTTCATTCAAATCATGCAAATTAGAGTCCAAAACAAGAGAAAAAGCATTAGAAAAAGTAGATACGCCGGAGACGTATCAACTCCCCCTAGCTTAAACCTTTGCTTGTCCTCAAGCAATTCAGTTGATAAACTGAAAGTGAAAAAGAAAAACTTTTACGAACTCTTTTGTTCTTGTTTACATAAATAAGCTTAAGTAGCACCCAGGTTTTCAGCAAAGATTATAACTAACCATGTCAACAATAACTCTTAAAAATTATATTAACTCATATCAATGGCATAAGCAACTAGCGAGCAATAATAAAATATCTCAAATGACAACACTTTGTCAAAACAATCGTGATATAATATGACAACAGTGGTATCTCGCTAGCCCTTTCTAAGACCGCAAAACATAAATGCAGAGCACCTCCAAAGTTCAAGCAGCGACTAAACATTGTAATTCATGGTAGAAAAGATCCAGTCATGATGCATCCAACATTAGCTATACGCAATGCATGAGGATGACAATAGTGCTCTCAGATCTGGCGCTTATTTGAGAAGGTGATGACACAACATAAAATTAAATAGATAGTCCCTTCGCAGAGGGAAGCAGTGATTTGCAGCGGTGCCAGAGGTCGGATTTTTAAAATAGAGATAAATGAAATTTTGAGAAATGCACCCTTCATGTTTACTTCGCGACCATTAGTTATCGATATCTTCCATGCTAAACACATTAGTGACAGTTCCCAAGCGATAAAAGTAAAGGTTTACTCCCCCTCCACCAACAAGCACACTCCACGGCTAGCCGAATCCACGGGTACCATCCATACCAACATCATTCCTGGGGGAGTTTTGTTTAATTATTTGCAATTTTTGATTTCGGGACTGGGAATCCCTATTACTGCCCCTCTCATGCAAGGATGAGTGAATAAACACTCATTATGAGAATAACCCGCTTAGCATGGAAGATACTGACTACCTCCTGTCACTCTATGAACAATCCAGGCCCACAAAAACGGATGTTTATTTGAAGTTTTCAGAGGTGGCACATGCAAATTTACTTAGAACGGCAGGGTAATACCGCATATAGGTAGATATATAGTGGACTTATCTAGAATAACTTGGGTTTTAGGATTTTGATGCACAAGAAGTATTCCCGCTTAGTACAGGCGAAGGCTAGCAAATAGGTTGATAAGCGGCCAGCTAGAGAGCGAAAACGGTCATGAACATGCAGTATGCATAAGTAACATTGGATACTAGCATGAGTAGGATATGAGCACCATGAACATAAATATCATAGAGGCTATGTTGGTTTTGATTCAACTACATGCATGAACATGTGCCAAGTCAAGCCACTTGAAACATTCAGAGGAGGATACCATATCATCATACCACATCACAATCATTTTAATGCATGTTGACATCCAAGATAAATCGTTATCCACTCCTATACTTAAGCATGGCATGAGAAACTATAATCTCTAATTGTCATTGCAAACATGTTTGATCATAATAGGCTGAATCATGGATACTAGGTTAAACATATTTACAAAAATAGAACAAGTTGAGTTCATACCCGTTTCTCTCTGCCATAGCCAGTTCATCAAATATCATCATCATTGACTTTCACTTGCACAATCGAATGATATGAAAATAATAATAGTGCAAGAGTGCAGTGGACTAAGCTAGAATCTGCAAACATTTTATTCAAAAAGGAGAAGACAAGGTAATATGGGCTCTTTATTAGATCAATATCAATGCATATGAGAGCTACTCAACATTTTCATCGTGGTGTTATCCTTGGTATGACTCAATAAAAGGAAAAGAAATTCAGAGAAACACACTGAAATATTTTTGGAGTTTTTAGTTTTTCTTGAAGAAAGAAAATTAAAGAGAAAAACAAAAACAAGAAAAACTATTTACACGAAAGAGCTCCCAACAAGCAAAATAAGAACAAGGAAATCTTTTTGGGTTTTCTTTTAACATTACAACTAATTTAAACTAGCAAGAAAAAACGAAAAGAAGCCAGAATTTTTTTTGGTTTTCTCAAAGTTTTTTCAAACACACAAGAAGAAAGCGAGAAAATAAATCTAGCATGGATAATACAATGAAAAAGTGTGAACACCGACAACTGGAATGAAATGTGTGGACATGAATGTAGTGTCGGTGGAAACACGTACTCCCCCAAGCTTAGGCTTTTGTCCTAGCTTGGTAATCACCACTCGTAGTAGCCATCAGGTCCCATGTTAAAGTGCTGGGGTGCGAGCACCTGAGCGTCCCACTCTTGAGGTTCCTCCTCAGCCACTGCCTAGGCGTTCCGGTAGGCAATAATGTCCTCAGGCATGATCCTGTATCCACCCCTGGCAATAGAATCAAACAAAGCAGGTGCAGGCAACAGAATAATATCACGGGTATCCACACTGAAAACCAGGTTGTAAGGAATATTATTAATAGAGTCATCAATATCCATAAACTGGTGATCTTTCATCGCCTGATGATCCAGATAAACCTTGGGTAAATGATAATCATGTTGGTGAATCTGAACGTTAAAGTGACTCGCTAAACGAGTAGCATAAATGCCGCCATGGATTTTTGCCCTTGGTTTTGTTAATGTGTAGACGACGTGCAATAATGGTCCCGAGGCTATAGCTGTTATCGCCGTAAAGTGCGCGGTGTAAAATGGCGAAGTCAGGAGCACTGAGTGCACCGACTTTCTCTCTAGCAACTAAACACTTAGCAATGAATAGAGCAAAATAATGCATAGCAGGAAACTGCAAACTAGCGGCAGTGACACTCGACACGCCTCTCTCATATCCCAGTGACAGAGTACGATAAAAGCCCTCGAACTCTGCAGGCCTAGGCTCTCTTATTTCCCCGTCAGAAGGGATCAAGCATATATCACAAAAATCAGTAAGTGGTATCTGACGGGTTTCAGCATATAAATTAAACTGCACCTCAAGGGGGTTATTCCTACTCAAAAAATGAAAATTTTGCACAAAGGAATTTGTAAGGAGATGGTATTGTTCACACTCATTTGCGATGAAGTCGGTGAGACCAGCATTAGCAGCAAATTGTGCGAACTCTTGACGGATCCCGGCTCCATCCATGAAGGGGTTATGCGACCATTCACACGGCCGCACCTCCGCTCTTCTCCGAGTATGGAGATCATTGTCAGATGATTCCCCAATGACTCCCTTAGAGCTCTTCTTGGAGGAAAACTTCCTAAAGAAACTCATCTTATTCCTATGAATAAAATTCTGAAATTTTTAGTCCACAAAATTTCTGTCAAGAAAACTTCACAAGATTGGTAGCAACTACTCATAAGGAGGAATAGAGGCTATATTGTGCATTCAAACTACTTAGAACTCTAAGAATTAAACATGCAAGCTCATCTACAATAGCACCAAGAGTAGCTAATTATTCAAAATATAAACCACTAAAGCAAAAACAAATTGGACCAATGGAGGAGTCGCATACCAAGTAGCAATCCCCCAAAACAGTTTTGGAAATGGAGCTTCGAGCAAAGAGATCAAAATCCGCGGGTTTGAGAGCAAGAACACGAGAGAGAGAGCAAAGGTGATTTTTTTTCTGGAGGTAGGTGATGACATGGGCTAAAGAGATAAGTGAGGGGGCCCACATGGGGACCACAACCCACCAGGGCACGCCCAGGTGGGTTGTGCCCACCTGGTGCACCCCCCCTCTGATGTTATTTGTACTAAAAATTCAGAAATATTCAGAAAAAAATCGTATTAAATTTTCAGGGCATTCTGAGAACTTTTATTTTTGGGTCATTTTTTATTGCACGGGAAATTCAGAAAATAGACAAAGCATGAAATTTTATTTTATTTAACTAAGAAAAACAGAGAATAAAAGTTGGGAGCAGAAGGTTGTGCTTGCTAAATTCATCAATTTCATACCTCTCAAAAATGATCCATTAATAAGGTTGATCAAGTCTTATTAACAACCACCTTCGATTAGCATGAAACCGAACAACTTTCGTAAAACACTAAGTTACCTCAACGGGGATATGCATGTCCCTAACAATAAGCATTTCATACTCCCTCCGTCCCAAAATTCTTGTCTTAGATTTGTCTAGATACGGATGTATCTAACACTAAAGCGTAACTAGACACATCCATATTTAGACAAATCTAAGACAAGAATTTTGGGTCAGAGGGAGTATTTCTTTTTGGCAGTAGCTAGAGGTAGTTGAAAACTTCCAATAGTGAGTGTCGGAGATTTTTCAATAACATTAATACCATTCACTTGGAATTGTTTCTTCGAAAAGTGCACCGTATGTTCATTACAATTGATATGAAAAGTGACCTTGCTTTTATTGCAATCAATAACAGCCCCTGCAGTATTCAAAAAGGGTCTACCAAGGATAATCGACATATTGTCGTCCTCGGGCATCTCAAGTATAACAAAGTCAGTTAAGATAGTAACATTTGCAACAACAACGGGCACATCCTCACAAATACCGATAGGTATGGCAGTTGATTTGTCAGCCACTTGCAAAGATATCTCGGTAGGTGTGAGTTTATTCAAATCAAGTCTTTTATATAAGGAGAAAGGCATAACACTAACACCGGCTCCTAAATCACACAAAGTAGTTTTGACATAATTTCTTTTGATGGAGCAAGGTATAGTTGGTATTCCCGGATCTCCAGGTTTTTTAGGTACTCCATCCTTAAAAGAATAATTAGTGATGCGGCTTGAAGCTACGTCGGTATTTCCCCAAAGAGGAAGGGATGATGCAGCACAGCAGCGGTAGGTATTTCCCTCAGTGATGAAACCAAGGTTATTGAACCAGTAGGAGAACCAAGCAACACTACGTAAATAGCACCTGCACACAAATAACAAATACTCGCAACCCGACGTGTAAAAGGGGTTGTCAATCCCTTTCGGGCAACGGCGCCAAAAATTGGCAAACGGACATGAGAGAGTAGTAAATATTGATAGATCGAATGCCAAATAAAATAAAGTGCAGCAAGGTATTTTTGTATTTTTCGTTTAATAGATCTAAAAATAAAAGCAAAGGAAAATAGATCGCAAAGGCAAATATATTAAAGAGGAGACCCGGGGGCCGTAGGTTTCACTAGTGGCTTCTCTCGAGAAAAATAGCAAACGGTGGGTGAACAAATTACTGTTGGGCAATTGATAAAACTTCAAATAATCATGATGATATCCAGGCAATGATCATTATATAGGCATCACGTCCAAGATTAGTAGACCGACTCCTGCCTGCATCTACTACTATTACTCCACACATCGACCACTATCCAGCATGCATCTAGTGTATTAAGTTCATGGAGAAACGGAGTAATGCAATAAGAACGATGACATGATGTAGACAAGATCTATTTATGTAGAAATAGACCCCCATTGTTTTATCCTTAGTAGCAATGATACATACGTGTCGGTTCCCCTTCTGTCACTGGGATTAAGCACCGTAAGATCGAACCCACTACAAAGCACCTCTTCCCATTGCAAGATAAATAGATCAAGTTGGCCAAACAAAACCCAAATATTGGAGAAGAAATACGAGGCTATAAGCAATCATGCATATAAGAGATCAAAGAAGACTCAAATAACTTTCATGGATAAAAAGATAGATCTGATCATAAACTCAAAGTTCATCGGATCCCAACAAACACACCGCAAAAAGAGTTACATCATATGGATCTCCATGAGACCATTGTATTGAAGATCAAGAGAGAGAGAGAGGAAGCCATCTAGCTACTAACTACGGACCCGTAGGTCTACAAAGAACTACTCACGCATAATCGGAGAGGCACCAATGGAAGTGGTGAACCCCTCCATGATGGTGTCTATATTGGATCTGGTGGTTCTGGACTCTGCGGCGGCTGGAATTGATTTTCGTCTCCTCCCCTAGGGTTTCTGGAATATTGGGGTATTTATAGAGCAAAGAGGCAGTTTGGGGGGCACCCGAGGTGGGCACAACCCACCAGGGCGCGCCTGGGCCTCCAGGCGCGCCCTGGTGGGTTGTGCTCCCCTCGAAGCACCCCCCAGGCGCTTCTCCGGCCCACTGGATGTCTTCTGGTCCAAAAAAAATCCACAAAAAGTTTCACTGCGTTTGGACTCCGTTTGGTATTGATTTCCTGCGATGTAAAAAACATGCAAAAAACAGCAACTGGCACTTGGCACTATGTCAATAGGTTAGTACCAAAAAAAATATAAAATGACTATAAAATGATTGTAAAACATCCAAGAATGATAATATAACAGCATGGAACAATCAAAAATTATAGATACGTTGGAGACGTATCAGCATCCCCAAGCTTAATTCCTGCTCGTCCTCGAGTAGGTAAATGATAAAAACAGAAGTTTTGATGTGGAATGCTGCTTAACATGTCATCTCATATTCTTTCCTTTATAGCATGGACATTTGGACTTTTATATGATTTAAAGCAATAGTCTAGTTTTGACATGATGACTTAAATACTCAAGCATATCAACAAGCAACTATGTCTATGCTAAAATAAGTTATCCCTAGCCCATCATGCTCAACCATTGATCCATTCATGAAACACACTCACATATTAACTACACCCAATGCTCAAGTACGATCATAGTGCCTCCTAGTTGGTGCTTTATAAGAGAAGATGGAGACTCAAATTAAAAATAAAAATTGCATAAAGTAAAGAAAGGCCATTCGCAGAGGGAAGTAGGGATTTGTAGAGGTGCCAGAGCTCAAAGCGAAAAACTTAGAGATAAAAACATTTCGGGAGGTGTGCTTTTCCCATCAACGAAAACGACTTAGAGTTCCCAACACTTTCCATGCTAGATATATCATAGGCGGTTCCCAAACAGAAAATAAAGTTTATTCCTTTTTCCACCATTTCTTTCACTTTCCATGGCTAGCCGTATCCACGGGTGCCCTCCATACCAACACTTTCCAAGGAATTTATTATTTGACAACATAAAGTAAATTCATTTTTCATTTCAGGACTGGGCATCCCTAATACCTTTGCCTTACTCTCGTGCAATGACAAGTGAATAAACACTCATCGTGAGAATAACACATCTAGCATGGAAAATATTAGCCACCCCTCACCGCCTCGCGAGCGGTATGAACACACAAAAGAGAAGTTTATTTTGAAAATTAGAGATGGCACATACAAATTTGCTTAGAATGGCAAAAGAATACCGCATATAGGTAGATATAGTGGACTCATGTGGCAAAACTGGTTTAAAGGGTTTTGGATGCACAAGTAGTGATCATACTTAGTGCAAAATGAAGGCTAGCAAAAGATTGAGAAGCGACCAACCAAAAAACGAATAATCTCATAAGCGAGCATTAAGCATAATTAACACCGAATAATGCACCACAAGTCGGATATAATTTCATTGCATAACTATTGACTTTCGTGCTTGCATAGGGAATCACAAACCTTAACACCAATATTCTTACTAAAGCACAATTACTCATCAACATAACTCACATATCACATCATCATATCTCAAAACTATTACAAGGAATCAAGTTTATTTTATCCAATGATCTTCATGAAAGTTTTTATTATATCCTTCTTGGATATCTATCACTTTGGAACTAATTTTCATGTGTTGCTTTTCATAAGCTCAAACAAATATAAGTGAAGATCATGAGCATAATACTTCTTTCTCTCAAATTAATTTAAGTGAAGCAAGAGAGAATTTCTTAAAAAAATTACTAACTCCCAAATAAATCTAAGTGAAGCATGAGAGCATTTCTTCAAAAATACTAAAGCACACCGTGCTCAAAAAGATATAAGTGAAGCACTAGAGCAAATCCATGGCTCATAAAAATTTAAGTGAAGCATAGAGAGCAATTCTAACAAGTCATGGCATAATTTTGGCTCTCTCAAATAGGTGTGTCCAGCAAGGATTCATAACTTAGAACACAAAGCAAAACAAGAAAAGACTCATATCATACAAGACGCTCCAAGCAAAACTCATAGTATGTGACGAATAAAAATATAGCTTCGAGTAAAATACCGATGGTCGTTAGAAGAAAGAGGGGATGCCACTCGGGGCATCCCCAAGCTTAGTTGCTTGCTTATCTTTGGATAATAGCTTGGGATGCCATGGGAATCCCCAAGCTTAGGCTCTTCTTACTCCTTATTCCTTCATCCATCGTAAGATAACCCAAAACTTGAAAACTTCAATCACACAAAACTCAACAAAACCTTCGTGAGATCCGTTAGTATAAGAAAGCAAATCACTACTATAAGTACTGTAGAAAACCAATTCATATTTTATTCTTGCATTATATCTACTGTATTCCAACTTTTCTATGGCAAAAACTCATCAAAGAAAACCATAGAATCATCAAAACAAGCACACAACACAAAGAAAACAGAATCTGTCAAAAACAGAACAGTCTGTAGAAATCTGGATATTTCGAATACTTCTGAACTCCAAAACTTCTTGAAAATTAGGAAAACATAGGAAATTTGTATATCAATCTTGTGTAAAAAATTCAGAATTTTTTGTCTCTTATGTGAATTTTCAAAATTGTTTTACTCGACGCAAAATTTTCTGTTTTCCAACAAGATCAAATCAACTATCACCCAACATAATCCTAAAGGCTTTACTTGGCACAAAAACTAATTAAAACACAAAAAACACAATTATAACAGTAGCATAATTGTGCAAACACTCAAGAACAGAAAGCAAAAAGCAAAAATAAATTTTATTCATTGGGTTGCCTCCCAACAAGCGCTATCGTTTTACGCCCTTAGCTAGGCATAAGATTTTATTGATGCTCACATGAAAGATAATAAAGAAAACACGAAGAGAGCATCATAAAACATGTGACAAACATATTTAAGTCTAACATATTTCCGATGCATAGGAATTTTATAGGAAAACAAATTAGCAAGACAAGCAAGATCTAGCATATGCATGGTAGATGTTGATGATGTCTCCCCGGCAACGGCGCCAGAAATTCCTTTTGATGCGGCTTGAAGCTACGTCGGTATTTCCCCAAAGAGGAAGGGATGATGCAGCACAGCGGTGGTAGGTATTTCCCTCAGTGATGAAACCAAGGTTATCGAACTAGTAGGAGAACCAAGCAACACTACATAAACAGCACCTGCACACAAATAACAAATACTCGCAACCCGACGTGTAAAAGGGGTTGTCAATCCCTTTCGGGCAACGGCGCCAAAAATTGGCAACGGATGTGAGAGAGTAGTAAATATTGATAGATCGAATGCCAAATAAAATAAAGTGCAGCAAGGTATTTTTGTATTTTTTGTTTAATAGATCTGAAAATAAAAGCAAAGGAAAATAGATCGCAAAGGCAAATATATTAAAGAAGAGACTCGGGGGCCGTAGGTTTCATTGGTGGCTTCTCTCGAGAAAAATAGCAAACAGTGGGTGAACAAATTACTGTTGGGCAATTGATAAAACTTCAAATAATCATGATGATATCCAGGCAATGATCATTATATAGGCATCACGTCCAAGATTAGTAGACCGACTCCTGCCTGCATCTACTACTATTACTCCACACATCGACCGCTATCCAGCATGCATCTAGTGTATTAAGTTCATGGAGAAATGGAGTAATGCAATAAGAACGATGACATGATGTAGACAAGATCTATTTATGTAGAAATAGACCCCATCGTTTTATCCTTAGTAGCAATGATACATACGTGTCGGTTCCCCTTCTGTCACTGGGATCAAGCACCGTAAGATCGAACCCACTACAAAGCACCTCTTCCCATTGCAAGATAAATAGATCAAGTTGGCCAAACAAAACCCAAATATCGGAGAAGAAATACGAGGCTATAAGCAATCATGCATATAAGAGATCAAAGAAGACTCAAATAACTTTCATGGATAAAAAGATAGATCTGATCATAAACTCAAAGTTCATCGGGTCCCAACAAACACACCGCAAAAAGAGTTACATCATATGGATCTCCAAGGGACCATTGTATTGAAGATCAAGAGAGAGAGAGGAAGCCATCTAGCTGCTAACTACGGACCCGTAGGTCTACAAAGAACTACTCACGCGTCATCGGAGAGGCACCAATGGAAGTGGTGAACCCCTCCATGATGGTGTCTAGATTGGATCTGGTGGTTCTGGACTCTACGGCGCCTAGAATTGATTTTTCATCTCCTCCCCCAGGGTTTCTGGAATATTGGGGTATTTATAGAGCGAAGAGGCGGTTTGGGGGGCACCCGAGGTGGGCACAACCCACCACGGCGCGCCTGGGCCTCCAGGCGCGCCCTGGTGGGTTGTGCTCCCCTCGGAGCACCCCCCAGGCGCTTATCCGGCCCACTGGATGTCTTCTGGTCCAAAAAAAATCCAAAAAAAGTTTCACTGCGTTTGGACTCCGTTTGGTATTGATTTCCCTCGATATAAAAAACATGCAAAAAACAGCAACTGGCACTTGGCACTATGTCAATAGGTTAGTACCAAAAAATGATATAAAATGACTATAAAATGATTGTAAAACATCCAAGAATGATAATATAATAGCATGGAACAATCATAAATTATAGATACATTGGAGACGTATCAAATAGCAAGCATGGTGGAGATTTCAGCTTCCAGTATTTTTCTCTTATTTGTGATGATGTCTTTCATATATTTTTCATATGGATCCATCTTTAATATATCAGTCAAGTGAGTGCGCAAAAAGACTGACCTAAGCATTTCACCAAAGCGTTCAAATTCTTCATCATCTTTCTTCTTAGTTGATTTAGGTGGAAAGGGCATGGGTTTTGAACCCATGGTTCTCTTTCTCTTCCATGTTTTCTAGTAACAAAGTCTCTTTTATCGTATCTTTTATTTTTAGGTTGTGGGTTATCAAGATCAACAGCTGGTTCTATTTCAACATTATTATTTGGTTGTTTATGATTGTCTGGTTGAGTGTCTTTATGAACATCATCATTATCCTTTTCATTATCACTAGATGAGTGTTCATTACCAGATTGAGTTTCAGCATCAGAAATAGAAACATCATTATCATTATCAGGAGGTTTTTCTACTTCAGGTTCACTAGAGGCATGCAAAGTCCTACCATTTTTCATTTTCTTCTTCTTTCTAGACGGACTAGGTGCATTAGTGTTAATTCTTTGAGAGTCTTGTTCAATTCTTTTAGGATGTCCCTCAGGATAAAGTGGTTCCTGGGTCATTTTACCTCCTCTAGTTGCTACCCTAACAGCAAAGTCATTTATTTATATTCATTTCATCTAGCAACTCTCTTTGAGATTTAGCAACTTGTTCTAGTTGAGTTTGAACCATAGAAGCATGTTTTCCTATGCCTCTAACATCATTGGAGATTCTCAATAACAAGTCACTCAAGCGAGCAATCATATTGGAATTGTATTTCAATTGTTTCATAACATTTTCATTGAAGTGATCTTGTTTTCTAATGTAGTTGTCAAACTCATAAAGGCATTGACTAGGATGTTTATTATAAGGGATATCACTTTCATCAAATTTCATTAAAGAATTTACCTCTACCACCTTTGGTGGTGGTGTGTCAAGTCCATGTATTTCTTTAATAGGAGGTAAATTTTTAACATCCTCTGCTTTAATACCTTTTTCCTTCATACTTTTCTTTGCCTCTTGCATATCTTCAGGACTTAGATATAAGATACCCCTCTTCTTCGGAGTAGGTTTAGGAGGTGGTTCAGGAAGAGTCCAATCATCATAATTTTTCAATATATTATTCAATAATTCCTCAGCTTGTTCAACAGTTCGTTCCCTAAAAATACAACCAGCACAACTATCTAGGAAGTCCCTAGAAGCATCGGTTAGTCCATTATAGAAGATATCAAGTATTTTATTTTTCTTAAGAGGATGATCAGGCAAAGCATTAAGCAATTGGAGAAGCCTCCCCCAAGCTTGTGGGAGACTCTCTTCTTCAATTTGCATAAAGTTAAATATTTCCTGTAAGGCAGCTTGTTTCTTATGAGCAGGAAAATATTTTTCAGAGAAGTAATAAATCACATCCTGGGGACTACGCACACAACCAGGAGGAAGAGTATTGTACCATATCTTAGCATCACCCTTTAATGAGAAAGGAAATAATTTGAGAATATAGTAGTAGGGAGTCTTCTCATCACGAGCAAATAGGGTGGCTATATCATTTAATTTAGTGAGATGTGCCACAACAGTTTCAGTTTCATAGCCATGAAAAGGATCAGATTCAACCAAAGTAATTAACTCTGGGTCGACAGAGAATTCATAATCCTTATCATCAACAAAGATAGGTCCAGTAGCAAACTTAGGATCACATTTCATTCTAGCGTTCAAATTTTTTTCTTTCAGTTTGCATAGTAATTTCTTAAGATTATCTCTATCATTGCAAGCAAGAAAATATCTAGCTGTCTTCTCATCCATAACATAACCTTCAGGTATCTTAGGCAATTCATATCTAGGAGAGCTAGGCCTAATAGGTGTTTCAAGATTTTCAGTTTCAAGTACTTCATCAGTTTCAATAATTTCATCAGTTTCAGCATTCTCAATATCTTTAGCTCTAGCAATTTGTTCATCAATAAATTCACCTAGTGGCATATTATCATCAAGCAAGGTACTAGCATCATCATGAGTAGCATTCATAGCAGAAGTAGCATCATTAATAACTTGCGACAATTCATAGCATGTGGTGGTGTTGCAAGTCTACTCAAAATAGAAGGTGAATCAAGTGCAGAGTGTGATGGCAGTTCCTTACCTCCCCTCGTCTTAGAGGAAAAAAATCTTAGTCTTGGTATCCTTGAGATTCTTCATAGTGATAAATAGATAATAATCCCAAGTGACTCAACAAATATAGCTATGCTCCCCGGCAATGGCGCCAGAAAAAGGTCTTGATAACTCACAAGTATAGGGGATCGCAATAGTTTTCGAGGGTAGAGTATTCAACCCAAATTTATAGATTCGACACAAGGGGAGCCAAAGAATACTTGTAAGTATTAGCAGCTAAGTTGTCAATTCAATCACACCTGGAGATTAATTATCTGCAGCAATATGATCAGTAGCACAGTAATATGATAGTTTTGGTAGCAGTGATAACAATAGCAGTAACGGTAACAGTGATAGCAATGATTTTGTAGTAAGTGTAACAGTAACAATAGTAGTAGTAAGTTAGCAAGAACAATATATGGAAAATTCATAGGCATTGGATCGGTGAATTCGTTGGATGATATTCATCATATAACAGTCATAACCTAGGGCGATACGGCACTAGCTCCAGTTCATAAATATAATGTAGGCATGCATTCCGTAAATAGTCATACGTGCTTATGGAAAGAACTTGCATGACATCTTTTGTCTTACCCTCCCGTGGCAGCGGGTCCATAAGGAAACTAAGGGATATTAAGGCCTCCTTTTAATAGAGAACCGAAACAAAGCATTAACACATAGTGAATACATGAACTCCTCAAACTACGGTCATCCCCGGAAAGTATCCCGATTACTGTCACACCGGGGTTTACGGATCATAACACATAATAGGTGAATATGACTTGCAAGATCGGATCTAGAACATAGATATAATGGTGATAACATAAACGGTTCAGATCTGAAATCATGGCACCCGGGCCCAAAGTGACAAGCATTAAGCATGGCAAAGTCATAACAACATCAATCTCAGAACATAATGGATACTAGGGATCAAGCCCTAACAAAACTAACTCGATTACATGATGAATCTCATCCAACTCCTCACCGACCAGCGAGCCTACGAAGGAATTACTCACTCCCGGTGGGGAGCATCATGGAATTGGCGATGGAGAAGGGTTGGTGATGACGAAGATCGAAGATCCCCCTCTCCGGAGCCCCAAACGGGCTCCAGATCTGGCCTCCCGATGAAGAACAGGAGGTGGCGATGGCTCCGTATCGTGAAACGCGATAATTCTTTCTCCCTTATTTTTTTCTCCAAAAATAGGATTTTATAGAGTCGGAGTCAGGGTCTGCGGGGCCACCAGGTGGGCACAACCCACCTGGGCGCGCTTGGAGGGGGCACCCTGGTGGGTTGTGCTCACCCAGGGGCTCCCCTCCAGTGGTTCTTGGCTCTAGTATTTTTCTTTTATTCCATAAAAATTCTCCAAAAAGTTTCGTTCCATTCCAAGAACTTTTATATCTGCACAAAAACAACACCATGGTAGTTCTGCTGAAAACAGCGTCAGTCTGGGTTAGTTTCATTCAAATCATGCAAATTAGAGTCGAAAACTAGAGCAAAAGCGTTAGGAAAAGTAGATACGCCGGAGACGTATCAACCGTCTCCACATTCCCTTCCGCCACAACACACATGTAGACACATACACGCGTTCTCTCTCCATTGCACACACATAATCTCTATTAATTTTTTTTGTAGGGGGCACCTAAAATGTCTAAATCCAAATAATTATGAACTGAAGCTAAATACAAATATTGTAGCATGAGGAACTTCTCCAGCAAAAAAAGTAGAGTAATATTCGGGGATTGTTTTCACACACACAAAAAGGTTCGGTCGATGTCCTTTCAGCGCGACACCGTGACACACCTTTCGATCGACCTCGCGGCCGCGGTGCATGTGCTTGCATAGGATTCCGTATCGATGCTGTGCTAACTAATGTGGTGTATAAGCGCGGCCGCGATGCACGCGCTTGCACAGGATTACGTGGACTAGTACGGTGTACTTTTAAGTTTGACCAACCCTATAACCAAGCTCCCATAAGCGCACTCATCAGTATGCCGCCGCCGCCGTTGCGCATGCGTATAGTCGCTGCAGTACTGTACGGTGCAGTACTATCGCTGCCATGTGGGACCCGGCCCCACATGTCATCCGCACTATAGCACCGTACGGTACTGCAGAGGATCTCAACCCCTCACCCGCTCATGTAGTCTGCAGTCCCTCCTCGCGATGACGCCGCGCTGCCAAGCACGCGAGCAGGTCGAGCCGCGTCTATGCCCGCAGCGTATGAAGAGGAGGAGGTCGAGCGCGTGCTCCAGCATGCCGGCGAGGAGGAGCTAGCGTGTCATTGTCGTCTCCGCCCTCCCGGAGGAGGCTCACATGGTGGCTGTCACGGCGGAAGCCGGTCGCGCCCGCACCGAGCCCGCAAACCAGGTGCGGACATGTAGTCTACCTTTGAGACCTTGAATGCCACATGGATCATGCAATCTGAAGGAACAATTTGGGTATGTCGACTCTTGTGAGCCGTTGGATGCAACATGGACGCCCAGAAGGGCTTCTTCAACCTCTGAAAATGATGCACTGTTCATCTTCTCTCTCAACCATCGAGCCACCAGCTCGCAACGGGCCAAACCGCCTGCCGCCGCCGCCCCACCCTCCCCTGAACCACCTGCCACCACCATGCTCCCCCCACCCTCGCCATCCGTTTAACCCCGGGCACGATCCATTTTTTCCGGCGAACTGCATTCCACACCCAACACTCATAAGATAGATCATGGGCACCCTGCAACCCTAATATAGATACTGGGGTAGCTTCTCTGCCGTCTTCTTCCTTCGCTCTGGCGAACTTCTTCTTTCACAAATCGACTGACCCAATTATACTACTAGTACGTATTAAGTACAGTAGGAATGTGAAGAAATGAATAGTAGTACCAACTACAAGAAGAACAGTAGTAAGACATACTAGTATGTACTAAAGAGTTCAAATAATGAGAAAGAACATAACATAGCTCTGCTGGGGGCTCCGCATATCACACCCCTGAAATAAAATTAAGCAACTAGTCCGCTTGACACTGCAGTAGAACCAACATGAGCAACGGCACTGCCACCTTACTCGGAGTCCTCGTCCACGTCCTCGACTTTGTCCTCGTCCCTCTTCCTCTTCCTCTTCACCGACATTTCTTTGCTTGAACCGGACACTGGGCTTTGCTTCTTCATCCAACCCTTGTAGATATTTAAACAAAGGTTGGCATCCGTTGCTGCGTACACGATGTGATCTTCATCTATTGTCTTCGACTCCCATGCATGATGAAACTTGGGGTGAGGTTTCTTTACTTCATCATACGAAGGATCAATCATGGCTGCTGCCAGGGTCAACATTGAAGGCTGAGAGGAGGACACCAGGCTTTCCTTCTGGAGATCGAAGGGCTGGCCTACAACGAGGCCTATCCGACTCAGGACTCTCCTGACGTTCGTAAAGTCTACAGTAACGAATTTCACTCTTTTGTCCTTGAGGAAGACCTCAAAATCCTGGCACCTAACATCAACATGGCATATGTGGTAGACCAAGCACACGTTATGTACACAAACCTGGATCACGGTGGGCTTCTTCATCTCTGCCTCCTTTAGAAGCTTCTCCTTTTCCAGGACTGTGGTGTACTCAACATCTAGCCCAGCGACCCACTCATCCTTTGAACTTTGGAACATGTGTAGGAAGCGACCAAGGCATGCTTCCATCATCGTGGATCTATGGGTGTAGATGGCGATGCACTCATCGCCGATCATGGAGATTTGGGAGGCCATGGATTTTGGAGGCGGGTTAGGAGAAGTGGAACTAGTGTAATGTGAAAGGACGGGACGACTGGGAGCGAGCTGTTGTAAGGTACGCGGATGAGTATGGCGTGTGAACGGCGTGGGGTGGTGGCTTGCCCGGTGGATGAATGGCTGCATGCCCCCAAAGAGTTCTCGAGTACTATGCGGGCCCCACTAGATGTCATGTCTACTAGACCCACATCGTACGCCTGACGGTATAGCTTCTGCGTGTTCGCACGCCATGCCAGTGCGTGCATGTAACTTTCACTTAATTCCATCAACCGTCATGCCTCCCACGACCTTCGCCTCCCTCGCGCGGTCGCGCCCTTTGAGACTTCGGACGGCTATAAATGAGCAATTTTCTTTTGCCTACTCCGCATGCATGATACTCCCTCTGGTCCTTTTTACTTCGCGTAAGATTTGAGTCAAGTCAAAGTTTGCAAAAGTTTGACCAAATTTATATTAAAAATATCAATATCTACAATACCATATATATATATATATTATGAAACTACATTTCATAATGAATATAAAAATATTGATTTGACATTGTGAATGTTGATACATTTTTCTATAAGTTTGGTCAAAGTAGAGGTACTTTGACTTCAGACAAAACTTATATGCACTATGCAGACTAGTTCCTCCGTCCAGGTGCGTTATGATATTGCCATGTACTCCCTCCGTCCCAAAATAAGTGTCTTGAGCTTAGTACAAATTTGTACTAGAGCTAGTACAAAGTTGAGACACTTATTTTGGGACGGAGGGAGTAATATATAGTCCCTATCCCACCACTCCTTCTCCCTCCGGCAGTCCCACCACTCCTCCCCATGTGAAAACAATCTGCATGCATGACTCTCGTCCCCCCGCATTCGTCCAATCCATTGTGACCAGCAATATTTCCACCCCTCCCCTCCGCCGTAATTTACTCCAAGAAAAATATGCCCACCTAGCTGTTACGTTAATCACGCAACATATCTTACGTAGGTGTGGCATTGCTCGCTATAAATACTGCGCCTCCCACGGCATTCGGAAGAATGCTCACGTTCATCGCCTTTATCTCCTCCCCCTCCCTCTCAGTTAAGGACCCATCGACCACCATGGCATCGCTCCTCCCAAGCCCTAGGTGCCCCTCACTGCCACCAGTGAAGGATGACGCGTCGGCGTTCCGCTCCTCGCCGCGATGCATCGAGGTGGACGCTCGGCATTCCCAGTCTCGCCACCACACGCATCGGAGGATGCGTCGGCTCCCTGCTATGAGGAGAATGTTGCGCCGCCCGCCGATCCCCCCAGCTTGGAGGAGCTTTGGAAAGAAATGGAGGTCGCCTTGTGGGAGGCTTTGCCTCCGGCAGAGCTCGCCAAAAGAGAGGCGGAGAAGAAGGCCGATGAAGAGAAGCGCGCCACAAGGAATGCAGCATGGCAGGCCTATGTCACGTCCGAGAGAGTTAGACAATTGGCTCTTTGGCAGAAGGCTCATGCGAGGGTCGTGTGGGTGGTGGAGGACGCCCGTGCCAAAGCCCTGTGTACAGTCGGGCCCAAGCACCTCATCTACGCTTGGCGGTACGTGGGCCGGGTGCACGCTTCCAGCGAGGAGGAGTACCTGTTGGCGCCGGATCACCAGACCGGTAAGATCGCGCTCGCCCGTCAGCAAGTCGCTAATCAACACCTCCCGAGTTGCAAGGCCGAGGAAGAGGCATTGTGTCGCTGCGCTGGGAAACAGCCGCGCATCAGGGCACTCGTGGCGCGCCGCAAGCGCTCCTGCGAGCACCATGGCTTTTATTAGGAATAATTTAGTGTCGTAAGGCGATATCATTAGTTTTGGGACGGAAATGATAAATCCCGAACGTTCGGGAATTATTAGCGTCCATAATTAAGTATGTAAAAGGAAAAGTTTGGAAACCTTTTGTATCCGTACGCATTTGTAAGTACGTGCATATAGCACAAACTTAACTATATATCACAGTACACGTCTCTCTCTCTATATGCTTGTAGACTGTACTACTACTTGTATGTATACACACGTGTAAATGCATGTTTTAATATTATGATGCGGTTTTCGTAAAAGTAGAAAAACAGCACTAGTCAAGCTTGTGAAACCATTCAATGCAAAAGAAATGCAAAAATGCTCATTTGATTGTTTACTTTAGCTTCCTTCTCTCTGTGGTTTTTTCTCTATCGTACTTTGTACGGAGTATCTCACTGGTCGGGAAGGCATGCAAATTCCCAAACCGCTTCGTACAGCCTATACCAAATTTTGTGCCTAAGAAGTTGTGCCGTGCAATTGGAATTCCAACTTGAGTACTACTACTAGTACTAGGAGTAGTTGCTAGGGATCGAGTGTGTGAGATGAACCGGACAAAGTAAATGCAGAGAGATGAAATGCAAAAAAGACAGGAGGGATGTGATGGTTGCTTGTTCGTTCATTTTACCAGGCCACTTATTACTAGGAGTGGTGGGGTTTTGTGATATGACGGCTTTACTGCCACGCCACGAGCGGGGTGAGACTCCCATGCAGTGCTGCCCTCTACACTAGTACTGGTACCTCCATCGTGGTTTATTAGTCCCCCATGTAATTTGACTGAAGATTTAACTGACAAAATGTTAGTGCATGTCAACAAAAACTATATCATTGGATTCGTATTTGAACATAGTTTTCAATGATATAATTTTTGGTGACATGCATGAGCATTTTGTTAGTTAAATTTATGGTCGTACTATATATAGTAAGGTGCCTGTGCGTTGCACGGAATAGTGAAATGCATTGATCGGGGAGTTGTTTATTTTGACAAAGTATGTGGGGGTCATCTCATGTGTAACAAATATCGATAGGTTTCTTTGGATATTATTTCTTCTCTAGAGGTCACAAGCATCCAGGTGAATAGTAAATTTAGGCTAAACAGATAAAAAAAAGTATCTTTTGCAAACAAAAGCGTTTAACTGTTCAACCTGCATCCAAAACTTTTGAAGAAATAACACTTATTGTGCTTTGCAAGAAATGATATTTAAGAATTATTTTTTGAGTATCGATTTTGTTTATTTTTTCTAGACCACCATGAATGTAAATCAGGATGACTTGGAAGGGGGCAGAGGAGATGTAAGAAATGGTTCATCATAAGTCTTTCACCATTACTGTAGTAAAAATTGACAATTAATCTCATAAATGGCAAGCGAGAACTCTAATGGAGCAAAAGCATACATGGAAGATTCTAGACTAAACCATAAATGGATACACTTTTATTCAAGCACGATACTCTAATAGAGCAAGATCATGCATGGAAGGTTCTATACTATATAAATAAGAAGTGTCCACATGCTTAGACATCGGCTTACATTGAGCGAAGACTAATGATGAAAAGTTAACTTGGTAATGCATATGCCCAGGTGAACCTCCTTGGAGTCCCCGTGCATCATCTTGGGGTGAATATGATACCAGGCCTCTTCCATGTACACATTGCCGGGAACGGAGCAGCTCGCCACAGTCCCATTCAGCGTGAGGGACGCGCCGAGGTTGCCCTCGTACGCCGGAGGGGCAGCAACAGTGAGCACGCACCTGTACAGCGGCCTCGTGTTAGGGTCAGCGGCGTTGCCCCTGACGCACGCTACAGAGACAGGGCCGCGGCCTACGCGGGCCTTGCCGGTGACCATGGCCAAGAGGAAGACGTTGCCCTCCTCGTCCGCGACTAGCAGGCGGCGATGATCCTCCAGTGACTCTGGCATGGTGAACGGGTAGCACGCCTCGTACTTGATGCTCACCGCGGGCCATTAGTGATTGCCGAACGGTGCCGTGAGGTGATGCACGAGGCTCGTCGGCGACCCCTCAAACGGCGGCGTGCACTCATAGTAGTAGCAGGGCGCGTGCGCGCATCTGGAACTATGCTCCACCAGCGAGTGCTGGTCAACGTACCTCTCACAGCCGAAACTCTTGTAGATGCAGGGCACCTTGCAGGCATCGACCAGGCCGTCCATGAAATGGGAGTGGCTACAGGGGACGTTGCGCCCGCCGCATGGAGCGCAGGAGTAGCACACGAAGTGGTAGATGGTGTACTTACTAGTACTCCCTCCGTTTCTTTTACTAGTCTCTAGTCTCTACTCTTGTAAAAAAACCGAGATGGTGATTATGGTGTGCCTGCCATCTTGCAATATAGACCGTCTGATCTATATCTGACGGATAGAAAGCAAACTATGGCAATTTTGCAAAAGGATACCCGCACCTCTCTCGTTCATCCTTATCTCCCACAATTCATTGTTGAGTAATTAAAAAAGAAAGCCTCTGGAACAATCTGGCATGGTGTCCGCTGCCGGCGTCGTCCATCCCCATGCCTCCGCTAAGTCCAACCACCAATCACTCCCGCGCCCCACTCCTCCTCACCTTATCTCTCATCTTTCTCGAGATATCATTTTTTCGATGAAATTCTCGAGATTTCATTAGTTTTTACACATGGGATTACTCCTGCATGGGTCAATCACAACAGGTGTTTTGTAAAAAAAAATGCATCTTGATGTTCCGTGCAATGCACGGACATCTTGCTAGTTTGCATATAATTCCAAACACCATGTAGACACGTTCTCTGACCATTTTACAACTATGTTAGTATCATTGTTAGTGGTCAGCCGATGCAAGTTCTAGCCTCGGGTGTTTTAACCTTTTTTAAGTAATGATATCTGGCGATTGTTCGCCACGAGCCCAATCCTGGCGAATCCCGCATAACCATCAAATTTCCATCCGACGGTGGCCTATTTTTAAGCCATAGTATTTGACAAAACCGCCACCCTTACACATTTACTGTAACTGCAGCGCGGGCTTTTGCAACTGCCATGTCTCCCAGTGAACGTTTGCTGGGGATTGGAGTTAGCACCGATGGCGGTTCGTAGTCGTTCCACGCTCGAGCATTGAAGATTTTAACTATTTTACAATATACTACTCCTCCGGTGCTAGTAGTAGAGCAGAGTCCTAATCCACTATACTACTCGGGCATAGTAGTAGGTACTGTAGTTTATTGTACTAGTACTGTGATCACTCAAGTTGCCTGACATCGATATGACCCTACGCTATTGGGATGTGTCTCGTAAGTCAAGCGGGGAGCTGCTGCTACATTATCATCATCACCTGTCCACTTCCCGCAACACATATTCGCTTCTCCATCCTCGTCCGCACAAAATCGTCCAATCTTCCATCCTCGCTAGGCGCCTCCCCCCTCTTCTGAAACCCAAACACTAACAATGGCAGAACCGAGCAGCGTCCGCTAAAAGAGTGGCTGGAATTCGCTCCCCACAGAGGTAATCAAGCTCATTGTTTCGCGTGTGGACAATCTCAGTAAAATGCCGCTCGCCGCGTGCTCGTCGGGGCTGTACCGTTTACTCAAAGCCCTCAGACCGGAGCTTTTTAAGCCAGCTCCCTGCTTGCTGATGCCGCTTGATATTCAGAAACAGCGTGTCACACAACATAACGATCATAGGGTGGCGAGCATCAACCCCCTTGACTACGATCCAATCCCCGTCACCCTCAACTACATTAACGATATGTACTGGGTCAGCATGAACACGTCTTGGATGGTGCTCGTCCATGGTCGCGGCAGCTGGATGCTCGTGGAGCTCTACACCTGGCGATTGATCCCCCTTCCTTCGATTAAGACTGCACTACTTTGGCACCGCGGCCCAGAATACTCGGAATCTTACAGTACCCAACATGATACCAAGTTTGATTTGCTCAAGGTTGTAATCTGCCAAGTGCCCACAAGATCTGCGAATTATAAAGACTTCAGGCTAATTGCGTTCTTCAACCGTGGTCTTGCCTATCTGATAGGTCACTGGGGTAAGTGGATAAATCTGCACGTCCATCGCAGGATCATACATCCTCCATGACTCTCTGATGCCATTGAACACAAGGGCTTCATTTACGCTGTGGACTCCTTCTATGGCTGGACGTATTGCTGGCCTACTCCAGTCATTGCTACAACGGGCTGTTATAGCAGTATGTTACTTTCCTATGATATCATGATGGCTTGCTTATATTACTGTCAATATTTACTGAAAAAATATTCATGCTCATAACATGCTGTTCTTAAGATTGACTACAGTGTGAGCCCTTTTTTTTTTACTCCAACTTGATATGATGTTGTAGGCCGCCTAGTGTCCCTACCCTTCCTAATCCCAGAACCTTTCAAAGAAAAGTGGCATGGCAGTTGCAGGTGGTTCCTGGCTCAATCAGACAACGGTGAACGATTGATGATCGTTCGCACGTACCGGACGTGTTGTTTCGCGGAATACAATCACAGTCACTGCAAGGTCTTTGAGCAGGATCCCAGCTTCTCTGGGCCTTCAGGAATTTTTGACTGGAGGCCGGTAAGTAGCCTTGGTACACGCTCTCTGTTTCTCAGACTGAATTATCTG
This sequence comes from Thinopyrum elongatum, assembly GCA_011799875.1. NCBI lineage: Eukaryota > Viridiplantae > Streptophyta > Magnoliopsida > Poales > Poaceae > Thinopyrum > Thinopyrum elongatum. The sequence continues at coordinate 532,504,416 of CM022298.1, forward strand.
ATTAACCAGGAGATAACCGACGTCAAGGATCATGATGGCAGCGCGGTTTCATTCATCAGGAAAAACTGTGTGTACACACCGTACCATGCGTCTCTCCATGCACCATACCCTGATATGTGCCGCCACGCTCTGCAGCCCAAAGTAGGAGAGAGGGTCGCAAGTATCAGACTTCGACCTGCTGGCTAGAGTTTCCCCCATCAGGCACCCATCTGGTTCAAGCCGCCAGCCAATCTCCACAGCTTAGTAAATAGTAACGTCTAACTGAGCCAGTTAGTTAGATGCGTACACTTGGTGTAGTAGGATCTTTATTTAGTTTGATGCATACACTTGTTCTCTTTTGGTAGCCCTTTTGTAATGTTGGCTGATGTTTGATTTGGAAGAGAGAGCTGCGTCTTTACTCTTCTGGCCTGCTTACTGCTTCTGTTGCAACCCCTGCCCTGGTTGCTGCTGCTGCTGCTATTTTCAATGTACAATCAGTAATATATTTCGTCTGTTGGTTGAATAAATGTGTTGTTAGAACGACAAATACAATGTTTTGGAAGTCGTTGCACGGTCCGATCCTTTAGTGCCCTGTACGTAGCGCATACTATTTTTGGTACGGAACACATTTTCCACTTGTCGATCACATGCAGCCCAGTGATGAAGGCTCAGTAGAGGAGCCCATAATTAACTGGAAGGGAGGCTCTCACATGAATCCGGCCCAGGTACATGCTCATGGTCCCCTAAACATAAATAAATAAATAAAGCTAAATGCTCATGCACCAGTTCTTTAAATTTACGATTTGAAAAGTCAAATTTTAACAGGAGGATATTATTTCCTATGAGAGTGTCGTTACATTCAGTCGATATTATTCTTAGGCAAAGATAGCGACCAGTCTTTTTTCTCCCACCGTTTTCTTCCTGCAACCCGTGTACCCATGCAAATCATAGTCAACGTCGTAAATAGTTCCGGTCCATTATTATTTTTCGATAAGAATGCCCAACCCAGCCCAACACATTGGCGACACCACTTTATCCCAGGGCTTCTGAATGTGATCGGCTTCACACCACAAGAAGGAAATTGTCTAAAAAAACCTCAAGAAGAAAAAGGTGCTCCGCAGCATTTTACAATAAGTTGCAGCCATATAAAATAATTCTTATAATCCAGCATAATGAGTTTTTGAGTCTGACCGGTCCAGCCGCCAAAACCAAACCTGCGCCGGCTGGAGCACCTGTTCCCGCCTTCTACGACTGATTGCGCTGTCGTGCATGCATCACCACCCTATCGTACCTTGAAATGCTGGCCAGGCCATCCCTTTACCCCCCCGACATCCTATTCTTCTCCGGCGACGGCAGCCTATCCCGCACCAGAACTAGTGAACCCTTGTACTCCCCTCTGCCTACGACCATACTGCCGCATGTTCCTCGGCTCCTGTTCATTCTCGTCCGAGGCCTTGCCATCGTCCTCCGCCTTGGTGCGCTCGCAGCGGCGCCGCCGTCCGGCCCTGCCAACATAGTGAATCGGGAGAGGACTGTAGTTGTGAGTATGACAGTACGGACCCACCAGGTCCACTCCTAAACACAAGCAAGCACCTCTTTACTACTCAGATGCACCCCTCGAATTTGATTTTACTCTAATCCACCCTGCTGATATCTGGGACCCACATCATTGTCAATGTATAGTCAATTAACAACAGAATTGCACAACATTTTTCTTGAGGATTTGTTCACAGGAGCAGGCTATAAACTAGGTTGTGCGGTCTCTGTGGCCTGTCTAACAACATGACCAGCCCAGCAGTTTTTTCTTTGGGAAAATAGTTAGCCCACTATTTCGTTTTGAAGAATACCCAAGCTAGGTCTATTTGTTTTCTCCGACTTACTGGGCTGCAAATCTTTCAAGACGAGGAGGGATGCATTCCAGCCTGGTCAGAGAGTATGGGCAGTAAATCTTAAAAGTAATATGAAAGGGGTTGCAAATTCCAAAAAAAAATATAGCAAATGGGCAATTAGTTTCGTTTTTTGTTTTTGGTCTTCACAGATATTTTATATTTCATTGGATTTTAACATAACATAGTATTACTTTATTTTTAAATTAGTTTTAGTATGGCTACTAATTTTTGGATTAAAAATATTTTGTTCCCCAGCAAAAATATGCGAATTTTTAAAATTTCGCATATTTTTTAGTTCAAATTTTTAACCCTGGTACTGACCAGAAAATGGGCAGCAATTCTAAAAGTGGAAAATGGGCTGCAATAAATTCCATATGAATTAGCAAATGGGCTATAAATTATAAAAATAATAGCAAATGGGCTGTACATGCCACAGATTTTGAGGCTGACTTGTTTACGCAAGGCTTTGTCAACTTATAGTCAACACACGATTCTAGCAGCAGTGACTATTGGAAGTCCATCCAACGGCCGACATGCTTCTTCAATCTCTGATCTTCCTGCTCCAGCCGCCTAAACCAGCGCCGGCGGGACTACCTGCTCCCTCCTCTTGTGGCCGACTGTGATGTCGTGCAGGCTTCACCGGCCCACCCTACTCCCTCCATTGGCCTGGCCATCCCTCTACCCACCCGCACCTCCTGTTATTCTCCAGTGACAGCAGCCTCACGCCGCAGCCGAACCAGCAAACCGTCATACTCCCCTCAGCGTGGGCATCCACTGCTATGTCTTCACCGGCTCCGGGTCGTTCCATTCCTAGGCCTCACCGTCGTCCACCGCGTTGATACGTCTCCAACGTATCTATAATTTTTGCTTATTCCATGCTGTTATACTATCATTCTTGGATGTTTTACAATCATTTGATAGCAACTTTATATCATTTTTTGGGACCAACCTATTGACAAAGTGCCCAGTGCCAGTTGCTGTTTTTTGCTTGTTTTTTACTTCACAGAAAATCAATACCAAACAGAGTCCAAATACAGCGAAACTTTTTGGGGAATTTTTCTGGACCAGAAGACACCTGTTGGGCCAAAGAAGTACCAGAGGGGGGCTCTGAGGGGAGCACAACCCACCAGGGCACGCCTGGGGGCCCAGGCGCGCCCAGGTGGGTTGTGCCCACCTCGGTGGCCTCCCGCACCGCCTCTTCGCCCTATAAATACCCAAATATTCCAGAAACCCTAGGGGAGTCGACGAAACACAATTCCAGCCGCCGCAAGTTTGAGAACCATGAGATCCAATCTAGGCACCATCACGGAGGGGTTCATCATCCTCATTGGTGCCTCTCCGATGATGCGTGAGTAGTTCATTGTAGACCTACGGGTCCGTAGGCAGTAGCTAGATGGCTTCTTCTCTATTTTTGATTCTCAATACAATGTTCTCTTGGACATCTATTTGATGTAACTCTTTTTGCGGTGTGTTTGTTGGGATCCGATGAACTTTGAGTTTATGATCAGATCTATATCCATGAAAGTTATTTGAGTTCTTTGATCTCTTTTATGCATGATTACTTATAGCCTCGTATTTCTTCTTTGAATCTTTGGTTTAGTTAGGCCAACTAGATCGATTTTTCTTGCCATGGGAAGAGGTGCTTTGTGATGGGTTCGATCATGTGGTGTTCTTTCCCAGTGACAGAAGGGGCAGCAAGACACGCATGTATCATTGCTATTAAGGATAACAAGATGGGGGCTATTCCTACATGGATAGACCTTGTCTACATCATGTCATCATTCTTATTGCATTACTCCATTCTTCCATGAACTTAATACACTAGATGCATGCTGGATAGCGGTCGATGTGTGGAGTAATAGTAGTAGATGTAGGCAGGAGTCGGTCTACTAATCTTGGACGTGATGCCTATATAATGATCATTTCCTGGATATCGTCATAATTATTTGATGTTCTATCAATTGCCCAGCAGTAATTTGTTTACCCACTGTATGCTATTTTCTTGAGAGAAGCCACTAGTGAAATCTACAGCCCCCGGGTCTATTCTTTATCATATTTGCTTCAAGATCTATTTTTATTCACTTTTATTTTCAGATCTATTATACAAAAAACCCAAAAATACCTTGCTGCACTTTTTTGCTATTTATTTTATTTCGCATTTTATCGAGATCTATTTATCCAATCTACATAATTTTTATCCCGTCAACTTGACAATTTCTGGCACCGTTACCCGTAGAGGGATTGACATCCCCTCCTAATCGTCGGGTTGCAAGTATTTGTTATTTTTGTGCAGGTACCATTTACATAGTGTTGCTTGGTTCTCCTACTGGATTGGTACCTTGGTTTCATAACTGAGGGAAATACCTACCGTAGCTATGCTGCATCATCCCTTCCTCTTTGGGGAAATACCGACGTAGTTCAAGCGACATCAAAAGGAATTTCTGGCGCCGTTGCCGGGGAGACATCATCAACATCTATCAGGTTCCTAATCATAAATCTCATCTCCTTGCAATTTACATTATTTGCCATTTGCCTCTCGTTTCATCTCCCCCACTTCACAAAATTTGTCGTTTTATTCGCCCTCTTTTTTGTTCGCCGTTTTCCCGTCAGAACTATTTGTTTGCGTGAGATCTTGTTTACCTACTTTGTAGTTACGGCTAGTTCTTCCTCTATTATGTGTACCCCCGAGAACGAAGTTTTTAATTTTAAACAAAGGGGAGGGGAGAATTTAAAAGATGCTTGGTATAGAATTTGCAATGCTCATAATAGATCTGTTCATAAGCAATCTACCGTTGTTCTTCTTTGCAGTTTTTATGTGGGCATTACCACTTGGTATAGATTCATCCTTGATATGATTACCGGTGGGAATTTCTTGATGTGTCCATCTTTGGACGCTTTTAATGCTATGGGAAATCTAGTAGGTTCACCACCTCTCACTATTAATGAAACTATTTTAACACTTGAGCATGTTATGCAAAGGCTAGATGCTATTGAAAAGAAAATGCTTACCGAAGAACATGTTGAAAACTTGGATAAAAAATGCATAATCTTGCTAGTAAAATTGGGTCAAAAGCGGGCGAGGTTTTTAAGTTGCTAAAGGAAAAGGGAACCGTAATTCACGAAAGAATCGAAGAAAGTCCTTCTCGGATTGATAAGTTGGAAGAAATTTTCTGTAATTTGAGCTCGGCTTTTGCTTATGCTAAAACTATTGAAAAGACTCCCGTAAAACTTAGTAAGACTACTCAAGTCACTAAGAATAAGGGTGCAACTTCTAATAATAACAAGGAAGATCTTAAGATGATTAGTATTCACCCCGACTCTGTTGAAGTTGTGAGAAACCCTACTTGCAAGAATGAAATTTCCAATATCATTCCTAGCAGTATTGTTATTGAAAATCTATATGCTAAATCTTGGAAGAATATTGGTTGTGTGATTGAGGTATTGGAAACTAAAGATGACAATACTTGAATCTATGCATTATGCCTAGCTAGGGGCATAAAACGATAGCGCTTCTTGGGAGGCAACCCAATAAATAAAATTTATTTTTGCCTTTTTTTCTGTTCTTGAGTGTTTTCATAATTATGCCTATGTTATGATTGTGTTTTTTATGTTTTAATTAATGTTTGTGCCAAGTAAAGCCTTTGGGATAGCTTTGGTAATAGTTGATTTGATCCTGTTGAAAAACAGAAACTTTTGCATCCAGTAAAATAATTTTCTAAATTCACATAAGTGAGGAAAAATTCTGAATTATTTACAAAAGATTTATGTACGAATTTATTATGTTTTCCTAATTTTTTAGAATTTTTGGAGTTACAGAAGTATGAAAACAATTCGCATCTTTACATACTGTTCTGTTTTTGACAGATTCTGTTTTCTTTGCATTGTGTGCTTATTTTGATGATTCTATGAATTGTATCAGGGGGTATAAGCCATGGCAAAGTTAGAATACCGTAGATATAATGAAATAACAAAATTTGAATGGGTTTTCTACAATATTTAAAGTAAATATTGGTTTTCTTATACTAACGGATCTCACGAAGGTTTTGTTAAGTTTTGTGTGATTGAAGTTTTCAAGTTTTGGGTGAGATCACGATGGATGAAGGAATAAGGAGTAAGAAAAGCCTAAGCTTGGGGATGCCCCACGGAACCCCAAGTTAATATTCAAGAAGAACCAAGCAACAAAGCTTGGGGATGCCCCGGAAGGCGTCCCCTCTTTCTTCTAACAACCATCGGTATTTTACTTGGAGCTATATTTTTATTCATCACATATCATGAGTTTTGCTTGGAGCATCTTGTATTATATGAGTCTCTTCTTGTTTTGCTTTTTAGTTTGTCACAAGTATCCTTGCTGGACACACCTATTTGAGAGAGCCAAATTATGTTATGATTTGTTAGAATTGCTCTTTATGCTTCACTTAAATTTTTTGAGCTATGGAATTGCTCTAGTGCTTCACTTATATCTTTTTGAGCACGGTGTGCTTTAATATTTTTGAAGAAATGCTCTCATGCTTCACTTAGATTTATTTGAGAGTTGGTAATTTTTTGAAGAAATTCTCTCATGCTTCACTTATATTATTTTTAGAGACGAAAAATTTTATGCTCATGTTCTTCACTTAGATTTGTTTGAGCTTGTCAAAAGCAAATGCAACATATGAAACTTGTCCCAAAGTGATAGATATTCAAGTGGGATATAATAAAAACTTTCATGAAGATCATTGAACAAAATGTACTTGATTCTTTGTAATAGTTTTGAGATATGATGATAGTGATATGTGAGTAATTATGCTTTAGTAAGAATATTGGTGTTAAGGTTTGTGATTCCCTATGCAAGCACGAAAGTCAATAGTTATGCAATGAAATTACATCCTACTTGTGGAGCATTATTCGGTGTTAGTTATGATTAATGCTCTCTTATGTGATTTTTCGTTTCTTGGTTGGTTGCTTCTCAATCTTTTTGCTAGCCTCCACTTGTACTAAGTAGAAATACTACTTGTGCATCCAAAATCTTTAAACCCAGTTTTGCCATATGAGTCCAGTATACCTACCTATATGCGGTATTCCCGTGCCGTTCTAAGCAAATTTCTATGTGCCATCTCTAATTTTCAAAATAAATTTCCTTTTTGTGTGCCCGTACCGCTCATGAAGCGGCACGGGGTGGCCAATATTTTCCATGCTAGATGTGTTATTCTCAAGATGAGTGTTTATTCACTTGTCATTGCACGAGAGTACGGCGGTAATAGGGATGCCCAGTCCCGAAATGAAAAAGAAATTTACTTTATGTTGTCAAATAATAAATTCCTTGGAAAGTGTTGGTATGGAGGGCACCCTTGGATACGGCTAGCCATGGAAAGTGAAAGAAATGGTGGAAAAAGGAATAAACTTTATTTTCTGTTTGGGAACCGCCTATGATATATCTAGCATGGAAAGTGTTGGGAATTACATGGTCGTTTTTGTTAGGCAGCATTCTCTTATAAATCACCAATTAAGGGGCACTATGATCGTACTTGAGCATTGGGTATAGCTAATATATGTGTGTGTTTCATGAATGGATCAATGATTGAGCATGATGGGCTAGGGATAACATTCTTTAGTGTTGATATTTTCAAAGACATGGTTGCTTATTGATATGCTTGAGTATTGAAATCTTCATGTCAAAACTAGACTATTGCTTTGAACTATATAAAAGTCCATATGTCCATGCTACAAAGAAAAGAATATGTGATAAACATGTTAGGCAGCATTCCACATCAAAAATTCTGTTTTTATCATTACCTACTCGAGGACGAGTAGGAATTAAGCTTGGGGATGTTGATATGTCTCCAATGTATCTATAATTTTTGCTTGTTCCATGCTGTTATATTATCATTCTTGGATGTTTTACAATCATTTTATAGCAATTTTATATTATTTTTTGGGACTAACCTATTGACATAGTGCCCAGTGCCAGTTGTTGTTTCTTGCTTGTTTTTTACTTCACAGAAAATGAATACCAAACGGAGTCCAAACATAGCGAAACTTTTTGGAGAATTTTTCTAGACCAGAAGACACCTGTTGGGCTAAAGAAGTGCCAGAGGGGGGCTCCGAGGGGAGCACAACCCACCAGGGCATGCCTGTGGGCCCAGGTGCGCCCAGGTGGGTTGTGCCCACCTCGGTGGCCTCCCGCACCGCCCTATAAATACCCAAATATTCCAAAAACCCTAGGGGAGTCGACAAAACACAATTCCAGCCGCCGCAAGTTTCAGAACCACGAGATCCAATCTAGACACCATCACGGAGGGGTTCATCATCCTCATTGGTGCCTCTCCGATGATGCGTGAGTAGTTCATTGTAGACCTACGGGTCCGTAGGCTGTAGTTAGATGGCTTCTTCTCTCTTTTTGATTCTCAATACAATGGTCTCTTGGAGATCTATTTGATGTAACTCTTTTTGTGGTGTGTTTGTTGGGATCCGATGAACTTTGAGTTTATGATTAGATCTATATCCATGAAAGTTATTTGAGTTCTTTGATCTCTTTTATGCATGATTACTTATAGCTCGTATTTCTTCTTCGAATCTTTGGTTTAGTTAGGCCAACTAGATCGATTTTTCTTGCCATGGGAAGAGGTGCTTTGTGATGGGCTCGATCGTGCGGTGTTCTTTCCCAGTGACAGAAGGGGCAGCAAGACACGCATGTATCGTTGCTATTAAGGATAACAAGATGGGGGCTATTCCTACATGGATAGACCTTGTCTACATCATGTAATCATTCTTATTGCATTACTCCGTTTCTCCATGAACTTAATACACTAGATGCATGCTGGATAGCGGTCGATGTGTGGAGTAATAGTAGTAGATGCAGGCAGGAGTCGGTCTTCTAATCTTGGACGTGATGCCTATATAATGATCATTGCCTGGATATCGTCATAATTATTTGATGTTCTATCAATTGCCCAGCAGTAATTTGTTTACCCACCGTGTGCTATTTTCTTGAGAGAAGCCACTAGTGAAATCTACGGCCCCCGTGTCTATTCTTTATCATATTTGCTTCAAGATCTATTTTTATTCGCTTTTATTTTCAGATCTATTATACAAAAAACCCAAAAATACCTTGCTACACTTTTTTGCTATTTATTTTATTTCGTGTTTTATCGAGATCTATTTATCCAATCTACACAATTTTTATCCCGTCAACTTGACAATTTCTGGCACCGTTACCCGTAGAGGGATGGACAACCCCTCCTAATCGTCGGGTTGCAAGTATTTGTTATTTGTGTGGAGGTACCGTTTACATAGTGTTGCTTGGTTCTCCTACTGGATTGATACCTTGGTTTCATAACTGAGGGAAATACCTACCTTAGTTGTGCTGCATCATCCCTTCCTCTTTAGGGAAATACCGACGTAGTTCAAGCGACATCACGCGTTGGTGCTCTAGGCGCGGCGTGCTCAACATGGTCAACATTCAAAAAATGGCAGCCATCGGAATAGAGATGTACGTGGAGAGGCTGACAGTTGGGACTCCCATGGTCCATGGCTGCACGCAAGCAACTGCCTCCTTATTACGCGAAAAAAATGATTCCTCCCCATGACATGTGGGGCACACCAGTTCGGAGGCTGACCTGTGGGCCTACTAAGTTGACGCGTATGCAGGGCTTTGTCAACTTAGTCAACAAATGATTCTAGTAGCAGTGACCGTTGGATTTTAATCGAACGGTCCTGCTGCTTCTTCAATCTTTGATCTTCTTGCACCAGCTGCCCAAACCAGCACCGGCGGGACCACCTGCTCCTGCCTCCAGTGGCCGGCTTTGCTGCCGCGCAGGCCTCACTGCCCCACCCTACTCCCACCGCTTGCCAGGCCTTCCCTCTACTCACCCACACCCCCTGTTATTCTCCGACGATGGCAGCCTCAAACCGCAGTCGAACCAGTCAACCCTCGTACTCCCCTCTGCGTGGGCATCCATTGCTGGGTATTCCCCGGCTCCAGGTCGTTCCCTTCCTAGGTCGCACCGTCGTCCACAACCTTGGTGCTCTCGGATGGTACAACATCGTCAACACGGTCAACGACCGACAGCCATCAGAAGAGGACTGTACATGGAGAGGCTGACAGCTGGGTCCATGGCCGCACGCAAGGAAGTGCCTGCTTATTACGCGCAAAATAATGATTCCTCCACCTGACAGCTCGGACCCACCAGAAGGGCCTCTGTATTTTGCGAAAAAAAACGTTCCCCCCTGATAGCTGGGACCCACTAGCTTTATCTTCGCATGGAAGGAAGTGCCTTCTTACCCCGTGACAGCTGGGACCCACCAGGTTGAAGCGAAGGTAGAGTTATGTGTCTAGCCGCGAACGTATACGTACATAGCGGTCGATCGGTCTCTCTGCAGCGACGTACCATGGCTGAGTAAGGAGCGGCACGTTTTGAAGTAGAGGCACTGACGTAGCATGTCACGCAGTCCCGTCTATATCGTGTACACGTATGTACAACCATGCTGCAAGATAGTAAATACGGCTACGTACGTACATACGGGCGGGGTCTCTAACGCGTATAGCGACGTCGTCCTCTTCATCGGTAGCTAATCGGCTGGGTCGGAATAGAGTAAATAGTGTCACGTGTTCATCGGGAGCCAACCGACTTGGATGGAACAGCCGAAACGAGGTCTGGCGTACTGTAGAACGGAGGAAACGGCCTTCTGTTCGACCGCGTACGGTCGAAACGGGGTCCTGTTCATCGGGAAGGGTCTGGCGTACCGCAGAACGGAGGAAACGGACTTCTATTCGAGTGCCTACGGTCGAAACAGGGTCCTGTTGATCGGGAGGGGTGTGGCGTACCGCAAAACAGGGGAAACGGAATTGTGTTGGAGCGCCTACGGTCGAAACGGGGTCCTGTTCATCGGGAGGGGTATGGCGTACCGCAAAACGGGACTCCATGGGCTACTATTCATCCACCGTCTACTGCTTCGCTCCAGCCTCCACGAGCTACTGTTCATCCACCGTCGACTTCCTCCAGCCTCCACGGGCTACTGTTCATCCACGGACTACTGTTCATCCATCCTCCACCGGCTACTATTCAACCAGCCCTCCACGGGGTCCTGTTCATCCAGCCCCACCTCCTCGATCGGGGTCCTGTTTATCCAGCGGCAACGACCTCTACTACCACGGGGTCCTGTTCATCCAACCCCCACCAGGAACTGTTCATCCAACCCCCAACAATGGTCACTGTTCATCAAGAGGCAGCTGGTTCGATCGGCTTCCGTTAGCAGTAGTAGCGAATCGCTCGGGTTCGGTTAACTGCAGCCAAGGGATCGATCGCTTGGGTTCAATAACGAAGCTAGTGCAATCGCTCGGGTTCAGTAAGCGAACGCCTCGCTTGGGTTCAGTTAGAGTCCAACGCCTCGCACACATGCGCGTACGTGTATGAGAGAAATGCGCAAACCTCCATGCATCGCTCGGCCCCGACCACACCCGCCGTAACCAGGAACTCCCCGAAATTTTCCTCGCCCTCGCTTCTACCATGATTTTTTCCGTCATGGACGGCCCAAAGAATGTCATGCAGGTGCGTCCCCGGCCCGCCCAGGACGAAAAGCCCATTTTCTGTCATGATTTTTTGTCACAGAAATAGGAGCCCACCACATCTATGATGGTACATGGTTTTGTCACAATTATCGTCATAGAAGTGTCATAAGCATGACAGAATATATTTTTGTTCGGGCCAAAATGTCATGGATGTGTCTTTTTTTGTAGTGTTGATGGCACTAAAACGATAACCTTCTCCGATAATGCAAGGCCCTTCCCATTTGGAGATAAGTTTTCCTACAAAATATCTTAAACGAGAATTGTATAGCAAGACTTCGTCACCTACATTAAATTCCCGCTTTTGTATTCTTTTATCGTGCCATCTTTTAACCTTTTCTTTAAACAACTTAGCGTTTTCATAGGCTTGGGTTCTCCATTCATCAAGTGAGTTAATGTCAAATAACCTCTTTTCACCGGCAAGTTTAAAATCATAGTTGAGTTCTTTAATTACCCAATAAGCTTTATGTTCTAATTCGATAGGTAGGTGACATGCTTTTCCATAAACCATTTTATATGGAGACATACCCATTGGATTCTTATAAGCAGTTCTATAAGCCCATAATGCATCATCAAGTTTCTTAGACCTTCGAGTCCCATTGACAGTCTTTTGCAAAAAATTATCTCTTTATTGCTTATTTCTACTTGATCACTAGACTCGGGGTGATAAGGAGATGCAATTCTATGGTTAACATCATATTTAGCAAGAAGTTTACGGAAAGCACCATGAATGAAGTGTGAACCACCGTCTGTCATTAAACCTCGGGAAAATAACCTCTTTAAGTATTTTAATAGAAGTGTTGTGATCAGCACTACTAGTTGGAATAGCTTCTACCCACTTAGTAACATAATCAACAACAATTAAAATATGAGTATATCCATTAGAGGAAGGAAAAGGTCCCATATAATCAAATCCCCAAACATCAAATGGTTCAATAACAAGTGAATAATTCATAGGCATTTCCTGACGTCTACTAATGTTACCAATTCTTTGACATTCATCACAAGATAGAACAAACTTGCGTGCATCTTTGAAAAGAGTAGGCCAATAAAAACCGGATTGTAATACCTTGTGTGCAGTTCTGTCTCCCGCATGGTGTCCTCCGTAAGCCTCGGAGTGACACTTCCATAGGATTTGTTCCTGTTCATGCTCAGGTATACAAAGTCTAATAATACCATATACTCCTTCTTTATATAGGTGTGGGTCATCCCAAAAGTAATGTCTTAAATCAAAGAAAACTTTTTCTTCTGTTGGTATGTGAAACTAGGTGGTATAAATTTGGCAACAATATAGTTAGCATAGTGTGCATACCAAGGAGTACTACGAGAAGCATTTATGATAGCTAGTTGTTCATTAGGGAAGCTATCATCAATAGGTAGTGGGTCATCAAGAATATTTTCTAACCTAGACAAGTTGTCAGCTACTGGATTCTCAGCTCCTTTCCTATCAGTGATATGTAGATCAAATTCTTGTAGCAAAAGAACCCACCTAATGAGTCTAGGTTTAGCATCTTTCTTTTCCATAAGGTATTTAATAGCAGCATCATCGGTGTGAACAATTACTTTGGAATCAACAATGTAAGATCTGAATTTATTGTGGCACCCCGGCTCAAAGAACCGGATTACCAGTGTTTCCAATCTAGAGATCATGTGTACTAGAAACACACAATAACTTGGAACAGAACAGAACTGATCTTTATTGATAAACTTCGGTTACAAGCTCATATTTTACATCGATAGCGAGGCCAAAGGCACACCTGGTGCTATGACAATATCTACATTATTTATGAAACATAGCGGGCCTCAAAACTACTAGGGGAAACTCTACGGTGTAGCGGAACATAGCGGAAACTCCATCCACAGGGACACTGCTGGGGCACAGCCTAGTTAGCGTAGCATGAACCATCGGGACCTCCGTCCTCGGCTTCTCCTGCATCTGGCATGATACGCCAGGTGAGTACTTTGAATGTACTCGCAAGCTCATGACAACCAAGTAATGCAGCAAACAATAGCATGGCAACCAACATGTTAAATTCTTAAGCGATTCACTTACTGTCCCCAGTTATCAACTTACTCTCCTCCGGGTTGTCCCACAATCCTCGGAATACTCATAGCTCATCGAGTACTTCCGATCATACGACGGGTTCTTCCATCATTATTATCACTATTACGGTTGACCACCTAGTGAGGCCTGGATGGACTGTCTAATACCATGGACGCGGCTATTCGAATAGATTTTTCACTCTGCAGAGGTTGCGCACTTTACCCACACCATGGAGCACCTGACCTCGTGATCCCATTCGGGTGGACCAGCGTTGCTCCAATGAAACTCGCCTGACCCATGACCCTCCCATCGTACCACCGGCGATCACCCTCCCCCGGAGTCCTGCCCTGGGTGGCCCCTGTGTCACCTCGTGACACCTGCCACCGTCGTGGCCAAACTAAACTGTCCCAAACAGGGACGCCGGCACAATACTCAACTGGGCTCATAGGGTTATCGCCGTCTACCTGATCAGGGTAGCACGCACGCATAACCCTCCCTGTCTGGAGGTACCGGTGAAAGAGCACGGAGCCAGACCAAGTCAAGGCCGTCCCATACCGGCAAATGTGGTTGCATGCATAAGCCCGGACAGGTGACTCCAGATCAACCGACTAAGTTTCATTTAGCAAGCATAATGGTTTATCATAATAACTTATGATGACAGCAACTAGGCATTAAATTAATTTACTATGAATTATTATATAACAAGTAAATGGAAGTAATTCATTTAAATATGCAATGCTATTGAAATGCTTCATGAAATGGGTGTCCTGGCTTGCCTTGCTCTGTTGGGTTGCCCACAAACTCCTGGTCTTCAAAATCACCAAGGTTTCCCTCTGAAAATACTTTAAAATAGCAATTGGAAATGTCACGTAACACTGTTTTGTCCACCAGAAATCCTGTGAGCATGGGAAAAATACCCAACTTTACTAGAAATTAGAGGATCTCAAGATAAACCCAATGCAAAAAGAATCAATTGATTTGGACTTATAGATAAAAAGTTATTAAGGGCCAAAGTTCCTGGTCAAATATGAATTAAAAACAGAAATAGAAAATCCAGAGGAGGGCCACGTCGAAGGCGCATTTCGCTAGGGCGCCTCCATTTACGTACCGCTTCGGGCGCGGCTGGCTCACTGACGTGCGGGGCCCAACTGTCATGTTTAAAAGGGGGAGAGAGAGAACATTGAAGAGCGGGGTTCCGGCGATCATCGCCGGCGATACAGGCGGCGGTGAGGTCGGGTGAGAGTGGGGATGGGACGAGCTCACCGAGGCGATCACCCCCATAGGTCAGCAAGATATGGCTGGACGGTGTCGTCCCCTTCTTCTCCGGCGGCGGCAGCGCTCGGGCGCCGTCGGAGACGGCGGTTCCGGCGATGATTTGCTCGGGCAAGAGGTCGGGCGTGACCAGGAGGATGAGCTAAGCTCGTTGGAAGAGTCGATGGAGCCTAGGGAGGAGTGGAACGGCGAGGCAACTAGGCTCGGGTGGCGGCAGATCTCCGGCGAGGTTCGAGGTGAGAGGGCCTCTCGGCCGTGGCTCGCTGCTCGGGAGGGTGATTGGGAGGTGGAGGAGTGGGTTGAGGAGCTCTAGAGGGCTGGCCGTGGCCTTTTATAGGCAGGGAGCAAGCTCGGGCGAGCTCTCTGGAAGCGGCAGGGCTCGGGCCATGTCGCCGGTGCGAGGACGCCATGCTGGCTGGCTGGTTGCGGTCGACGGGATAGGAGAGGGCAAAGAGAGTTAATGCGGTAGTGGAGGCTAGAGGAGGAAGAAGATGCACCACAGGCCACAGTGCAGCCACGGGCGGCACAGTGCCCGGGTGCCGTGGCAGCCATCGAGGATGATTCCGGCGAGGAGAAGCTGCGGGAGAGGTGTATGTGGACGGCATCGATGAAGTCGGCACCTCCAGACATCAAATGACAACACGAGGTCTCTAGAATGACCTCAGCCGTCACTGGCGAGGTGCAGAGCACGCATACTGGCATGCCAGGCCCGTGCTCACCACGGGAAATGATGTCTCGAGGCCGTCCAAGTCCAGCGCATCATGTCCAGTGCCTTCTCCTTTAATCATATAGCCCCTCTGTGCCATTGGTTAAACTAGGTTCACTCTGAATTGAAGTGTAGCTTCAACTACAGTTTCTGACAGAAATCTTGAGAGAGATCTAGAGGAAAGGTGAGCTCGAGATGAAGCCAGTGGAAATGTCTGGAGTGGTTTAGGTTGGAAGGACTACAAACTGACCAAATTTGAAAGAATTTGGAAAGGTTTTGGATATAGTTCATGTGTAAACTGCCATACTAGTCTAGAAACTGGAACATCTTGGTTCGCTCACATGGTAGATCTGGTGAAGCTAAATTTTTGTGTGTGGGAGTCATTTGGTGTGTATAAGATGCCATAAAAATTTCAGCTCAAAAAGATACCTCTAGATGGTACTTCCTTCACAGAGGTTCACAATGATCAGGAACTTGGCAGAGCCTTGTTGCTAAAAAGTTGTTTTGGCCAAAGTGATATTTTTGGATACTGTGGCTAGATAGGTTCCCTAATATCTCAGGGAATTTTCTGAGAGTTTCCTGGGCTAGGAAAATAGAGGTTGCTTCACAATTGACCAATTCTGACCAGAAAGAAAATAATTATTCTGGCCAAAATTTTGTACTGGACTATGGAATGTTTTTGAAGATTGTGGGAGTAGATGATGATAAGAAAGTGTGGCATGAGTTTGGGATTCTTCTGATCATCATAATTATTGGTTGCTTCACAACCCATAGTGATGACATAGTTTCCTAAAGGAAGAAAATAAATTATTGGAAACGATTAAAATTGAAGTTGGATCCAAGAGATGTGTGGCAAAGTTTTGACAAGGTGGTGAGGACTTTAGGTCACTGAGAAAAAGATTAATAAGTCCAAAGTCAATTGAAAAGGTTCAAAACCATCCAGAATTCAAATAAAGCCAAAAAGATTTCGAAAAGAAAAAGTTACCAAAAACCAGGGTGTCACAAACCTACCCCCTTAGGATGAATCTCGTCCTCAAGATTCGGTTGCTGAGGGAACAAGTACGGGTATGCGGATCTTAGAAAATCCTCTCTTTCCCAGGTAGCCTCTTCCTAAGTGTGGTGATCCCACAGTACCTTGTAAAACCTGATCACCTTACTCCTGGTAGTTCTTTCCATCTCCTCCAGGATTCTGACAGGTTTCTCTTCGTAGGTCAGATCTTTAGCCAGTTCTAGCTCACTCATATCTGCTTGCTTGATCGGTGGTGCAATGCACTTTCTTAACTATGATATGTGGAAAACATCATGAACGTCAGACAACTCCGGTGGTAGTTCCAACTGATATGCTACCCTGCCTTTCCTAGCAATTACTGGAAAGGGACCGATGTATCTCGGTGCAAGCTTTCCCCGCGTATGAAATCTCTTCACTCCCTTCATGGGGGTTACTCGAAGGTAAGCATATTCTCCGGGCTCAAAAGTCACTTCTCGGTGCTTTGGGTCGTAATAACTCTTTTGACGGGACTTGGCTGCCCAAAGACACTCATGAATATCCTTGACTTGTCATTCAGCCTCGAGCATCAAGTCCGTGCCAAAGATATGGCTATCTCTTGTCTGGGACCAATTTAATGGGTGCGGCACTTCTGTCCATACAGTGCTTCAAATGGTGACATTTTAAGACTTGACTGATAACTGTTGTTATAGGAAAATTCCACATAGGGTAGGCTATCCTCCCATTTGGGTCCATACGTGAGAGCACAGGACCGAAGCATATCCTCTAGTATCTGGTTTACTCGTTCGGTCTATCCATCTGTCTGCGGATGGTATTCCGTACTATGCTTCAACATGGTTCCCAAGGCTTGGTGCAATCGCAACCAGAACGCTGAGGTGAATAAGGAGCCCCTATCTGAGGTGATAGACTAGGGTACTCCATGAAGGCTGACTATCCGGGACATGTAAAGTTGTGCAAGCTGATGTGCGTTGAAAGTGGTCTTTACCGGAATAAAGTGAGCCACTTTTGTGAGTATATCCACGATGACCCAGATAGCATCATGGCCTCTTGTTGACTTGGGTAGTCCAACAATGAAGTCCATGCATATATCGTCCCACTTCCACTGGGGAACTGGTAACGGTTGCAGTAGCCCAGCGGGTTTCTGGTGCTCAGCCTTGACTTTGTTGCAGATGTCACAACAGGCGACTTAGTATGCTATATCCCTTCGCATTCCTGGCCACCAAAAGGTTTCTCTCAGGTCCTGATACATCTTTGTGCCTCTCGGATGGATAGAGTACGCGGACTCATGAGCTTCTCTGAGTATTTGCTGTCTCAGATTGTTCTGATCGGGCACGCATATCCGTTTCTCAAACCATAAGGTGCCTTGGTCATCCACACGGAAAGACTTGGCCTTCCCCTGCTGAATCAATTCCTTGATCTGTTTTATCCCTTCATCTGGTTCTTGAGCCCTTTTAATTTCTTCCATAAGTGTTGGAGTAATTTCCAAGGTATCCGAGTTAAGTGGGCCGCATAGCACCATATTGAGTTTGGCAAACTCTTCTCGTAACCGTGGCTGGATACCCGCGGTTAGTGTATTCAGGGTGCCTTGTTTTCTGCTAAGAGCATCAACGACCACATTAGCCTTTCCCGGGTGATAATTTATTCCAAGGTCGTAATCCTTGACCAGTTCTAGCCATCTTCGCTGTCTGATATTCAGGTCAGGCTGAGTGAAAATATATTTGAGACTCTTATGGTCTCTGTATATTTCACATCGTGGCCCAATGAGGTAATGCCTCCAAATCTTTAAGGCATGAACCACGGCTGCTAATTCCAAATCATGCGTAGGATAGTTTTCTTCATGAGGTCGTAGCTGTCTGGATGCATATGCTACAACCTTCCCTTCTTGCATCAATACGCAGCCGATTTCACGCCTGGAAGCATCGCAATATATGTCAAAATCTTGTGGATGTCTGGAAGGACTAAGACAGGGGCCATAGTTAGCCTTGTCTTTAGCTCTATAAAGCTGATGTCGCACTCTGCCGTCCAGACAAACCTTTGATTTTTCTTCAGCAATTCTGTCAGTGGCTTGGCTATCTTAGAGAAGCCTTCTATGAAATGACGGTAATAGCCTGCCAATCCCAGAAAGCTACGGACTTCGGTCACCGAAGCTGGTGTCTTTCAGTTCAAAACTGCAGTTACTTTGCTGGGGTCGACAGCTACTCCTTGCTCTGACAAAATGTGTCCCAGAAATCCCACCTCTTTTAGCCAAAATTCACACTTACTGAACTTGGCATACATGCGATGGGTCCTTAATCTTTCCAAGACAGCACGGAGGTGCTGTTTGTGCTCTTCTTCATTCTTGGAGTATATCAGGATGTCATCAATGAACACCACCACGAATTTGTCCAGGAAATCCATGAAGACCTTATTCATCAGACTCATGAAATAAGCTGGGGCGTTTGTCAGTCCAAATGACATGACCGTAAATTCATACAGGCCATACCGGGTGGTGAAAGCTGTCTTGGGGATATCCTCTTTTCTGATTTTTAGGTGATGATACCCTGTTCGGAGGTCAATCTTGGAGAATACCCGTGCTCCATTCAGCTGATCGAACAGATCGTCAATGCAAGGGAGCGGGTACTTATTTTTTAATGGTGACCTCATTCAACTGGCGATAGTCCACACACATTCGTAGACTTCTATCCTTCTTCTTGACAAACAGTACGGGTGATCCCCATGGCGAGATGCTTGGGCGAATATACCCTTTCTGTAACAATTCATCCAACTGCTTCTTTAATTCCACCAGCTCTGGACTCGGCATACGATAGTATTTCTTGTAAATCGGGGCAGTACCGGGAATCACCTCAATTGCAAACTCTAACTCCCGGTCTGGTGGCATCCCCGGTAGTTCCTCGAGAAATACATCTGGGAATTCGCAGACTACCAGAATCAAGTTCATATCTGTACCGGTAGTTGGGTATGCCATTCCCTTTCTTGACATCATTTTGCTGGCAAGGAATTGAACTGTGTGTCCTGCTGGGTTAACCAGGGTTACTGTTCTGGTGGCGCAGTTGATGCGCACTTGGTGTGGTGTCAACCAGTCCATCCCCAGTATTATATCCAATCCAGGGGATTCAATGGCAACGAGTGTAGCTGGAAATTTAACTCCATATATCGAGATTTCCAGACCTGTATATACCAGATTTGTTCTGAGCAGGGAGCCAAGGGATTGTATCACCATGATTTTATCCAAAAGCGAAGGGAAAAATTTGTGCAAGGTGGCAAAACTCCATGAAATAAATGAATGGGAAGCCCCAGAATCAAATAAAATTACTGCAGGTATGTCAATAACAGAAAACATACCAAGGACCACATCTGGTGCTTCGCAAGCTTCCTCAGCGGAGATATGATGGACGCGTCCGTGGAAGAAGTTATGGTTGGGGCGGCGTCCAATAGTGTTGACTTGTGGCTTGAAGTCGGATGATGGCTTCTCGTTGTTGGCAGGGCACTATTTGGAGTAGTGTCCGCTTTGGCCGCAAGTAAAGCAAGTGTTATTGCGGCGGCAGTCCTTGATCACTGGCTGTTTGCCGAAGGTCTTGTTCTGACTGACTGTCTTATTGTTGTTGTTGCCATTGTTCCATGCGGGCTTGTATTCAGATGGACCTGACTGCCAAATGCATGGTTTCTGCACAAACTACTCACGGTTGTCCTTCTTGGGTTCAAACTTTCGCTTGCGGTCATTGTACCCGGACTTATGCTCTCGTTCGGCTATGAAGGCCTTGTATACCAAAGTCTGGAAGTCAGGAAAGTCCAGCATACAGAGCTGACAACGAAGGGCATGATTCAGTCCTCCTAGGAATTGATCTATCTTCCTTTCTTCGGTGGATACGTCATGGGTAGAGTACCGTGCCAGATTGTTAAACTTGTTCAGATACTCCCCCACGGACATATTTCCTTGCGTAAGAGCAAGAAATTCCCTTTGCTTCACCTTCATTATGCCGGTAGGAATATGATACTTGCGAAATAACTCCTTGAACTTCTCCCAGGAAATATCTTCTCCGGAAGGCCACATTATCTTTGTATTATCGCACCATATGGCTGTTGGCCCTTCTAGGTAGTGAGTGACAAAAGGAACCTTATCTGACTCCTCACAGTGAGCTATTTCCAGCTTCTTTTCCATGGTTCTCAGCCAATCATCAGCTTCCATAGGGTCCACAGCTTGACCGAAACTGGGTGTCTTGGTGCGTTGAAAGTCAGACAACTTAGAGTGTGTCCCATTGTTGTTATTCTGACCCACCATAGTCTGCATGCTTTTCAGAAACTCCATGAGATCCTGATTTATTTTCTCCTCAAACATCCTCATGATCTGATCATTGGTCGGTGCCTGAGGTGGTGGAGGTGGTAGATCTTCTGGTGGCTGTCCTGCCTGTCTGGCGGATCGACGAACAGGGGTTACATCGCCGCCTTGGCTACTACCACTCTTCATCCTAAATTTGTTCCCATTGCAAAACACCGAATCGATGAGCAACATCCATAAGGGAAACATAGTAATATGGCACCAAAAGAAAATTCACAAAAAAGGGCGAATAAAGAGAGCAACATAATTATACAAGATAACCCAGCATCATACATGGCAAGCTAGTAAGGGGATGTCATGGCTAAACTGCTCATACGGCAGTTGACATATGCAAAGATGCATGCACTACAACTCAAGCCTCCACTCTAGTGGGGCGGGTGGCATGAACACTGCCAGATTGAAGACTCCTCGTCATCTGATCCTGAGTCAGAATCGGAACTGATGATGTGGATCACATCCTCCGGATCAAAGGAAACACGGCGACGTTGCTGAGACGGTTCTCCTTCCGAGGAAGAAGGAGCACGACACCTCAGCATCAGAGCAGCTGGAGTGGCTAGGAGTGAGGCCCATTCTGCCGGGGTCTCACGTCGGCTACCAGACGAAAAGCCTGGTGGTGTAGTGGAACTAGAAGGAGTATCAAGCCTACGTGGAGGTGGAACTGGCGGTGGGTACATGGGTGGAAATGTAGGCTGAGGTGGAGATGGTACTGTAGTCGCGGCTGCAAGTGCCTCCTGGACATGAGACAACTCCTCAGCCAAGGAGATGATCATACGATAACTAGCATTCAGATAACGAGATAGAACACCAGTCGCACGATCACTCGCCTCGTCAACTGGCGTGAAAATGACTCGCCCTGTTGTAGGCGACAGGGTGGGGTAGTGAAGGAAACCTGGATGAGTCTGCATCTCGACCTCGTGGAAGTGCAAGTCAGCGAGAGCCTCCATGATAGCAAACTGGATCGCCAGCTCTGGAGTGGAAGCCGTTCCGCCCTTGGAAGAGCGAGAGTAACTACTAATATCCGAACTCGCGATCAGAAAAGCCTCCGCGTGATACTCATACACCGACTCGGCAAGCTGCTCCCGAAACACCTGGTATACTGGGTCTTCGCCGTTGGGGTACAGCCGAGACGCTACGGAGTAGTACTGGAAAAGTGAACGGTGCTGGCTCATGATGGTAGTGGTACGGAACTGGTGCCATCTACATTCACAATGCCAACGGTTAGTAAAACAATGAATCATGATGCATGCCATGCAACAATCAAATGCAGCAAGCAAGATGCACACTCAGAGCCTACACTAATTGTGGTTCTAGCGCGCGTTAACTAGGGTGTCCTAGAGTCAACCTGGCTCTGATACCTAGCGTTGTAGCACCCCGGCTCAAAGAACCGGATTACCAGTGTTTCCAACCTAGAGATAATGTCTTCTGGAAACACACAACAACTTGGAACAGAACTGAACTGATCTTTATTGATAAACTTTGGTTACAAGCTCATATTTTACATCGATAGCGAGGCCAAAGGCACACCTAGTGCTATGACAATATCTACATTATTTATGAAACATAGCTGGCCTCGAAACTACTAGGGGAAACTCTACGGTGTAGCGAAACATAGCGGAAACTCCATCCACAGGGACACTGCTGGGGCACAGCCTAGTTAGCGTAGCACGAACCATCGGAACCTCCGTCCTCGGCTTCTCCTGCATCTGGCATGATACGCCAGGTGAGTACTTTGAATGTACTCGCAAGCTCATGACAACCAAGTAATGCAGCAAACAATAGCATGGCAACCAACATGTTAAATTCTTAAGCGATTCACTTACTGTCCCCAGTTATCAACTTACTCTCCTCCGGGTTGCCCCACAACCCTCGGAATACTCATAGCTCATCGAGTACTTTCGATCATACGACGGGTTCTTCCATCATTATTATCACTATTACGGTTGACCACCTAGTGAGGCCTAGACGGGCTGTCCAATACCATGGACGCAGCTATTCGAATAGATTTTTCACTCTGTAGAGGTTGCGCACTTTACCCACACCATGGAGCACCTGACCTCGTGATCCCATTCGAGTGGACCAGCGTTGCTCCAATGAAACTCGCCTGACCCGTGACCCTCCCATCGTACCACCGGCAATCATCCTCCCCCGGAGTCCTGCCCTGGTTGGCCCCTGTGTCACCTCGTGGCACTTGCCACCGTCGTGGCCAAACTAAACTGTCCCAAACGGGGACGCCGGCACAATACTCAACTGGGCTCACAGGGTTATCGCCGTCTACCTGATCAGGGTAGCACGCACGCATAACCCTCCCTGTCTGGAGGTACCGGTAAAAGAGCACGGAGCCAGACCAAGTCAAGGCCGTCCCATACCAGCAAATGTGGTTGCACGGATAAGCCCGGACAGGTGACTCTAGATCAACCGACTAAGCTTCATTTAGCAAGCATAATGGTTTATCATAATAACTTATGATGACAGCAACTAGGCATTAAATTAATTTACTATGAATTATTATATAACAAGTAAATGGAAGTAATTCATTTAAATATGCAATGCTATTGAAATGCTTCATGAAATGGGTGTCCTGGCTTGCCTTGCTCTGTTGGGTTGCCCACAAACACCTGGTCTTCAAAATCACCAAGGTTTCCCTATGAAAATATTTTAAAATAGAATTGGAAATGTCACATAACACTGTTTTGTCCACCAGAAATTCTGTGAGCATGGGAAAAATACCAAACTTTACTAGATATTAGAGGAGCTCAAGATAAACCCAATGCAAAAAAGAATCAATTGATTTGGACTTATAGATAAAAAGTTATTAAGGGTCAAAGTTCCTGGTCAAATATGAATTAAAAACAGAAATAGAAAATCCAGTGGAGGGCCACGTCGAAGGCTCATTTCGCCAGGGCGCCTCCACTTACGTACCGCTTCGAGCGCGGCTGGGTCGCTGACATGTGGGGCCCAGCTGTCATATTTAAAAGGGGGAGAGAGAGAACAAAGAAGAGCGGGGTTCCGGCGATCGTCGTTGGCAATACAGGCGACGGCGAGGTCGGGAGAGAGTGGGGATGGGACGAGCTCACCGAGGCGATCACGCACGTACTCGTAGGTCAGCAAGATATGGCTGGACGGCGTCGTCCCCTTCTTCTTCGGCGGTGGCGGCACTCGGGCGTCGTCGGAGACGGCGGTTCCGGCGATGATTTGCTCAGGCAAGAGGTCGGGCGTGACCAGGAGGATGAGCTAAGCTCGTTGGAAGAGTCGATGGAGCCTGGGGAGGAGTGGAATGGCGAGGTGACTAGGCTCGGGTGGCGGTGGATCTCCTGCGAGGTTCGAGGCCAGAGGGCCTCTCGGCCGTGGCTCGCTGCTCGGGAGGGCGATTGGGAGGTGGAAGAGTGGGTTGAGGAGCTCTGGAGGGCTGGCCGTGGCCTTTAATAGGCAGGGAGCAAGCTCGGGCGAGCTCTCTGGAAGCAGCGGGGCTCGGGCCACGTCGCCGGTGCGAGGACGCCGCGCTGGCTGGTTGCGGTCGATGGGATAGGAGAGGGCAGAGAGAATTAATGCGGCGGTGGAGGCTAGCGGAGGAAGAAGACGCACCGCAGGTCACAGTGCAGCCACGGGTGGCACAGTGCCCGGGTGCCGTGGCAGCCATCAAGGACGATTCCGGCGAGGAGAAACTGCGGGAGAGGGGTATGTGGACGGCATCAACGAAGTCGGCACCTCCAGACATCAAATGACAGCACTAGGTCTCTAGAATGACCTCGGCCGTCGCCGGCGAGGTGCAGAGCACGCATATTGGCATGCCAGTACCGTGCTCACCATGGGAAGTGATGTCTCGAGGCCGTCCAAGTCCAGCGCATCATGTCCAGTGCCTTCTCCTTTGATCATCTAGCCCCTTTGTGCCATTGGTTAGACTAGGTTCACTCTGAATTGAAGTGTAGCTTCAGCTATAGTTTCTGACAGAAATCTTGAGAGAGATCTAGAGGAAAGGTGAGCTGGAGATGAAGCCAGTGGAAATGTCTGGAGTGGTTTAGGTTGGAAGGACTACAAACTGACCAAATTTGAAAGAATTTGGAAAGGTTTTGGATATAGTTCATGTGTAAACTGCCATACTGGTCTAGAAACTGGATCAGCTTGGTTCACTCACATGGTAGATCTGCTGAAGCTAAATTTTGATGTGTGGGAGTCATTTGGTGTGTAGAAGATGCCATAAAAATTTCAGCTCAAAAAGATACCTCTAGATGGTACTTCCTTCACAGAGGTTCACAATGAGCAGAAACTTGGCAGAGCCTTGTTGCTAAAAAGTTGTTTTGGCCAAAGTGATATTTTTGGATATTGTGGCTAGATAGGTTCCCTAATATCTCAGGGAATTTTCTGAGAGTTTTCTGGGCTAGGAAAATAGAGGTTGCTTCACAATTGACCAATTCTGACCAGAAAGAAAATAATTATTCTGGCCAAAATTTTGTACTGGACTATGGAATGTTTTTGAAGATTGTCGGAGTAGATGATGATAAGAAAGTGTGGCATGAGTTTGGGATTCTTCTGATCATCAGAATTATAGGTTGCTTCACAACCCATAGTGATGACATAGTTTCCTAAAGGAAGAAAATAAATTATTGGAAAAGATTAAAATTGAAGTTGGATCCAAGAGATGTGTGGCAAAGTTTTGACAAGGTGGTGAGGACTTTAGGTCCCTGAGAAAAAGATTAATAAGTCCAAAGTCATTTGAAAAGGTTCAAAACCATCCAGAATTCAAATAAAGCCAAAAAGATTTCGAAAAGAAAAAGTTACCAAAAACCAGGGTGTCACATTTATCACAAGCAAACACAACTGCTAGAAATTCTTTTTCAGTGGTAGCATAATTCCTTTGAGCATTGTCTAAGGTTTTACTAGCATAATGGATGACATTTAATTTCTTATCAACTCTTTGTCCTAGAACAACACCAACAACATAATCACTAGCATCACACATAATTTCAAAGGGTAGGTTCCAATCAGGTGGTTGAACAATAGGTGCAGAGATTAAGGCTTTCTTAAGTATTTGAAATGCTTCTACACAATCATCATAAAAAACAAATGGAACATCTTTTTATGCCCAAGGAAACTTCTTATACCTTTGACCAAGGAAACTTCTTATACCTTTGATATCTTTAGGACATGATATTTTCTCAATTGCATCCACTTTAGCTTTATCAACTTCAATACCTCTTTCGGAGATTTTATGCCCCAAGACAATACCTTCATTCACCATAAAGTGGCACTTCTCCCAATTCAAGACAAGCTTAGTTTCTTCACATCTCTGCAAAACTCGATCAAGGTTGCTTGGGCAATCATCAAAAGAAGTTCCGTAAACGAAAAAATCATCCATAAAAACCTCAACAATCTTTGCAGAAAAGCCAGAGAATATAGCAGTCATACATCTTTGAAAGGTAGCAGATGCATTGCATAAACCAAAAGGCATACATCTATAAGCAAAAGTACCAAAAGGGCATGTAAAACTAGTTTTTTCTTGATCCTCTTGTGACACATGTATTTGGGAAAACCAGAGTATCCATCTAGAAAGCAGAAGTGTGTATGTTTTGATAGTCTTTCTAGCATTTGATCAATGAATGGTAAAGGATAATGATCTTTCCTAGTAGCTTTGTTTAGTTTTGTAAAATCAATTACCATCCTATAACCTGTTATAATTCTTTGTGGGATAAGTTCATTTTTATCATTAGGGACAATATTAATACCTCCCTTCTTAGGGACACAATGAACAGGACTTACCCATCTATTATCAGCTATATGATAGATTATACCTGCTTCCAGAAGTTTTAATATTTCATTTCTTACCACTTCCTTCATCTTGGGATTTAATCATCGCTGATAGTCAACAACTGGCTTAGCATCAGGCTCCATATTAATCTTGAAAGGTTAGCAATAATAATAACAGGATATATTTTCTTTTCATCAAGATACACATATTTCAAAGTATTAGGTAATTGTTTAAGCTCAAACACATGATCACTCTTGGGTGGAAGAGGATCTCCAAGAGTCTCTACAGGCAAATTGTGTTTCAAAATAGGCATTTGTTTAAAGAATATCTCAACTACTTCATTTCTTTCATTCATATGCATGTCATTTTCATGGCCTAGCAAATATTGCTCTAAAGGACCAGTAGGAGGCACGGCAATAGAAGCAAGACCAGTAATTTCATCTTTACTAGGTAATTCTTTATCATGAGTTGTCTACGAAATTTGGAGAAATTAAACTCATGAGACATATCACCAAAATTTACACTAACAGTTTCCTTAGTGCAATCAATTTTAGCATTAACCATATTCAGGAAAGGTCTACCAAATATAATGGGACAAAAATTATCTTGTGGGGAAACAAGAACTAGAAAATCAGTAGGTTATTTTATTTTCCCACACAAGACTTCAACATCTCTAATAATACCAAGTGGTGTAATAGTATCTCTATTAGCAAGCTTAATAGTAACATCAATGTCTTCTATCTCAGCAGGTGCAATATCATTCATAATTTCTTGATATAAAGTAAACGGGATAGCACTCACACTAGCACCCAAATCACATAAGCCACAATAACAATGATCTACAATTTTAACAGAGACAACAAGCATGCCAACAACAAGTCTATTTTTATCTTTTTCATCGGGTTTAGCCATTCTAGTGGCTTCATCACAGAAAGAAATAACATGCCCATCAATATTATCAACCAAGAGATCTTTAACCATAGCAACATTAGGTTCAACTTTAATTTGTTCAGAGGGTGTAGGTATTCTTGTATAACTTTTGAGAACCACAGCTGAAGCTTTAGCATGCTCTTTTATCCTTACGGGAAAAGGGGGTTTCTCTATGTAAGCAGTAGGAACAACTGGATTAGCACAATAAGTAATAGTTTCTTCTCTAGCTTCAATGGGTTCTACTATTTTACATCAATGGGAGGATGATATTTAAACCACTTCTCCTTAGGGAGATCAACATGAGTAGCAAATGATTCACAGAAAGAAGCTACTATCTGAGAGTCAAGTCCATATTTAGTGCTAAAATTATGAAAAGCATCGGTTTCCATAAAAGTTTTAACACAATCAAACTCAAGCTTTATACCTGACTCCTTACCTTCGTCGAGCTCCCAATCTTCAGAGTTGCATTTAATTCTTTCAAAAAGATCCCATCGGAATTCAATAGTCTTCTTCATAAAAGAACCAGTACAAGAAGTATCGAGCATGGATTGATCATTACGAGAAAGCAGAGCATAAAAATTCTGAATAATAATTTCTCTTGAGAGCTCATGATTGGGGCATGATTATAACATTGACTTAAGCCTCCCCCAAGCTTGAGCGATACTTTGTCCTTCACGAGGCTAAAAATTATATATATAATTCCTATCATGATGAACCAGATGCATAGGATAAAACTTCTGATGAAATTCCAATTTCAATCGATTCCAGTTCCAAGCTCCAATATCATCACATAGCCTATAACATGTCAATACTTTTCCCTTCAAAGATAAAGGGAAAACCTTCTTCTTAACTTTAACATCCCAATTTTCAATTTGGATGTTATGCATTAGATCATCATATGCATTCATAATTTGTGCATTTTTGAACTTGTTTTATTTGGAGTTTTGATCCTAGAAACCTTGCGCAACTCAAGGACCAAATTGAGAGAGTTGGGGGTTTTCACAAAAATCCATTTTTGAATTTTTCAAAATTGGCATTTTGGATCAAAGTGTTTTATTCAAAATTATTTTTCCAATTATTTCAATTAAATAAAAATATTGAGAGAAGATAATATGACTTCTTCAAAATCAGTAAAGAAATATTGGGAATTTAATTTTGAATAATAATATATTTTTCTTGGATTTTATTTGCGAGTTTAATTATTCTTATTAGTACTAAAAATGTTTTTTTTGGCATTTAGGTCCAGAAAAATGTTCACATTAGTCCAAATATTAGGAGGGAATTATGTAATTTTTTCTGGAATTTTTAAAAATATATTTATTATAGTTTTCGTGTTTTTCTTTCTCTGGAAATTTAAAAAAAAAACTTCCCGCCGAACTGGGCCGGCCCAGCTAAGCGCCAGGCCGTGGCCCAGCTCGCTCCCGCGCCCGCACCGACCCCGGGACGGAGTCCCGCTCGCCGCCGCCGCCGGAGTCCCCCTGGACTCCGAGTCCG
This sequence comes from Thinopyrum elongatum, assembly GCA_011799875.1. Classification (NCBI taxonomy): domain Eukaryota; kingdom Viridiplantae; phylum Streptophyta; class Magnoliopsida; order Poales; family Poaceae; genus Thinopyrum; species Thinopyrum elongatum. Next base: position 532,533,359 of record CM022298.1, read on the forward strand.
CCGCCGCCTCGCCTTTGCCCCTCCCCCAATTCGGCCGCCACCCTCCCCCAAGTCGGCCGCCACCCTCCCACAACCGCCCCCTCCGAAAGACCGCTGGTGCTCTCACCCCGGCCCCTCTCCACCCCGTCCCGAGCCGCAGCCGCCGCCGCCGATCCCGCACCCCGCCGCCAGAGCCGCCGGAGCCGGAGTCGCCGCCGCCACCTCGCCGCCACGCCCGAAGCTCCGCCGCCGTAAAAAACCGTCCGAACCGGTATAAAACCGATCCGAACCGCCGTTTTTTTTCGGTTTTCTTTTAGTACGGTTTTTAGATCGGTTTATTTATTAGGTTAGTTTATTTTGCGAACGTTCGTCCGTTTAGTTTCTGTAGCGAACGAATTCGTTAGATTAGGTTCTGTAGCGAACGTTCGTTCGCTAGGATTTCTCTTTTTCTATTTAGTTTTTTTCGGTTAGGGACCCATACGTAATTATTTTTTTCGCAGTTTAGTCCCTGATCTTCAAACGATCACAACTTTTTGCTCGTTTGTCCAAATCCAACGAAACCAACGCCAAATTCTTCGTCTCGATCCCCTCTGTTCAGATAATCAACTTGAACATGTTTTAAAAAAAAATTAAAATCTGGTTTCAAATAGATTTAAATTTGAACTTCTTTTGATCGTAGTTTGAGTTTCGTAATTCCGATTTGACCGATTCTTTTTGCAATTCGAAGCTCTTCACTTGAACTTTCTGTTTAGATCTTTTTTTTGGTTTTACCTTTGCATATTATGCTTGAGTTCTTATGTATGCTATTGTTTGTCTACGATAGAGTTTTCGGAGTGCGAAGCTTGCTACTACGAATCTCTAGGGTTTTCCGATCGTCAGCAATGCAAGTTACACTTTGATCATACCCCTTTATTACCCAGTTTTTATGCATTAGTTTCAACCCTCAAACATTGCATGAGTAGGAATTGGTAACATGTGAGATTGTTAAGTAGATGATGAGGTAGGAACCTATTGTCTTTTATCAACCCCGGGAATATACGTTATGCTCATATATTGCTTAGCCATGCTCGTAGACGGGGATTGGTATGTGAAATTCATGCAAGTTGCGAGAGTTAATAATTAAGGGTAACTTAAGGTGGCAACATTAACACACAACTAGGTGGATTGTTTGGGGCACCTGGAGAAACCAGTGCTTGCCCAAGGGAATCCCGGAGTACCCGTGTGATTACCCTAGGTCCGCCACCCAGGCTCAAAGGGATCATATGATATTTTCATGCCTAGAAACTTCCGTGTGCAGCCACAAGCCATTATGGGCTCTGGCATAGTTGAGTAAGTTGTGTGAGCTCTTGAAGAGGTGGACTAGCAGATGTAGGGGAAAGTAGGTGTACCGGTCTACCCAGAGTAGAGAGTTAATGCTTCAGAAAGACTATGTCTCGATCTTCCGATCATGGATGCGGTCGAGTCTTGTGGGGAAAAGTGCGCAAACCTCTGCAGAGTGTACAAACTAATCATGATTAGCCGTGTCCCCAGTTATGGACATCTTGAGTATCTAGAAGTGAATATTTTGTTGATCCCATCACTCTATTTAATTAATGTATTGGGTTATTAATATTATTACTTGGTAATTTTGGGAATGAGTTGGAGGAACCTTCTCACTAATGGCATAAACCTAGTAGTAAATAAAATTTATTCCTTTGTTGTAGGGAAAAATTAGCTTTATGCAAAACCAAACTTAGAGCCTCCACCAGCCATATATTGCATGTAGCAATAGCTATTATTCATCATTGCTCTATAGTGTTATCTTGCCAGCATATTCCATGTGCTGACCTACACGGCTGCAATGTATCATGTTGCAGAATTTTCAGACGAAGAGTAAGGTGCGATAGGTCGTTGTCATACACTCAGCTATGCCGTTGGAGTTGATGGACTCATTTATCTTCGAAGCTTCCGCAGTAATTTTATTTAGATGGCCTTCAGCCATATTATTGTAATAAGTACTCTTTTTGAGACACTCGATGTAATAAGTGTGTGATTGAACTCTGTTATAAATCCTCGAGTACTGTGTGTGTCAGCATACCGATCCAGGGATGACACTTAAGCATAGAGAATTCGATCCATTGGGATCGGGTCGCTACAAGATGGTATCAGAGCACACGCTGACAGTAGGACGCGACCACTAGGAAAAGCCACAGGATACTCTTCTCTTCTCATTTCTAACTCTTCTCTATTTCTACTCTATAGATGTCGGACCCCAGGAACAAGTTCACTCAGCCGGATGATGACACCCTTTTGGACGACACTTGAAGGAAGTCACTAGGTAACTGAACATCGGCATACCAAGCTTCACCGGAACCTTCACTGCAACTTTACCAGAAGAGGAGCGCTGGACGATCAAGTTTGTGTTCCTGGAAGGACATTTGCACCAACAACCGAGCCCATCGAGTTTACCTTGGATGCACCAACTTGGAGCTTGGGAAAGAGCATGGCAGCCCACATCACCTTTGGACGCATTTGTGAGATGTACCACAAGGATCTTGAAGACACCGTCTATCAGATATGTGGACGCTGAGACGAGCAATGGGAGATGATTCGTACCAGGAAGGATGGATCTATTGCAGCCTACTTACAGGAGATGAACCAGCACATTCGTCGCTATGAGAACCAGATGTGCGCTAACATGATAGATACCAAGAAGGTGATGACCCGGAACATGAGCTAGAAGAGGAACTCAAGGCAACTCGCGATGGATACGAAGAGGAAATTGCTGTGCTACTGGAGAAGCATGAAGAACTGAAGAAGAAGCTAGGAATACCCGTGGTGAACTCGAAGCAAGAACCAAAAGTGGATATCCGTTCAGAGGAATACATCATATTGGATGACACCGACATGGACAGTGATGCAGATGATGACAATGATGACGACTATGAAGACGAAGCTGGAGCAGATATTATGGAGTCTTCCACCGATCAAAATTTCTAGTCGACCACCATATTATTATTAGAGACCTTCCAAGTAGTTAGGAATCTATTCGAGCTTTTGTAACGGTAGCTTAGATCGATTGTATGAATCTTGTTTGAATTGAGTGGTGTGGATTGAAAATGTTTGTCTCATGTGCATAAGGGTACTGAAATCTCTCATTAGACCTATTCTATTCTGTTCTCACCCCTCTGACCTATCAGATGCCTCCAAGACATGACCCCGGATTCGCTTTTCCGCCGGAGCTCACCCAGTTGATCCAACAACAGAATGCCTTGATGCAGATGCTCATTCAGAACCAAGGCAACAACAACAACAACCCACCGCCACCACCCCCAGTTGACAACCTAGCCCGTTTCCTAAGGTTGAATCCGTCGGTGTTCTCTAGCAGCACCGAGCCGATTGTTGCTGATGACTGGCTCCGCAAGATTGGAAGGGAGCTGACCACCGCAGGTTGCACTGATGCTGAGAAGGTGCGCTTTGCCGCACATCAACTGGATGGACCCGCAGCCTCATGGTGGGAGAACTACACTGCCACTTTCCCCGTGGCCAATGTTACTTGGGATCAATTTCAGCAGGCTTTCCGCACTGCACATGTCTCAGCTGGAGCCATGAGTATGAAGAAGCGTGAGTTTCGCAACTTACGCCAAGGTAATCGTACTGTGGGGCAGTATGTGGATGAATTCAGCAAGTTAGCACGCTATGCCCCAGATGATGTGGCCACAGATGCCGCGAAGCAGGAGAAGTTTCTTGAAGGATTGAATGATGAGCTGAGTATGCAGTTGATGGTGGCAACATTCACCAACTACCAGGAGCGGGTAGAAAGGGCCCTCATGATTGAAGGCAAGCAGCAGCAGATAGAGAACCGCAAGAGGAAGTATGGACAGGGGAAGTATAATTCTGGAGCTCAGCAGAAGCCTCGCTATTCCCCGTATTCAGGAGGGCATACCCACCATAACCATGGAGGACATTATCACAATGGAGGAAATTCACACAACCATAGTGGCCCTAAGAATGGTAATGGGAATGGAGGTAACAATAGTCAGAGCCGTTCCAACCCCGCGACACCCGCAAAGAAAGATCTGAGTCACATTACCTGTTTCAAGTGCGGGAAAACCAGACACTACGCCACCGAATGTCCTGAGGCAAAGGATGGAAATGGCAATGGAAGCTCGGGAAAGAAGCCAAATCCCTTCATCAGAGGTCAGGTGAATCACGTCAATGTGGAGGAAATATACGAGCAGCCCGACGTAGTTGTTGGTAAGTTTTTGATTAATACATTTACCGCCCTTGTTCTTTTTGACACTGGTGCATCGCATTCATTCATATCAAGGGGATTTGTAGACAAGTTTAAGTTGCCAACCGTAGCCCTTAAGTCACCTATGTTGGTGAGCTCACCAGGAGCGGAGTATATGGCTAGCCGGGGATGTTTTCAGTTGCCATTAACCATAGGTAGGCATGTTTTTCCCACAGATCTTATTATCCTGGAATCACAAGGATTGGATGTGATACTAGGCATGGATTGGCTATCCAAGTACGAGGGAAACATCGATTGTGCTAGTAAGTCGATTCTTCTCACCACCCCAGAGGGAAAACAGATCAATTATGTGTCTAGGCATGCGCTAAGCAGGACTCAAGTAAATTCACTCTCGGGAGTTGTTCAGGAGGAAGTGCCAGTTGTGAAGGATTATCCCGATGTATTTCCGGAGGAACTACCAGGCATGCCACCAAACCGAGACATAGAGTTTTTGATCGAGCTGTTGCCAGGCACCGGACCAATATCGAAAAGACCGTATCGGATGCCCACAAATGATCTGGAGGAAATTAAGAAGCAGATTAAGGAGTTATTGGAGAAAGGTTATATTCGACCAAGTTCATCGCCGTGGGGAGCCCCAGTGCTCTTAGTTGAGAAGAAGGATGGATCTTTGAGAATGGTTGTTGATTATCGTGCGTTGAATGAGGTGACGATCAAGAACAAATACCCACTACCGATGATCAATGATTTGTTTGACCAGCTGCAAGAAGCTAAAGTATTTTCCAAGATCGATCTTCAATCAGGATACCACCAGCTGAAGATCCGAGAACAGGATATACCTAAGACAACTTTTACCATGAGGTATGGGCTATATGAGTACACGATCATGTCTTTCGGTTTGACTAATGCCCCTGCCTATTTCATGAGTATGATGAACAAGGTATTCATGGAGTTCTTGGATAAGTTTGTCGTTGTGTTCATTGATGATATACTGGTCTACTCGAAGAATGAAGAAGAACACAAGGAACATTTGCGCTTGGTTCTCGAGAAGCTCAGGGAACATCAGTATATGCCAAGTTCAGCAAATACGTGTTTTGGTTGAAGGAAGTCGGATTTCTCGGACATGTTATATCAGGAGAAGGTATAGCAGTAGACCCTACCAAGGTTGAATCCGTCACCAACTGGATGGCACCCACCTCAGTTGGGGAGATACGCAGTTTCCTTGGACTTGCAGGATATTATCGAAGGTTCATTGAGAATTTTTCCAAGATTGCGAAGCCCATGACGGAGTTATTGAAGAAAGACACCAAGTTCAAATGGACCGACGATTGTGAGGCCAGTTTTCAGGAGTTGAAGAAACGTTTGGTTACAGCCCCAGTGCTAATTCTTCCGAATATACGCAAGGATTTCCAAGTATATTGTGACGCTTCTTGTCAGGGACTTGGAGGCATTCTTATGCAAGAAGGAAGAGTTGTTTCATATGCCTCTTGACAGCTTCGACCTCATGAGTTAAATTATGCCACGCGTGATTTGGAGTTAGCAGTCGTAGTGCATGCACTCAAGACCTGGAGACATTTTCTTATCGGAAATCGTTGTGATGTTTACACGGATCATAAGAGTTTGAAGTACATTTTCACGCAGAAGGAGTTGAACCTCAGGCAGAGGAGATGGCTGGAGCTCATAAAGGATTATGACATGAAATTACATTATCATCCAGGAAATGCCAATGTCGTGGCCGATGCTTTGAGTCGCAAGAGTTATGTCAATACTCTCATAACCGGAGGATTACCTCATGAGTTCGCCGATGATCTCAGAGAACTTCGCTTGGAGATAGTTCCGAGAGGTTTTGTTGCAGCATTGGAAGTTCAGTCCACTTTGTTGGAAAAAATCCGAGAAGCCCAGAAGACGGACAAGGAAATTGCAGAGATAAAAGAAAGAATGAATAAAGGAAAGGCTGAAGGTTTTAGTGAGGATGAGCATGAAACTTTATGGTTTGAGGATTGTATCTATGTGCCCAAAGACCCTGAGATCAGGAAGTTAATTCTTCAGGAGGCTCATGATTCGCCATACTCGATTCACCCAGGCAACACCAAGATGTATCTGGATTTGAAGGAGAGTTTCTGGTGGACAAGAATGAAGAGGGATATTGCAGAGTATGTAGCAGTATGCGACGTATGTCAGAAAGTTAAAGCAGAACATCAGAAACCAGCAGGATTACTTCAGCCTTTGCCGATACCCGAATGGAAGTGGGATAAACTTGGCATGGATTTCATCATTGGATTACCCAGGACTCGTTCAGGATATGATTCCATTTGGGTTGTAGTTGATCGCTTGACCAAAGTGGCTCACTTTATCCCCATGAAAACCACTTATACGAGCGCGAAGTTGGCCAAGATATATATGACCAGGATCGTATGTCTGCATGGAGTTCCAAGGACCATCGTATCAGATAGAGGAACACAGTTTACATCGAAGTTTTGGAATCAGTTGCACAAAACTTTGGGTACCAGGCTAGAGTTCAGTACAACCTTTCACCCGCAGACAGACGGACAGACCGAGAGAGTCAATCAAATTCTGGAGGACATGTTGAGAGCTTGTGCACTAGATTATGGATCTAGTTGGGATGATAATTTGCCCTATGCAGAGTTCTCATATAACAATAGCTATCAGGCTAGTTTGAAGATGGCCCCTTTCGAAGCTTTATATGGAAGGAGGTGCAGGACACCATTGCTGTGGGATGAAGTTGGAGATCGACAACTGTTCGGACCAGACTTAATCAGAGAGTCTGAGGAGAAGGTCAAGTTGATTCGTGATAGACTTAAGGTAGCCCAGTCCAGGCAGAAGAGTTATGCCGATACTAAATGCAAGGAGGTAACCTATGAAGTCGGAGACAGAGCATATCTTCGTGTATCGCCACTTCGAGGAGTCAAACGGTTTGGAGTCAAAGGGAAGTTAGTTCCACGATTTGTAGGACCATACCGAGTTTTGGAACGTATGCGGGAAGTTGCCTACAAGTTGGAATTACCCGAAGGTTTGTCAGGAGTCCATGATGTGTTTCATGTTTCCCAGTTAAAGAAGTGCCATGCAGAGATGGCTGATATTCCTCTGAGAGATACAGTGCCACTGGAAGCAATTCAGTTGGAGAGTGATGTGACTTATGAGGAGAAACCCGTCAAGATTTTAGAGTTCACCAACCGAGTTACTCGCAGCAAAGTCATCAAGTTTTGCAAAGTTCAGTGGAGCCACCATGCCGAGGAGGAAGCCACCTGGGAGCGCGAAGAAGACCTCCGGAAAGACCACCCACACCTTTTTGCTAGCCAACCCGAATCTCGAGGGTGAGATTCATCTTAAGGGGGGTAGGTTTGTAACATCCCAATTTTCAATTTGGATGTTATGCATTAGATCATCATATGCATTCATAATTTGTGCATTTTTGAACTTGTTTTATTTGGAGTTTTGATCCTAGAAACCTTGCGCAACTCAAGGACCAAATTGAGAGAGTTGGAGGTTTTCACAAAAATCCATTTTTGAATTTTTCAAAATTGGCATTTTGGATCAAAGTGTTTTATTCAAAATTATTTTTCCAATTAAATAAAAATATTGAGAGAAGATAATATGACTTCTACAAAATCAGTAAAGAAATATTAGGAATTTAATTTTGAATAATAATATATTTTTCTTGGATTTTATTTGCGAGTTTAATTATTCTTATTAGTACCAAAAATGTTTTTTTGGCATTTAGGTCCAGAAAAATGTTCACATTAGTCCAAATATTAGGAGGGAATTATGTGAATTTTTCTGGAATTTTTAAAAATATATTTATTATAGTTTTCATGTTTTTCTCTCTCTGGAAAATAAAAAAAAAAACTTCCCGCCGAACTGGGCTGGCCCAGCTAAGCGCCAGGCCGCGGCCCAGCTCGCTCCCGCGCCCGCACCCACCCCGGGACGGAGTCCCGCTCGCCGCCGCCGCCGGAGTCCCCCTGGACTCCGAGTCCGCCGCCGCCTCGCCTTTGCCCCTCCCCCAATTCGGCCGCCACCCCTCCCCCAAGTCGGCCGCCACCCCTCCCCCTCCTTAAATACCCCGCCCCCGGCCCCTCTCCACCCCGTCCCGAGCCGCAGCCGCCAACGCCGATCCCGCACCCCGCCGCCGGAGCCGCCGGAGCCGGAGTCACCGCCGCCACCTCGCCGCCACGCCCGAAGCCGCCGCCGCCGTCGAAAACCGTCCGAACCGGTATAAAACCGATCCGAACCGCCGTTTGTTTTTTGGTTTTCTTTTAGTACGGTTTTTAGATCGGTTTATTTATTAGGTTAGTTTATTTTGCGAATGTTCGTCCGTTTAGTTTCTGTAGCGAACGAATTCCTTAGATTAGGTTCTGTAGCGAACATTCGTTCGCTAGGATTTTTCTTTTTCTGTTTAGTTTTTTTCGGCCAGGGACCCATACGTAATTATTTTTTTCACAGTTTAGTCCCTGATCTTCAAACGATCACAAGTTTTTGCTCGTTTGTCCAAATCCAACGAAACCAACACCAAATTCTTCGTCTCGATCCCCTCTGTTCAGATAATCAACTTGAACATGTTTTTTAAAAATTTAAAATTTGGTTTCAAACAGATTTGAGTTTGAACTTCTTTTGATCGTAGTTTGAGTTTCGTAATTCTGATTTGACCGATTCTTTTTGCAAATCGAAGCTCTTCACTTGAACTTTCTGTTTAGATCTTTTATTTGGTTTTACCTTTGCATCTTATGCTTGAGTTCTTGTGTATGCTATTGTTTGTCTACGATAGAGTTTCCGGAGTGCGAAGCTTGCTACTACGAATCTCTAGGGTTTTCCGATCGTCAGCAAGGCAAGTTACACTTTGATCATACCCCTTTATTACCCAGTTTTTATGCATTAGTTTCAACCCTCAAACATTTCATGAGTAGGAATTGGTAACATGTGAGATTGTTAAGTAGATGATGAGGTAGGAACCTATTGTCTTTTATCAACCCCGGGAATATACGTTATGCTCATATATTGCTTAGCCATGCTCGTAGACGGGGATTGGTATGTGAAATTCATGCAAGTTGCGAGAGTTAATAATTAAGGGTAACTTAAGGTGGCAACATTAACACACAACTGGGTGGATTGTTTGGGGCACCTGGAGAAACTAGTGCTTGCCCAAGGGAATCCCAGAGTACCCGTGTGATTACCCTAGGTCCGCCACCCAGGCTCAAAGGGATCATATGATATTTTCATGCCTAGAAACTTCCGTGTGCAGCCACAAGCCATTATGGGCTCTGGCATAGTTGAGTAAGTTGTGTGAGCTCTTAAAGAGGTGGACTAGCAGATGTAGGGGAAAGTAGGTGTACCGGTCTCCCCAGAGTAGAGAGTTAATGCTTCAGAAAGACAATGTCTCGATCTTCCGATCATGGATGCGGTCGAGTCTTGTGGGGAAAAGTGCGCAAACCTCTGCAGAGTGTACAAACTAATCATGATTAGCCGTGTCCCCGGTTATGGACATCTTGAGTATCTAGAAGTGAATGTTTTGTTGATCCCATCACTCTATTTAATTAATGTATTGGGTTATTAATATTATTACTTGGTAATTTTGGGAATGAGTTGGAGGAACCTTCTCACTAATGGCATAAACCTGGTAGTAAATAAAATTTATTCCTTTGTTGTAGGGAAAAATTAGCTTTATGCAAAACCAAACTTAGAGCCTCCACCAGCCATATATTGCATGTAGCAATAGCTATTATTCATCATTGCTCTATAGTGTTAGCTTGCCAGCATATTCCATGTGCTGACCTACACGGCTGCAACGTATCATGTTGCAGAATTTTCAGACGAAGAGTAAGGTGCGATAGGTCGTTGTCATGCACTCAGCTATGCCATTGGAGTTGATGGACTCATTTATCTTCGAAGCTTCCGCAGTAATTTTATTTAGATGGCCTTCAGCCATATTATTGTAATAAGTACTCTTTTTGAGACACTCGATGTAATAAGTGTGTGATTGAACTCTGTTATAAATCCTCGAGTACTGTGTGTGTCACCATACCGATCCAGGGATGACACTTAAGCACAGAGACTTTGATCCATTGGGATCGGGTCACTACATTAACTTCATCTCCTGGTAAACCTGCAAGCTTAAATAATCCACAAACTTCGTCCACATAGATTAGGTGCATATCAGGATGTAATGTTCCATCTCTTGCATAAGGATTAGCTAGCAATTTCTCTATCATACCCGAAGGAATTTCATAATAAATATTTTCAGTAGGTACAGTAGGTTGACGAGCAACTATTTGTGCTTCTGGTCGAGGTGAAGATACCCCGAACAAGCCCCTCAGAGGATTGTTTTCCATAGTGACAAGTGACAATAAATTTCAGCACGTAATGAAATGTTTCCTTACCAAATTCCACTCACCAAAGGCGCTTCAATCCCTGGCAACGGTACCAGAAAAGAGTATTGATGATCCACAAGTATAGGGTATCAATAGTAGTTCTTTCGATAAGTAAGAGTGTCGAACCCACTGAGGAGCAGAAGGAAATGATAAGCGGTTTTCAGCAAGGTGTTTTCTGCAAGCACTGAAATTATCGGTGACGAGTAGTTTGGTAGCAAGGTAATTCCTAACGAGTAATAAGTAACAATTGTAACAAAGGTGCAGCAAGGTGGCCCAATCCTTTTTATAGAAAAGGACAAGCCTGGACAAACTCTTATATAAAGCAAAGTGCTCCCGAGGACATATGGGAATTATCGTCAAGTTAATTTTCATCATGCTCATATGATTCACGTTCGCTACTTTGATAATTTGGTATGTGGGTGGACCGGTGCTTGGGTGCTGTACTTATTTGGACAAGCCTCTCACTTATGATTAACCCCTCTCGCAAGCATCCGCAACTACGAAAGAAGGATTAGGATAAATCTAACCATAGCATGAAACATGTGGATCCAAATCAGCCCCTTACGAAGCAACGCATAAACTAGGGTTTAAGCTTCTGTCACTCTAGCCACCCATCATCTACTTGCTACTTCCCAATGCCTTCCCCTAGGCCCAAATCATGGTGAAGTGTCATGTAGTCGACGTTCACATAACACCACTAGAGGAAAGACAACATACATCTCATCAAAATATCGAACGAATACCAAATTCACATGATTACTTATAACAAGACTTCTCCCATGTCCTCAGGAACAAAAGTAGCTACTCACAAAGCATGTTCATGATTAAGATCATAGGGGTAATAAATATCATTAAGGATTTTAACATATGATCTTCCACCAAATAAACCAACTAGCATCAACTACAAGGAGTAATCAACACTACTAGCAACCCACAGATAGCAATCTGAGGTTTTGAGGCAAATATTGAATACAAGAGATGAACTAGGGTTTGAGAGGAGATGGTGCTGGTGAAGATGTTGATGAAGATTGGTCCTCCCATGATGAGAGGATCGTTGGTGATGACGATGGCTTTGATTTCCCCCTCCCGGAGGGAAGTTTCTCCGGCAGGATCGCTCTGTCGGAGCCCTAGATTGCTTCTGCCCAGGTTCCGCCTCGAGATGGCGACGCTTCGTCCCGAAAGCCTTCTTATGATTTTTTCTAGGTTAAAACCCTTCATATAGCAGAAGATGGACACTGGGGGCTGGCCAGGGGGCCCACAAGCTCAAGGGGCGCGCCCCCAGGCTTGTGGCCACCTGGTGGGTCCCCTTCTGATCTTTCTTCACCCAATATTTTTTATATATTCCAAAACAATTCTCCGTAAAGTTTTAGGACATTTGGAGTTTTACAGAATAGGTATCTCAGATTTGCTCCTTTTCGCTCCAGAATTCCAGCTGCCGGCATGTCCCCTCTTCATGTAAATCTTGTAAAATAAGAGAGAAAAGGCATAAGAATTGTATCCTAAAGGGTAATAACAACCCATAATGCAATAAATATCAACATAAAAGCATGATGCAAAATGGACGTATCAAGGGTGTAAGTAAATTATAATCTTTAACAGTAGCTTGAAATATAACTCCTGCTTTAGTTCCAGGTTGTGATGGCATAAGACCCTCCCTACAAATAAAAAACTAAGAATTTTTAAAATAACAGGGTCTACTCGTTGTGAATCAGGAGTAAATGAAACTTCAGGAAAAATCCCATGAAACAAAAAGGATATTCAATTAACATAATGTCAGCTCATTACAAAAATGAGGAGATGCTTAAGTTAATGAATATATTTCATCCATATGTTTAGTTACATTTTTTTCGCCACTTCAAAATATTGGAACAACTTTTAACCGTTTCGATGTGATATATGCATAGACGCAAAAAATATCTAGTGAAGATTGGAGCCCACATAAACAATTTTTTTACAATAGCATTGTAGCAGCAATTGGATATAATCTGTGGTGGTGCAACCAAATTGATGCTAATAAATAAATTATAATTGCTGATACCCTCTTCATTCATCTTGAAATATACCCTATGACAATAATGCAACTTCTTCAAGTTAAACTCATGACCTATCCGAGTAAACATACCCTTCACAAGTCTCTCTCTCTCTCCCTCTCTCTCTCTCTCCCTCCCTCCGTCTCTCTGCCATCGGGTAAGCTCTTGGACGATACTTTTTGCATTGTAACTAATACATTGGAAATTTAAATATATTTATTTTTGAATTTTAGTTACTTTTTAAATATAAAATTGATTTTTTTTGTAATTTCCCACTAATAATTGTAAATGGACTATTTTAAGGTATTCTCCCCAAAAGGTAAAACAAATGCAGGAAAATTGGGCGTTATCAGGAGGAAAGGTCCAAAAGGCACGCGGAGGGCGCCATGGGCTAGTGCCCCACCTTAGGTGTGTTGGATTGGGTGTCAGGCGCATTGCCCATGGGGCACTATGGCAATTGCCAAAATTCACCAGGAGTGTTGTTGGGGACTTAAGAAACTCTATTGTATTTCCGTTGCACCTGGGCCCCTACAACCCATACAAGAGAAACGATATAGTTTATTAGGTAGAGGTACCTCCCAATTGGCATGTAAGAAAATGCTCTCAATCAAATTTCTCCTCATTCACTAGAGCGTGACAACGTCATGCCCATGATGTCACTACGATGTTTGGGCCCAATCTAGCAGCGTGGAGGATAGGAAGTCGAGACTTTTTGCACACAATGTTCACAACTTTCTTATTATTCCTGCTGCAAGACACACGTTGGGGGTGTGGAGATGCATTCATGTCCGTGTGGCATGACCAGTGGATGTGAGTGGCTCAAACACGATGGAGTGTAGGAATCTGAAGCTTAGAAAATGTATCAACTATCTCGTATATATCCAAACAAAGCCATTGATTGGCTACTTGCTAATCTAGGTGATGAGATGGGACACGGATTTGTCGAGAGATCAAATGTGAACGAGGCCTAGCATCATGGAACACATCAGTAAACAAAATCATCATGAATTTGATAGACATATTCCCACATCCACACATGCATGCAAGGCAACGAGGAAGAGCGTGTGGTTCGGATATAGGTTATTGCAGTTGCAGATACTTAGATCGGATGTAGGGAGAAGACAACGCATCAGGAAGGTACGAAGGAAAAGAGGTGCAACATGTCGGCGAGGGAGGAGCAACACGTCAAGCTAGCAGAAACGGGCAGGAGGATGAGCACGTTGTTGGTGGATGAGGAACAGTGCAGGAGAGCTAGCTAGGATTCATGCGATGGATATGCGGCTTCGATGCGAGCCAATTCTGCTCTGGTTCAAACACTTACCACAGGGTATTTTTTTGTCCTTGTTTTTTGGCCTAATCCTCGAAGGAGAACACAAAAAGTCCAAAATGGGAGAGTTTCAAAATGCAAAAAAAAACTAGGGGGAAATTGTCCTTTCAATGTAAGCAAGGGGGAATGTGAAAGTGCAAAGTAAGTGAGGGTTAAAGATCAATTTTCCCATCGTTGAATCTAGACCAACCTGTCGAGGGTGTTTTAGTGTTTTGCAAAGTACTCAAACAACAGTGCAGTAACATACGTGGATTTTTATGATAGTGGGATGTAACCTCAAGTTATTAAGCAAACACAAAGAGTCGATTTTACCCATGTTTCGTCCCATGCAATGCAAAATAGCAACCCTAATCCTGATTTTTAGGAATTATATATATCAGCGAATACAATAAGGGCTTCAATGACTTTGACACTAAGTCGCTAGGATATTTGATGGTCGGACTCTGCGGGGTGTCTAAGATCAGTTCTAATCTAGGCCTAAACTAGGGCTTCGCTTCCGCCGTCTTGGTGTCTGAGTAGAAGTTGTCTCCTCATACTCTTGTTATAGGTATTTATACCAGGCCTTGGGGTCTGTTGGAGACCTTTCTATCATGGACTCCCGATGTTAGACGACTCGATCTTTCCATCAGTGGAGTCTGATATGCTTCCATCAAAGAGTTTGGAGTTTACCCATTGCTCTCCTTTCCTTGCCAGGGGAGGACTCCCCATGAGATTGGATTTGTGTGTTCTGGAAGGCTCTGCTAGGCTTACGCGCGACTTGGAGTGGGCTAGATCCCACCTTTCACCGTCACATCCTAACCAAGTTTGTCTTCGGATCCCATACCATCATGCTCCCAGTTACACCCGAGTGTCTCGGATCATGTTGAAGAGATGGAGTGATCTCATATTGTGTTAAAAGGAAGAGAAGAAAAAAGAGAGATTGTGTAGAATATGAGGACTGCTATGTGGGCCTTTTGGGGATACTTTGGCCGCATGTATGTCCATGTAGGCATTGCTCGCGTGGCGTCCCACCTAGGCACATCACACTCGACAAATGGACCCTGTTATCAGTTCTTGTAATCAAATGCCTTGAATGAAAACAATGGTATCATTATTCTTTTTTGCGGGGTATCAATGGTACCATTATTAACAAGCAATCCGAAACATGTTGTTTCCTTAAAAAAACAGGTGGTTTTGTTAGAATGCTGCCTGATGTTTTTAACAGGTGGTTTTGTTAGAATGCTGCCTGATGTTTTTAGTTTACTCTATTTCATGATATCTTTGTATGGATAAATACTTCCCCTGTTGTTACTAGATCTTGGTATCTCCTAGAGTGGCAACATTGGTTTTGTGTTATCTAGAGAGCCATGGGTGGTACATGTTTCAATGGGTGTGCCTTCAAGATTTTGATGAGTATACTATTTTAAATTGCGCATGGGGTTTTGTTTTGACCCGAGCTCTAGAAAACAAAACAAACGAAGTCTGCAACACAATGGGGTGAGATTCTTAACACTAGCAGCCATTGCGCTCTTCCATAGAGGGCAAGGGCAATTGCCGATGGTGCTATGGTTTTAGAATAGTTAAAGCCTTAATTGTCGCATTACTGAGACGACAAATGGCAGGAAAGGAGGAGGTCAACGTTCTTTTCCAATTCAATCTCGTTTGTGCCTGTGGTGTAATTGTTGTGAGCTTGTTGAAATTCTATCGTAAACCCTTGAAGGTGTAAGGTTGGTAGAGGATGTTTCGTGATAGAAGTAGCACATGTAGTGTTTGGTATGTTGGTATGTGGCTTGTTAATCGCGACCATATAATAGAGCTTTTCGAAGAAACTAAAAATTGGTAGTTGTTTTATCAATTTAATGGAACTGAAGCTGAGAGCGGAAAACTCACCTTTGTACAAACAAAGAAGAAGAGAAAGAAGGAGGAGGAGGAGGGGAAGGAACATTAATATAAGGGCGGACATATTATTACTATCGTCTAGCATTTTCTCTCTCTTGATGATACTTAGAAATGACATCTTTCTGATTATTATCAGTTGCACTGAAATTTTCCTCTTGAAATGACTGAAAAAGCATACCCGACAACTGAGATTTTTTTCCTTAAGAAGGGTCAGTTCTTTTGGCAGCTTAAGAAATAAGCCGCCTCCTCCCTAGCTTATCCCATAAACCGTCTATCTTATTCATTGGGGTTTCTAAACTAATTATGAAATAACTAATTTAGAAGTCTCAGTAAATTTGAAGAGCGTCTTATTTTTTAAATTGGAAAGAGGCAGTTTATTTTTTTAATCCGCCCAAAAGAACTGGCCCGGAAAGCTGAGGTATATCTATTCGGATCGAACCGCTGAATCAGCAACAAGCCATGCAAAATCATTAGAAATTGTGAGAGGAATGAGGCAGGATAAAAATGTGCAAGCGAAGCGGCCACGTCTCCACGTTTTCGAGCACGAGCGACCATGCAAAGCAAAGCCCAAGTGGGCGTCCAAATTTGGAGCGTTCCAAAGCTCACCACGCAAAGCATCCGGCTGCACCAATCCGGCGGCCCGTTACACTCGCGTCCACTGCTTGGTAGAACCACTGCCAATTCATTCTTACTCCCTCTCTCACCTGTCACGCATTCTGATGGCTGCCGTCTGACCACGTACTCGGCAGCTCTGAGTATAGCAATTTAAGCATGGGTGTCCTGTACGAGCCACACGTATCTGTCACTAATTGATAAGTACACTGGGCCGGAGAGATGGCGCTTTCAACGCTGACATGTACACGAATATATCTGTTCTCAGCCTGGCCTACAAGTGCAGGTCCACGAGCGTGCAGCAAATTGATTTTTGGCCAACTGGAGAAAAGGTTGCGCGCGGGAAGCGTCCCGTTCTCGAGCGAGCGTGAATGCGTGATTTTCTGTGTATCTACTTCTTTTTGACGACGTGGATACATATGTGACATTCCGTTGGAGGTTGCGAGGAGGGGGCTCGATGCCTAGTAGGTCCGCTTTCCATGAGTTAATTGCATGAAGGTATCACGATTGAGACAGTGTGATTGGTATCATTTTTATAATTTTTACATGTCAATATCAAGGCTGAGATGCGCGACTCCATAACGATATAAACACGTATTGACGCTTAAATTGATCGGCGGGGCCCTTCTGTCAGGGGCCGACGTGCCATGTTCTTTAAAAAAACAATATTGACGCCTTCGTTTGAAAAAAAAAGAAGCTGAAAAAACCGAGCCCACACGCACGCAGACCGCTACACCACTTGCTAGCTTACGTCAAAGTGCAGGTTTACAACCTTTTATAATCTAAACTTTAGACACGTCTGGGCCTTTGTTGACTGTTTCGTTTTTTGCACTCCTTTCGTTTTCATTTATTGTGCATATTAGGTTTGACTGAAGTCAAATTTTGTAAAGTTTGACTAAGTTTATAGAAAAAAATATAAACACTTATCATAACAAATCTATATGATGTGAAAATACATTCAATAATGAATCTAATGGTATTGATTTGTTATTGTATATGTTAATATTTTTATTTATAAACTTTGTCAAATTTACAAAGCTTGACTTTGACCAAAGCTAATACACGGACTAAATAAAAACAGAGGGAATACGTGTTTTTCTTTTCGGATTTCTTTTATCTTTTTTTCAGATCTTGGGTATTCTTTGGGTTTTTCTTGTTTTAATTTTTGCATGTTTCTTTTCTATATAGGTTTTGTAATAAACGGTGTACGTTTTTTCAATACTGTAGACTTATTTTAAATTTGCACTGAAACTGTTGGGTATTCTTCAATTTTTTAATATAAATGGTGTACGGTT
The DNA here is from genome assembly GCA_011799875.1 of Thinopyrum elongatum. Lineage (NCBI taxonomy): Eukaryota > Viridiplantae > Streptophyta > Magnoliopsida > Poales > Poaceae > Thinopyrum > Thinopyrum elongatum. Next base: position 532,551,094 of record CM022298.1, read on the forward strand.
TGTATATAAGTGTATGTTTTATATAGGTTTCTTTTATAAACGGTGTACTTTTTTCAGATCTTGGGTATTCTTCGGGTTCTTCTTGTTTAATTGACAGAAAAAAATTATTATGTAAGATTTTTTGTAAATACAAACTGAAAATTATTGTATAATATATGATGAATTTTTTTCTTATATACGCTGATCATTTTTTAATATACAATGATCTTTTTTAATTATACGATGAATTTTTTAAAATATATGATGAAGTTTTTTAAATATATACTGAACTTTTTTTATATTATGCGATATATTTGAAAATACACACTGAACATTATTGTGTAAATACACAGTGAACATTATTGTATAATATATGATGAACAGTTTTATTATATACATTGAACATTTTTTTATATACAATGATCTTTTTTAATTATACGATGATGTTTTTAATATATATTGAACTTTTTTTATATTATGCGATATTGTTTGTAAATACACACTGATCATTATTGTGTAAATATACACTGAACATTATTGTATAATATACGAAGAACATTTTTGTTATATATATTGAAAAAAATCAATATACAATGATCTGAAAAAATATTACATAATAAAAGATAAAAGAAATTCGAAAAAACACATAAAAACGAAATAGTCCACCAGGCCCGGACGTGTCTAAAATTTAGATTATAAAAGCACATCAGCCTGGTATTTGACACAAGCCGTCGACGGGCGCTCGTACCTGGCACGACCCAGGCTCGAATCCTTGCAGGGCGCGCTGGTTGTTTTTTGCGGAAAAAAAATGTCAGCCTCTTTTTTTGCAAACAAGGGCATCTACATGATTACATATAAAGCATGGTTTTTGTGTGTGAAAGAACATGCCACTCCGGCTTCTGACAGGAGGGCCCCGCCGGTCAGTTTCAGCATCAATACGTGTTTATACGGAGTTTAGATCGTTTTGTAGCCGCGCACCCCAGTCTTTGTACTAACATGCAAAAATTACAGAAAGTGGTACCAGTCTGCGCGCATTGCCCCAAATGTGACACCTCCGTGCAATTAACTCCTCCCTCAGCCTTCTTCAGCGACTGTCTAGTGTAGAACCATCTTTTTTTAGGGGAAAAAGCTACTAAACTTAACTAACAGTCAGTTCTGGGATACAAATAACGTCAGGTAAAATAGCAAGCCAAATATGATGGCCAGAAGGTAAAGTAGTCGCTGCTTTTGAAAGCTTGTGAGCTTCAAAATTCACCTTCCGTTTCTCATGGATGTAATCAACCGAAATGAAGTCTTGCATCCTTTGCTTAATATCTTGCTGTGGGTCCTTTAATCACACTCAGGGACAGAGCTCACGTACAAGGACCGGTGTCAAATGACACCAGTGCCGATCATAACCTCAAACTAATCTTGTTAAAAAGATTGGTCTTTGGTCCCAGCCAAAAAACACGATTTTTTTTAGGGAAAAAAACACGATTGACCCCAGCCCAGCCACATATAGAACCAAAAAAGCTCAACCTAGTTCAGCACAGCCACAGAAGCCCAAAGTCACTAAAAAAATATGTGGTCGTTCCATCAAATTCCACACGCCGCTGCACAAAGAACCATTGTGTAAAACTTGCATACGGCCCAAAAGGAGTCGTTCCTAATTCCTAATAATTTCATATACGCTGATGTATGCGTGAGTCTACCTCTCTTCGTTTCATCGCCTCCTCTCAATCCCTAATTCCCCAATCCCCCATATCCATGTGATAATTCCATGCTGGTGTCTGGTGGAATTACAGAGAGACGAGCCGCCGAATCAGCGGGATTTTGGTCTAATCTGTTGCCTGATTGTGCGGCATAATCTGGTGCCAATCCACCAAGCCTAGATCGACTCTTCTCAGGTATGCCTTATGACGCACATGTGTATTAGATTTAGTCTTTAGACTAAATTTCGCAACCGAACTAATTTGAAAATTTTGCTGTTCTCTTCCTTGATTCATGTACAACTAGGAAGTTATGGACAGATTTTTGTTAAAACGGCCACTACCATCAGATGCAGCAGGGACTTCAAGGCCACTTAGACTTAGACAAGATCATGATCATATATCAAGTGTTCGTATTATTACTCCAGCCGAAATAAATTTAGATGATCTTCCTCCTGATCCAGCTGATCGAAAAAGAATATCATAGTACGCTAAGAATCATAAGAAGCAAGACGAGATTAGACGGAGATATTTAACTAGAGGATTTTACATGCCACAAGAAGTCTTGAAATATCCGCAGAAGACCGTAGTAGGATTTGAACAAAAAATTAATCTAAAATGGTTTAAAGACTATCATCGCCTAGAGTGGTAATGTGCATAAGGCATTTTGTTTGTGTTGCTATCTATTCATACTTTCGTAGATTGCATCGACAGCCAAGGTGGTAATGATGCATTTGTTGTTAATGGTTTCTCTAATTGGAATAAGAAAAGCAGACTAGATACTCATGTGGGTGACGAGTTCATAAGTGATTGCCTGATTTGCTATGTGAAGAAGGATACATTTTCTAGAGTTATGAATGATGTTGTGATGGATCTATTTAAGAAGATGAAAGATCGAGAAGGAAAGTTATAAAATGTGAGTCATGTGTCACTTTATATTGTGCTTAACGATATTTATTTTCTGTATTACTTGTTTTGTACCATTGTTGTAAATATAATATGTTCTTTCGTTCATTCTTTTCAGGAAGTAACAACTGAAATTCTTGAAGTCATCCTTTTGCTTATTATTTCCTGACTATGTAAAGAAGTGACTATACGACTTCGCTCAGTGCGTGCTTGGTATGACAATTTTTTATTGTTGGATCATTGCCTGTTTTCACTCTTCGTACCGCCCTCTAACATTATGTGTGCTGCACCACTATAGTTTGTGCTAGAGTGGACACAGCTTGAAACCAGTGCCCATTTTTTCTAGCTTCGTCCCTGCACACTTCAGATGTGTCATCGTTGCCATACAGTCTGTAGCAACAACAATTTGTTGACAACCCAAATCAGCTGCCAAAGATAAGGCCTCCAAACTCGCCTTGCTTCGAGGATTTCTGGATCGACCAAATCCTAAAAAGTTATAGTAGAAGCGCCCAAATAAGCACCTGACTCGTCTCGACAGATAACTGCCAAAGCCCTCGGTCGTAGTTTCTGCCGACAGCAGCATCAGCATGAAGTTTAACACTCCCAGCAGGCGGAGCAATCCATATAGAATCTAACCAGTCACCTTGGGTCTGTGCATAGGAGTTTCATGCTTTAAAATATGCAAATCTAGCAGGTATCTTTGGATGAACAGAAAAGTGGTTAGTGGAGACTGAAATTGCTCTTCATGGACAGCCTTTCTCCGCACCCAGCAAATCGACCACAGGGTAACAATGAGTGTCACAAAGGTCTCATGCCCCATCGATTCCTGAAGCTCAATAAGCCAGAGCTTAGCATCACTGTGATTGCAGGCTATCATGTGTTCCGCTAGTTCGTCATTGATACGTCCATTTTGCATCATGTTTTCCTACTGTTATTTATAATGTTTTTATGCATAATAATGCTTTTTGGAGTAATTCTAATGCCTTTTCTCTCATAATATGCAAGGTTCACATAAAGAGGGAGAATACCGGCAGCTGGAATTCTGGACCTGAAAAAGCTACGCCAGGCCACCTATTCTGCATAACTCCAAATGAGCTGAAACTTCACGGACATTTTTTATGGAATATATAAGAATTATTGGAGCAAATAACTACCAGAGGGGGCCCACCGGGTGGGCACAACCCACCCAGGCGCACCCTGGTGGGTTGTGCCCTCCTCGTCCCACCTCCGGTGCCCCTCTTCTAGTATATAAGTCATTTTGACCTAGAAAAAATAAGGAGGACTTTCGGGACGAAGCGCCGCCGTCTCAAGGTGGAACTTGGGCAGGAGCACTTTTGCCCTCCGGCGGAGCGATTCCGCCGGGGGAACTTCCCTCCCGGAGGGGGAAATCATCGTCAGCATCATCACCAACAACTCTCCCATCTTGGGGAGGGCAATCTCCATCAACATCTTCAACAGCACCATCTCATCTCAAACCCTACTTCATCTCTTGTGTTCAATCTTGTTACCGGAACTATAGATTGGTGCTTGTGGGTGACTAGTAGTGTTGATTACATCTTGTAGTTGATTACTATATGGTTTATTTGGTGGAAGATTATATGTTCAGATCCATTATGATATTTAATACCCCTCTGATCTTGAGCATGATTATCCTTTGTGAGTAGTTACTTTTGTTCTTGAGGTCACGGGAGAAATCTTGTTGCAAGTAATCATGTGAACTTGATATGTGTTCGATATTTTGATGATATGTATGTTGTGATTCCCATAGTGGTGTCATGTGAACGTCGACTACATGGCACTTCACCTTATTAGGGCCTAAGGGAATGCATTGTGGAGTAGTTATTAGATGATGGGTTGCGAGAGTGACAGAAGTTTAAACCCTAGTTTATGCGCTACTTCGTAAGGGACTGGTTTGGATCCAAAAGTTTAATGCTATGGTTAGATTTTATCTTAATACTTTTCTCGTAGTTGCGGATGCTTGCGAGGGGGTTAATCATAAGTAGGAGGTTTGTTCAAGTAAGAACATCACCTAAGCACCGGTCCACCCACATATCAAATTATCAAAGTAGCTAACACAAATCAAATCAACATGATGAAAGTGACTAGATGAAATTCCCGTGTACCCTCAAGAACGTTTTGCTTATCATAAGAGACCGTTTTGGCATGTCCTTTGCCTCAAAAGGATTGGGCTATGTTGCTGCACTTTTTTTACTGTTACCGTTATTTTCTCTTTACAAATTATCTTGCTATCAAACTACTCGTTACTTATAATTTCAGTGCTTGCAGAGAATACCTTGCTGAAAACTACTTGTCATTTCCTTCTGCTCCTCGTTGGGTTCGACACTCTTACTTATCGAAAGGACTACGATTGATCCCCTATAATTGTGGGTCATCAAGGCTCTTTTCTGGCGCCGTTGCCGGGGAGTGAAGCACTCTTGGTAAGTGAAAATCGGTAAGGAAAAATTATTACTACGTGCTGAAATTTATTGTCACTTGTTACTATGGAGAACAATCCTTTGAGGGGTTTGTTCGGGGTATCTTCACCTTGACCGGAACCACAATTAGTTGCCCCTCAACCTACTACACCTACTAAAAATATTGGTTATGAAATTCCTTCAGGTATGATAGAATAACTGCTAGCTAATCCTTATGCAGGAGACGAAACTGAACATCCTGATATGCACTTGATATATGTGGATGAAATTTGTGGATTATTTAAGCTTGCAGGTTTACCCGGAGATGAAGCTAAGAAGAAGGTTTTCCCTTTATCTTTGAAGGGAAAAGAATTGGCATGGGATAGGCTATGCGATGATATTGGATCTTGGAATTGGAATCGTTTGAAATTGGAATTTCACCAAAAAATTTATCATATGCATCTAGTTCATCGTGATCGGAATTATATGTATAATTTTTGGCCTCGTGAAGGAGAAAGTATCGCTCTAGCTTGGGGGAGGCTTAAGTCAATGTTATATTCATGCCCCAATCATGAGCTCTCAAGAGAAATTATTATTCAGAATTTTTATGCTTGGCTTTCTCGTGATGATCAATCCATGCTCGATACTTCTTGTACTAGATCTTTTATGAAGAAGACTATTGAATTCAGGTGGGATCTTTTAGAAAGAATTAAACGCAACTCTGAAGATTGGGAACTCGACAAAGGTAAAGAGTCAGGTATTAAGCTTAAGTTTGATTGTGTTAAATGTTTTATGAATACTGATGCTTTTCAAAAGTTTAGCACTAAATATGGACTTGACTCTGAGATAGTAGCCTCTTTTTGTGAATCATTTGCTACTCATGCTGATCTCCCTAAAGAGAAGTGGTTTAAATATCACCCACCTATTAAAGAAGAAATTAAAGAACCGGTTGTGGTTAAAGATGAAACTATCATTTATAATGTTGACCCAGTTGTTCCTACCGCTTACATCGAAAAACCACCTTTCCCTGTTAGGATAAAGGAACATGCTAAGGTCTGAACCGTGGTCAATAAAAGCTATATTAGAGCACCTAAACCTGCTGAACAAATCAAGGTAGAACCTAGTGTTGCTATGGTTAAAGATCTCTTGGTAGAAAATATAGATGGGCATGTTATTTACTTCTGTGATGAAGCTGCTAGAATTGCTAAACCTGATGAAAAGGATAAACATAGACCTATTGTTGGCATGCTTGTTGTCTCAGTCAAAATAGGAGATCACTATTATCATGGTTTATGTGACTTAGGTGCTAGCGTGAGTGCTATTCCCTTTACCTTATATCAAGAAATTATGAATGATATAGCACCCGCTGAAATAGAAGACATAGATGTTACTATTAAGCTTGCTAATAGAGACACCATCACACCGCTTGGGATTGTTAGAGATGTTGAAGTCTTGTGTGGGAAAATAAAATATCCTACTGATTTTCTTGTTCTTGGTTCCCCACAAGATGACTTTTGTCCCATTATCTTTGATAGACCTTTCTTGAACACCGTTAATGCTAAAATAGATTGTGAGAAACAAACCGTCGGTGTTAGTTTTGGTGATGAGTCTCATGAGTTTAATTTTTTTAAGTTCAATAGAAAACATCATAAGAAAGAATTGCCTAGTAAGGATGAAATAATTGGTCTTGCTTCTATTGCCATGCCTCCTACTGATCCATTAGAACAATATTTGCTAGACCATGAAAATGATATGCATATGCATGAAAGAAATTAGATAGATAAAATTTTCTTTGAACAACGACCTCTGCTTAAACACAATTTGCCTATTGAAACTCTAGGAGGCCCTCTTCCACCTAAAGGTGATCCTGTGTTTGAATTAAAACAATTGCCAGACACTTTGAAATATGCTTATCTTGATGAGAAAAAGATATATCCTGTTATTATTAGTGCTAACCTTTCAAAACATGAAGAATAAAGATTATTGAAAATTCTGAAGAAGCACCGAGCTGCTATTGGATATACTCTTGATGATCTTAAGGGCATTAGTCCCACTCTCTGTCAGCACAAGATTAATATGGAACCTGATGCTAAACCCGTTGTTGATCACCAACGACGCTTAAATCCTAAAATGAAAGAAGTGGTAAGAACTGAAATACTGAAGCTTCTGGAAGCAGGTATAATTTATCCCATAGCTGATAGTAGATGGGTAAGTCCTGTTCATTGTGTCCCTAAGAAAGGAGGTATTACTGTTGTTCCTAATGATAAAAATGAACATATTCCACAAAGAATTGTCACTGGTTATAGAATGGTAATTGATTTTAGAAAATTAAATAAAGCAACAAGAAAAGATCATTACCCTCTCCCTTTTATTGATTAAATGCTAGAAAGACTATCTAAGCACACACACTTTTGTTTTCTCGATGGATATTCTGGTTTTTCTCAAATACCTGTTTCACAACCTAATCAAGAGAAAACCACCTTTACTTGTCCTTTTGGAACTTATGCTTATAGACGTATGCCTTTTGGCTTATGCAATGCACCTGCTACATTTCAAAGATGTATGACTGCTATATTCTCTGATTTTTATGAAAAGATTGTTGAGGTTTTCATGGATGATTTTTCCGTTTACGAAACTTCTTTTGATGATTGCTTAAGCAACTGATATGTCCATTTTGCATCATGTTTTCCTACTGTTATTTATGATGTTTTTATGTAGAATAATGCTTTTTGGAGTAATTCTAAAGCCTTTTCTCTCATAATATGCAAGGTACACACAAAGAGGGAGAATTCCGACAGCTGGAAATCTGGACGTGGAAAAGCTACGTCAGGCCACCTATTCTGCACAACTCCAAACAAGCTGAAACTTTACGGAGATTTTTTATGGAATATTTGAAGAATATTGGAGCAAATAAGTACCAGAGGGGGCCACCAGGTGGGCACAACCCACCTGGGCACGCCAGGGAGCCCAGGCGTGCCCTGGTGGGTTGTGCTCACCCAGGCCCACCTCCGGTGCCCATCTTCAGGTATATATGTCATCTTGACCTAGAAAAAATCAGGAGAGGACTTTCGGGACGGAGCGCCGCCGTCTCGAGGAGGAACTTGGGCAGGAGCACTTTTGCCCTCCGGCGGAGCGATTCCGCCGGGGGAACTTCCCTCCCGGAGGGGGAAATCATCATCATCATCATCACCAACAACTCTCCCATCTTGGAGAGGGCAATCTCCATCAACATCTTCAACAGCACCATCTCATCTCAAACCCTACTTCATCTCTTGTGTTCAATCTTGTTACCGGAACTATAGATTGGTGCTTGTGGGTGACTAGTAGTGTTGATTACATCTTGTAGTTGATTACTATATGGTTTATTTGGTGGAAGATTATATGTTCAGATCCAATATGCTATTTAATACCCCTATGATCTTGAGCATGATTATCATTTGTGAGTAGTTACTTTTGTTCTTGAGGTCACGGGAGAAATCATGTTGCAAGTAATCATGTGAACTTGATATGTGTTCGATATTTTGATAGTATGTATGTTGTGATTCCCTTAGTGGTGTCATGTGAACGTCGACTACATGACACTTTACCATATTTGGGCCTAAGGGAATGCATTGTGGAGTAGTAAGTAGATGATGGGTTGCGAGAGTGACAGAAGCTTAAACCCCAGTTTATGCGCTATTCCGTAAGGGACCGATTGGATCCAAAAGTTTAATGATATGGTTAGAATTTATTCTTAATACTTTTCTCGTAGTTGCGGATGCTTGCGAGAGGGTTAATCATAAGTAGGAGGCTTGTTCAAGTAAGAACAGCACCTAAGCACCGGTCAACCCGCATATCAAATTATCAAAGTAGCGAACACAAATCGAATCAACATGGTGAAAGTGACTAGATGAAATTCCCGTGTACCCTCTAGAACGCTTTGCTTATTATAAGAGACCGTTTTGGCCTGTCCTTTGCCTCAAAAGGATTGGGCTACCTTGCTGCACTTTTGTTACTACTATCGTTACTTGCTCGTTACAAATTATCTTGCTATCAAACTACTCTGTTACTTACAATTTCAGCACTTGCAGACATTACCTTGCTGAAAACCACTTGTCATTTCCTTCTGCTCCTCGTTGGGTTCGACACTCTTACTTATCGAAAAGAGCTACAATTGATCCCCTATACTTGTGGGTCATCAAGGCTATTTTCTGGCACCGTTGCCGGGGAGTGAAGCGCCTTTGGTAAGTGGAATTTGGTAAGGAAACATTTATATAGTGTGCTGAAATTTATTGTCACTTGTTACTATGGAAAACAATCCTTTGAGGGGTTTGTTCGGGGTATCTTCACCTCGACCGGAACCACAATTAGCTACCCCTCAACCTACTGCACCTACTAAAAATATTGAATATGAAATTCCTTCGGGTATGATAGAACAACTGCTAGCTAATCCTTATGCAGGAGATGGAACCGAACATCCCGATATGCAATTGATATATGTGGAACAAATTTGTGGATTGTTTAAGCTTGTAGGTTTACCCGGAGATGAAGTTATGAAAAAGGTTTTACCTTTATCTTTGAAGGAAAAAGCATTGGCATGGTATAGGTTATGCGATGATATTGGATCTTGGAATTGGAATCGATTGAAGTTGAAGTTCTACCAAAAATTTAATCCTATGCATCTAGTTCATCGTGATCGGAATTATATATATAATTTTTGGCCTCGTGAAGGAGAAAGTATCGCTCTAGCTTGGGGGAGGCTTAAGTCAATGTTATATTCATGCCCCAACCATGAGCTCTCAAGAGAAATTATTATCCAGAACTTTTATGCTCGGCTTTCTCGTGATGATCAATCCATGCTTGATACTTTTTGTACTGGTTCTTTTATGAAGAAGACTATTGAATTCCGGTGGGATCTTTTGGAAAGAATTGAACGCAACTCTGAAGATTGGGAACTCCACGAAGGTAAAGAGTCAGGTATTAAGCTTAAGTATGATTGTGTTAAATATTTTATGAATACCGATGCTTTTCAAAAGTTTAGCACTAAATATGGACTTGACTCTGACATAGTAGCCTCCTTTTGTGAATCATTTGCTACTCATGTTGATCTCCCTAAGGAGAAGTGGTTCAAATATCACCCACCTATTAAAGAAGAAGTTAAAGAACCGGTTCCAATTAAAGAGGAAACCATAATTTATAATGTTGATCCAGTTGTTCCTACTGCTTATATTAAGAAACCACCTTTCCCTGTTAAGATAAAGGAACATGCTAAAGTTTTAACTATGGTTAACAAAAGTTATATTAGAACACCTAAACCTGATGAACAAATTAAAGTAGAACCTAGTGTTGCTATGATTAAGGATCTCCTGGAAGAAAATGTAGATGGGCATGTTATTTACTTCTGTGAAGAAGCTGCTAGAATTGACAAACCTGATAAAAAGGATAATCATAGACCTGTTGTTGGCATGCCTGTTGTCTCAGTTAAAATAGGAGATCACTGTTATTATGGTCTATGTGACATAGGTGCTAGTGTGAGTGCTATTCCTTATTCCTTATATCAAGAAATTATGAATGACATAGCACCCGCAGAAATAGAAGACATAGATGTTACTATTAAACTTGCTAATAGAGACACTATATCACCAATTGGGATTGTTAGAGATGTTGAAGTCTTGTGTGGGAAAATAAAATACCCTAATGATTTCCTTGTTCTTGGTTCCCCACAAGATGACTTTTGTCCCATTATCTTTGGTAGACCTTTCTTGAACACCGTTAATGCGAAAATAGATTGTGAAAAACAAACTGTCGGTGTTAGCTTTGGTGATGAGTCTCATGAGTTTAATTTTTCCAAGTTTAGTAGAAAGCTTCATGAAAAAGAATTGCCTAGTAAGGATGAAATAATTGGTCTTGCTTCTATTGCTGTGCCTCCTACTGATCCTTTAGAAGAATATTTGCTAGACCATGAAAATGATTTACATATGCATGAGAGAAATGAAATAGATAAGATTTTCTTTGAACAACGTCCTCTGCTTAAACACAATTTGCCTATTGAAACTCTAGGAGGTCCTCCTCCACCTAAAGGTGATCCTGTGTTTGAATTAAAACAATTGCCAGACACTTTGAAATATGCTTATCTTGATGAAAAGAAGATATATCCTGTTATTATTCGTGCTAACCTTTCAGAACATGAAGAAGAAAGATTATTGAAAGTTCTAAGGAAGCACCGAGCTGCTATTGGGTATACTCTTGATGATTTAAAGGGCATTAGTCCCACTCTATGTCAGCACAAGATTAATATGGAACCTGATGCTAAACCCGTTGTTGATCACCAACGTCGGTTAAATCAGAAAATGAAGGAAGTGGTAAGAACAGAAATCTTAAAACTTCTGGAAGCAGGTATAATCTATCCTATAGCTGATAGTAGATGGGTAAGTCCTATTCATTGTGTTCCTAAGAAAGGAGGTATTACTGTTGTTCCTAATGATAAGAATGAACTTATTCCACAAAGAATTGTTACAAGCTATAGAATGGTAATTGATTTTAGAAAATTAAATAAAGCAACTAGAAAAGATCATTACCCTTTGCCTTTTATTGATCAAATGCTAGAAAGATTATCTAAGCACACACACTTTTGCTTCCTTGATGGATATTCTGGCTTTTCACAAATACTTGTTTCTCAACCTGATCAAGAAAAGACCACTTTCACTTGTCCCTTTGGAACTTATGCTTATAGACGTATGCCTTTTGGTTTATGCAATGCACCTGCTACCTTTCAAAGACCTATGACTGCTATATTCTCTGACTTTTGTGAAAAGATTGTTGAGGTTTTCTGTAACATCCCAATTTTAAATTTGGATGTTAATCATTAGGTCATCATATGCATTCATGCTCTTTGCATTTTTATTTGTTTTTATTTGGTTGCATTTTGATCCAAGAGACCTTAAGCAACTCAAGGACCAATTGAGAGAGTTGGAGGTTTTCATAAAATTTCCATTTTGAATTTTTCAAATTTGGTAAATTGGATCAAATTGATTTTATTCAAAATTATTTTTCCAATTATTTCAAAATAAATGAAATAATGAGAGAAGATAATATGACTTCTTCAAAACAGCGAGGAAATAATGGAAATTTAATTTTGAATAAAAATATATTTTGTTTGAATTTTATTTGAGATTTTATTCGGTTAAATTAGGGAAAATATGCATTTAGTCCAAAAAAAATGTTCACGTTGTCCTAAATATTAGGAGAGGACCGTGAAAATTGTTTCAGGAATTTTAGGATTTTTTTTTATTTTATTTTTTTGATTTTTCCTCGCGACGCTGTTTAAAAGAAAACTCCGATCCGAACTGGGCCGGCCCAGCTAGCACCAGGCCGCGGCCCAGCCACCGTCGCCGCCCTGAGCTCGGGACGGAATCCCGAGCAGTGCCGCCACCCGCCGGAGTCCGACCCGGACTCCACCTCGCCGCCGCCTCCTTTGCCCCTCCTCCAAGCCGCCGCACCCCCTCCCCGCCTTTATAAGCCGCCGCACCCCCCCCTCTCTCCTCCTCAAGTCGCCGCATCGCCGCCGCCGCCCCGCAGCAGCAGCAGCAGCAGTCAGCCGCCGCCGCTCGCGTCGCGCCGCCGCCTGCCGCCCCTCGCCCGCGCCTTCGCCGCTCCGCGCCGCGCCACCCCGCCCCACCCCGCAGCCGCCGGAGCCGCGCCGCCCTCGCCGAAGTTCGTCGCCGCCGCCGCTGGTTTTTTTTCGCGAACCGGTATAAGCCGTCGAAAACCGCCCATTTTTTTTAGTTTCGGTTTTTTCATTTTAGATCGGTTTATTTTTATTAGGTTAGATTAATTAGCGAACGTTCACCCAATTTTCTCTATTAGCGAACGGTTTCGTTCGTTAGGTTCTGTTAGCGAACGTTCGTTCGTTAGATTTTTTTCTTTTTAGTTTTATTTTCGGCCAGGGACCTATCCGTGAATAGTTTTCTTATAGATTAGTCCCTGATCTTTAAACCCTCGTAATTTTTTACTCGTTTATCCAAATCCAGTGAAACCAACGCCAAAATCTTCGTCTTGTTCTCCTCTGTCCAGATAATCAACTTGAACATGTTTTTGAAAATTTACAATTTGGTTTCAAGCAGATTTGAATTCGAACTTCTTTTGATCGTAGTTTGAGTTTCGTATCTCCGATTCGATTGATTCCTTTTGCAAATTGAAGCTCTTTGCTTGAACTTTCTGTTTAGATCTTTTCTTTTGGGTTTTACCTTTGCATATTATGCTTGAGTGCTTATGTATGCTATTGCTTGTTCACGATAGAGTGTCCGGAGTGCGAGGCTTGCTACTACGAATCACTAGGGTTTTCAGATCGTCAGCAAGGCAAGTAAGACTTTGATCATACCCCTTTATTACCCAGTTTTTATGCATTAGTTTCAATCCTCAAACACTGCATGGTTAGGGTTTGATAACATGTGGGTACTGGGAAGTACTTGATGAGGTAGGGACCTATTGTCCTTTATCAAACCATGGGTATTACTACGTTATGCTTACTTTGCTATGCTATGCTCGTAGACGTGGTTTGGTTTGAGAGAATTCATGAAAGATGTGAGAGTTATTGTTAACTAAGGTTTAACTTAAGGTGGCTACTCTAACACACATCTGGGTGGATTGGTTGTGGGCACCTGGGGAATCCAGTGTTGTCCAAGGAGATCCCGGGGAATCCGTGTGATCATCCTATGGTTCGCCACCCAGGCTCAAAGGGATCATAAGATTACTCATGCTAGAAACTTTCATGTGCAGCCACATGCCATTATGGGCTCTGGCATAGTTGAGTAAGTTGTGGGAAACCTTTCCATGATAGGCTAGCAGATGTAGGGGAATTGTAGGTGTATCGGCCTATCTATCGGTTAAGGGGACCTCTTCGGAAAGACTGTGTCTCGGTCATCCGTTTCTCAAACATCATGCAGTGCGAGAAATTTAATGGAGGAGATCGAGTCTTGTGGGGAAAAGTGCGCAAACCTCTGCAGAGTGTACAAACTAATCATGGTTAGCCGTGTCCCCGGTTATGGACATCTTGAGTATCTGGTACTTGAATTATTGATTTGATCTCATCACATTACTTAATTAATTTGATTGGGTTGTCAACTTTTAATTGGGATTGAGTTGGGGTTACCTTCTCAATGTTCTCAACAAACTTTGTAGTTAAATAAAATATATTCCTTTGTTGTAGGAAAAAATTGGCATTATGCAAATGATAACCGTAGAGCCTCCACCAGCCAAATATGCATGTAGTGATAGCTGTTATTTTGTTCATTGCTCTATAGTGTTATCTTGCCAGCATATTCTATGTGCTGACCTACACGGCTGCAACGTATCATGTTGCAGAATTTTCAGACGAAGAGTAAGGTGCGATAGGTCGTTGTCATGCACTCAGCTATGCCGTTGGAGTTGATGGACTCATTTATCTTCGAAGCTTCCACAGTTATTTTATTTAGTTGGCCTTCAGCCATATTTATGTAATAAATACTCTTAATGAGGATTTTTGATGAAATAAGTGTGTGATTGAACTCTGTTATAAATCCTCGAGTACTGTGTGTGTCAGCATACCGATCCAGGGATGACACTTAAGCACAGAGACTTCGATCCATTGGGATCGGGTCGCTACATTTTCATGGATGACTTCTCTGTTTATGGGAAGTCTTTTGATGATTATTTAAGCAATCTTGATCGAGTTTTGCAGAGATGCGAGCAAACAAATCTTCTCTTGAATTGGGAGAAGTGCCACTTTATGGTTAATGAAGGTATTTTTTTGGGCCATAAAATTTCTGAAAGAGGTATTGAAGTGGACAAAGCTAAGGTTGATGCAATTGAGAAAATGCCATGTCCTAAAGATATCAAAGGTATTCGTAGTTTCCTAGGTCATGCTGGTTTCTATAGGAGATTTATCAAAGACTTTTCTAAAATTTCTAGGCCTCTTACAAATCTTTTGCAAAAGGATACTCCTTTTGCTTTTGATGATGATTGCTTAGAAGCCTTCGAAACACTCGAGAAAGCCTTAATTTCTACACCTATTGTTCAACCACCTGATTGGAACTTGCCTTTTGAAATTATGTGTGATGCTAGTGATTATGCTGTTGGTGCTGTTCTAGGACAAAGAGTTGATAAGAAACTGAATGTTATTCATTATGCTAGTAAAACTCTAGACAGTGCACAACGGAATTATGCTACTACTGAAAAGGAATTTCTAGCAGTGGTGTTTGCTTGTGATAAATTTAGATCTTATATTATTGATTCAAAAGTAATTGTTCACACCGATCATGCTGCTATTAAATATCTTATGGAAAAGAAAGATGCTAAACCTAGGCTTATTCGATGGGTTCTCTTGCTACAAGAATTTGATTTACATATCACTGATAGGAAAGGAGCTGAGAACCCCGTAGCTGATAACTTGTCTAGGCTTGAAAATGTGCTTGATGACCCACTACCTATTGATGATAGTTTTCCTGATGAGCAGTTAGCTGCAATAAATGTTTCTAATAACACTCCTTGGTATGCTGACCATGCTAATTACATTGTTGCTAAATATTTACCACCTAGCTTTACATACCAACAAAAGAAAAAAATCTTCTATGACTTAAGACATTACTTTTGGGATGACCCACATCTTTATAAAGAAGGAGTAGATGGTATTATTAGACGTTGTGTACCTGAGCATGAACAGGGACAAATCCTACGAAAATGTCACTCCGAAGCTTATGGAGGGCATCATGCTGGAGACAGAACTGCTCACAAGGTATTGCAATCTGGATTTTATTGGCCTACTCTCTTCAAGGATGCCCATAAGTTTGTCTTATCTTGTGATGAATGTCAAAGAATAGGTAATATCGCTAAGCGTCAAGAAATGCCTATGAATTATTCACTTGCTGTTGAACCATTTGATATTTGGGGATTTGATTACATGGGACCTTTTCCTTCCTCTAATGGGTATACACATATTTTGGTTGCTGTTGATTATGTTACTAAATGGGTAGAAGCTATTCCAACCAGTAGTGCTGATCACAACACCTCTATTAAAATGCTTAAGGAAGTTATTTTCCCAAGGTTTGGAGTCCCTAGATATTTAATGACTGATGGTGGTTCACACTTTATTCATGGTGCTTTCTGTAATATGCTTGCCAAGTATGATGTTAACCATAGAATTGCATCACCCTATCATCCTCAGTCTAGTGGTCAAGTTGAACTAAGCAATAGAGAAATAAAATTAATTTTGCAAAAGACTGTCAATAGGTCCCTGTCGGGGATATACCCCGCGGTATGACCCGGCCGGAAGTATGACCCGGCCAGACTTGGCGACTCACTAGTGACCCGCCCGAAGACTGGCGACTCACTAAGTGACCCACCCGGAGCTCTCCACTCACTGATGACCCTGCCGGGCCTGGTGACTCATTGGTGACCCGGTAGGCGGGTTAGAGGAGCGAGAAGACCCGGCGGCCCAGAGGGCGGCTCATGGAAGGCCGGCTTATGTTATGGTGGGCCGGCTTAAGAGGAAATGCATAAGGAGTTTTCCCTTACCAAGGAAGCAAGACTAGGATTCCACTTAGAATAGTCCTAGTCTTACTAGGATTGCTTCTCGCAGGGAGTCGAGAAGGGATCTCCGGACGAGGTTGATGACTGTATGGCTCTGGGATTGCTTTATCGCAGGGAGTCGAGAAAGGATCTCTGGGTGAGGATGAGACTTAATGATACTGCTACATTATATTGTACTGTTCTACCCTCTTCTATTTCTGCAAGACCGCTGAAGATGCTAGTCTTCGATAGGACTAGGCCTTCTCTCTATTCTGGCATTTCTGCAGCCCAGTCCACCTATACAGCCTCCCCTTGAAAATGTTGCATATGTAGTGTAGATCCTCGCTTGCTGAGTACTTCTGAGTACTCACGGTTGCTTTGTTTACCTTTTCTCCCCATATCAGCTTGTCATAACAAGATGACGGAGTCCTTGAGACAGCTGCCCCCGCCGATGATCGCTACTACTTCTACCCCGAGGGTGGATACTACTACGAGTTGACTGACGACCAGGAGTAGGATCGGAGGGTCCCAGGCAGGAGGGCTTCGCCTTTCGATCGTAGTGTTTTATTTTGCCCCGCCTTTCTAAAGGCCTTTCTGTTTCTCTTTTAATATCTGTACTCAGATATCTGATGCTTCCGCTGACGCTTGTTCGCAAGCTTATGTATTCGAGCCCTCGAGGCCCCTGGCTTGTAATATAAAGCTTGTATGACTTTATTTATGTTTTAGAGTTGTGTTGTGATATCTTCCCGTGAGTCCTTAGGCTTGATCGTGTGCATTTGCGTGTATGATTAGTGCACGATCGGGCTGGGGCGTCACAGGGGGCTACTAATTGCTCCTGTCAAAGGTAACCCGAAACTTGGGAGCTACATCATTTGGTGTTATTTTTTGAAGTACATATAAAGTCCCAGCTCAGTATTATCTTACTGAGCCGACCCTTGGGGGCTACACATTGCTGCTCAAATCTGCATGATCATATCTACAAAGTCCCTGCTCATTATTGCATAATGACCCGGCACTTGGGGGCTACACATGTGAGGTGCAAAATATTCAGTTTATGACTGGTGGCTTAGATGAACAAACTGGATTTCTCCAAAGTTGCAGCATTAACATTAAAGCAAGTCTTAAGCTGTTACTACGCTCCCTTCTTAAGACTTGAGGGCTACAGGTGATATGCATATAAGGGAGGTACACTTTCAAGCTTGGTGTTACCAACAATCATGACCCGGTGCCATTAATATTTACAAACCGAGCATTGGAAGCTGAGTCAAATGGATTATTCTTTATAATATTTTTCTGCAAGAAGCCAATGTCAGCAAATTGATTATGAAGCTGGCCTATTGACCCGGACTTTCTAGAAGAAGGAAATGACAAGGACTTAGGGATGATCAGATGCCGGCTCAGAAAAACTTTTAATTTGGAGCACAACCTATCAAATTTGTTTTTGTGTTTATTTTGCAGGATCAGTTTAACATGGATGAATCCAAATTAAACTGGGGGCTAATGTCGGGGATATACCCCGCGGTATGACCCGGCCAGAAGTATGACCCGGCTGGACTTGGCGACTCACTAGTGACCCGCCCGAAGACTGGCGACTCACTAAGTGACCCACCCGGAGCTCTCCACTCACTGATGACCCGGCCGGGCCTGGTGACTCATTGGTGACCCGGCAGGCGGGTTAGAGGAGCGAGAAGACCCGGTGACCCAGAGGGCGGCTCATGGAAGGCCGGCTTATGTTATGGTGGGCCGGCTTAAGAGGAAAGGCATAAGGAGTTTTCCCTTACCAAGGAAGCAAGACTAGGATTCCACTTAGAATAGTCCTAGTCCTACTATGACTCCTCATGTAACCCGCCCCTCCAACTTATATAAGGAGGGACAGGGCACCCCAAGAGGGACAAGTTTCACAAGTTGAGAGACAAATCAATAGCTCTCGAGATAGAGGTAGCGAAAGAGCACCCATGTAATCGTGAGCATCACCATGACCAATATCAATGAAGCAGGATGTAGGCTTTTACCTCCACCGTGAGGGGTCGAACCTGGGTAAAACCTCGCGTTTCTCGTCCCATTCAACCCCTCTCAAGCTACCACATAGATGCGTTGGCCTCACGACTAAGTCCTTTTTCATGAGGACATCTGCCGTGACAAATCCACGACAGTCCCGGAAGAATTGGTCTAAGAAATTAGATGATGCACTTTGGGCTTATAGAACAACATATAAAAATCCTATGGGTATGTCTCCTTATAAAATGGTCTATGGAAAAGCTTGTCATTTGCCTCTTGAGTTAGAACATAAAGCAAATTGGGCAGTCAAAGAACTCAACTATGATTTCAAACTTGCCGGTGAAAAGAGGTTATTTGATATTAGCTCACTAGATGAATGGAGAACCCAAACTTATGAAAATGCCAAATTATTTAAAGAAAAAGTTAAAAGATGGCATGATAAAAGAATCCAAAAGCGTGAGTTCAAAGTTGGAGAATATGTTCTTTTGTACAACTCTCGTTTCAGATTCTTTGCAGGAAAACTCCTCTCCAAATGGGAAGGACCCTATGTTATCGAGGAGGTTTATTGGTCTGGAGCTATCAAAATAAATAATGCCGATGGTACTAACCCGAAGGTTGTTAATGGGCAACGAATAAAACATTATATCTCAGGTACGCCCATTAATGTTGAAAGTAATATTATCCAAACTTTGACACCGGAAGAACACATAAAAGAGTCCTTCCAGAACACTCCAGAATCGTGAAAATAAGGAGGTACGTGATACGGTAAGTAAACGGACTTCGAAAAATCCACGAAAATATTTTTGTCAGTTTTGGAATATTTAGAAAATTAGGAAAATAAGAAACTTCCAGGAAGCATACCCTGGTTGGCACAAGACACCAGGGCGCGCCTGGCGCCCAGGTGGGTTGTGCGCACCTGGGACACCTTCCGGACTCCGTTTTTCTTCCGTTTGCTTGTTTCCCAAGATAAAATAATCTTTATATGCCCCCCGAACCTGTTGACCACCGTATCGCGGAGAAATTTTCTACTTTCTTTTCTTGCTATTTTTGATCAGATCTGTCAAGCCAAGCATCATGTCTTCCCCCTCTCTCAACAATGGAGAAGACGATGCAGAGTTGTTGCAAGAGGACCTAGAGGGGGAGGGAATCCAGGAGATGGTCATGGAGGAAGACGAAGGGAACTCTCTTGTAGTTCACCCTCCTGCTTCCGAAAGAGGCACATTGGCTGGCATCACCACTCATCCAAATCCTCATCAAGCAGTGAGATCATCAAACAATCAAGAGAGCCCCGAAGTGCATGAAGGAATCCCACCAAGATGGCCTTTACACAGGTTACACCATAACAATTTTCACAATTTGATTCATAACTATGGGTTCGAGAATACCCCTTGTGTGCACATACCGTCCAATTGGGACATATCTCGTCCGACAGAAAGTGATGCAGGAACAAGTTCTTGGGGGCCAGAGAATAAACATATTATGGCTGAAGTGGAGAAAAACACTGAGTTGCTTCAAAAAGCCATTCGTGAGATTCAAAGTTTGAAGGAGATACTCATGGATATATTGGGAGCTACTTCATCAACACCACCTTCTTCATCACCAAAGGAAAATTGAGTTTCGGGTATGGGCACTCCCCTTGGCTTCCGCCAAGCTTGGGGGAGGTGCCCCGGTATCGTATCATCCCCACTATCTTTTTGCCTTTACTTATTTTAGTTCAATCTTTTGCTTTAGATGAATAAAAGTTTAGTTCGATCCTTTCTTTTCGAGAGCTTGCTTAGTGGTCTATCCTTGTAATCATGTGCAAGATATATAATAAAGTTTAGTTTGAGTTTTTGCTTTCTTACTTTCATGTTGCAATAAAAAAAAGGGGGAAAGGAAATAAAAGAAAAAGATCATATGCTAATCCTATGGTAGGTGATGGCACCACATAAGGAAAAAGTATGAGTAGAAAATTTTATTGGAGATTGAAAAACATAGCATTGGCCAATGATGCGACTCATGAAAGAATTAATAAGGGAAGAGAAGATTCACATATAAATATACTATCCTAGAAATCTTTTGTGATTGTGAGCCCCCATCAAATTATTATATGCCAAAATTGTTGACGTTGGACAAGGAAGACAACGTAATGATTTATGCTTATTCATATTCACATAGAAGTTATATTGTCATAGATCCTTCAACATGTGGTGCTTGCCCCCTATCTTTGCTAGCCAAAAATACCGCACTAAGTAGAGATACTACTTGTGCATCCAAAAACCCTTAAACCCAAATCTTATTTTCAAGTGTCCACCATACCTACCTAGGGATTGAGCAAGATCCCTCAAGTAAGTTGTCATCGGTGCAATAAGGCAATAAAAATTGCTCCTAAAAGTGTGAGATCATTTAGTGTAAAGGAAAATTGAGCATTGTACGAACTTGTGATGGTGAAGAATAAAAGCGACAGACTGCATAATAAAGGTTGCCATCACAAGGGGCAATACAACGTGACATTCTTTTGCATTAAGGGGTTGAGCATACAAACAAATAAGCGCATGGCAACCTCTGCTTCCCTCTGCGAAGGGCCTATCTTTTACTTTTATGCAAAGAGCCAAAGTTCTTCTCTCTTTTCCTTTTATTTTTATCCTTTGGCAAGCATCATGTGGTGAGGAAAGATCTAGGCACATATGTCTAGTTGAATATGGGTGGCATAAGTTATTATTGTTGACATCGCCCATGAGGTGAATACGTTGGGAGGCGAAACTATAAGCCCCTATCTTTCTATGTGTCTGGCTGAAATGTTTTGCTCATGTGTATGCAGTGAGTGTTAGCAATCATAGAAGACTATATGATGGTTGAGTATGTGGACTTGCCTAAAGGCTCCGATACGTGACCCTTCCTGAAAAGATGATGAATTGTAGTTGCAAAGTTGACTGAGAACATAGTTTGTTGGTTTCTAATAGAGTTTATGCTTTATACTTCAATTGTGTGATGAACTTCCACTTATTCATGAGAAGTTTATGATAAAAGTCTTATGTTTAAATTTGTTGCTGTTATAATAATCTACATGATGCTTCTATGTCCGTATTTTGTTTTTATCGACACCTCTCTCTCTCTAAGCATGTGGACATGTTTTTCGATTTTGGTTTTCGCTTGAGGACAAGCAAGGTCTAAGCTTGGGGGAGTTGATACGTTCATTTTGCATCATGTTTTCCTACTGTTATTTATGATGTTTTTATGCATAATAATGCTTTTTGGAGTAATTATAATGCCTTTTCTCTCATAATATGCAAGGTACACACAAAGAGGGAGAATTTCGGCAGCTGGAAATCTGGACCTGGAAAAGCTACGTCAAGCCACCTATTCTGCACAACTCCAAACAAGCTGAAACTTTACGGAGATTTTTTATGGAATATTTGAAGAATATTGGAGCAAATAAGTACCAGAGGGGGCCCACCAGGTGGGCACAACCCACCTGGGCGTGCCAGGGAGCCCAGGTGCGCCCTGGTGGGTTGTGCTCACCCAGGCCCACCTCCGGTGCCCATCTTCTGGTATATAAGTCATCTTGACCTAGAAAAAATCAGGAGAGGACTTTCGGGACGGAGCACCGCCGTCTCGAGGAGGAACTTGGGCAGGAGCACTTTTGCCCTCCGACGAAGCGATTTCGTCGGGGGTACTTCACTCCCGGAGGGGGAAATCATTGTCATCATCATCACCAACAACTCTCCCATCTTGGGGAGGGCAATCTCCATCAACATCTTCAACAGCACCATCTCATCTCAAACCCTAGTTCATCTCTTGTGTTCAATCTTGTTACCAGAACTATAGATTGGTGCTTGTGGGTGACTAGTAGTGTTGATTACATCTTGTAGTTGATTACTATATGGTTTATTTGGTGGAAGATTATATGTTCAGATCCAATATGCTATTTAATACCCCTCTAATCTTGAGCATGATTATCATTTGTGAGTAGTTACTTTTGTTCTTGAGGTCACGGAAGAAATCATGTTGCAAGTAATCATGTGAACTTGATATGTGTTCGATATTTTGATAGTATGTATGTTGTGATTCCCTTAGTGGTGGCATGTGAATGTCGACTACATGACACTTCACCATATTTGGGCCTAAGGGAATGCATTGTGGAGTAGTAAGTAGATGATGGGTTGCGAGAGTGACAGAAGCTTAAACCCCAGTTTATGCGCTATTCCGTAAGGGACCGATTGGATCCAAAAGTTTAATGCTATGGTTAGAATTTATTCTTAATACTTTTCTCGTAGTTGCGGATGCTTGCGAGAGGGTTAATCATAAGTAGGAGGCTTGTTCAAGTAAGAACAGCACCTAAGCACTGGTCCACCGACATATCAAATTATCAAAGTAGCGAACACAAATCGAATCAACATGGTGAAAGTGACTAGATGAAATTCCCGTGTACCCTCAAGAACGCTTTGCTTATTATAAGAGACCATTTTGGCCTGTTCTTTGCCTCAAAAGGATTGGGCTACCTTGCTGCACTTTTGTTACTACTACCGTTACTTGCTCATTACAAATTATCATGCTATCAAACTACTCTGTTAGTTACAATTTCAGCACTTGCAGACATTACCTTGCTGAAAACCACTTGCCATTTCCTTCTGCTCCTCGTTGGGTTCGACACTCTTACTTATCGAAAAGAGCTACAATTGATCCCCTATACTTGTGGGTCATCAGCAACCTTGATCGAGTTTTGCAGAGATGCCAACAAACTAATCTTGTCTTGAATTGGGAGAAGTGCCACTTTATGGTTAATGAAGGTATTATCTTGGGACATAAAATTTCTGAACGAGGTATTGAGGTGGATAAAGTGAAAGTTGACGCAATTGAGAAAATTCCATGTCCCAGAGATATTAAAGGTATTCGTAGTTTCCTCGGTCATGCTGGTTTCTATATGAGATTTATTAAAGACTTCTCTAAAATTTCTAGGCCTCTTACAAATCTTTTACAAAAGGATGTTCCATTTGTTTTTGATGATGATTGTGTAGAAGCCTTTGAAACACTTAAGAAAGCCTTAATTTCCGCACCTATTGTTCAACCACCTGATTGGAACTTGCCTTTTGAAATTATGTGTGATGCTAGTGATTATATTGTTGGTGTTGTTTTAGGACAAAGAGTTGATAAGAAATTAAATGTTATTCATTACGCTAGTAAAAATCTAGTCAGTGCCCAAAGAAATTATGCTACTACTGAAAAAGAATTTTTAGCAGTGGTGTTTGCTTGTGATAAATTCAGATCTTGCATTGTTGATTCTAAAGTGATTGTTCACACTGATCATGCTGCTATTAAATATCTTATGGAAAAGAAAGATGCTAAACCTAGACTCATTAGGTGGGTTCTCTTCCTACAATAATTTGACTTGCATATCATTGATAGGAAAGGAGCTCAGAACCCCGTAGCTGATAACTTGTCTAGGTTAGAAAATATTCTTGATGACCCACAACCTATTAATGATAGTTTTTGTTGGGAAACATAGCATGCAATTTCAAAAAATTTCCTACGCTCACGCAAGATCTATCTAGGAGATGCATAGCAACGAGAGGGGAAGAGTGTGTCTATGTACCCTCGTAGACCGAAAGCGGAAGCGTTTGACAACGCGGTTGATGTAGTCGAACTTCTTCTAGCTCGGACCGATCAAGTACCGAACGTACGGCACCTCCGAGTTCTGCACACGTTCAGCTCAATGACGTCCCTCGTCCTCTTGATCTAGCAAGGTGTCGAGGAAGTAGATGAGTTCTGTTAGCACGACGGCGTGGTGACGGTGATGGTGAAGTGATCCGCGCAGGGCTTCGCCTAAGCACTACGAAGATATGACCGGAGGCGTAAACTGTGGAGGGGGGCGCCGCACACGGCTAACAATTCATGTTGTGTTGTGCTAGGCGCCCCCTCTCCTCATATATATAGGTGGGAGGGAGAGGGGAGAGGCCAAGGGGCGCTCCAAGTGGGGCCGAATCCCACTTGGGCTCCTGCCCTGGTTCGGCCCTCCTTCCTTGTATAGGCGCTAGGGGAAGAAAGGGGGAGGTGGCGCCCCCCCCCCCTTTCCTTTCTCCCTTGAGGAGGGGAAGGAAGGAGGGACTTGCCCTCCCCTCTTTCCTTTCCCTAGGGCTGGCCAGCCTGGTGGAGGGGCACACCAGCCCCTTGTGGGCTGGTCTGTCCCTCCCTTGGCCCATTAAGCCCATATCTTTGCCGGGGGGTGCCCGGAACCCCTTCCGCTGACCCTATATGTACCCGGTACCCTCCGGAACACTTCCGGTGTCCGAATACCATCGTCCTATATATCAATCTTTACTTCTTGACCATTTCGAGACTCCTCATCATGTCCGTGATCTCATCTAGGACTCCGAAGAACATTCGGTCACCAAATCACATAACTCATGTAATACTAAATCGTCATCGAACGTTAAGCGTGCGGACCGTACGGGTTCGAGAACTATGTAGACATGACCGAGACACTTCTCCGGTCAATAACCAATAGCGGAACCTGGATGCTCATATTGGCTCCCACATATTCTACGAAGATATTTATCGGTCGAACCGTTATGACAACATACGTTATTCCCTTTGTCCATCGGTATGTTACTTGCCCGAGATTCGATCATCGGTATCTTTATACCTAGTTCAATCTTGTTACCGGCATGTCTCTTTACTCGTTTTGTAATACATCATCATGTGACTAACTCATTAGTCACTTTGCTTGCAAGGCTTCTTATGATGTGCATTACCGAGAGGGCCCAGAGATATCTCTCCGATACTCGGAGTGACAAATCCTAATCTCGATCTATGCCAACCCAAGAAACACCTTCGGAGATACCTGTAGAGTATCTTTATAATCACCTAGTTACGTTGTGACGTTTGATAGCACACAAGGCATTCCTCTGGTATCCGGGAGTTGCATAATCTCATAGTCGAAGGAATATGTATTTGACATGAAGAAAGCAATAGCAATAAAACTGAACGATCAATATGCTATGCTAACGGATGGGTCTTGTCCATCACATCATTCTCCTAATGATATGATCCCGTTCATCAAATGACAACACATGTCTATGGTTAGGAAACCATCTTTGATTAACGAGCTAGTCTAGTAGAGGCTTACTAGGGACACGGTGTTTTGTCTATGTATCCACACATGTATCAAGTTTCCGGTTAATACAATTCTAGCATGAATAATAAACATTTATCATGATATAAGGAAATATAAAATAACAACTTTATTATTGCCTCTAGGGCATATTTCCTTCAGTCTCCCACTTGCACTAGAGTCAATAATCTAGTTCACATCGCCATGTGATTTAACACCAATAGTTCACATCGCCATGTGACCAACACCCAAAGGGTTTACTAGAGTCAATAATCTAGTTCACATCGCTATGTGATTAACACCCAAAGAGTACTAAGTTGTGATCATGTTTTGCTTGTGAGAGAAGTTTAGTCAATGGGTCTGCCACATTCAGATCCGTATGTATTTTGCAAATTTCTATGTCTACAATGCTCTGCATGGAGCTACTCTAGCTAATTGCTCCCACGTTCAATACGTATCTAGATTGAGACTTATATTCATCTAGATTAGTGTCAAAGCTTGCATCGACGTAACTTTTTACGACGAACTCTTTATCACCTCCATAACTGAGAAACATTTCCTTAGTCCTCTAAGGATAATTTTGACCGCTGTCTAGTGATCCACTCCTGGATTACTTAGGTACCTCCCTACCAGACTTATGGCAAGGCACACATCAGGTCTGGTACACAGCATAGCATACATGATAGAACATATGGCTGAAGCATAAGGAATGACTTTCATTTTCTCTCTATCTTCTGCAGTGGTCGGGCATTGAGTCTTACTTAACTTCACACCTTGCAACACAGGCAAGAACCCTTTCTTTGACTGATCCATTTTGAACTTCTTCAAAACTTTATCAAGGTATGTGCTTTGTGAAAGTCCTATTAAGCGTCTGCTACTTCTTGAGCTTGCGTTGGTTTTTCCCTTGAATAGGAAAGGGTGATGCAGCAAAGTAGAGATAAGTATTTCCCTCAGTTTGAGAACCAAGGTATCAATCCAGTAGAAGACAGCGCACAAATCACCGAATACCTGCACAAACAATCAAACAACTTGCACCCAACGCGATAAAGGGGTTGTCAATCCCTTCACGGTTATTTGCAAAAGTGATATCTGATAGAGATAGATAAACGATAAAGTATATATTTTTGGTATTTTGGTTTTATAGATCGGAAAGTAAAAGATTGCAAAATAGTAGATCGGAAACTTGTATGATGAAAAGTAGAAGATTATATGATGGAAAATAGACCCGGGGGCCATAGGTTTCACCAGAGGCTTCTCTCAAGATAGAAAATAATACGGTGGGTGAACAAATTACTGCCGAGCAATTGATAGAAAAGCGCAAAGTTATGACGATATCTAAGGCAATGATCATGAATATAGGCATCACCTCCGTGTCAAGTAGACCGAAATGATTCTGCATCTACTACTATTACTCCACACATCGACAGCTATCCAGCATGCATCTAGAGTATTAAGTTCATAAAGAACGAAGTAATGCATTAAGTAAGATGACATGATGTAGAGGAATTAACTCAAGCAATATGATGAAAACCCCATCTTTTTATCCTCGATGGCAACAATACAATACGTGCCTTGCTGCCCATACTGTCACTGGGAAAGGACACCGCAAGATTGAACCCAAAGCTAAGCACTTCTCCCATTGCAAGAAAAACCAATCTAGTTGGCCAAACCAAACCGATAGTTCGAAGAGAATTACAAAGATATCAAATCATGCATAAAAGAATTCAGAGAAGATTCAAATAATATTCATAGATAAGCTGATCATAAATCCACAATTCATCGGATCTCGGCAAACACACCGCAAAAAAGTATTACATCGAATAGATCTCCAAGAACATCGAGGAGAACATGGTATTGAGAATCAAAGAGAGAGAAGAAGCCATCTAGCTACTAGCTATGGACCCGTAGGTCTGTGGTAAACTACTCACGCTTCATCGGAAGGGCAATGGTGTTGATGTAGAAGCCCTCCGTGATCGAATCCCCCTCCGACAGGGTGCCGGAAAAGGTCCCTAGATGGGATCTCACGGGTATAGAAGGTTGCGGCGGTGGAAAAGTGTTTTCGTGGATGCCTCTGTTGGTTTGGGGATATTTGGGAATATATAGGCGAAAGAATTAGGTCAGGAGGTGCACGAGGGGCCCACAAGGATGGGGGGCGTGCTCTCCGTCCTTGTGGCCGCCTCGTGGCTCCTCCGACTTCATCTCCAAGTCTCCTGGTTTCCTTCTGGTCCAAGAAAAATCATCGCGAAAGTTTTATTCCGTTTGGTATTCCTTTTCTGCGAAACTCAAAAACAAGGAAAAAACAGAAACTGGCACTGGGCTCTAGGTTAATAGGTTAGTCCCAAAAATAATATAAAATAGCATATTAATGCATATAAAACATCCAAAACAGATAATATAATAGCATGGAACAATAAAAAATTATAGATACGTTGGAGACGTATCAAGCATCCCGAAGCTTAATTCCTGCTCGTCCTCGAGTAGGTAAATGATAAAAACAAAAAATTTGATGTGGAATGCTACCTAACATATTTATCCATGTAATTTTCTTTATTGTGGCATGAATGTTCAGATCCATAAGATTCAAAACAAAAGTTTAATATTGACATAAAAACAATAATACTTCAAGCATACTAACAAGGCAATTATGTCTTCTCAAAATAACATGGCCAAAGAAAGCTTATCCCTACAAAATCATATAGTCTGGCTATGCTCCATCTTCATCACACAAAATACTCAAATCATGCAACCCCGATGACAAGCCAAGCAATTGTTTCATACTTTTGACGTTCTCAAACCTTTTCAACTTTCACGCAATACATGAGCGTGAGCCATGGACATAGCACTATAGGTGGAATAGAATATGGTGGTTGTGGAGAAGACAAAAAGAGGGAGATAGTCTCACATCAACTAGGCGTATCAACGGGCTATGGAGATGCCCATCAATAGATATCAATGTGAGTGAGTAGGGATTGCCATGCAACGGATGCACTAGAGCTATAAGTGTATGAAAGCTCAAAAAGAAAAGTAAGTGGGTGTGCATCCAACTTGCTTGCTCATGAAGACCTAGGGCAATTTGAGGAAGCCCATCGTTGGAATATACAAGAAAAGTTCTTATAATGAAAAATTCCCACTAGTATATGAAAGTGAAAACATAGGAGACTCTCTATCATGAAGATCATGGTGCTACTTTGAAGCACAAGTATGGAAAAAGGATAGTAACATTGCCCCTTCTCTCTTTTTCTCTCATTTTTCTTTTTTTTTCCTTTTTTCTTTCTTTTTTTTCTTTCTTTTTTTTTTCTTTGGCTTCTTTGGCCTCTGTTTTTTTCCTCACATGGGACAATGCTCTAATAATGAAGATCATCATACTTCTATTTACTTACAACTCAAAAAATTACAACTCGATACTAGAACAAAATTTGACTCTATATGAATGGCTCCGGCGGTGTACCGGGATGTGCAATGAATCAAGAGTGACATGTATGAAAAAATTATGAATGGTGGCTTTGCCACAAATACGATGTCAACTACATGATCATGCAAAGCAATATGACAATGATGATGCGTGTCATAGTAAACGGAGCGGTGGAAAGTTGCATGGCAATATATCTCGGAATGGCTATGGAAATGCCATAATAGGTAGTGGCTGTTTTGAGGAAGGTATATGGTGGGTGTATGGTACCGGCGAAAGTTGCGCGGTACTAGAGAGGCTAGCAATGGTGGAAGGGTGAGAGTGCGTATAATCCATGGACTCAACATTAGTCATAAAGAACTCACATACTTATTGCAAAAATCTATTAGTCATCGAAACAAAGTACTATGCGCATGCTCCTAGGGGGATAGATTGGTAGGAAAAGACCATCGCTCGTCCCCGACCGCCACTCATAAGGAAGACAATCAAATAATATCTCATGCTCCAACTTTGTTATATAACGGTTCACCATACGTGCATGCTACAGGACTCACAAACCTTAACACAAGTATTTCTCAAATTCACAATTACTCACTAGCATGACTCTAATATCACCATCTTTACATCTCAAAACAATCATAAGGAATCAAACTTCTCATAGTATTCAATGCACTTTATATGAAAGTTTTTATTATATCCCTCTTGGATGCCTATCATATTAGGACTAAATTTATAACCAAAGCAAATTACCATGCTGTTTAAAGACTCTCAAAATAATATAAGTGAAGCATGAGAGTTCAATAATTTCTACAAAATAAAGCCACCGCCGTGCTCTAAAGAGATATAAGTGAAGCGCTAGAGCAAAATTGCCTAGCTCAAAAGATATAAGTGAAGCACATATTGTATTCTAATAAATCATGATTCATGCATGTCCCTCTCAAAAGGTGTGTACAACAAGGATGATTGTGGCAAAATAAAAATCAAAGACTCAAATTATAAAAGACGCTCCAAGCAAAACACATATCATGTGGTGAATAAAAATATAGCCTCAAGTAAAGTTACCGATAGACGAAGACGAAAGAGGGGATGCCTTCCGGGGCATCCCCAAGCTTAGGCTCTTGGTTGCCCTTGAATATTACCTTGGGATGCCTTGGGCATCCCCAAGCTTAGGCTCTTGCCACTCCTTATTCCATAGTCCATCAAATCCTTACCCAAAAACTTGAAAACTTCACAACACAAAACTCAACAGAAAATCTCATAAGCTCCGTTAGTATAAGAAAATAAATCACCACTTTGGTACTGTTGTGAACTCATTCTTTATTTATATTGGTGTAATATCTACTGTATTCCAACTTTTCCATGGTTCATACCCCCCGATACTACCCATAGATTCATCAAAATAAGCAAACAACACAAAGAAAATAGAATCTGCCGAAAACATAACAGTCTGCGAAGATCCGAATTGTTATTATACTTCTGTAACTCCAAAAATTCTGAAAATTAGGACAACATAGGAAATTTGTATATCAATCTTGTATAAAACATTCACGGTTCTTCAATGCTCCAGTGAATTATTAAAATTCTGAGACTGGACGCAAAAGTTTCTGTTTTTCAGCAAGATCAAATCAACTATCACCGTAAGCCATCCCAAAGGTCTTACTTGGCACAAACACTAATTAAAACACAAAACCACATCTAACCAGAGGCTAGATGAATTATTTATTGCCAAACAGAACCAAAAAAGCAAAAACAAAAGTAAAATTGGGTTGCCTCCCAACAAGCGCTATTGTTTAACGCCCTTAGCTAGGCATAAAAACACGAATAGATCTAGGTATTGTCGTAATAATGATAGGGCAAATCTCGAAAACTCATCTCGTACTCCCTTCGTTCAGCAGCAAGTTTCCTTTGTGGTAAGCAAAAGTAATCAAAAGGGCTAAATCTAATGGGATAAGAATCCCCTAGATCAATCTCGGGAGGAATTGGTTCCTCCTTCGGCCCCTCATATTGTACAACCAACTCATCATTATAAGCATTCTTTTGGCAAAAAGCCATGAGCTTGTGTCCAGGAGAAAAACCCAATCCATTGTTTTGTATAGCAAAATTGTCATTAAGCTCGGAAATCTTATCAACTAAAACATTGGTGGGGACCCTCTTTCTTAAATTTCCATTATAAGCCACATGATCTAAAGATCGTAAACGCATTATGTCTTCTTGGTTAAAGAGAATTCCCTCTATGGGCGGACGACCACCATATACTTTATAATGCGCAAAAATTTCACTAGCTTATTTCATAATAAATCTAAATTCATGAGCTAGAAATATAGTGGCGACACGCTTAACAGAAGAATGCTTAATATTAGAAAACTCTAGAAAATTCCTTTGTATGGATGGATGCATATGAACAAATTGTCTTTCAAGTTCAACCACAAGCAAAGATATAGCATCCGCAAGACTACTAGTTTTATGGAGAATAGATCCACCTAAAGTGGGTAGTGCACCGGCACAAGTAAAGAAATCTTGAATAACCCCTTTTCCAATAATATTGCCGCTACCTATGCGAAGTTTTTTAGTGTGCAAGATAGTAGATTCTTCATGAGGATTAGTATTAGCAAAAGCATCAAAGTTTCCCCCATCGTCGCTACTATCCTTTTCAACGATAACCTCCCCAATTTCAGACATGGTGGCAACAAACCAATCTAGCAAATGAGCAAACCGAAAACGAACAAAGAAGACGAACGGAAGAGGGGCGAAGAAAAGGCAAAGAGAGGGGCGAAGAAAAAGGCAAATCTTTTTGAAAATCATTTTAGAAGTGGGGGAGAGGAAAACGAGAGGCAAATGGCGAATAATGTAATGCAAGAGATGAGAGTTTATGATGGGTACTTGGTATGTCTTGACTTGGTGTAGATCTCCCCGGCAACGGCGCCAGAAATCCTTTCTGCTACTTCTTGATCTTGCTTTGGTTTTTCCCTTGAAGAGGAAAGGGTGATTCAGCAAAGTAGAGATAAGTATTTCCCTCAGTTTGAGAACCAAGGTATCAATCCAGTAGGAGACAACGCACAAAT
Source organism: Thinopyrum elongatum (assembly GCA_011799875.1). Classification (NCBI taxonomy): domain Eukaryota; kingdom Viridiplantae; phylum Streptophyta; class Magnoliopsida; order Poales; family Poaceae; genus Thinopyrum; species Thinopyrum elongatum. The sequence goes on from CM022298.1 coordinate 532,583,163, forward strand.
CACCGAATACCTGCACAAACAATCAAACAACTTGCACCCAACGCGATAAAGGGGTTGTCAATCCCTTCACTGTTATTTGCAAAAGTGAGATCTGATAGAGATAGATAAACGATAAAGTATATATTTTTGGTATTTTTGTTTTATAGATCGGAAAGTAAAAGATTGCAAAATAGTAGATCGAAAACTTGTATCATGAAAAGTAGAAGATTATATGATGGAAAATAGACCCGGGGGCCATAAGTTTCACTAGAGGCTTCTCTCAAGATAGAAAATAATACGGTGGGTGAACAAATTACTGCCGAGCAATTGATAGAAAAGTGCAAAGTTATGACGATATCTAAGGCAATGATCATGAATATAGGCATCACGTCCGTGTCAAGTAGACCGAAATGATTCTGCATCTACTACTATTACTCCACACATCGACCGCTATCCAGCATGCATCTAGAGTATTAAGTTCATAAAGAACGGAGTAATGCATTAAGTAAGATGACATGATGTAGAGGAATTAACTCAAGCAATATGATGAAAACCCCATCTTTTTATCCTCGATGGCAGCAATACAATACGTGCCTTGCTGCCCATACTGTCACTGGGAAAGGACACCGCAAGATTGAACCCAAAGCTAAGCACTTCTCCCATTGCAAGAAAAACCAATCTAGTTGGCCAAACCAAACCGATAGTTCGAAGAGAATTACAAAGATATCAAATCATGCATAAAAGAATTCAGAGAAGATTCAAATAATATTCATAGATAAGCTGATCATAAATCCACAATTCATAGGATCTCGGCAAACACACCGCAAAAAAGTATTACATCGAATAGATCTCCAAGAACATCGAGGAGAACATGGTATTGAGAATCAAAGAGAGAGAAGAAGCCATCAAGCTACTAGCTATGGACCCGTAGGTCTGTGGTAAACTACTCACGCTTCATCGAAAGGGCAATGGTGTTGATGTAGAAGCCCTCCGTGATCGAATCCCCCTCCGGCAGAGTGCCGGAAAAGGTCCCTAGATGGGATCTCACGGGTATAGAAGGTTGCGGCGGTGGAAAAGTGTTTTCGTGGATGCCTCTGTTGGTTTGGGGATATTTGGGAATATATAGGCGAAAGAATTAGGTCAGGAGGTGCACGAGGGGCCCACAAGGATGGGGGGCGCGCCCTCCGTCCTTGTGGCCGCCTCGTGGCTCCTCCGACTTCATGTCAAGTCTCCTGGTTTCCTTCTGGTCCAAGAAAAATCATCGCGAAAGTTTTATTCCGTTTGGTATTCCTTTTCTACGAAACTCAAAAACAAGGAAAAAACAGAAACTGGCACTGGGCTCTAGGTTAATAGGTTAGTCCCAAAAATAATATAAAATAGCATATTAATGCATATAAAACATCCAAAACAGATAATATAATAGCATGGAACAATCAAAAATTATAGATACATTGGAGACGTATTAGCGTCTCGATCTATCCCTATAGATCTTGATGCCCAATATATAAGCAGCTTCATCGAGGTCTTTCATTGAAAAGCTCTTATTCAAGTATCCTTTTATGCTATCCAAAAATTCTACATCATTTCCAATCAACAATATGTCATCCACATATAATATCAGAAATGCTACAAAGCTCCCACTCACTTTCTTGTAAATACATGCTTCACCATAAGTCTGTATAAAACCATATGCTTTGATCACCTTATCAAAGCGTATATTCCAACTCCGAGATGCTTGCACCAGTCCATAGATGGATCGCTGGAGTTTGCACACTTTGTTAGCACCTTTAGGATCGACAAAACCTTCTGGTTGCATCATATACAACTCTTCTTTAAGAAATCCATTAAGGAATGCAGTTTTGACGTCCATTTGCCAGATTTCATAATCATAAAATACCGCAATTGCTAACATGATTCGGACGGACTTAAGCATCGCTATGGGTGAGAAAGTCTCATCGTAGTCAACTCCTTGAACTTGTCAAAAACCTTTTGCGACAAGTCGAGCTTTGTAGATAGTAACATTACCATCGGCGTTAGTCTTCTTCTTGAAGATCCATTTATTCTCTATGGCTCGCCGATCATCGGGCAAGTCCACCAAAGTCCACACTTTGTTCTCATACATGGATCCTATCTCAGATTTCATGGCCTCAAGCCATCTATCGGAATCTGGGCTCATCATAGCTTCTTCATAGTTCGTAGGTTCGCCTTGGTCTAGTAACATGACTTCTAGTACATGATTCCCGTACCACTCTGGTGCGGATCGTGTTCTGGTTGACCTACGAAGTTCTGTAGTAACTTGACCTAAAGTTTCATGATCATCATCATTAGCTTCCTCTCTAGTTGGTGTAGGCATCACGGGAACGGTTTTCTGTGATGAGCTACTTTCCAATTCGAGAGAAGGTACAATTACCTCATCAAGTTCTACTTTCCTCCCACTCACTTCTTTCGAGAGAAACTCCTTCTCTAGAAAGGACCCAAACTTGCCTTCGGATCTGTGGTAGAAGGTGTACCCAATTGTTTCCTTAGGGTATCCTATGAAGACGCACTTCTCCGATTTGGGTTCGAACTTATTAGGCTGAAGCCTTTTAACATAAGTGTCGTAACCCCAAACTTTTTAAAAAACGACAGCTTAGGTTTCTTGCCAAACCATAGTTCATACGGCATCATCTCAATGGATTTAGACGGTGCCCTATTTAACGTGAATGCAGTTGTCTCTAATGCATAACCCCAAAACGATAGTGGTAAATCGGTAAGAGACATCATAAAATGCACCATATCCAATAAAGTACGGTTACGGCGTTTGGACACACCATTACGCTGTGGTGTTCCAGGTGGCGTGAATTGTGAAAATATTCCACATTGTTTTAAATGAAGGCCAAAATCATAACTCAAATATTCGCCTCCGCGATCAGATCATAGAAACTTTATTTTCTTATTACGATGATTCTACACTTCGCTCTGAAATTCTTTGAACTTTTCAAATGTTTCAGACTTGTGTTTCATCAAGTAGATATACCCATATCTGCTCAAATCATCTGTGAAGGTCAGAAAATAACGATACCTGCCGCGTGCTTCAACACTCATCGGATCACATACATCGGTATGTATTATTTCCAATAAGTCATTAGCTCGCTCCATTGTTCCGGAGAACGGAGTTTTAGTCATCTTGCCCATGAGGCATGGTTCACAAATATTAAATGATTCATAATCAAGTGATTCCAAAAACCCATCTGCATGGAGTTTCTTCATGCGCTTTACACCAATATGACCTAAACGGCAGTGCCACAAATATGTTGCACTATCATTATCAACTTTGCATCTTTTGGCATCAATATTATGAATATGTGTATCACTACAATCGAGATTCAATAAACCATTTACATTGAGTGTATGACCATAGAAGGTTTTATTCATGTAAACAGAACAACAATTATTCTCTGACTTAAATGAATAACCGTATTGTAATAAACATGATCCAATCATATTCATGCTCAATGCAAACACTAAATTTTATTTAGGTCCAACACTAATCCCGAAGGTAGAGGGAGTGTGCGATGGTGATCTTATCAACCTTGGAATCACTTCCAACATACATCGTCACCTCGTCATTAACTAGTCTCTGTTCATTTTGCAACTCCTGTTTTGAGTTACTAATCTTAGCAACTGAACCAGTATCAAATACCCAGGGGCTACTATGAACACTAGTAAAATACACATCAATAACATGTATATCAAATATACCTTTTTTCACTTTGCCATCCTTCTTATCCGCCAAGTATTTGGGGCAGTTCCGCTTCCAGTAACCATTTCCTTTGCAGTAGAAGCACTCAGTTTCAAGCTTGGGTCCAGCTTTGGGCTTCTTCATGGGAGTGACAACTTGCTTGCCATTCTTCTTGAAGTTCCCCTTTCTTTCCCTCGCCCTTTTTCTTGAAACTAGTGGTCTTGTTAACCATCAACACCTGATGCTCTTTCTTGATTTCTACCTTTGCCGATTTTAGCATCGCGAAGAGCTTGGGAATCGTTTTCGTCATCCCTTGCATATTATAGTTCATCACAAAGTTCTAGTAGCTTAGTGATAGTGACTAGAGAATTTTGTCAATCACTATCTTATCTGGAAGATTAACTCCCACTTGATTCAAGCGATTGTAGTACTCAAATATTCTGAACGCATGCTCACTTGCTGAGCTATTCTCCTCCATCTTGTAGGCAAATTACTTGTCAGAGATCTCATACCTCTCGACATGGGCATGAGTCTGAAATACAAATTTCAGCTCTTGGAATATCTCATATGCTCCGTGGCATTCAAAACATTTTTGAAGTCCCGGTTCTAAGCCGTAAAGCATGGCGCACTAAACTATCAAGTAGTCATCATATCGAGCTTGCCAAATGTTCATAACATCTACATCTGCTCCTGCAATAGGTCTGTCACCTAGCGGTGCATCAAGGACATAATTCTTCTGTGCAGCAATGAGGATAATCCTCAGATCACGGACCCAATCCGCATCATTGCTACTATCATCTTTCAACTTAGTTTTCTCTAGGAACATATCAAAATAAAACAGGGGAGCTATACGCGAGCTATTGATATACAACATAGATATGCAAATACTATCAGGACTAAGTTCATGATAAATTAAGTTCAATTAATCAAATTACTTAAGAACTCCCACTTAGATAGACATCCCTCAAGTCATCTAAATGATACGTGATCCAAATCAACTAAACCATGTCCGATCATCACGTGAGATGGAGTAGTCATCAATGGTGAGCATCTCTATGTTGATCATATCTACTATATGATTCACGTTCGACCTTTTGGTCTCCAGTGTTCTGAGGCCATGTCTGTACATGCTAGGCTCGTCAAGTTTAACTCGAGTATTCCGCATGTGCAAAACTGTCTTGCACCCGTTGTATGTGAACGTAGAGTCTATCACACCCGATCATCACGTGGTGTCTCAACACGACGAACTATCGCAATGGTGCATACTCAGGGAGAACACTTATACCTTGAAATTTAGTTAAGGGGTCATCTTATAATGCTACCGCCGTACTAAGCAAAATAAGATGCATAAAAGATAAACATCACATGCAATCAAAATATGTGACATGATATGGCCATCATCATCTTGTGCTTTTGATCTCCATCTTCAAAGCATCGTCATGATCTCCATCGTCACCAGCTCGACACCTTGATCTCCATCGTTGCGTCGTGGTCGTCTCGCCAACTATTGCTTCTACAACTATCACTAACGCATAGTGATAAAGTAAAGCAATTACATGGCGTTTGCATTTCATACAATAAAGAGACAACCATGAGGCTCCTGCCGGTTGCCGATAACTTTTACAAAACATGATCATCTCATACAATAACATATATCACATCATGTCTTGACCATATCACATCACAACATGCCCTGCAAAAACAAGTTAGACGTCCTCTACTTTGTTGTTGCAAGTTTTACGTCGCTGCTACGGCCTTCAAGCAAGAACTATTCTTACCTACGCATCAAAACCACAATGGTGATTTATCAAGTTTGTTGTTTTAACCTTCAACAAGGACCGACCGCAGTCAAATTCGATTCAACTAAAGTAGGAGAAACAAACACCCGCCAGCCACCTTTATGCAAAACTAGTTGCATGTCTGTCGGTGGAACCGGTCTCATGAACGTGGTCATGTAAGGTTGGTCCGGGCTGCTTCATCCAACAATACCACCGAATCAAAATAAGACATTGGTGGTAAGCAGTATGATGATCATCGCCCACAACTCTTTGTGTTCTACTCGTGCATATCATCTACGCATAGACCTGGCTCTGATGCCACTATTGGGAAACATAGCATGCAATTTCAAAAAAATTCCTACGCTCACGCAAGATCTATCTAGGAGATGCATAGCAACGAGATGGGAAGAGTGTGTCTACGTACCCTCGTAGACTGAAAGCGGAAGCGTTTGACAATGCGGTTGATGTAGTCAAACTTCTTCTAGCTCTGACCGATCAAGTACCGAACGTACGGCACCTCCGAGTTCTGCACATGTTCAGCTCGATGACGTCCCTCGTCCTCTTGATCTAGCAAGGTGTCGAGGAAGTAGATGAGTTCCGTCAGCACGACGGTGTGGTGATGGTGATGGTGAAGTGATCCGCGTAGGGCTTCGCTTAAACACTACAAAGATATGATCGGAGGCGTAAACTGTGGAGGGGGGGCGCCGCACACGACTAACAATTCATGTTGTGTTGTGCTAGGCGCCCCCTCTCCTCATATATATAGGTGGGAGGGAGAGGGGAGAGGCCAAGGGGCACCCCAAGTGGGGCCGAATCCCACTTGGGCTCCTGCCCTGGTTTGGCCCCCCTTCCTTGTATAGGCTCCAGGGGAAGGAAGGGGGAGGTGGCGCCCCCTCCCCCCCCCCCCCCCCGTTCCTTTCTCCCTTGAGGAGGGGAAGGAAGGAGGGACTTGACCTCCCCCCTTTCCTTTCCCTAGGGCTGGACGGCCTGGTGGAGGGGCGCACCAGCCCCTTGTGGGATGGTCTGTCCCTCCCTTGGCCCATTAAGCCCATATCTTTGCCGGGGGGTGCCCGGAACCCCTTCCGGTGACCCTATATGTACCCGGTACCCTCCGGAACATTTCCGGTGTCTGAATACCATTGTCCTATATATCAATCTTTACTTCTCAACCATTTCGAGACTCCTCGTCATGTCCGTGATCTCATCCGGGACTCCGAACAACATTCGGTCACCAAATCACATAACTCATATAATACTAAATCGTCATCGAACGTTAAGCGTGCAGACCCTACGGGTTCGAGAACTATGTAGACATGACCGAGACACTTCTCCGGTCAATAACTAATAGCAGAACCGGGATGCTCATATTGGCTCCCACATATTCTACGAAGATCTTTATTGGTCGAACCGTTATGACAACATACGTTATTCCCTTTGTCCATCGGTATGTTACTTGACCGAGATTCGATCGTCGGTATCTTTATACCTAGTTCAATCTTGTTACCGGCAAGTCTCTTTACTTGTTCCGTAATACATCATCATGTGACTAACTCATTAATCACTTTGCTTGCAAGGCTTCTTATGATGTGCATTACCGAGAGGGCCCAGAGATACCTCTCCGATACTCGGAGTGACAAATCCTAATCTCGATCTATGCCAGCCCAAAAAACACCTTCGGAGATACCTGTAGAGCATCTTTATAATCACCCAGTTATGTTGTGACGTTTGATAGCACACAAGGCATTCCTCCGGAATCTGAGAGCTGCATAATCTCATAGTCGAAGGAATATGTATTTGACATGAAGAAAGCAATAGCAATAAAACTGAACGATCAATATGCTATGCTAACGGATGGGTCTTGTCCATCACATCATTCTCCTAATGATGTGATCCCGTTCATCAAATGACAACACATATCTATGGTTAGGAAACCATCTTTGATTAACGAGCTTGTCTAGTAGAGGCTTACTAGGGACACGGTGTTTTGTCTATGTATCCACACATGTATCAAGTTTTCGGTTACATTTATCATGATATAAGGAAATATAAAATAACAACTTTATTATTGCCTCTAGGGCATATTTCCTTCAGTTTTCCTGATGAGCAATTAGCTGCAATAAATGTCTCTCATAACACTCCTTGGTATGCTGACTATGCTAATTATATTGTTGCTAAATATATACCACCTAGCTTCACTTACCAACAAAAGAAAAAATTCTTCTATGATTTATGACATTACTTTTGGGATGACCCACATCTTTATAAAGAAGGAGTAGATGGTATTATTAGATGTTGTGTACCTGAGCATGAATAGGGACAAATCCTACGGAAATGTCACTCTGAAGCTTATGGAGGGCATCATGCCGGAGATAGAACTACTCACAAGGTATTGCAATCCGGTTTTTATTAGCCTACTCTCTTCAAGGATGCCTGTAAGTTCGTTTTATCCTGTGATGAATGTCAAAGAATTGGTAATATTGGTAAGCGTCAGGAAATGCCTATGAATTATTCTCTTGCTGTTGAACCATTTGATGTTTGGGGTTTTATTACATGGGACCTTATCCTTCCTCTAATGGGTATACACATATTTTGGTTGTTGTTGATTATGTTACTAAGTGGGTAGAAGCTATTCCAACTAGTAGTGTTGATCACAACACCTCTATTAAAATGCTTAAGGAAGTTATTTTCCCAAGGTTTGGAGTCCCTAGATATTTAATGACTGATGGTGGTTCACATTTTATTCATGGTGCTTTCCGTAAAATGCTTGCTAAGTATGATGTTAACCATAGAATTGCATCCCCCTATCATCCTCAGTCTAGTGGTCAAGTTGAACTTAGCAATAGAGAAATAAAATTAATTTTACAGAAAACTGTCAATAGGTCCCGAAAGAATTGGTCTAAGAAATTAAACGATGCACTCTGGGCTTACCGAACAGCATATAAAAATCCCATGGGTATGTCTCCTTACAAAATGGTTTATGGAAAAGCTTGTCATTTGCCTCTTGAGTTAGAACATAAAGCATATTGGGCAATTAAAGAACTCAACTATGATTTAAAACTTGCCGGTGAAAAGAGGTTATTTGATATTAGCTCACTAGATGAATGGAGAACCCAAGCTTATGAAAATGCCAAGTTATTTAAAGAAAAAGTCAAAAGATGGCATGATAAAAGAATCTAAAAGCGTGAGTTCAAAGTTGGAGAATATGTTCTTTTGTACAACTCTCATTTCAGATTCTTTGCAGGAAAACTTCTCTCCAAATGGCAAGGACCCTATGTTATCAAGGAGGTTTATCGATCTGGAGCCATCAAAATAAATAATGCCGAAGGTACTAACCCGAAGGTTGTCAATGGGCAAAGAATAAAACATTATATCTCAGGTACGCCCATTAATGTTGAAAGCAATATTATCCAAACTATGACACCGGAAGAACACATAAAAGAAACCTTCCGGAACACTCCAGAATCGTGAAAAAGGAGGAGGTATGTGATATGGTAAGTAAACGGACTCCAAAAAATCCGCAAAAATATTTTCTGTCAGTTTTGGAATATATTAAAAATTAGGAAAATAAGAAACAACCAGGAAGGTAACCCTGGTGGGCACAAGACACCAGGGCGCGCCTAGCCAGGCGCGCCCAGGTGGGTTGTGCCCACCTCAGGTACCTTTCGGACTCCGTTTTTCTCCCGTTTGCTTGTTTCCCAAGATAAAAAATCTTTATATACCCCCTGAACCTATTGACCACCGTATCGCGAAGAAATCTTCTGTTTTCTTTTCTCGCTGTTTTCTAACAGATCTAATCCACCATGGCCGCCTCAAGCTCCTCCAAGGACAAGTTCTTCGAGAATGTCATCAACCCATATTTGCGGGAGGTGATGCAGCACCCTCAGGCTATCGAGATGCGTGAGGGGGTGCTCCACATCCGTGATGTGCAGGGCCCCAAAGGGGTGGGAGCCATGGAGGCCACGCTCGAAGCTATGGAGCGGGAGGTTTTCAGGCGCAAGGGGATGGTGGAACGTGGACTCAATGCCAATCACCTCATGATCGCGGATTACACCCGTGATCTCAAGGTGGATGGCAAGTCCATGAAGGACATCGTCTTCACCTTCAACGAGCAAATCAACTTTCTCCAAAGACAGATCTACGATCTCCAAAACCAAGTCTTTGAATATGAGGCAAGGTTTAAAGGTATGAGTTTGGCTGCCAGTTGCAAGACCCGCGAGACTCACTCCTCCTCTTATGATGGTGAGCCCTTGCCATGGAAACCTGAAGATAAACCCACCACTTCATCACCACCACCTTCTTCATCACCAAAGCAGACTTGAGTATCGGGTATGGGCACTCCCCTTGGCTTGTGCCAAGCTTGGGGGAGGTGCCCCGGTATCGTATCACCTCCATTATCTTTTGCATTTACTTATCTTAGTTCGATCCTTAGTTATCTTTCAGTTTAATTGAATAAAAGTTTAGTTCGATCCTTTCTTTTCAAGTGCTTGCTTAGTGATCTATTCTTGTAATCTGTGCAAGATATATAATAAAGTTTAGTTTGAGTTTTGTTTTCTTTACTTTCATGTTCACTAAAAGGAAAGGAAATAAATGAAAAAGATCATATGCTAATCTTATGGTAAGTAATGACATCACATAAGGAAGAGTATAAGTAGAAAATTTTATTGGAGATTTACAAACATAGCATTGGTAAATGATGCAATTCATGAAAGAATTAATAAGGGAAGAGAAGATTCACATGCAAATACACTATCTTGGACATCTTTTATGATTGTGAGCCCCCATCAAAATATTATATGCCAAAATTGTTGACGTTGGACAAGGAAGACAACGTAATGATTTATGTTTGTTCATATTCGCATAGAAATTATATTGTCATAGATCCTTTAACATGTGGTGCTTGCCCCCATCTTTGTTAGCCAAAAATTCCACACTAAGTAGAGATACTACTTGTGCATCCAAAACCCTTAAACCTAAATCTTGTTTTGAGAGTTCACTACACCTACCTATGGATTGAGTAAGATCCTTCAAGTAAGTTGTCATCGGTGCAATAAGGCAATAAAAATTGCTTCTAAATGCGTTAGATCATTTAGTGTAAGAGAAAATTGAGCGTTGTACGAACTTGTGATGGCAAAGAATAAAAGCGGACTGCATAATAAAGGTTGCTATCATAAGGGGCAATATAACGTGACGTTCTTTTGCACTAAGAGATTGAGCATACAATCAAAAAGCGCACGGCAACCTCTGCTTCCCTCTGCGAAGGGCCTATCTTTTACTTTTATGTATTTACTTTTATGCAAGAGTCAAAGTATCTCTCTATTCCTTTTTATTTTCTCTTTTGGCAAGCACCATGTGGTGAAGAAAGATCTAGGCACATATATCCAGTTGGATATGGGTGGGCATGAGTTATTATTGTTGGCATCACCCTTGAGGTGAATACGTTGGGAGGCGAAACTATAGGCCGCTATCTTTCTATGTGTCCGGTTGAAACTTTTTGCTCACGTGTATGCGGTGAGTGTTAGCAATCATAGAAGACTATATGATGGTTGAGTATGTGGACTTGCCAAAAAGGCTCCGATACGTGACCCTTCCTGAAAAGATGATGAATTGTAGTTGCAAAGTTGACTGAGAATATAGTTTGTTGATTTTCAATAGAGTTTATGCTTTATACTTCGATGTTGTGATGAATTGTTACTTGTTCATGAGAAGTTTATGATAAAAGTTTTGTGATAAAAGTTCTATAATAAAGTTTGTTGCTGTTATAATAATATATATGATGCTTCTATGTCCGTATTTTGTTTTTATTGACACCTCTCTCTCTCTAAGCATGTGGACATGTTTTTTGATTTAACATGGCGAAATGTATATATTTGTGAAAAAAGGGTCACATGGTAACTTTCAAAATATGTTTGGTAACTAATAAAAACCATGTCAAATTGCCATGTGTGCCAAATTTGCCTTCCTCCCAGTGATTGTAAAATCTTCCAAGCACTAGGTTTTACACCTCACAAATCCACATTTGAATGTGTTGGTAGTTTATGTTACGAAAAAAATGTTTGTGATGTTCACATGCCAACTTTACAAAAGTTTGTACGTAGCTAATATGTATTATCACTATATAATGGTTTGGGTTATACATATTTGCCACGAGTTTACTCTAAAAAAATGTCGTCCTACACTTGTATAATGCAACTGAGGGCCTCTTCTATCATGTGAGTTGTACCAACTTGGCATGTGTTGCACTGGAAGGCTTGTGATAGAATGAGCCATTTGGCTATATGATGAGTGATGAAGCTAAATGTTAATTGGGTTGATAGTGTGATTTTGCATGGACGTCTTTGGCAGGTTCATCGCAATGGGCCTCTATCGAGCTTGACAGAGTGAATAGATGCTGCTATGCTAAAAGGGGATGACATGCAAATTCATACATATGTCTAAACTTTGAACCTTGCTCCACATCCTTTATATTGAGCTGCTTGCTGCAACCTGACTTTACATCAATCCTCATCAATCCTAGCCAGAGGTGTGTGAGTCCCCCCCTCCTTGCGCACGACCACCACAACCCCAGACATGGAGCGGTCATTCCGCTAATGTCCGGTTGCGGGTTCACCGACGAGATTGACTGTGTCGCCTGCTACTCTGACAATGTACGACATCCACGTGTCCCATATCCCCTAGGTCACAACATAAGGGAGAGGCAGATGAGCAGGATGGGGAGCAAACGGAGCCCTGGCGATGAAGAAGAAGCAAAAGAGGTGGAGAAGCTCATCATACGTGTCTTGCAGCTGGCGACGACCGTTGATTCTGCCCCCTCTGACCACCACTCGCTCATGGTGTGCCCCCGTGGAAGAGCCCCATTGACCTCATCTCCGTCTCCTCTATTCTCCTTCATCTTGTTGCTCGCCTGTAGATGGCCTCTTTACACAGACTCCACCTCCCTCCCACTAGTCAACATAAGTTCCCGGCAACGAGAAGCTCGGCCGTGAGTCACATGGACTCGTCCACCTCCTAGGTAGGTACCCCCGCGTGTGTTGTGGGGCCACCACTCGGACGTCTATTGGGAGGCAGCGGGGTGCCTGAGCGCGCGGCGAATGAAAATGCATCAAGGCAACAATAATGTTAAGTACTTCAGAGTACTCCAGTTCACAAACATTTAGTTGTATATTCATATAGATAAAAAGGGCTGCGGGGATATTGCAATTGGTATTTTGTTGGTTTTGCGAGTATGTAGAGGCGGAGCTATGATTCCAAGGATGGACAGAGAGCGCTAATAAGAATTCCTAAATTCTAAAAAGTGCGTGCGCACTATTTTGAGAAGACGAGCGGCCGACTCCTGGCCGCCCGATCTCGCTCGAATTGTCGTGCGCGTGGGCTAGGTGCCACCTGGTCGGGGCGCTCCCACGTACGGTACGGACACGGCTGGTGTTTAGTGTGAGGCGAAATAGACCACTCGCGTCCGCACTCATCGCTATCCACTCGCCTCCCCACCTCCCTCGCATTTGTCACCGCCTCCGCCGGTCCGCCACAACTTGCGCTGGCCACCGCTGCCGACCCACCTCGCCTCGGCTGACGCAGCCGAGCGCGGCTGCAGCAGCTCACCTGCCACGCCTCCACGCCGCCGTTTCCCGTCCGCCATCTCGCCTTCTCTTCCGCATTGAGCCGTCGGTTCTCCGCGCAAGACCCTTCCCTCGCCTCTTTGTTAATTACTCCGTGTGAGAGCAAAGAAGGTGTCTCCCCTATCCATGAATTTCAGCAAGCACTCAATCTACAAGCTCCCATTGCACAGCAGGTGCTCCATACTTCTTCATCCTTTCATGGTACGTGTCTTGCTTCTATGGCATTTAGTGAGAAAAATCTAGCCCATCCATGGAGCTATGTAATTTGAAGTGGGATGCGGGCCTGTGTTTTGTTTTCCCTCTGATGTTCAAGGAATTGAAGAAATTTCAGTGAGAAGGAATCCTATGCGTGTGTGTGGTCGCTGCTGTGTTCCAATTCATGGAGTTGTGCGTGTGCGCTGCTCCATGGAGGCTTGCTGCCAGGTATGACTTCAGCGCCTAGGCTAATTGACTTTGATGGGATCAAGGGTTTTCCCTGAGTAGTTGGTCTGTTGAATACCAATGGCTTCGTGCGCTTGTTGAATTATGAGATGTGTTTGGCTGGGTTGAATCAAAGGAATTTCTAGTTCTTGTAAGTAAGAATCAATGAAGACTAGTTTGGTATAGTTATAGGTTCCTCTTGGTTTTGGTTGGCGCTCATTACATCTAGTTGAATCAATGAAAAAAAAATTGAAGTTCTAAAGATTTTTTTGTCACCTATGGTATGACAAAACTCCATGGATCTGTAGTTGATGCAACTTGATCCATCTATTTCTTGCTTCGACTGCATTTGCCATTACGATATCGCTCATTGGAACTGCTACTCGGTAGAGCTCAATTCTGTTCAGTTCCTCTCTTTTCTTATCAAAGATATGCAATGCTAAATTTGACATGCTTAGTTGCACAGAGAGGTATTACTAGTTTCACAGTAGGTAGAATAGTTTGCGCACTTAGTTATATATAGTTGCATAGAGAGGAATTTAAAGCTTCACAGAAAGTAGTACAAAGTTGCACACCTAAGCATACATAGTTGCACAACCATGCTTTTGAAGTTGCACATCGACTGCCAAGTAGTTGGTCAGCGCAGCCGCCGAAGTTGCACATCCTACTGGTTGGGGTAGTTGGTGAGCGGGTGTCCACAGCTCACCTGCAGCGGTGGTCAAGGTCTAATTGCTAGATCCACAACTGTTTTTCTTTATTTTTTTCTACACAAAGAAACCTGGGATATGATTTTTTTTACACATTTGCATAAGAATGAGCTAGGTGTTGGCATCCTGAACTTTTATAGTTGCACAAGAATCAATTAGGAGTTGGTATCCTCAACTTTTCAAATAGTTGCACAACAATATCATACGAGTTGGCATCCTCGACTTTCATAGTTGCACCAGAACCATTTGGGAGTTGGCAGTCTCAACTTTTTAAATAGTCCCACAACAATATCACATGAGTTGGCATCCACAACTATTTTAGTTGCACAAGAACCAATCAGGAGTTGGCATCCCCAACTTTTTTAATAGTTGGACAACAATGCCACATGAGTTGGCAGTCTTCAACTTCTTTAGTTGCACAAGAACCATTCAGTAGTTGTCATCCTCATATGTTCACATGCATCTGATTTTCTAGGTTTGCAGATGCACTTGAATGTAGTTGCACTACTTATTTGGAAGATTGTAATCTTTTAAAATTTACTATTTTTTTTTCATTTCTTGTGTTCAGATAGGCTAAATTCATGTTCATCAGTTCAAAATTCATTACATAGTTGCACAAACATGCAACATGAATTGCATGAAGGAGTACTTGCAGTTGCACAAAATAGATGATGTTGTTGCACAACAGCCAGCATAAAGTTTTTTTGGAATTCTACATACAGAATTTTAGCTAAAACCAAAATGAATCTGAAATTATATGAGTTGGCATTTTCTACTTCTTTATGAGTTGAAGATGCCAACTACTGAAATTCAAACCCCACAAGTAGATGGGTATGGGAGTGTTGTCAATTTGCACACTTGTACTGGTTAAGTTGCACAAATACAAGCCAGAGTTGGTTCATTTTTTCTCAGGCTTCTTTTTTGCATCATATGCAGGTTTTACAGGTTATGGGGGAGGATGAGCTGCTGTAGGTTTGTGCACACAATTATAAGCTATAAAGTCACATATACTACTGTGTGGGAAGATCAAAGGAAAAAACACATGCAAATGAGATTCTTGTCTAGTTGGTAGTTATGTTTTCATAGTACCTACAATATACTTCTCTTTTCTTTTCTTCTTTTGCTACATAGACATTGGTTCTTCTACATCATGAGTGAAATAAGACTCTATGTGCTCTCTCCTATATATTTGCACATTTTCTGCGTTTTGTTGCACACATTGCTGCAAAAGTTGGCTAGTCCCATGATGTAGTTGCACGAAAATCAGTTGAAATTGCACAGGTACCATATCTCCCTGTTTTTCATCTCTGTTTATGCTCTCTTCAATTATGAAGAAGCTATTTTTGCAAGGAGAAATTTGGTGAGGGGGGGAGGGGAATTCAAGGAGGTAGGATCTGAGCAGGAGGAGAAAAGAATCACCTCTTTGTCACCCTTGTTGGTGCTACCTGGTACTTTCTGATATGTAGCGATTCTTTCCAGTTCTATTGTTATTTCACCTTGATTCATCTGCCATGGCAGCTCTGGCGATGGAGATCCAGACCTGGGAGCCCCTTGTTTAGTGGGGAAGGTGGGGGCATGGGGAAAAGAAGTTGGTGGCCAGGAGAGCGTGAGAGCTTTGGGAGGGGAGGGGAGGGAAGGGCACGTGATGGCCCGAGGACCGTGTCCAACGCATGGTTTGTTGGGTTGGCACACATCTGTTGCTACCGATGAAGGGCTTTCCTTTTCTGGGATCGGAGGGGACCGAATCTTTCCTTTTCTAGTGGCTGCTCGGGAACGCTAGGGCGCTGCCCTAGACGCTTCCATAAGAATTGGCCCTTGCTGAGCGTGCTTAGTGGATTGTGTTTCCTCCTGGGCTGGGCGCTCCACAATCCATGTTTACACCCAACTGTATCACACGCGATACCCCCAACCCTCGTTAATGGCGCTGACTTATTTCTCAAAAATAAAATGGGTGCTCATTTTCTTTTGAGGAAAATGGGCGCTGATATGTATTGCTTATAGCGATACATATGGGCGCTGATATGTGCTTATAGCCGGCCCATTAAGGCACCTCGCTCGCTGTTGCGATCGCTCACCTGCTCATTAACGTTTTGTTTATTTTTTTCTTACAAAAAATTGTTTGGATTTTTCCTTCTGTTTTTTCATGAATTTCAAAAGAGATTGTGAATTCAAAAAAAATCACGAATTTTAAAGAAGGCCGGGAATTAAGAAATGTTCATGAATTTAAAAAAATTGACGCATTCAAAAATGTTCATAGATTTAAAATATTTTTTTGTGAATTGAAAAAAAGGAAATAAAAAATTGTGAATTTCTAAAAATGTTGGCAAATTTGAATTGTTCATGAATTTCAAAAATTGTACATGCCTTATTTTTTTCATGAATTCAAGAAATGTTCATGAATTAAAAAAACATTCTTCCTAATTAAAAAATTTCATGAGCTAAAAATGTATGAATTCAAAAACTATTCGCGAATAAAAAATCACTAATTGAAAAGAGGAAGAATTTGGAAAATTTTCATGTATTAAAAAATAGGAAATCATGAATAAAGAAAATGAAAAACCCGAAAGACAGAAAAATGACCAGAAAACCGGAAAACCAATAGAGAAAAGAAAAAAAAAAGGTTGGAAGCTTCCGAAAATCACCGCAAACCGTCCCACCTCGCTGCTTACCTGGGCCTCGGCCCAGATTGTACCTCGTGTGGGCGATGGCACTCCTATGTGGCATCCGACTGTCTGAGAGTTGTTAATGAATTGCGTTCACTGGCCCGAGTGGGATACTATTGCATGATTTTGAGGGAGATCAAGGAGAAGACCGTGAGCTTTCAAGGCTACAAATTCAATCATGAACGACATAAGCACATTAGGGAACCCCATAGATTAGCTAAAATAATGACTTCTTTTAATGTGGGTCGGCATGTATGGTTTATTGATCCTCCGGATCACTTGTGTATTCCCCTAAACACTGAACCTTGAACAAAGTCGTGTCGTTTAATCAAACAAACAAAAACAAGCATTCACACTTCTTTAATAGTGCAACTAGAAGTTCCACTAACAACTTTTTTTTGTTAGAGAAATTGTCGAGTCGGCTTCAAAATGCTTATGCGTACAAGAGATGGTAACTTGGGCCTAGAAAAGAATCATCTCATCTACTTGTCTATGTAGTTTTACAGAAGAGTATGCACTCTCCAAGGCAAGCCAACAATTTGAAGCTAACATACTAGATACATTTCCATTTTACAGGATCTCGCCATGTCTATAGTTTACGAAGGCCGAAAATAAAGAAGTGAATATCCCGAAGTTTATACCAAGGTTCACTTGTGTGTAAATAAACAATGATTTGCAAAATGTAAGAAAATGCATCCACAACTCCAACACCATCAAGAGATAGTTTTCGAATCATCAAATCCTCAAACACGAGTAGTTTGCTCCATTCATGAACTAAAAGAACTAGGACAACGCCCGTGCGTTGCAATGGGTGCATAAATATTTTTAGTAGTTTAATATTAATCATGTCAAACATTTACTCCCTCCGTCCGAAAATATTTATCGCTCAAATGGATGTATCTAATATTGAAATACGTTTAAAAACATCTGTTTGAGCGACAAGTATTTTCTGATGGAGGTAGCACCATTTAAGATCCCATACACGGCAACATTTCAAAAAAAAAATTGCCAGTTTTATTTCTATAGCATCTTTATGTAGTGAGGTGAAAATGTGAAATTTAAAAGAAAAAGGGAAGTGGACTGGCTCTTACTCTTATTTTACCGTGAGGGATAAAAATACAAGGGATGAGGCAAACAAGGGGCATATATGACTATTTTCTTATGAGCAGCTACCACAGGCAAGGAAGATAATTGGGCATCAAAATAAAAACAACACATAAGCATCTTTATTTAGATTTCCATGTCCTCATGGTTTTGGGGTTGTTGTGTCATCGCACATATGAACCTGTGTACTCTTCAGGACGCATGCATGAAAAACTCAAAAGATTCCACAAGATTTACAATGTACAAAACATTTTAAAGAATGGAATGCAAGTATACAAATCATTTATTCATATACAAACAAAAAACCAAAGTGATGAAACGAAACAGAAAACAGGTGTTACATGCGATCCTAGCAATATTGATAGAAAATTTCATAACTCAAGCCCATTTTCTCTAGCAGCATCAGCTAGAGCTTTGATGCAGCCATAGTAGAGGAAACCCCCTCGGGTCAGACGACTTTGGTGATTCCTTTGTCCAAGCAAGAGCTGGCAATTACTTCAAAACAACTACAACATTTAACTCTCTCATCAGAAACTAAGCGTTGTCTTTCATCAGCAAGAAACAACTACAGATGCAAGTCTTTTGTTGATTAAATCTGAATTAAAATAGACCAGTCAAAAAAAAGTTCTGAAAGCACCATGCGCCTCCATTATTGAGATTTAATGTTTATTAGTACAGCCCAGAAGCATGTGCTATCATTGTGAAGCTAGATGTATAAATCAGCAAAAGCACCCGTACAAGTTATAATCATCTTCTATTTTCTGAAAACAGAGCAGAGACCTATACAAGTTATAATCATCTTCTATATACTTTTTGATGTTGTATGTATAGAAGAAAGTAAAGACATGACTAATTTATTTAACCATCTAATAAGAAATTCTAGTTTAATCATAAAGAAATAAATATAAGTCAAAAATTGAGAAAAAAAAGATACACTCACACATAACAATTCTCTAATAAGAAGCGACACACACAAAAGAAAAATTCAAAACAGAGGTCATACTTCAGCAGTAGGCGGTAGCACACCTCCTTCATCAGCCACCCACCTTTTCTCTCGCGCGCACACACACGCACACACACCATTGAGGCACTCAACATCGTCACCAGCGCGGCAGTGTAGTGCAGACGCCAAACCCAAAGCCCCTGCCCAGTGTCGTCGGTGACTCATTACCAAGCGGTGCATGCACACCTCACCACCAAGGGCATCGTCCCAAAGCTGCTATAGTAGGCGTACCACCCAAAGAAGCGGATGCACGCCTCCCCGCCAAGCACCCTCCGTACCCTACCTCCTTTGATTACATTTGCAATTCAATGCAAATTAGTGGAATGCTTGAATGCACATGCTGAGTGAATTATAATAGCTTGACATAACTGAACTGCAACAGATAATGGTTTTAGGCTGACAGTTAAGCTGGCTGATTGTTCCTAAATCTTGAACTGAAGTTTTTTCTGACATCTGAAAAGAAGTTGGTGCTGCTAACAGAAACTTCAACTTTTCTTTTGAATAACTTCAACTTGTTACAACAGAAACCGTAATAACAATTTCGCTTATTGCATTGTCAAGTCACTGCTGCTTTTATGTTCATGAATTTTTCTGTTCAAATAGGTTAAGAGTGCTATCGTTCAGTAGAGACAAAAATCAGTTCTTGCCCATAAGATTGATTACCCATAAAAAATACTAACAATCCTTTCTCTCCTAAGATTGATTACTCATAAAAATTCTTAGCACATACTGTACGTACCTGTTGGCTCTCAAAACCTGAAGCCGATCAATCAAATTCCTCATGTACGAACATGCTGCTCTCAACAACCGACCTACGTCATGTGTACTCCTCAAGACTGAGTCGGATTGATTGAAGTCGGGAGAGTACATGTTTATGGGGAAGTTTGCTCAAGTACCTGGCTAAGCTGGTCATCAGCGCCACCTACGTCACCCGGCGGCTTGTTTGTCGACGGTGATCCTACATCCATATGCCTACACCACCTATACGCCCCTGCTTATTCTACTCTAACACCATGGCGTTTCTGGTGTTGCTGGGCTCACCGTGCTCCAATCCGCCATGATGTTCGTCCTGCTGCGATGTGATTGATGCTAAACTGCTAATCAAATCGAGGAACAAAATATTAATTAGTTGTCAAAATTGCTCTGAAGGTGGTCATTGCTCTGAAGAAAAGAATTGTTAGCAAGTCAATTGGTCGTCAAAATAAAAACCAAGAGGTTGAAGGTGGTTGTGCATTGTGGAACAAAATATTGGACTGCTAGACTGAAGAACGTTAGGTGAGAATCCCCAAATCTTCAAACCATAGTCACCTCAGAAGAAGAGGGAGATGCAAAAGAGATCGAGATGCTTACCCTGGAAATGAAAACATCCCGCTGCAGGCCGGGCTTAATCGGAGAAGGAGACGTCATGCTTCACCGGGTCAAGAGATAATATCGATGCGGGAGGACACGATGGCACCACCCGTGCACCCTGAGGCCAAGGCCTCCCCCCTCTAACAATCCGTGCGGCAACCTTTGGTAGGACGTGCCGGCAGCGATGGGCGGGCGTGGATCCAGAATCGCCGTGGTGGTGGCAGTAAGGACAGAGACCGGCAAGGACAGGCAGGCAAGGCGACGGGCGGTCAGGACGGGGAGCAGCGCAAGGAGGAGACATCAAGTCGAGGGGACGCTAGACCAGAGGCGATCGATGGGAGGAGCGGCCGACGGTGGGCAGGAACATAATCTCTTGCGCAGTCATGTGAGAGAATGAGATTTATGTCATTCCAAAGGAAGGAAAGGATGGAAGTGGATCGACGAAGCCATTGATTTGGTAGAGGAGATTACGGGAGGAGAGGGGTTGGGGGGGTTCCTTTTTAGCTTGACGATAGAGAAGTGGAACGACGAAGGGAACTTAACCAACGAAGGAAGGAAGGAACGAACAACGTAACCTATCGTCACGACCGCAGACTCCTCCTTTAGGAGTAGTAGTAGAATGCCCGTGCGTTGCCACGGGCTTTTTAAAAACTTACTTATTGCATATATAAACATAATGCATGTCAAATTTCAGATATGTAGAAAAATTGAATTCCGTTTTAATTGCAATGTATTTAGATTAAAAAAATGTAATTCAATAACCTATACTAACTCATCTGATGCACAAAATAAAAGAAAGTGGTTCAAGAATATAGAACAGTTTTGCACTGCATTACAAACGATAGATAACACCTGGAAGCGTTTCTATACATGTGCTATCTACTCCCTCCATTCCTAAATATAAGTCTTTTTCGAAATTCCAATGCGGACTACATACGGAGCAAATAGTTTACCATGTTCATATATTTGGAGTGTTAAATACTTCAAACAAAAGGCAAACAAGCCATCACGTTTGCCCACATAGATTAAAATATCTGAACCGTAAATTTCACATATTAACAGATGAGATTTAAAAAATGTAGCGTTACTTATAAATATTACCATGTACAAATAGTTTAACATGTCACATATCATTCTAAAAAAAAGTACCGATAGATCAATGCCTTTCTATTAAAAAACTTAGCTGCAAAATACGACAACCACAAGGAGTTCGGTAGCCATCTTATGGTAGACTAAAAAAAGAATCCAAATAAAAAAAGAAGACCCTAAGGAAGAGTCCAATCAAAATACATGTGATTATGTTCAATACCAAATGGAGAAGTCGGACTCCTGCTTCTTTCTTATAACTTACTCAGCTCTTTAAAAGAAAACCTTGTGTACTTAGATTAGAAAATAGATTTGTAGTGTACATACCAGAAAAAGCAGGGGAAAGATCAATTGGTCTAGATTATAATGGTTGAGATCTAAAGTCTAATAATAGTTATGTACCATGTAATTTTTTGGAAGGTAAAAAAAAGAATTTAGTTTTGGTTCTTCGCCTTCTGGGCAAAGCCCGTGACGCAAGACCCTTAGGTTCTTGTCGCTAGTCCTGGCCTTCTCCTTCCTGAGCCAAGCAAAGGAAGCAAGCAAACGAACCGAGCAATGCAGCGTTGAGCTACACAGGAAGGGAAAGTCAGGGGAGGAAATCCAAACCAGATCAAAGCACAAAATCAGTAAATAAGCCATCCATCTCACTGGTCCTGTCTACAAAAGCAATTTTCCTCATGTCCCAGGTTGGCAACCAATTTGTTCCACATACCAACACGAACCTCGAGCCAGAGCCTAAGATACCAATGTAAGATCTCTGAAATAATTACAGGAAATGGACATTGTAGGTTTTAAATAATGCTAAATTGCACGGTAAAACTCATGAGAGTGTATTATTTCTTCTTGATATTCCTCAAAATTAAATTCATCCGTTGTACGTCAAAATAGGTGTGTCCCTGAACTAAGAGATACAAAATAAGGCATCAATTTGAGAAATCCAAACGATGAGGATGAGCCACCTAGCATAACGCGCGCGCGCGCGCGCACACACACAGAGAGAGAGAGAGAGAGAAGCAAAACATGAAGGAAGAAAAGTGAATATAAATCACACATCCAGTTATGTTTACTATACTGCAATAAATCATACACCCACATAAGACCCATAAAAACCTACACTGTAAGCAACAATGCTAGATACAAAAGAAAGTGGACATACTGCATAATTTCTCATGTTTGAAGGTGCCACCTCCATTAGTAATGACAGATATGATCTTTACATGAATTAAAAGGGTTAACTGTTTCTTTGCTTCACTTCAACCCATGTAGAAATATAATGACTACTTCTTGTAATTAATCTAATGGTTCCAATAAATTAATATTCAAGGTTGACTACATGGGAAAGTTGTATTTGAAATACATCCATAAGGAAGTTGACTAAAAGGTGAACAATCTACTAAAAAATATGCATATTTTTTTCCGATAAAGGGTGTTTTATTGACTCATAATATAGCATCGAGGGATACAATTACAATGAGCCACACCCGGCCTCTACATAACTTGGATGCACACAGCCAACACACACCAAAGGATCACGTCGGCAAAAAGCTAAGTCATACAAGACTGAAGCTATGCCTAAGTGAAAAGTAAAAGAAAGAAAAAAGTCATGAAGCGATACAAACAGCGATTGACGATGTACAACGATAACCATCGGCACCAACTATGTCATGAGAACACAAGGACCACGAAAACGGTTCTTCAAAAGCGACGCCTCCAAGAAGGAAACGACACATAAGTGACGCTGTCGCCGGATCCAACACCTGAAAGTCGGATCGTAGGTTTTCACCCTGAAGATCAAGTCCGACCAAATTCCGAGCAATGCCTTCGTCAAGGTAACGACGCCAAAAACGCCGCCATTGCCAGGCATAACCGATAAGAGTCTAGACGTAGGGTTTTCACCCTGGAGCTTAAGACCAGGTACTCGAGATGCACCACCCAATCGAATTCGTCTTGTGTTATCTCCTCCACTTGCCACTGAGCCCAGTTGTTGCAAACACGCACTGGCCTGACGGCGGGTGAGCATGCCCACATGAGCAAGCAACTGAACCGCTACAAGAGCTGCTCACCACGACACGATAGACATTGACGGAAGAGGAAGGTCACTGGCACCGCTTAAATCCCAATGGGATGCTCGAGAGGCCATGTACTATCTTCCGAGGAGCAACTGATGGCTAATCTGAATTAGACAACACCACTATGGGTCACCACAAGCTCCATCGTCCTTGCCCACGAGGGCCCAGATCCACGGCACGACGCCTCCTTGCCGGCGGCGCGGGCGACGGCTGCGGCAACTGCTACTTGTTCACCGGCACATCCCATCTAGCCCCTATGCAGGAGAGGGGGCCCACCAGCCGCGTCGGTCCACGACGAGCCGGCTCTCCAGGACGGGATGCAGGGCAGCGGCGGCTCCCTTTCCTCTGCCGCACGCAGCGCCCGCTACATGAGTGACGACGGCGCCAGGGAGAGGGGGAGGCATGCAGGCGTTGCAGCGAGGCCGCCATTACTGCAGATCCATGTCGCCATTGCAACCAGCACCTCCATTGCGTCAAGTTACTGGTCGCACAAGGTCTCACGCTGTCCGAAATGCATCACGAACGGAGCCCCGCCGCCGCCGCAGGTTGCAAGGGCCAGCCCGCCGGAGCTGGCCGGCAGCGGCGGCGAGGGACGGGCGCACAGAGGATGCCCCGAGAAAAGTGGATCGACTCGCCTCCCGTGTCGCCCACGCGGACGACGCGGGGGCAGTTTCTCTTTATGCACAGATCGATTTCTCGTCGTAACAACATGAAGAAGAAAATCAACCAAGCAAAACAGAAAAGAGAAACAAGATATAAAAACATGACTAAACCATAAGTCACTTCAATGCAAATTAGCGATGATCGTGTGCACCCTGCCACTGATTATGTGGATATTTGTTGGACATCTCAACCTTCATACCATGTATAATTACCTAGAAATATGCATATATATATAGTGCAGGAGCAACATAATTACATAAATGTGTTGCATATGCATCCCACATTCACCCAAATGACTACATAAACACAGAGTGGATGTAGCATTTGTCTTACCAAGATAAACGAAAACAGAGACCTGATCTTTGTTGCTCAAATCGGTAGCTTTTTTATACTGGAAAAAGCCTTTGCATTAACCAACTACCACAGCTAAATCATTGTTCATGCACCTTGCCAAGTAGAACAAACATTTGCTTGCCAAACAAAGCTTAGGGTTTGCATATTAAGCTGCAGTGCATTGGGCAACAGACAAGCAATTGGGTATTATTAATTGATGAGATTGTAGTATGTACCTCAGGTGTAGCATGGGCAGAAGAAGTTCCGACAGACGGTGGAGCACGGACAGATAGATTTCCAGCGAAGTCGATGGTGTATAGGCACGCGATGTTGGTAACTTGCGGCACGATGATATTGGGCAAGCAACTTGCGATGTGATCTATTTGCTTCCGGTCGAGGGGTTCCATAGAACCAAGAAACACCCCGGACTTCTCTTTTGGTGTCATATAAATCCCCATACAGACTGAACAAGGAAGTTTCCTAAAGAGAAGTAAGTTTATTTCAGAAAGAATGTGTAGCAAAAGTTGTTCGCTCTTTATAAGCAAGTGGCCAAGTGCAATGTGTGCCTGGGTTCTTCAATACTTGTATGCCACACATGAAAATATTGGATGTTTGACTGAAAGTTAAGACTTGCAGGTCAATACATATCATTAAAATCTCTAAGATTTATGTTATAACCTACTGGTAGATTTTGAGATTAAAGGTGAGATTAAGAGCATCTGCCGTTCTGTTTCAATACCACTAAATTTCGATAATGGCTTACAATCCAGTCGGGATATACATGCATAGGAAGGCATCTACTTGCTGAACAATATGCTGTCTGCAAGACTGCAATCAGAACATTGTGTCTCTCACTTAGTCTTTGCATATTACTAAAGAATATACAATCTGCAATCAAAATATTGTGTCTCAGTCTTTTGTGGGTAGCATCTAAGATTTTGTAAGCTCTGAGAGTAAAAGACCAACGAGTGCAAGAATTGGAACATAGAAGAATCTTACCTAGGCATGATGCCATCAGGTTCTATGCCAAGATCGAGGCAGTAGAGCTCCCTCAATCTCTCTTGCCAAGCCCTCCCTTTGACCATCAATAGAACAGTCACTCTCGCTTGCCCTGCTTTTGAAATCTCCTTCTACGCCGCTGCAGATAGTTGGCAGCATAGGCCGAGCTCTCCCATGTATCATCACGTTGAACAAAATACGCATCTATGCTTACTTCCCTTGTATCATCACAACGGATGCTATAAATTTGCTTGTGTCCTTGTCATAAATCTGAATCCTGCACAATATGAAAAAGAAAGAAAGTCAGATTTGTTAATACAACATAATGATAGTTCCAAGAAAACATGTACTACGTCGAAACTGGCCATGATAGTACGGATGGCATGTGGATGGACGTATTTGTGCAGGAATAACCGGGAAGAGTACTCGTAGATCGACAACCCACCGGAGAGATCAGTGCACCCTACTTTAAACGTAGTTTCCTGGTTATGGCCGAGGCACATGTCGCCACGGTGGTTGATGTTGCAGTAGTACCTGAGTCTGACCTCGAACTCCAAAGAACATGGCGCCGCCGACAACGCCCGAAGATGCAGGGAGAGCACGGAGACCGCTCGGCCAAACGGGTTCAACGCCACGTTCAGCAGGAACAGGTACTGCCAGCCTTGGGCACGGGCCGAGAAGGCGTTGAAGCCGTCACAGAGCTGGACCTTGACGCATGCCCAGGCCCAAAGCTCGGTCATGCACGACCACCCGTGCGCGTCGGCAAAGTGGTCCAGGAGCGCCGCTGTGGAGCGAGCGAAACCGCAGTCTGCCTGCGGGCAGTAGCATGGCGTCATGAGGGCACGCCTTGAGGTGGTCGGGATGGTCGTAGTAGGCCGGCATGGCGGTGCAGCCGTGGGCAGCGTTGGTGCACGGCACCCGGATGGACTCTGTTAGCCTCTCCAGTGCGATGTTCCAGCGATAGCCGCTGGTCAACCGGACGTGACACACATGGCACCTCCTTGCCGCCACCATCTTGTCGCGGCACCGCGAGCATATGGTATGACCGACGCCACACTGCACCCGAGCAGATATGATGTTCCAGTGTTATTGGTACACAAACTTGTAATGGATCGGCCTAGCATGGACGACGAGCGTACGCACCTGGAAGACTGGTGGCTTGAGAGGGAGGTAGCAGATGCCGCAGTTGAGGGTATCGTCGTCATCCACTATCACGTTTGCGAGCGCCATGCGCTTCGCCGCCGGCTCCATCGTACCTGGAACCCGAGATTGGCGTCGTTCTTCTTGTTCTTATTCTCTTGTTTTTTTCCTCTGGAAATACTAACCTCATCTCCTCCCTCCTCGGAGGTCTCGGGCCAACACCTTGAATCCGCGGGCGCTCCATATCTGGATTGATTGATTACCATAATTATCATATTTGAAATTTCCTGAGTTTATGGCCTTACCATACCTGGATTGATTTATTACTATAATTATCATATTTGAGATTTCTGAGTTTATAGTCTTACCAAACGACGTGGATTGATTGTGATTGATTACCATAAATACGTTGGGTATTCCCGGCCAGACGAGAAAAGAGGAAAACCGGTGGGAGGGGGTGAAGGGAGGTGGGAGAAAATAAAACCGGACGAAAATAAAACCGGAGTACCAGGCTACCAACTGCTCCATTAGGAGTAGAGATAGATAGATTATGAATAACAAATACCATTCCAAGTTAACAGAAACTATATCTTGAATTCTCGTTGAGAACCAAGTTACGCAAGTAGTCGGTGGAGGAGGTCGCACCGTGGGCTGTCATGAATCAAAACAATATGTTTGCCTGTCAATGTAGTAGGGTACTTGATGGGGCCAGTTTTTTTCCTAGTGGCATGTAACATGACTGTGTTGACATCATCAATCTTCAAGCGCCATGAGTCACAAGTTCGATTTTATGTAGACGTTCACACTTCAGAGAAATAGAGAGACAATGAGGTTATGAGTTTGATTTAAGAGGTTGTATTATTGTAGTGAGGTATTTTACAAGGTGTATGAATATGGCATCACTAGTGTTTAGTCGGACTGTGTGTATCATGGGCATCTGTATAATGAAGGGAGGCACCATGTTGTAATAAGATCATGAAGGGTTTTTAGATGGGGAAGGAGGGTGCAGGGAGGGGGCGTGGTACCAGTTTCACCATGAACTAGAAGGTAACTCGAGGGAGAAGTCATGTATGATCGGCTCCAATGGTGGCCTTACTGACGATTGCCGTAGGCCACGATGATTTTTGGATATTGAATATGTCAGGGGCAAAATGTTCCATGAAAGGGTTCATGCAAAAGTAGAATTCGGCTAAACCTATTAAACAAACATTTGTACATTCTTTTATTTAAATATATATTCTTCGGTAGATCCTATGTTGCGAGAACTTGGTATGCAACTTTCTTTCATGGTATCTATAGTCATGAAAGTGAGCCATGGAGGCTAATTCTTTTGTTTTTTGGAAAGTGGCAAAAGATTTCCCATATTCATTCAATAAGAGAGTTTTACAATCCAAACTTCCAAATGCGTGACAACAGATATCAAAGCCTACTCTGCCAACATGAGATTGCCCAAATGTTTTGCCTTAGCCAATTTCCAGTTTGTGGCTTCATTGCGGATACAAGATACAATTATGTGGGATGGCGAAGCTTTGTTGTGCTCGTTCTAGATTGCCCAGTGATGATGTGTCACGTGCCCCAAAGGCTAATTCTGTAAAAGCGCAAATGTGTTGATGTATCACGTATCTAGTAAGTGTCTGTGCCGGTATCTCCTGTTTTTACTTTTTGGAGAACATTTTGAGAAGGAAGTGTTTCTTGTTCAGTTATTCTTGCTCATGAATACCGGTTTGACGAATTAGCCGTACTAATTGGGCCTAAAGCAGGCCAAGATGAAAGATGCTGAAGATGTCGTGGGAACTGAAAATCAAGGGCGGCTAGCAACCCCTCAAAAGATTCTAAAAAAAAAGCAACCCCTCAAAACCCCCTAAAGAAAAAAGCAACCCCTCAAAAGATCTTCAAAAAAGCAACCCTCAAAAGATCTATAAACAAAAAGCAACCCCTCAAAAAAAAAAAACAGGGCGGCTAGCGTGTGGCCGCCACATCAATAGGCAGTTACAGAAACTGACGAGGGATCTACGGAAAGGTAGAACTACCACGGTCGCGGATACGTTTTTCTTCGTTTTTTTCTTCTGCTGAAACGCAAACATGTTTCGTGGTGCGCATGACGCACTATCGCCGTTTAACTTTTAGCATTTCGTTGCAATCGATCCCATTTTACCGGCTAGTTTCAGAGGTGCAACATACTAGTATTACAGTACAACCATGAGGTGGTAAAGAGCATAGTATTTTCATTAGCCTGGCTTAGCCTTACACTGCCACCAACTGGAGCCATTACACTATAAGCCGAAAAAAAACATCACACACCGATTGATCCGGGAGATCTCTACTAAGATATGGGTAGCCATTAACCATGCGCATGGCGTGCACCAAATTTAGACGAGTAAGTATACCAATTGACACAGCTAGCTCTAGCCCTTGTATTAATTCTGCAAATCACTCCACCCACCACCTGCCAAACCAGCACGGCCACTTCACCCCAACGACGAGACGTGAATGTGGGACACCTTGGCGAACAGCCAGAGCACGCCGTACGTGACAGCCATGGCGACCCACCCGCCCAGGAGGACCCTGAACCCCGACCTGGCCACGCTCGCGCCGCCCAGGTACCCGCCCGCCGCGCCGAAGCCGGCCAGGCCCACGGTGGTCGCCGCGCACACGGCCCCGACCCTGGCGCCACGCGGCCTCACGAACCCGCCGGCCAGCAGCGGCAGGAGCGCGCCCACCGCGAACGCCAGCGCCGACGCGAGCGCGGCCAGCGTCGGGCTCGGCAGGCTCTCCTTCTTGCCCTTGGCGCCGTCGCGCTTGATCTGGGCCACCTCGATGTCGTACTGCGCGTAAACGGACACGAACTCGCCGATGGCCATGCTGCAGGCGCCGGCCACCAGCCCGGCGAGGCCCGACACGAGCATCGTCTTGCCGGCGTCGTTCACCGCGCTGACGCCGATCATGAGGGACGCCACGGAGACGAGGCCGTCGTTGGCGCCGAGGACCGCCGCGCGGAGCCACTGTGCGCGGGCCATGTAGTTGACGCCGCCCTCGTCGTCGCCCGGGTGGTCGTCGGCCTCGGCCGGCTTCGGATCGGCCGCCTCGGCGTCGACGGCGAGCACGACGACGACGTCCTCCTCCTTGGCCCTGCGCTCGCCGTCGGCGTGCACGTGGGAGGAGCTCACGTGATGGTCCATGATCCAAGGCGATCGAGCTAGTACTTAAGAAGAAGCACGGGCCGATCGATCGGGAAGGGAAATGGCGTGCGGGAAGCAGAATGTGGATGGCTGCGGTACCTGAGGAGTGTGCCGGCCACACGCCTCGGCGGGGGTATTTATACTGGAAACCGCTAGGGTTTGACGAATGGAGGGCTCCGATCGCACTCGCGTGTGGCGGCCACACGCCCCTCCGCTGACGTGTACCTCACACGAGATTTTTTGCAGATGTTGACGCGCGTATCTCGCTCGCTGATCGTCTGCTTCAGTGCATGCCTTCATTTTTAGCAACAAGTAATGCGCCATCAATACACGGGGCCAAATGTGTACTAGCCACCGCCAAAATTTGCGAATCTATCGAGAAATAAGAGAGACAGGAGCTCCCGGGCCTCCTCATAGCTCAGCGATCGTGGGCCGTCGGATGCGTTCGCTTGATAGAATTCCGGTTGTCCGATCAAGCCGCTGGACAACCTGGGCCGTCGGATCAAATCCCTCTCCTGTAGGAATGAATAGTTACCATTTTTCCCCGGCCTCGCTCACTCCGCGGCTTTCGACCTGGTCTCGCTGACGTGTGGGGTACCTCGCATGTGGGTCCCATTTGTCGGTGACCGGGTCTGCCGAAGCGTCCCGTGCGGCTCGACCCGACGAATCCAGCGGGTAAATATCTTGCAACCGCCAGTAATTGTCACGGCCCGCCGAGGGCATTTTTGGTTTTTCATGCCTTTGCACTGTGCGTGGTGGACGCTGGTTGGGTGAGGGAGTCCATGAGGTGGGGGCGGGCGGCTGGCTTGCCCTTTCGTGCTCCCCATTCGTCCCCTTCTCTCTGGTCTTCTCCGCTCGCCGCCGACTCGCGTCCCCTTCAATTTGCCGTCGTTCTCAGGTGGCTTTCCTCCCGCTTGCCGCCGGCGCTCGTCTTCCTCGATTTGCCGCCGTCTCTTACCGTCTTCTTTGCTTCTCTGGATGCTTCGCAGTCGTCGCCTCACACGCACGCACGCGCGATGCGTCTCGCCGCCGACGCCGCCGCCGCCATCTTCACTCTCCTTCCCAAGCTCCGCCTCCTCCACCGTGGCCATTACCGCGAGCTCCGCGTCCTCCTCCACGGCCCCCGTCGCGAGCTCCGCCACCTCAACCCCTCTTCGTTACGTGTAGCGGCAGGCCAGGCTCAGTTCCGTTCACCATCTTCGTCGCGCACGGCGCCGTCAGCCAACCAGGTCTCCACCAACAGCGTCTCCTCCTCCGTCGACATCACGCCGCCGCTTCCTTCACCCATCCCCGTCGCCCCTTCTCCCGATCTGGCGGCTGGCGCTCTCTGTTCCCCGGGGTCGTCCACTGCAACCACCAGTTTGACCCAGGAGCGGCGGGGGTAGGGGCGTAGGGTGAGGAGCACCCGCCGCAGGCGCTCGATGCGGCACTCCCCCGTCACTCCTCCTACGTCCTCTGCAAGTGCTCCCCCATCACTCCTCCTTCTCCTCCATGGTCTACTGCAGGTTCTCTCCTCTCTCTGACCGCTGCTCCATCCATCATCTTGGAACTGCAGGAGACGAAATTTTTTTTTTTGAGGAACCGGCAGGAGCACTGCCTTTTCATATAAGAAGGAGAATAAGGTTTATGTACAAGAGTGTTCCAGTTTTTTGGAGAGAAACCGGACAAAAACCCCTAGAAAAGCCCACAGGCTGGCACTAATCAACCAATACCGGCTGCCACCTGTGCCCGGCCAAAGGCCAAAGTCCTTTGCTTGATGTCGTCGAAGGCAATAGCTGCTACCTCTAGGTGCGTGAGGCGAGTTCCATTGAAGATGCGTCGGTTTCGCTCCTTCCAGATGTTCCAGATGGTGTAAAGGAAGCGGCCGCTCCACCTTCTTTTGTCGTCCTTGGGCAAATTGCTGGTGAGCGAATCCCACCAGTCTGAAATCCCCATCGAAGGGGGCAACGTGGGCGTGGCCCCAGAGTCCTCTCCCGTCCACACCTGGACGTGAGACCAAACAGCAGGAGACGAATTTGTCGTGTTGGGCTCGGACGTTGTTGACCGCCATCTTAGCCAGCAAGAGGATGCTCACCTGCTTCGTCTTTCTCACCAGTCGGCTCTTATTAACCAATGATGATGTATCTTCAAGGTAGATTGATTCTTCTTCTGGTGTTAATTTCTGTTGTGTTTGTTACATATGCGTGTGAGTGCTAAAACACAAAGAGATAGATTTGATATATGCTTATGTTATGTCCCTTCTCACTGCAATGAAATTAACATAATGTTCCCTTAAATATTTTTGTACCAGGGATTTCAGTTAGGACATAAAAGGCAGAAAACCTTGAGAGAAAAATTGTGTCTACTTGCAACTGAATAAGATGTGCGAGCACGTTTATCATCAAGGGACCAACTTGGATTGGCACTGCTGTTGCACACGTATAATTTTATTCTCTTACTATCTGCTAGCCTGCGATTATTCGATATGCGCATGTGTCACCGTTGGTTCATGTGGTACTTTGTGACCTACTTGGTTTTCCTTTTGTATGCACAGATTCTTTATCTGCTTGAGTTACACTTTTTGGGATGATCTGGGATTAATCCATGTTCAACTGAGAAAGTACGTCATGTGTCTCTCTATATGATTATTCAATATCAAGAAATATTAAGAGTATATATGTGTTGGTACTTAGTTTGTGCAAAAGTAGCTAGATAAGGCTATTTGTTGTAATGGCATCAAGATTGACTTCGTGGTAAAAAATGCCTTACTTTATATGGATAAGATTCAGTACTTAGATATATGGACCAAATGTTTATGCTCATGTGTGCAATCTGATAGGGAGACAAAAAACTTCAGTATATTTGAGTCCTGAGGGTCTTTCTTTTTGTTCAGCTAAAATTATTTGGCAGCTATATCTTCCCACATTCTTTGCTTTTATTGTAGATCCATTGGATTTTGCACAAAAGCTTTGTTATGCTAGATGCTACTAATAAATAAGCTCTGGCTGATTTGCAGAGAGGTGCACACCATCGAGACTTCTGGGAAACACTGCTCCGACCGGCTGGAGTTGTCGCCATCGATGGAAGGGCGCCGTGGAGAGGAGAGCTGGCACCAGTTCCTCATCCACCGCGACATTTGAAGGCAGTTGTTGCCTCCCCATAGCTCAGTAGGAGGAGCACGAGCAGCGCTGGAAGGAGGACCATGCAGTCTTGGACCAGGTCGCGGCACCAGATGCGGACAATGAAGGCCTCTGCCAGGTGCTCTTGTGATATAAGCATAGTTAAAATTCGTCACATACTAGAATTTTCTGATCTACCAAATCCAAAACTGCACTTTATACCTCAAGAATGACCGTCACTTTTCACCATACATGTTACGCTACCAGTAGAATTTTACTGTTTTGCTCTTATTGTATTGAGGGAAATATATCCTTTTAAGTCTTGGGACCATCAGTTTATTTATTTCGATATGCATTACTGTGAGGTACTCTGCATGAAGGTTCTTGGTGACATATATTGATACAGGTCGTAAAAAAGTACACGGCCTTAGATGTGTGGTTAGTTAAGGTGATCCCATTTTTTTGAGACTTGAGTTAATATTTGATATCATGTGGGATGTTACTTCGGCAACTGCATGAGCACGACGGATTTATAAGTTTCTCACCTGCTTGCTCATCTTTGTTGTTTACCTAATTACCAGATTTGGTCTGGGGTGATGAAGGCACTGGTTATCGTTGTCCATCCTATAGGCTAAGAGGAGAGGAAGATCACTCTCACATTGTCATCTATGCTAGATCCAACTGGTGGCCTACTTGGTTATTGATTTTTTCTCATTCGTTTTGATTCCTACTTCCTGTGTACAGGCAAACTCAAAGGTTGCGTGATACTGTCGTTGGCACTAGCTGAGTATCTTGCTTACATTGTCCTCTCCAGCAAAATTGGAAGAGGCTGTTTCTTGTTTCCTTAGTTGTTTTTGTGTTTGATTTGTTATCTCCTGGTGCTCACCTAGGTCTTGTGTTGCCCGTTGCTTTTCCAGGGTTAGGGTTTGTTGTTCAATTGGTGACTACCGCGCGCTGGTTCTCTGTCAGGTTGCCATGATCTGCTGTCCCTGCTGATTGAGGTTACTTTGTGTGTTCCCATTAGGTTCACTCTCTTGCCCCAAGTTTGACCACACACCCATGTTTTGCTCGCTGAGATTTAGGCATTATCCCGTTTAGGAAAATGTATACTGGATAGTTATATGACCTTTTTCCTGAACTAGCTTTCTTCAACTAAGGCCTTATATTTTAAATGACAAGCCCATAACAGACTGTCTCGAGAGCAATTATTCTGTTATTCTCTATTTAATCTGCAGCAGATGCTTGATAATTTTGTCTTAAGCCGTACCGAGCCTTATATTTTAATTTTTTTATTTGTCTGAGAAACAGGCCTTCTATTTTAGATGAAACTAGACGTACGTAATTGATGCACCTGGGCTCAGCTTCTCTATATTGATATGAAGGCTTGGAACGTGTTTCTTTTGTACAATGAAAAGCCCGTTTCTTTGTCCAATACCTTATAAAGGACGACCAGTGCTGACCTAATATTTCTGGTTCCCTTCTACTGTGTGTACAACAGAGCCTGGTGGCGCAAGAGAAGGTGCCTTCTAGCACGAAGCACCGGTCAGAGATAACCTCGCCAGGAAAGGTACTTGTTTTTCCGTTCTTGTCACCTGCGACCTTTGGAGCTTCACTTTATTTTCAGTTTTCCCACCTCCAATCTTTAAATGTCATCATGTTTCTTCTATAGCAAATTTCCCAACCGCTATGGATGAGGACGAGGTCTTCGACCGAGCCTTGCTTGGATCTACATCATCGGTAAACAAAATAATCCATCTAGATATCCAGGTTAGTCAAACTTCACCGCCCTCTTTCCCGATAGCTTTACTCTCTGCAGATGTCGTGTTCATCCAAAATAAATAAATTAAACAGATAGATAAGATAGTTCTAAACTGTCTTTGTTAAAAAGACCTACATTGTATCTGCATATGTGTGTCTACGTTTTTATTCTGGGCGTACTACTCTGATTCCAAAGCATGTAGTGAGATAGATGGATCCAAACACTGTATATATGTCTTACTCAATAAAAAATGATGCAGATTGGTCCAGCCACTGTAAGGGTGCCAGCCAGAATGATGCTTAGTCTCCCGTTAGAGCGGCTTAACATACCCGACGCCATCTACTGTCGAAGGCAATACTCACAGGACACAGTCAGTGTCACCGTACTCTTCTACACCTGTCCACCGATTAATGGAATCAATCCACCACAGATGACAATTACCGATGTTCGCTCTGCCAATCAGGAAGTGGCAGAAGATTCTGCGGCTGTGGCAGCCATCAGGTACATGGAAAACGCTACAAACACTGTCGTGATGGATCTAAACTATGCAGGGTTCAAAAGGATGCAGCAAGACAATGGTTATCTGAGGCTCAGACTTGACGAGGCGTTTGAGGCGATAGACAAACTTTCTAAAGGCTGCTTAATTGCTGTCAGATACATGTGTGCCTTCTCGGATCAGCTTCACAATGTTATCGCACATGGCTTTCCACCTACTTGTGTTGGAGACAAAAGCACCAATGAAACCCTTATGAATGTTGAAGTGGTGGCGAATAATCTTAAGGACAGAAGCAACCATTTAGAGAAAAAAACTATACAAGGTCAAAAGACAGGCTCAAGCGCGAGAGCATGAGAAATTCGCACCGGTACGGCTTACCGTGTATTCCTATTGCTCATCATGCAAGTTGGATTTTACTAATAACCAATGAAACCTTCCTTACACAGGTCATTCGCCGGTGATGATCAGCAGGTGCCAAGAACACCTTGCTTCGACGCTGTTGATGCTGCCACTATCTTTTAATTAGCTTCTATTTGAGGGTTCACCTTTTGCAATAGTGCCTTATGCTTCATAAAACTGTTTGATGCCTAAGCCTTTTGTACTAACTGCTACCACTGTATGTTATGCTTAATATGGAAAATGGTTTACTTGATCAATATGCATCTCACTCTATCGCACTGAACTATATGCCCTGCTTTCAATCAAGCTGTATACTTTTACTTTGTGCTTGACTCCTGCTGTTTTTAGTCAGGATAGATACATGTACAACTAA
This sequence comes from Thinopyrum elongatum, assembly GCA_011799875.1. Lineage (NCBI taxonomy): Eukaryota > Viridiplantae > Streptophyta > Magnoliopsida > Poales > Poaceae > Thinopyrum > Thinopyrum elongatum. The sequence goes on from CM022298.1 coordinate 532,619,095, forward strand.
GCATGCTAAACTTACAAGGCTGGCACGCGCGCTTGGTTACACCGTTTGTACCGGGCACTGCGCGCCAGGGCGCGCTTCCGATCTAGTACTAGTGGGAGTTGGTAGTGTCATCGTTTCACACGCACTCATCAAAGTGAAAATAATTTGAAAACCGAGCACCGAATCAATTTGAAAATCTAGGCATTAATTTATACTATTAAACAAGAGTTGGCACGTCCTTGTTTCGTACACATCCATTAATATGAAAATAATTTGAAAACCAAAGGCCAAATCAATTTGAAAATCAACTCATTAATCTATACTATTAAACGGCAGTTGGTACGTCATCCTTTTGCACACATCCATTAATATGAAAATAACTTGAAAATCAAGCACCGAATTAATTTGAAAATCAAGCCATTAATCTACACCATTGAACGACAATTGGTATGTAATCCTTTCGCACACGTTCATTAATGTGAAAATAATCTGGAAACCGAGCACTGAATCAATTTGAAAATCAAGCCATTAATACAATTAATTTGCCAGAAAGGTAATTACATGTACAATTAATTAGGTCCATTTAGATTAAGATTTTTTCCGCGCCGAATCAATTTGGAAATCTAGTCACTGAGGCATCTCCAACGTTCATCCTCAAACCACCTGCACCCGTCCGGATCACGTGGTTTAGACGTGTTTTGCCATCCATTGCAGGCCACGTGGTTCGGAATCTGGACCGTTGCCACGTCGCTTCCGACAAACCTCGCCCACACAAAATCCTCTCCCTCGCTCGCGCTCTTTCCTGTCATAGCTTTTGCCCCGCATTGACGCCGGCCCAGAGCGGATGTGATCTCTCACTGGCGCCGGCATTCAAGCAGCTCACCGGCCAAGAACGCCACCCGTTGCACGCCCACTACACATGCCTTCTCTCCGCATTGAAAGGTGAAAGATCGTGGATGTCGCCTAGAGGGGGGGGGGGTGAATAGGCGCTTTGAAATAATTATGGTTTAGGCTTGAACAAATGCGGAATAAACCTAGCGGTTAATTTGTCAAGCACAAAACCTACAACAACTAGGCTCACCTATGTGCACCAACAACTTATGCTAAGCAAGATAAACAACTAAGTGATAGCAAGATATATGACATGAAACAATATGGCTATCACAAAGTAAAGTGCATAAGTAAAGGGCTCGGGTAAGAGATAACCGAGGCACGCGGAGACGACGATGTATTCCGAAGTTCACACCATTGCAGATGCTAATCTCCGTTTGGAGCGGTGTGGAGGCACAATGCTCCCCAAGAAGCCACTAGGGCTACCGTAATTTCCTCACACCCTCGCACAATGCAAGATGCCGTGATTCCACTAAGGGACCCTTGAGGGCGGTCACCGAACCCGTACAAATGGCAACCCTTGGGGGCGGTCACCGAACCCGTACACTTTGGCAACCCTTGGGGGCGGTCACCGGTACCCGTCAAATTGCTCGGGGTGATCTCCACAACCTAATTGGAGACCCCGACGCTTGCCCGGAGCTTTACGCCACAATGATTGAGCTCCGAACACCACCAACCATCTAGGGCGCCCAAGCACCCAAGAGGAACAAGCTCAAGGGTACCAAGCACCCAAGAGTAATAAGCTACTCAACTTCACTTCCACGTATCACCGTGGAGAACTCAAACCGATGCACCAAATGCAATGGCAAGGGCACACGGAGTGCCCAAGTCCCTCACTCTCAAATCCCACCAAAGCAACGAAAGTTATGGAGGAAAAAGAGAGGAAGAACAAGAAGGAGAACACCACGAACTCCAAGATCTAGATCCAAGGGGTTCCCCTCAAATAGAGGAGAAAGTGATTGGTGGAAACATAGATTTAGATCTCCTCTCTCTTTCCCCCCAAAAACTAGCAAGAATCCATGGAGGGATTGAGAGATAGCAAGTTTGAAGAAGGTCAACAATGGGGGAAGAACACGAGCTCAAGGGATAAGACTCAATGGGGAAGAAGACCCCCTTTATATAGTGGGGGAAAGAATCCACACGTTACCCCCACCCTCAGCCCGTGCACTGCGGTACTACCGCACCACGTCGCGGTACTACCGCAAGAGGTTGCGGTACTACCGCTGCCCGGTGCGGTACTACCGCACGCACGGTAGTGACCAGAAGATGAACTACTGCACGAGGCAACGTGCGGTAGAACCGCCGGAGCGGTACTACCGCAGGTCCTTACGGTACTACCGCAGGGTAGTTTACAACGGCCACAGCGGGTACACGGAAGTAAAAAATTACTTCCGTGTCTACCTCCGCTGGAGCAGAGATTGTGCAGAAATCCGGCACGGTAGTACCGGACGCAGTTTTGCAGTACTACCGCCCGAGGGCGGTAGTAAAAAACTACATCCGCAACTACTACCGTAGGCGCACGCAACAGGTGCTGGTGACAGCAGTACTACCGCTCCTTGGAGCGGTACTGCCGCTGGCACCTGCGGTACTACCGCTCCCTTGAGCGGTACTACCGCTAGCCACTGAAAACTAGCACCTTGCTGCTTTCAATTTGCACAGACATGGAAAACGGACCGGAGCTCCAAAATGAGCAAACTCAAGCTTGTTGGATAGAAGACGACGAGTAGCATCCAACAGCGACTGGTAATAGTAAGAAGAGGCAGGGGAGGTATGCCAAACATATAGAAGAGAGAAACCTCGAACAGAGAAGAGCCGGCATAACCTCCAACATCGAAAACATCATAGAAGATGCATGTGAACTCCGTTTTCGATGAACTCGAGCTTGTCATGAAGATGACCATAAGCTCTAAAACTCACAAAGAGAAACACCAAACAAGAACCAAGAAAGATGATGCAAGGATGCAATGGTTTGAGCACTCTATGAATGATACGATCAAGCTACTCATCGAGAGCCCCCCTTGATAGTACTGCAATCGATCCTATAACCCGGTCTCCCAACTACCACCATGAGACCGGTAAAATAGAAACCTATCAAGGGCAAACCTTTGCCTTGCACATAGTCCACTTGAGCTAGATGATGACGATCTTGACTTCGTCAAGTTGGACCACCTTTCTTGATTGCGTTGGCTCAAAGAAGACTAGATGATTGCTCCCCCATACTCCACTATGGGTGAGCCACTCTTCGGCACGTCTTCACAAGTCCATTGACACCACAATGGACGGCTAGCTTCAAGCATTTGATCTCTTCATGATGCTCCACTTGAACTTGCACACCGCAATCTTGATGACGATCACCACTTGATGTCATCCTCTTCATTGGTTGTATGATGTCTTCCTATTGACACAAGCCCATGGAAACATACCTAACCCCACATAGAACTCTCACGTAGACCATGGGTTAGTACACAAAGCGTAATGGACAATGCTTACCATACCATGGGAACACTTGATCCCTCTCGGTACATCTTCTATGCTTTGTATGTTGATCAACTTGAATCACTCTCTGTACTTAGTCTTGATCAACCTTGAGTCTTTCCAACTCTCTTCATTTGGATTATGTCTTGAAGGTAAACATGAATGATCACATAATTTTCTTCTTCAAGACATGCTTGCAATAAGCTCAACACTCACATGACCAATCTTTGAATAATTCCTTAATAGCACCTTGTTCAACTCATAAACTCCTTGAAACCAACGCATGGACTTCAAGAAATCCTATGGACAAATCCTACAAATATAACTCAATGCAACCATTAGTCCATAGAGAATTTCATCAATTACCAAAACCACACATGGGGGCACCACATGTTCTTTCAATCTCCCCCATTTTGGTAATTGATGACAATCACTTTCAAGAGAGTTTATATAAGGAAATATGCATCACCATGCAATGCAACAACCAATAATGCATGTGTATGAGATGCAAATGCTTAGGAACAAAACCAAAGCAAGAAATAACTCTCTAAACTTCTCCACAAAACTCTCTGAAACTTCTCCCTCATTGGCATCGATTGCCAAAATGGGTGAAAAGCTTAGAAGGCCAATATAAATTGTGTTCCTCCATAAATTATGTATTTATCAACAAGAGAGTGGAATGTAATACACATATCCAAATATAAATACTTGGAGGAAGACAAATTATATTGAGGATCCAAAGAATGCAAAAGGATGATATGCCACAAAGACATAACAAGGAGAGAAACAAGCAATCAAGCAATCAAAAGGTACCAATTGAAACAAGCACTCAAAAGATACCAATTGAACCAACTAAACCAGAGATCCTACAAGCCACAAGAATAAAAGATATTATGATAAGAGCAAAGAAGTGTTCTATAGAAACTAGAGAAGCTCCCCATGATTTGTGCATTCTTTAGTTTTGTATTTCGATACAATGAGAACAAAATAGGATCGTCACTCCCCAAAAATCAATAGAACCTCACGACAAGTGCAAGAGAGCAAATAAGAAACTAAGCCTAGCACTTGCAACAAGCACAAGGTTGAGAGAGCAACTGAGTGTTCTAAAGATGCTAGTGAAGCTCCCCATGATTTGGGCACTACTTAGAATATTTGCATTAGGATACCAAGTGCACAAAATAGGATCATCACTCCCCCAAAATCAATAGAAACTCACAACAAGTGCAAGTGGGCTAAGATAAGAGACAAGGCATAACTCTTGCAACAAGCAAATGGTTGAGCAACATGTAAAAGAGGCAACTTGAGAATAGGCTCAATCAAAAGGATGTGTGTGAGTCATGGCAAAGCACTTGAGACGACTAATATAAGGATGATCATTTAAGCATCAACATAGTCTTGGATAAATGAGATACAAGGTGCATGCCATGTCCTTCCCACACACACACACAAAAAGGCAAAATAGGTTCACAAGCTTATTAGAATGCAAAAGAATAACCAAGGCTTGTGACAACCCATGGTGAAGATAGAAAAAGATAGCTTTGTCAAGAGGAGGGATACCAATAGACATGGCAAAAGCCTCGTCAAGACAAGCATGAGGAAAACAATGTTCACCACAAAAGAGTGCATCAAGATGCAACGAAATAAGATCTGCACTCAAGACAAATCCTTTCACAGAACCACCAAGGAAAAGGTGGACGTGAAAGAATAAGGATATCCACTAAAGATGTAACTTCTCTAAAGTGTATAAGATTCTAGGTAGATGAACATCATTTTGATATCAATCCACAAAGAAGGATGTACACACGAAATAGTTACAAAAGGAAGGAACAAGATATCCACAAGGAAGTCGTAGATACACCAATAAGATATTTGCTTGAAAGCATAGCACATGGCTAGATATGGTCTTATTGTATATAAATGAATTCCTACCACACCTCCATCAAAGACATCACAACTAGCAACAAGAGATCATCGTTGGGATGCTTTGAGAAAGGAAACAAGTATCACAAGATGAAATGAATATCATGCCAAGATGCAACCTACACAAGGTTGAATGCAAGAGATGAATGCATGAATAGATACTTGTTACCGAGATAGCATTGGAAGGATGTAGAAGATACCAATTGAAGGTATTATATAGTAGTTCATTGAACATCCTAGCTTGACTCCAATAAGCACATGGTGACACCACCTTCCTTGTGAGTGAGCCGAGCATCCAATGCATCTTTAATTGTTCCTTGAACAATAACACAAACAAAATGGTACCCAAACTCATTGGGACCAAAGAGTTAGAGAACCAACAATACATAGGACAAAGTCCACATAAATATGTGCATATAGATATGAAAATGAATTTCACGCACATCTCATCCAATTTGCGACTTGGTGGAGTTTCCCCTATATATTGGGTCAAAGAAAGAAAGCATGCCAAATAAAATACATGAAGTAAATATGCATGCTCGAAACTTTCAAGGACCGAAACCAAATGAAAAAGAAAAACCAAGTGAAAGGATACCAAATAAATAAAACATCACTTGGAGGATATCAATTAAAAGATACATCAAGGAATGAGATATCCATTGAAACACACAAAAAGAAAAATATCGAACTCCCAAAAGAGAGGATGGTTCCAAACAAACCAAGCTCTCTACAAAGTTTCATGATGGCACAAAGTACCAAAAAGAAATGGCTTGCCTTCCACCAACCCACACTTGATAAAGATCACAAAATGAGTGTTCTATAGAAAATAGGATAGCTCCCCCAAGAGATGTGCATTATAGAGAATTTGCATTTGAATACAAAATGCACAAGGTGGGATCACCACTTTCACTATATCTAGAAAACACTAGACAAGAACAAGAAATTAACAAGATCCACAAGTGGTATGGAAGACAACGGGAGTTGACACAAATCTTGGCAAGAGATAAGGCAAATAAAACCAAAAGCCAATGTAAAGATGAGCAATAAATTCTACCACACATAAATGAGTACCAATTGTCAAGACAAGAAGTATTTGAAAATAATTTCTGGTGGAAGAAAACAAGGATATCGAACATCATCTTCACAACAAACACAAGCACATTGCAACTTGTAGAGCTAACATGTCACCTAGGAACAAGATAATTAATACTATCAACTCTAAGTGACAATATCTCAAATGTACACATTTTCTAGGTTTGTAATATGCACATAGCATATTACTCCCCCATAATGTGATACCAAGGAAAACTTAACAAGAGGCAATAAGAGGATCCAACAAGAGATAATTAATGGACTTTTTAGAATTTGAATTTCTCATGAGAGACATACCACCTAGCGACTAGATAATCTTATAATATCAATACTAGATGGTATTCCTCATGTACACACATTTATAGGATTGTGAGGTGCACAAAGCACATCACTCCCCCAAAATGGGATGTTCCATTAATCTCTCACACGAGCCAACTAGGATACAAACAAGAAGCATAAAGGCTCAACGCACGACACACACGTACATGATGTGCAAACCAACACACACATACTTGATTGCTCAAGATAAACAAGTTGGAAGCACAACATATACAAACACAGCAAGGTACAAAGCCAAAACATGCAAAGGGGCAAGTAACTTTCAATGTAAACAATTTAAGTATGAGTTACCGCAAGGAGGAACATTGGATGAAGATAGAAACTTGATAATCCAAATGACTTGGCTTGAGACAATAAGAATGATGAAGACCCCTTAATTCTTCATAATGTAGCCAAGTCTCCAATGCCCTCCAATAACACCTATTGATCAAGTTTGAGCTTGTTGGTCCCCAACCAAGTTGGGTCCTAAGATGTTAGTCACAATAGGTTTGGCAACCCAAATGGTTCTTTTCTTGACACCACTTTGAGTACCAACAAACTTGGCAAACACATTGCCATCCTTATCCTTACTAAGAGAATAAATATCATCCATGAGAATTGGGTTGGATAAGGTACCATTCATGCATGAAGAAGCAAGGTGACCCTTCTCACGGCATAAGTAGCAACGTCTACTCTTTTCTTTCTTCTTAGTTGACTTCTCAACTTGAAGCTCATTGCCTTGAGTCTTCTTGGGAAGTGGCCTTTCTTCAACTTGAGGTTGAGCATGAGATTGAACTTGTGGCCTCTTCCCTTGTTGCTTGTCACTAATGGCCTTCTTCTTCAATGGGCAAGATGTAACATGGTGCCCTTCAATTTTGCACTTGAAGCAAACAATCTTGGCCGAATTCTTGACTTGTTCTTGGCCCTTCTTCTTGTTGAACATGGACGTCTTCTTCTTATTGGAGTTGAATCCAAGTCCACCTTTGTCATTGGGGGATTTTTGCACACTCAAGATATTGTTGAGTGTGGACTTCCCTTCATGACACTTTTGCAAGTCAATCTTCAAAGAAGTGACTTGGGCCTTGAGCTCTTTTATTTTCTCTACATGGTTAGTATCAACACAAGTACTAGTGGAAGTATAAGCTTCATCATTAGAGCAACAAGGCAAGGAAAGCAATTCATCACAAGATGTACCAATGTTATGCATAGATGAATTACGAGAACTAGCACATGGCAATATAGCATTTTGACTTGTAGTAGTGCTAGTATCCACATGAGGCTCACTGGATGTTACCGTAGTAATCATAGCCTCATGAGCTATCTTTAGCACATAATGGGATAATAGAAGATCGTCATGAGAGCTTGTGAGCTTTACATGACTTTCTTCCAAATTCCCATAATTGCTAGATAGCAACTCAAGTTGAGCCCTTAGCTCAACATTCTCCTTCAAAATGGATGCTTCACAAGAAGTAGAGTTAGTAGCACAAGCATCATCATTAACAACAAGAGGAGAAGGCAACTTGGAAAGCTCTTTTGAATAAGAAGTTTTAAGTTGAGCATGAGACTCCGTGAGTTTGATGAGCTCACTCTTAATGACTCTTGAGCCATTTTCAAGGTGCTCAAAATCCTCAAGGAGTTTGGCATGAGCAACTTCAAGCTTATCATTTTTTGTTTTGAAATCATTGGCCACCTAAAGAGTTCTATCATGAGATTCCCTTACTCTAGATAATTCTAGAGCAAAAGTCTCCTCAAGAGATTCCTTGGTGGTTTGTTCAAGTTCAAGAGCTTGAGAGAGGTCCGCAATCTTATTAGCGTAATCACGCTCATGACCTTCCATTTTATCAATGGTGACCTTATGCTCCTCGAGATTAGATTCCAACTCCTCAGTGTATTTCTTGCCCTCAATGGCAATAGACATGATTTCCATGAGGTTGGAGCGAGCAATTTTATTTTCATGAAGAGCTTTAAAAATCATTTCCCCCTTAAATTTTATGGAAGTAACATTATCATTCTCTTCATCATTATCCTCATCATCATTAGCATTAACATCATCATCAAGAGACATATTGGGGTTCAAAGTAGGAGATACCTTTGAAGCCTTAGCCATAAGGCAAAAAGCAATAGATGATGATGTAGGATCCCTTGAAGCACCGTTCAAGACCACATCTTGTTCCATGGAGTGTTGGGTTTCCTCTACATTGTTAGCACAACAACCCGAGGAAATACATGCATTTTTATCATGGCAACAAGATATAGCAAGCATATCATCATGAGATTTAGTCAAGCAATTTCTACATGATATGCACGGACTATCAACACAAGCATGTGAAACATGTAAGGTGCTCGAAGTGTTAAAGTCCAAAGATGGAGCATTGCAATAAGATAGTGATGAAGGGTCATCAACAATAAGCCCACTATCATCATTGCAATGACCAACACTACTCACCATATCATTACTTTGTGGCAAACCACATGTAGGTGAAGTAGAAGAAGTTGAGAACACCACGCGGCCGGAGGTGGAGGGATGATGTCTACTACGCAACCTTCATCTTGTAGACTCGTGTTGGGCCTCCAAGCACAGAGTTTTGTAGGACAGTAGCAAATTTCCCTCAAGTGGATGACCTAAGGTTTATCAATCCGTGGGAGGCGTAGGATGAAGATGGTCTCTCTCAAACAACCCTGCAACCAAATAACAAAGAGCCTCTTGTGTCCCCAACACACCCAATACAATGGTAAATTGTATAGGTGCACTAGTTCGGCGAAGAGATGGTGATACAAGTGCAATATGGATGGTAGATATAGGTTTTTGTAATCTGAAAATATAAAAACAGCAAGGTAGTAAGTAACAAAAGTGAGCAAAAACGGTATTGCAATGCTTGGAAATAAGGCCTAGGGTTCATACTTTCACTAGTGCAAGTTCTCTCAACAATGATAACATAATTAGATCATATAACAATCCCTCAACATGCAATAAAGAGTCACTCCAAAGTCACTAATAGCGGAGAATAAACGAAGAGATTATTGTAGGGTACGAAACCACCTCAAAGTTATTCTTTCTGATCGATCTATTGGGCTATTCCTATAAGTGTCACAAACAGCCCTAGAGTTCGTACTAAAATAACACCTTAAGACACACATCAACCAAAACCCTAATGTCACCTAGATACTCCAATGTCACCACAAGTATCCGCGGGTTTGATTATACGATATGCATCACACAATCTCATATTCATCTATTCAACCCAACACAAAGAACTTCAAAGAGTGCCCCAAAGTTTCTACCGGAGAGTCAAGATGAAAACATGTGCCAACCCCTATGCATAAGTTCACAAGGTCACAGAACCCGCAAGTTGATCACCAAAACATACATCAAGTGGATCACGTGAATATCCCATTGTCACCACAGATAAACACATGCAAGACATACATCAAGTGTTCTCAAATCCTTAAAGACTCAATCCGATAAGATAACTTCAAAGGGAAAACTCAATTCATTACAAGAAGGTAGAGGGGGAGAAACATCATATGATCAAACTATAATAGTAAAGCTCGTGGTACATCAAGATCGTGCCAAATCAAGAACACGAGAGAGAGAGAGAGATCAAACACATAGCTACTGGTACATACCCTCAGCCCTGAGGGTGAACTACTCCCTCCTCGTCATGGAGAGAGCCGGGATGATGAAGATGGCTACCGGTGATGATTTTCCCCTCCGGCAGGGTGCCGGAACAGGGTCCCGATTGGTTTTTCGTGGCTACAGAGGCTTGCGGCGGCAGAACTCCCGATCTAGGTTTCTTTTTGGGGGTTTCTATATTTATAGGAATTTTTGGCGTCCAGAACAAGTCAGGGTGGTCCACAAGGAGCCCACAAGACCTGAGGGCGCCCCTAGGGGGGTAGGGCGCGCCCTCCACCCTTGTGGAGGCCTCGTGGCTCTTCTGGCCCAACTCTTTTGCTTCGGGGGCTTCTTCTGGTCCATAAAAAATCACCGTAAATTTTCAGCTCATTTGGACTCTGTTTGATATTCCTTTTCTGCAAAACTCAAAAACAAGGAAAAAACAGAAACAGGCACTGGGCTCTAGGTTAATAGGTTAGTCCCAAAAATAATATAAAATAGCATATAAATGCATATAAAACATCCAAGATGGATAATATAATAGCATGGAACAATCAAAAATTATAGATGCGTTGGAGACGTATCAAGGGAGAACAATCATCCCCACAAAACTTGGACACACCATATTTATCTTGAAGCTTTGTCCACAACTCATGAGCATCCCGGAATGGCATGAGTTGAAATATAACTACATTGCTCAAAGCATCGAAAAGCACATTAGAAGCTTGAGCATTGAGATAAGAGTTTTTCTTCCTCTAAAGATAATCTTTGGGGATCCTTCGGAGGAGAAAAACCCATATATACAATTTGCTCTAAATTTGGGTCCATGACCCTAAAGAGATTAAGTATGCGAATAACCCAAACATCAAAATTTGTGCCATCAAAACTAAGAGTGTCAGAGAATCCTAAACCCCTAGTCGACATCTTTACTCTCTAGGCGGTTAAGCCTAATAACGAGAGACGAGGCTCTGATGCCAATTGAAAGATCGTGGATGTCGCCTAGAGGGGGGTGAATAGACACTTTAAAATAATTACGGTTTAGGCTTGAACAAATGCGGAATAAACCTAGCGGTTAATTTGTCAAGCACAAAACCTACAACAACTAGGCTCACCTATGTGCACCAACAACTTATGCTAAGCAAGATAAACAACTAAGTGATAGCAAGATATATGACATGAAACAATATGGCTATCACAAAGTAAAGTGCATAAGTAAAGGGCTCAGGTAAGAGATAACCGAGGCATGCTAAGACGACGATGTATCCCGAAGTTCACACCCTTGCGGATGCTAATCTCTGTTTGGAGTGGTGTGGAGGCACAATGCTCCCCAAGAAGCCACTAGGGCCACCGTAATCTCCTCACGCCCTTGCACAATGCAAGATGTCGTGATTCCACTAAGGGACCCTTGAGGGCGGTCACCAAACCCGTACAAATGCCAACCCTTGGGGGTGGTCATCGAACCCGTACACTTTGGCAACCCTTGGGGGCGGTCACCGGTACCCGTCAAATTGCTCGGGGTGATCTCCACAACCTAATTGGAGACCCCGACGCTTCCCCGGAGCTTTACACCACAATGATTCAGCTCCGAACACCACCAACCGTCTAGGGCGCCCAAGCACCCAAGAGGAACAAGCTCAAGGGTACCAAGCAATCAAGAGTAATAAGCTACTCAACTTCACTTCCACGTATCACCGTGGAGAACTCAAACCGATGCACCAAATGCAATGGCAAGGGCACACGGAGTGCCCAAGTCCCTCACTCTCAAACCCCACCAAAGCAACGAAAACTATGGAGGAAAAAGAGAGGAAGAACAAGAAGGAGAACACCAAGAACTCCAAGATCTAGATCCAAGGGGTTCCCCTCACATAGAGGAGAAAGTGATTGGTGGAAACGTAGATTTAGATCTCCTCTCTCTTTTCCCCCAAAAACTAGCAAGAATCCATGGAGGGATTGAGAGATAGCAAGCTCGAAGAAGGTCAACAATGGGGGAAGAACATGAGCTCAAGGGATAAGACTCAATGGGGAAGAAGACCCCCTTTATATAGTGGGGGAAAGAATCCACCCGTTACCCCCACTCTCAGCCCGTGCACTGCGGTACTACCGCACCACGTCGTGGTACTACCGCAAGAGGTTGCGGTACTACCGCTGCCCGGTGCGGTACTACCGCACGCACGGTAGTGACCAGAAGATGAACTACTGCACGAGGCAACGTGCGGTAGAACCGCCGGAGCGGTACTACCGCAGGGTAGTTTACAACGGCCACAGGAGGTACACGGAAGTAAAAATTTACTTCCGTGTCTACCTCCGCTGGAGCAGAGATTGTGCAGAAATCCGGCACGGTAGTACCGGACGCAGTTTTGCAGTACTACCGCCCGAGGGCAGTAGTAAAAAACTACATCCGCAACTACTACCGTAGGCGCACGCAATAGGTGCTGGTGACAGTGGTACTACTGCTCCTTGGAGCGGTACTGCCGCTGGCACCTGCGGTACTACCGCTCCCTTGAGCGATACTACCGCTAGCCACTGAAAACTAGCACCTTGCTGCCTTCAATTTGCACAGACATGGAAAACGGATTGGAGCTCCAAAATGAGCAAACTCAAGCTTGTTGGATAGAAGACGATGAGTAGCATCCAACAGCGACTGGTAATAGTAAGAAGAGGCAGGGGAGGTATGCCAAACATATAGAAGAGAGAAACCTCCAACAGAGAAGAACCGGCATAACCTCCAACATCGAAAACATCATAGAAGATGCATGTGAACTCCATTTTCGATGAACTCGAGCTAGTCATGAAGATGACCATAAGCTCTAAAACTCACAAAGAGAAACACCAAACAAGAACCAAGAAAGATGATGCAAGGATGCAATGGTTTGAGCTCTCTACGAACGATACAATCAAGCTACTCATCGAGAGCACCTCTTGATAGTACTGCAATCGATCCTATAACCCGGTCTCTCAACTATCACCATGAGACCAGTAAAATAGGAAACCTATCAAGGGCAAACCTTTGCCTTGCACATAGTCCACTTGAGCTAGATGATGACGATCTTGACTTCGTCAAGTTGGACCACCTTTCTTGATTGCGTTGGCTCAAAGAAGACTAGATGATTGCTCCCCCATACTCCACTATGGGTGAGCCGCTCTTCGGCACGTCTTCACAAGTCCATTGACACCACAATGGATGGCTAGCTTCAAGCACTTGATCTCTTCATGATGCTCCACTTGAACTTGCACACCGCAATCTTGATGATGATCACCACTTGATGTCATCCTCTTCATGGATTGTATGATGTCTTCCTCTTGACACAAGCCCATGGAAACATACCTAACCCCACATAGAACTCTCACGTAGACCATGGGTTAGTACACAAAGCGTAATGGACAATGCTTACCATACCATGGGAACACTTGATCCCTCTCGGTACATCTTCTACGCTTTGTGTGTTGATCAACTTGAATCACTCTCTGTACTTAGTCTTGATCAACCTTGAGTCTTTCCAACTCTCTTCATTTGGATGATGTCTTGAAGGTAAACATGAATGATCACACAATCTTCTTCTTCAAGACATGCTTGCAATAAGCTCAACACTCACATGACCAATCTTTGGATAATTCCTTAATAGCACCTTGGTCAACTCATAAACTCCTTGAAACCAACGCATGGACTTCAAGAAATGCCTATGGACAAATCCTACAAATATAACTCAATGAACCATTAGTCCATAAAGAATGTTATCAATTACCAAAACCACACATGGGGACACCACATGTTCTTTCAAAAGGGCATTCATCTGTCTGCCTACCTCCATTAAACCAACGCTTGTGCCGAGGAACCTAATCCGGTGCCCCGAGCACCATATGCCCATCCCTCTGCTGGCCGACATTAAACACCTCTCTGGTTGACGCCTCGCATCCGCCCGCCATTTAAGCATGGCCCGGCGCCGGTCAAGAACCCCACCACACCTTCGCCCTCCATCTCCTCCTTGTGCCACACCCACCATGGCCTCGTCAAGCTCCCCAACCCACTGGGACAGACTCTCGTCTGAGCAAAAGGAGGAGACGTTGGCATTGCTGCCGACTGGGTTGGCCGGTGAGCCAACCGGATACAGGCTGGCTTACCAGCAAGCACTCCGGAGCAGGTGCCACCGTCGTCGCCAGGCCGTCCTCGCCTGTCTAGGCTGGCCAACATCGTCTCTCGGCAAATCCATCGCGAGTGAGGGCGGCAATGTATCCGGCAGGCGGAGAAAGAAGCCATGTTCATGGACGTTGACGTTGCGGCGGAGGGGTTTGCCTAGGGCACCGACGACGACGTCGCCAACCATGCGTCGGCCGCGCCCGACGCCACAACGACGAAGGTGGTACGTCCACGGCCGCCGTCGCCAACGAGAAAAAGTAGAACATGGGAGGTCGCCACCACTTGGGTCCCACGAAGGGCACCGCCACCATCCGTGTCCATGGACTGCCCCCCCCCCCCCCCCCCCCTCCCTGTCCGCAGGCGGATGCGGTGTCCGGTTTGCGGCTGCGTTTGAGATGCCCTAATACAATTAATTAGGCAGATAGTTAATTGAACTGCAGATAATTAGAGATTTCCCCAATTAGACATAATATAATTGAATAGGCAGACAGTTAATTAGGCGGACAATTAACTAGGTCTGTAATTAGTTAATTAGGCAGGCTCTTAATCACACCGAATCAATTTGAAAGTGCTCGCGGGCAAGGATGGCTAGCAGGCTCTCGCCAACATTGGCTATTGCCAGCAGCGACATGGCTGACCAATGCTTGTCAACATGAACAACGGTCATCACGTGCTAGCGACATGGGGTTCGCCAAGGTGAATGATGACCGCGATTTGCAGGACGTCCACACGCCGACGGTTGTCGATACGTTTGCGGGTGTAGACGCTATAGGATGAGGTCGATGGTTGCACGCTCGAGGATGACCAAGCATTAATGGTCGAGGGCTCTGACCGCGCCTTTGAGGACAACGGTGACAACACGCCACCCCTCTTCAAATATTGTTTTATCTGGCAGCAACGCACAGATAGTATTTAGCTAGTAATTAGTCACATGGAAGAAAGTTTAAATCGCCGGCCGGGGAGACGGGAAAGGCATCATGATGTGAAGCCATTTTGGTGGGAGTGGGGGACAAAATGGAAGTTCGATAGAGACCCTAAACCGACGTGGTGCGGCCACTGGCATCATAGATGATTAGATGGGCGCGTGGTTACCACGGGCAGTGCGTGTTCTTCAGTGGAGTATAAACCACGGGAAAAGGGGGTCGATCATCATCCAAGTGCGCGGCGAATTAAAGCGCACTAGAAATGGTGAAAGTGTTTGTCCACATGCATGGATATGTACATACGTGACGGACTCAACCTGCTCCAGATATATAGCCGCTTAATTTGGCGCCCTTAATTTGTGGTGTGATTGATCGGCACACTCAAGCTGCTGCCAATAATACCGTAAGGTCGGCCGTGGAACTCGTAATTAAGCTTGTGTGACTCGATCGAACAAGACGGACGTCAGTGCAACAGTTTTGGTTAAAGGTGAATTCAGTTGAGCATGGTTCGTACACCACCACACCAAGTCTGGAGACGTCACCACGATAAGATCGATCGACTCGGCCGGCAAGTTCCAGGGAAATTTGTCGCGTGGTCGATCCTCCGATTAGTGCCTATACGTAAGACGCATACAAGGCTGCGACGACGGTGCCGATCCACGTACGGGGCTGGGGGCCCTTCTGGGTTTGGCTTTGATGGGTCATCTCCCACTAATGAGATCGTGAGTGAACGCAAGATAGAATGCTCATTGCTAATCAGAGTAAGCGCTAGCTCAAAAGATAATGGGAATGCCTCATTGACGATCTCGCGGGTGCGGTGGGGGAGGAGACGCCGCGAGAGCGCTGATACGTAGTGCATACTCGAATGGTCTAGCAGAGCGGGAGGCACGTCAGCGGACGGTGCGGTGACACTGACATTATGATTGATAGGTGCATAGGAGCATATCAAACGATCAGCTCATGTATACTGAGCGGTGAGCACGATCGTGGCGCGCGGCAGCTTTCGGTCAGGGAGAAGTTGGCATGTGATCGCGCTTGAAAGGAAAATGGAACGTATGATAGTTTTTTTTTTACTAGCACATATGCCCGTGCGTTGCAACGGGAGAGATTTTTTTGGGAGAAACATCGGGAGAGATAATTGATGTGTCCATCAAAACGATCTCCACAACAGTGGGGCGATAGAGCGGAGAGCTGTGGTGTTCTTGCGGGTCATGTTTGGCCTGCAAAATCTTTATAGTAGTAGGGTTGGTCAGAGTGGCGACCACTACCCAACTCGTGTCTATTTTTCCTTTAGGTCCGCCTACGTGTCGAGGTTAAAAAACGTTAATTTCTGAAAAAAGGCAAACAAAACTTGAAATAGAAAGTTTTTTAAAATTCACAGATATTTTTTCAAAACAGGAACCATTTTTAAGGCAGAGAAACGAACAGTTTCTTGAATTTGTGTACAATTTTTGAAATAGAAACTTGTTTTGAACATTCAAAATCATTTTCAAAAATATATTTTTAATCATGAACATCATTTTAAATTTGTGAACATTTCAATAAAAAGGAATATTTTTCAAATTTCTATTATTTTAAAAAATGCAATCTATTTTAAAAATCTCGAACAATTTTGGAAAACTTTTTGAAAAAATGCGAACATTTTTTGAATTTCAAACAAATTTGGAACGAGAATAAAAATTTAAAGTTCAAAATATTTTTGAAAATGGGAACAAATTTTGAAATTCTAAAGATTTAACAAAAAATTGTACAAAAAACTAAATTCTGAAAAATTAATAAAAAAATAAATTTATATGAAAAAGGAAAAAATAACTTGGAAGGGAAAAAAGAAAAATAGAAAAAGAACACAGAAAAACGAAAATGGGCCGGCCCAATATAAGGCAACCTATGCGAAGCTCCAACTATATGCCGCTCCGTGCGACAAATAAGATTTCCAGCTGCGTGGGCAGGATATAAATGGGCTGGCTTCTCTGGGCCTTAGCGCGTGCGGCCAATGTACGAAATTCTGGACAAAACTCTTTTTTTTTCTTTTCTAGCAGATGGACCACAAAAATTTAGTACCACCTCAGATATAAAAATAATATCGGTGGTGAACGGATGAAAAAATTTGAGAAACACACCTTACTTTATTAGTAGGTATAGATATAGATATAGATATAGATAAAGGGCGCTTTATTACTTAAAAGGTTTAAGCAGGACATATGAGAGTTGACGATGGAAGCCGGTAGGGAAGGTATTTGACAAATCAGCATCAGAGTAGCCTATGCACAATGGAAGAATTTCACGCTCAGAGGCTCATGCCCTCTTTGATTCGCTGAATTGTAAACGCAGGAAGAAAAAAAATGATTAGAATATCATGCCCATCCGAATTCTTCAGGATTTTTTTTTTCGTAAATACGCAATAGCATGCGTATCATTTCATTGATAGAAGAAGTTAGAAAGTTTTACCGAGTATAAGGGAATATCATTGGACAACACCGTGCACACACTAGGCGTGTGTCCAATGTCCCAAGCAGGAGCAGGTGGGATGTAAGCCCAAAGGACCTAGGGTCTATGTCTTCGGCAACATTGTGTCAATCCCACGCGCACCAGCCCTAGCCCAAACATGTACGTCGTTGCGGATAGTTTGCACAAGGCGAGCGATGGAGGGTTGCACGTCGCCGGTGCCGCTTAAGCACGAGATCTCCTCCATCATCCTCCTTACTACGTGGTTGATATGGAAGCATCCTACAAGATTTTCAATTTGTTTAATTGCATCATAGGAAAACAAAGTATTTTCAAGAGGTTTGAGTGGATGTTATATTTTCTATGAGATGTATTTCCTTCGTTTTTTTATATGTGACGCCCCCGATTTAATCGTACACTAATCATACACGTAAATGTGTACGATCAATATCAAGGACTCACAGAAAGATATCACGACACAACTCTAGACACAATGCAAATGAAAATAATACAAGCTTTATATTACAAGCCAGGGGCCTCGAGGGCTCGAATACATCAGCTCGAATACAAACGAGTCAGCGAAAGCAACAATATCTGAGTACTGACATCAGTTAAACAAGTTTGCCTTAAGAAGGCTAGCACAAAAGTAACAACGATCGAAAAGGCAAGGCCTCCTGCCTGGGTGCCTCCTAACTACTTCTGGTCATCGGCGGTCTCCACGTAGTAGTTGTAACACCCCCGTGTAATAGCCACTGTGACACTCTATTAAGTATGCCAAGTCATCTCCGTTTGCAGTGCCTAATCACTTTGGTTAAGTATTCAATTCAAATTCTATTCTGAAAATCAACTCAAATTCAAAAGTGAAATATGAAGTTGTTCAAATCCTGTTGGAAAAATGTTCATTAACTAAAAAAATAATCCAGAAGCAATTATAAAAATATAAACAAAGATAATTGAGTTAGCTAAGTGACTCAAACTAAATGAAACAGCACCAAAACATAATTATTTAATCCATTTATAATAATATCAAATTCAAATAAAATCCTATTCTGCCCAAACCAGTTTTTGATGACAAGTAATATTGCATTGTAATATTTGGGCCAAGTCCCACATTTTATAAAAGAGCAAGTGTGGCCTAACAAATAACAAAACAGAAAAGAAAACAAAAAAGAAATAGAAACAGAAAAATAAAAAGAAAAGAGGCACTGTGCACTTGGCCTAAGTGCACAGTGCCCCAAAACCGGCCCAACAGGCCCACCCCACTCTCTCTCCCTCGCGCTGTCACTCTCCCCGTGGCTGCGCCGGTGCGCACCGGCCGCAGCTCGACACGGCGACGGCACCGACGCCACCGACGCGCTAGGGGGATAAGGCCGAAGCCGTCCATCCCCCCTGGACCTCCTCGCTCACTTCTCCCCTCTCCCCTCGCTCTCTGCTCCCTTTTCCCATTGGCGCCCGACGCGGTCGCCGCCGTGCCTCGCCCGTCACCGCGGCCACAGCTGCCGTCTCGCTCCGCCGACTTGTCGAGGAGCTCCGCCGTCGTCTTCCCCGTTGAACGGTGCACTCCGCTGGAGCCAGGGACCGCCGCAGCTGCCAAATCGACCTCGACTGCATCTCCGGCCACCGAACGCCGCCGTTGTCTCCGGTGAGCCTCTGCTGCTACTAATCCGTCGAGGGCCTGCGTGCGTGCCGCTAGGTGAGCATGCTTCCCTCCCCTGCCCTCTAGGACCTCTAGATCGCGACGTAGCCAGCTCGTCGTCGAACCCGAGCTCCGGTCGCCGCAGATCGCTTCGCTGCCGTGGCCATGGGCCATGTCGTGCTCGCCTGAGCACGGCATTCAGCTCCTGGTGCTCCCAGGAGCCCAACGAGCTCGAGCCCGTACCTCCCCGTGCCCCTAGCTCCGTCTTCGTCGTTGCGCGAGCTCCGACGTCTGCTCCGCCGCTCGCCACCGCCGTCTCCGGCCGTTTCCGGTCGAGCCGCCGCCACAGAACGGTGCGCGAGCGAAAGCCCGTTCGAATGAACCTACCTACGCGCGAAACAACCCCCTGTAGACGAAATCCGAGCGACTCCGGCGAGCTCCGCCGCGAATTTGGGTCGCCGGAGTAACTCCGATGGCCGTCACCGATGTGGCATGACAGGTGGGACCCCCTGGGTCACTGACTATGGGCCCGAGGGGCCCAGTTGACTGAGTTGACTCAGTCAACTTTGCTGACTGGGCACTCTGTGTCTATGACATGTGGGCCCCCTTTTGCAAATTAGTTTAATTAAAACATTTTATAAATTAAAACTAATTAGATAACCTAATCACTCACTGATAGGCTGGGCCCACTCCACTAATTAACCCATTTAGTTAGCTTAATCCACAGTTAGGATAACAGAGACTGACATGTGGGACACACATGTCAGGTTTGACCTGGTCAGCCGACCAGTGACCTGCTGATGTCAGCATTACATCATGCTGACATCATATTTCCTTTTCTGTTAAATTAGATAATTTTAGAAAATGATTAAATCTTTAAAAATTCATAATTTTTAAACCGTAGCTCGGATCGAAAAACTTAAAACATGAAAGTTGATCAGAACGACAAGACGAATCTGATCATGTCATCTGTTTCGATGCCGGAACCCCCTACGTAGGTGAACCCGCTACTTCGAGGCCGTATCCGGTAGATGAATAGAGCTTATACACCGGTTAATAAATCCAACTCTAATCCTAAAATAACTAAAATGACTTAGGTGCATCTTTAGGCAACCCTGCACTGCATCTTAGCATAGCATGCCCTGTATTGCATCGTTTACTGTGCATTTATATGTTTCTTCCCCCTCTTCTCTCTCGGTAGACCCCGACGTCGACGTAGCTCCCGAGAACGACGCAGCTCCGGATGTCGACTACGCTTCTGACGATCAGACCCTTGCCGCCGAGCTTCCAGGCAAGCACCCCCATTTTGAGCATTCCGATATCGCCTAATCTTCTCCCTCCTATGCTTGCATTAGAAGTTGCTGTTGCTACTGTTATCCTATATCTGCTGCATAGCCTGTTTAATTGTATCCTGCTGTTGATACCTACCTGTTATCCTAAACTGTTTAGTATAGGCTGGGTAGAGACCTATCAGAGACCCCCTTTATCCCGACTGCCCCGCTGGATTCTCAGAAGACCCGATCAACGGGATCAAAGACCAGGCCCCGGCACCGCACATCACTTTCCCCTTAGTTGCTCGACACTACTGGGTTACCATCGAGTGCCGAGGGTGATACCTCGTCAGCACGTCTGATGATAACCTTGTAGGTTAGTTATTCGGTCGTGGTAAGCGAGGGTGATTCCTCCTACACCACCCCCGATAACGACATTGTCGTGCAACTCCTCAAGAGTGGACCTCGAGGGTGATTCCTCCTCCGTTCACCTTGATATTTACGTCAGGTGGGAATCCAACGAGGGTGATGCCTCGGATTCCTTCTTGATATGGTAGCCACACGGATGCCGTTACATTATTGTTGACATTGTTTATTCTAGATAAAGACGGGTCGGCCCTGAGGGGTACCCGCACGAGATTATGATGAGAGTGATATGGAGTCGGGTGGACCTGGACGGTGCCCGAGAAATGAATACGAGGCGTGGCCGGGCATTCTTAGCCCTTGTCGCAAGTCCTCGAGACGGGGCGACGGGGTCACATCTTTCGTGAGTCTCTGCTCGTTACCGCACTACCAACACACTAACGGTTTGGATATTTGATCCGAGGGGCCTCTGGCCTGATAGCACTAACCATCACGTGGGCATAGTATGGGCGTTCTGCGTCGTATACTTCAGCCGGAGCTTAATAGACGTCAGCGACTGAGCGGCGCGCGCTGGGTTGGACTGGTAACGCCCTGCACTTGTATAAGGGGGGCTAGGTCTGCTCACTGGCCGCGTTCGCAACGTGCAGGAGTTCCCGGGGCGATGGCCCAAGACCCCTGGGGGCATAGGGTTAGTCCGGCGTGCTGACCTCTGTGTTAAGTTTCTGGTCGAGTTGCGGCGTATCGTTTGGCCGAGGCCGGGCACGACCCAGAAAAGTGTGTCCGGCCGGAGTTAAGCGAGCGTGGTGGGTAAGTTGGTGCACCCCTGCAGGGAAGATCTAATCTATCGATAGCCTGTCCTACGGTAACGGACACTCGGAGTTGTATCCCAATTGGTACAACTAGAACTGGTGACTTGAGATGATACTGGATAGTATGGCTCTGGGATTGCTTTCTCGCAGGGAGTCGAGGAAGAATCTCTGGGCGAGGTTGATACACTACTACTACTTTACATTATGTTAATCTGCACTCTTCTAATGCTGCAAGACCGATGAAGATGATTGAAGATGCTAGTCTTCAATAGGACTAGGCCTTCCCCTTTATTCTGGCAGTTCTACAGCCCAGTCCACATATACAGCCCTCCTTTGAAAATGTTGCATATGTAGTGTAGATCCTTGCTTGTTGAGTACTTCGGATGAGTACTCATGTTTGCTTTACTTTCTTTTTCTCCCCATATCCCTGTGTCGCCGCCAGATGACGGAGCCCCTGAGATAGCTGCCCCTGTCGACGACTACGGCTACTACTACTACTACCCTCCCGGCGAGTACTACTACGAGGAGCCGACCGACGACCAGGAGTAGGTTCGGAGGGTCCTAGGCAGGAGGCCTACGCCTTTCGATCGTAGTATTTTATTTTGCCCCGCCTTTCTAAAGGCCTATCTGTAATTCTGCTATATCTGTACCCAGATATCTGATGCTTCCGCTGACACTTGTATGCCATCGGGCTATGTATTCGAGCCCTCGAGGCCCTGGCTTGTAATATAAAGCTTGTATGACTTTATTTATGTTTTAGAGTTGTGTTGTGATATCTTCAAGTGAGTCCTTAGGCTTGATCGTGTGCATTTGCGTGTATGATTAGTGCACGATTAAGCCGGGGTCGTCACAGGTTGGTATCAGAGCCGACTGCCTCTAGGAACCACCCCTTTCCAACTCCTTGGCCGAAGTTGAGTCTAGTGGTCCAAAACTGTTTTACTAACTTTGCTGTGTGGCTTACGGGCCCACGTCGCCAACTGGGTGGTATTAGGATCTTTTACTCCTCAATCTTTACTCTGGGACTCTGATCTCTCGTCTATTCGGGTTTAATAAATTTACTAACATCGACACTTAGGATCTCGTAAATTCCGTCCACCCGGAGAGCTGGATTTCTGTGCGATTTACCTGTCATTGATCTGATTAGTCTGATAATCATTTCCTTTCCATTGTTTTGTTTAACCTTTCTCTTCAAGATCTGTTATACTTCTCATCGTCAAATGACAATCCTGAATTTCCTTTATTTCAGATGGATCGTCTGTTTCCACCGCGCCCTACGACGCAGCTTGTGCTTCGTACTTGGGCTCGTGATGCCCCTGGGTTTCCAGCTGTTCTGATTGCTCTCTTGACCAGACTGGGCTACCGCTGGTACCCCGAGTACATGGTCTACGAGGTTTACCGTGAGTTCAACCAGGAGCAGTACTATGCTGATGTTCGCATCTATGATCAGCAGGATGACTCAGACACTGAGCTGTACCTTTTCCATGGTATCGGCGTGACGATTGAGATGGCAGTCCATGATGCTGCCTACTCTGCTGTCGCACATCTCCGAGGAGAGCACATCGCTAGCTTGGATGCTTCTGAGTTTTGATACATTCCGTATGCCCCTAGTGGAGATGCTACTGGATACTACACAGCTATCTGTGCCCCGTACGAGCCTCGTCGCTACGATCCGCGAGTTCTGATTCAGTGTACTCAGGCTCTGGATCGCACTGTTTCGGGCTCTGGCCGTTGAGTTGTTTGCCACTCAAGTACGACTCTACGAGGCTATGACACAGTTGCTACCAGCTGTTCGTGCAGGGATACATCCGGAGCACATTCTTTACCCGCGCAGGACCGAGATGCCACCAGGGATTGATTGGCCTGCTGTGGGAGGTCACACACCTGCACGTGGACCTCTTCTTTCAGCTCGAGACCGGGTTCTACATCAGAGTGCACATGGAGCGCAGGATCCTTCCGCGACGAACATCCGTCGTCCGCACTTGAAGCTACCCCGTTTCAGTGGTTTTCTCCGACGTTGATGTAGCCTTTGCTATGTCACGTTGTGTACTTCCTTACCGCGTGCCTGTGTGCCGCCTAGCATGTCTAGCTTTTGGATTTGCGCCGTTATGCTGCCCGAATGTAACCGACTCTGTATGGATCTATATGACTTAAATGACTGCTGTTAAGTATCTGTTGCACTACTTAAATTCCATCGTGTTATTTCATGCTTGTTGCTAAACACTCGCAATGGCTTCTGCTAAACTACCCCTGTTGAATTTAGCAGGATGGATGATAACAATCCACCACCACCGCCACCGCCTGACTATATGGCTGCTATGATGCAACAATTTGAACTCAACCGACAGTTCATGACGGGGATTATGGATCAATTTCCCCGTCCCAATGCCAACCATCAGCCAGCTTCAATCACACTGCCACAGTTTGTGTGCCTCAACCCCTCGGTATTCCGCAACACAGTTAATCCACTGGATGCCGATGACTGGTTTCGTGACATCTTCTATGAGATGGAGTCAGCTGATGTTCCCCCTGTCAGCTATGTCACATTCGCGACATACTTCCTGAAAGGTCCCGCAGCACAATGGTGGGCAACTCACAGACAGACCTTACCTCCTGGAATTGTCGTCACCTGGGTGGAATTCAAGGCTGCTTTTTGTGTCCGGTATATTCCGCAAGGAGTTATAGATCGGAAGAAGGCTGAATTCCATAGCCTCGTCACAGGCAACAAGACTGTGGAGGTCTACCAGCGAGAGTTCCTTGACTTGTCTCGCTATGCTGAAGAAGACATCCCCACTGATGCTCGTAGGCAGGAGAAGTTTCGTGATGGGCTAAACCATGACATTCAGCTAGCACTGCTCGTCCAAGACTTTCCTGACTTCGCCACCTTGGTGAACAAGGCTATCATGGTCGAGACTGGTCTGAAGAAGCACAAGGAAGCGACCAGACGCACCCGAGAAGCGGGCTCATCTTCAGGCTCGTCTTCGCAGAAGCGCCGCATCTGGATTCCACAAAGCATGTACCGTCCAACAGCTCCAGTGTACAGGCCTGCTTATGCTGCACCTCGCCTGCCTCCTCCACCACCGAGGCAGCCACTTCGAGCTGCACCACCTCGAGCTCCTGCACCACGTCCAGATAGTGGACTCTGCTTCAAGTGTGGACAGCCAGGTCACCGTGCCAGAGATTGTTCTCAGAATCAGAATCAGCTAGCTCTTCCTTCTGCTGGCCGTGGTATTCCTCAGCAGTGTAACAACAATGCCAGACCTTCTTATGGCCGTGGGCAGGCCTTTCATGTCAATATGAGTGAAGACCCAGAACAACCAGCTACTGTGATGGGTACACTTCCTGTTAATTCAGTACCAGCTTCTGTTTTATTTGATTCAGGAGCATCGCATTCTTTCATGTCTGAAGAATTCACATTCATGCATGGCATTAAATATACTAAATTGCACCATCCGTTAGCGGTAAATACTCCCGCGGCCAGTGCCAAGCTTCTCTGTTCAGCCCAGAAGTCACTATTGAGATAGAAGGGTTGAAGCTTCACGCATTTCCCATATTCCTTAAGTCATCTAGCATTGACCTTATATTGGGAATGGATTGGTTGAAGGCTCACTATGCCTCAATCAATTGTGCCACTAAAGTTGTACACCTCCTACATCCATCAAATGAGTTAGTGAATTACCGTGCTCATATCACTTAGAACGCCGAGGCTCAGATTTATGCCTTGAATGCGTTGAACGCTTCTCCGCTTGAGGGGATAGAAAATGTTCCAGTTGTCTGCGAATTCCAGGATGTATTTCCAGAAGAACTTCCAGGAATACCCCCTGCTAGAGCTGTCGAGTTTGTCATCGACTTAAAGCCTGGCACCACTCCTATTGCAAAGCGTCCTTACAAGATGCCTCTGCACCTCCTTCTCGAGCTTAAGGAAGAAATCGATAAATCACTTAAGAAGGGCTTCATCCGTCCCAGTTCCTCTGCCTGGGGAGCACCGTCTCTCTTTGTCAAGAAGAAAGATGGTACGAATAGGTTGGTCCAAGATTACCGTCCTATCAACCAGGCAACAATACAGAATAAATATCCGCTTCCTCGGATCAATGATTTATATGACCAACTTGCTGGATCATCGGTGTTCTCTAAACTCGACTTGAGGTTGGGTTATCACCAGATCCGCGTCCGTGAAGAGGATATTCCGAAGACCGCCTTCGTTACTCGTTATGGCTCCTATGAATACACCATCATGTCATTTGGCCTAACAAATGCTCCAGCTACATTCTCCCGCCTGATGAATTATATATTCATGGATTACCTCGACAAGGTCGTCGTGGTATATCTGGATGATATTTTAGTGTATTCGAAGAATAAGGAAGAACATGCCGAACATCTTCGACTTGTTCTGGAGAGACTTCGAGAGCACAAGTTGTATGCCAAGTACTCCAAATGCGAATTCTGGCTTTCTGAAGTGACCTACCTTGGACATGTGATTTCCAAGGATGGTATCGCTGTTAACCTTGAGCATGTTCAGGCTATCCTTGACTGGACTCCTCCGAAGAACGCCAAGCAAGTCAGAAGTTTTCTCGGCCTTGCAAGCTATTGCCGTCGATTCGTCGAGAACTTTTCCAAGATTGCCAAGCCCCTGACTAATCTGCTCCACAAAGGCATTAAGTTTGAGTGGACAGACAAATGTCAGGAAAGTTTCCAGACCCTCAAGGACAAGCTTACTTCTGGTCCAGTGCTTGCTCCTCCAGATTCTCGCAAGGACTTTGTGATATATTGCGACGCCTCTCGTCAGGGATTAGGCTGTGTCCTAATGCAGGAATGAAAGGTAATTGCATATGCCTCGCGACAATTGCGTCTGCATGAAGAAAACTATCCAGTGCATGATCTCGAACTCGCTGCTATGATCTACGCTTTGAAGCAGTGGCGACACTACCTTCTTGGTAATCGGTGTGAGATTTATACCGATCATCAGAGTCTGAAGTACTTGTTCACCCAACCGGATCTTAATCTCCGTCAACAACGATGGTTGGAAACAATTACGGACTATGACTGTGGTATTTCTTATACCCCTGGCAAGGCTAATGTGATGGCTGATGCCTTGAGCCGCAAGTCCTATTGCAACAACCTCATGGTTAAGCAAGCTCAACCCCAGCTATATGAAGAATTGCACAAGTTGAACGTCTGTATCGTTCCACAGGGTTCTCTTAATAACCTTGTGGTACAACCAGATCTTGAGAAAGCTGTAAAGATTGCGCAAGCCAAAGATGCCAAAGTAGATCTGATGAAGAAAGAACTTCACCTTGATAAGTACAGGGATTTCTCGATTGCTGAAGATGGAACCTTATATTTCAGAGACCGCATTGTAGTACCTCGCTTCGAACTTATGACTGACAAAGTCATGAAGGAGGCTCATGATACACCGCTGTCTATCCATCCGGGTAGCACCAAGATGTATCGCGATCTTCGTCAAAGGTACTGGTGGTCCAGAATGAAGCAGGACATTGCTCGATATGTTGCTGAATGTGACATTTGCCGTCGCGTGAAAGCCGAACATCAGAAGCCTGCTGGTATTCTTCAACCACTCCCTATTCCTTTGTGGAAATGGGATAAAGTGCAAATGGATTTGATTACTGGTCTTCCCAAGTCTCAGAAAGGTCACGATGCTATTCTTGTCGTCGTCGATCAACTTTCCAAAGTTGCACATTTTCTACCTGTCAAGGAGACTATCACTGCTAGTCAGTTAGCATAGCTGTATATCTCCAGAATCGTTTCACTCCACAGTATTCCCAAGGAGATCAGTTCGGACCGTGGCGGTCTTTTCACCTCCAGGTTTTGGGAAAGTTTCCAAGAAGCTATGGGGACTCACATTACATGGAGTTCAGGTTATCATCCCCAATCCCAAGGCCAAGTTGAGTGAGTTAACCAAATACTTGAAGACATGCTTCGGGCTTGTGTTATATCATTCGGTAAGAAGTGGGAAGAATCTCTCCCGTTTGCCGAATTCTCTTATAACAACAGTTATCAAGCCAGCTTGAAAATGGCCCCCTTCGAAGTGCTATATGGACGAAAGTGTCGAACCCCTCTGAATTGGTCAGAAACTGGGGAACGACCACTTGTGGGACCGAGCATTATTCAGCACGCCGAAGAACAAGTCAGAATTGTCCTAGAAAACCTCAAGGCGGCTCAAGACTGCCAGAAGAGCAACTATGATCGCAAACGATGGGGTCTGACTTATCAACCAGGTGATCAAGCTTATCTTCGTGTCACTCCTATGAAGGGCACCCGTCGTTTCGGAATCAAGGGCAAGCTAGCTCCACGCTATATCGGCCCCTTTCGCATCGTTGCCAGACGTGGACAGGTGGCTTATAAATTGGAGTTGCCGCCGCAATTCTCTCATATCCACGACGTCTTCCATGTGTCGCAACTTCGTCGTTGCTTCAAGGAATCTCCTCACCGAGCAGTAGATCATGAAATGCTCGAATTGCAAGATGATCTTTCTTATAAGGAGCATCCCATTCGCATCCTCGACGAAGTTGAACGTCAAACTCGTCAGAAGACAACCAAGTTCCTTAAAGTGCAGTGGTCGAATCACACTGAAGATGAAGCCACTTGGGAACGCGAGGATCATCTTCGGGAAGAATATCCCGACATCTTTCCTTCTACCTCCTAAATTCTCGGGACAAGAATTTCTTTAAGAGGAGGAGAATTTGTAACACCCCCGTGTAATAGCCACTGTGACACTCTGTTAAGTATGCCAAGTCATCTCCGTTTGCAGTGCCTAATCACTTTGGTTAAGTATTCAATTCAAATTCTATTCTGAAAATCAACTCAAATTCAAAAGTGAAATATGAAGTTGTTCAAATCCTGTTGGAAAAATGTTCATTAACTAACAAATAATCCAGAAGCAATTATAAAAATATAAACAAAGATAATTGAGTTAGCTAAGTGACTCAAACTACATGCAACAGCACCAAAACATAATTATTTAATCTATTTATAATAATATCAAATTCAAATAAAATCCTATTCTACCCAAACCAGTTTTTGGTGACAAGTAATATTGCATTGTAATATTTGGGCCAAGTCCCACATTTTATAAAAGAGCAAGTGTGGCCTAACAAAAACAGAAAAGAAAACAAAAGAGAAATAGAAACAGAAAAATAAAAATAAAAAGAAAAGAGGCACTGTGCACTGAGCCTAAGTACACAGTGCCCCGAAACCGGCCCAACAGGCCCACCCCACTCTCTCTCCCTCGCGCTGTCACTCTCCCCGTGGCTGCGCCGGTGCGCACCGGCCGCAGCTCGACACGGTGACGGCACCGACGCGCTAGGGGGATAAGGCCGAAGCCATCCATCCCCCTGGACCTCCTCGCTCACTTCTCCCCTCTCCCCTCGCTCTCTGCTCCCTTTTCCCATCGGTGCCCAACACGGTCGCCGCCGTGCCTCGCCCGTCCCCGCGGCCACAGCTGCCGTCTCGCTCCGCCGTCGTCTTCCCCGTCGAACGGTGCACTCCGCTGGAGCCAGGGACCACCGCAGCTGCCGAATCGACCTCGACTGCATCTCCGGCCACCGAACGCCGCCGTTGTCTCCGGCGAGCCTCTGCTGCTACTAATCCGTCGAGGGCCTGCGTCCGTGCCGCTAGGTGAGCATGCTTCCCTCCCCTGCCCTCTAGGACCTCTAGATCGCGCCGTAGCCAGCTCATCGTTGAACCTGAGCTCCAGTCGCCGCAGATCGCTTCGCTGCCGTGGCCATGGGCCCTGTCGTGCTTGCCTGAGCATGGCATATAGCTCCTGGTGCTCCCAGGAGCCCAACGAGCTCGAGCATGTACCTTCCCGTGCCCCCTAGCTCCGTCTCCGTCGTTGCCCGAGCTCCGGCGTCCGCTCCGCTGCTCGCCACCGCCGTCTCCGGCCGTTTCTGGTCGAGCCGCCACCACAGAACGGTACGCGAGCGAAAGCTCGTTCGAATGAACCTAGCTACGCGCGAAACAACCCCCTGTAGACGAAATCCGAGCGACTCCGGCGAGCTCCGCCGTGAATTTGGGTCGCCGGAGTAACTCAAGTGGCCGGCGCCGATGTGGCATGACAGGTGGGACCCCCTGGGTCACTGACTATGGGCCCGAGGGGCCCAGTTGACTGAGTTGACTCTGTTAACTTTGCTGACTGGGCACTCTGTGTCTATGACATGTGGGCCCCCTTTTGCAAATTAGTTTAATTAAAACGTTTTATAACTTAAAACTAATTAGATAACCTAATCACTCACTGACAGGCTGGGGCCACTCCACTAATTAACCCATTTAGTTAGCATAATCCACAGTTAGGATAACAGAGACTGACATGTGGGACCCACATGTCAGGTATGACCTGGTCAGCCGACCAGTGACCTGCTGATGTCAGCATTGCATCATGCTGACGTCATATTTCCTTTTCTGTTAAATTAGATAATTTTAGAAAATGATTAAATCTTTCAAAATTCATAATTTTATACCGTAGCTCGGATCGAAAAACTTAAAACATGAAAGTTGATCAGAACGACGAGACGAATCTGATCGTGTCGTCTGTTTCGATGTCGGAACCCCCTACGTAGGTGAACCCGCAACTTTGAGGCCGTATCCGGTAGATGAATAGAGCTTATACACCGGTTAATAAATCCAACTCTAATCCTAAAATAACTAAAATGACTTAGGTGTATCTTTAGGCAACTCTGCACTGCACCTTAGCATAGCATGCCCTGTATTGGATCGTTTTTTGTACATTTATATGTTTCTTCTCCCTCTTCTCTCTCGGTAGACCCCGAAGTCGACGTAGCTCCCGAGACCGACGTAGCTCCGGAGGTCGACTACGCTCCTGACGATCAGACCCTTGCCGCCGAGCTTCCAGGCAAGAACCCCCATTTTGAGCATTCCGATATCGCCTAATCTTCTCTCTCTTATGCTTGCATTAGAAGTTGATGCTGCTACTTCTATCCTATATCTGCTGCATAGCCTGTTTAATTGTATCCTGCTGTTGATACCTACCTGTTATCCTAAATTGTTTAGTATAGGCTGGGTAGAGACCTATAAGAGACCCCACTTTATCCCGACTGCCCCACTGGATTCTCAGAAGACCCGATCAACGGGATCGAAGACCAGGCCCCGGCACCGCACATCACTTTCCCCTTATTTGCTCGACACTAATGGGTTACCATCGAGTGCCGAGGGTGATACCTTGTCAGCACTTCTGAAGATAACCTTGTAGGTTAGTTATTCGGTCGTGGTAAGCGAGGGTGATTCCTCCTACACCACCCCCGATAACGACATTGTCGCGCAACTCCTCAACGGTGGACCTCGAGGGTGATTCCTCCTCCGTTCACCTTGATATTTACGTCAGGTGGGAATCCAACGAGGGTGATGCCTCGGATTCCTTCTTGATATGGTAGCCACACAGATGCTGTTACATTATTGTTGACATTGTTTATTCTGGATAAAGACGGGTCGGCCCTGAGGGGTACCCGCACGAGATTATGATGAGAGTGATATGGAGTCGGGTGGACCTGGACGGTGCCCGAGAAATGAATACGAGGCATGGCCGGGCATTCTTAGCCCTTGCCGCAAGTCCTCGAGACGGGGTGACAGGGTCACATCTTTCGTGAGTCTCTGCTCGTTACCGCACTACCAACACACTAACGGTTTGGATATTTGATCCGAGGGGCCTCTGGCCTCATAGCACTAACAATCATGTGGGCATAGTATGGGCGTTCTGCGTCGTATACTTCAGCCGGAGCTTAATAGACGTCAGCGACTGAGCGGCGCGCCCCGGGTTGGACTGGTAACGCCCTGCACTTGTATAAGGGGGGCTAGGTCTGCTCACCGGCCGCGTTCGCAACGTGCAGGAGTTCCCGAGGCGATGGCCCAAGACCCCTGGGGGAATAGGGTTAGTTCGGTGTGCTGACCTCTGTGTTAAGTTTTCGGTCGGGTTGCGGCGTATCGTTTGGCCGAGGCCGGGCATGACCCAGAAAAGTGTGTCCGGCCGGAGTTAAGCGAGCGTGGTGGGTAAGTTGGTGCACCCCTGCAGGGAAGAACTAATCTATCGATAGCCTGTCCTACGGTAACGGACACTCGGAGTTGTATCCCGATCGGTACAACTAGAACTGGTGACTTGAGATGATACTGGATAGTATGGCTCTGGGATTGCTTTATCGCAGGGAGTCGAGGAAGAATCTCTGGGCGAGGTTGATACACTACTACTACTTTACATTATGTTAATCTGCACTCTTCTAATGCTGCAAGACCGATGAAGATGATTGAAAATGCTAGTCTTCGATAGGACTAGGCCTTCCCCTCTATTCTGGCAGTTCTGCAGCCCAGTCCACATATACAGCCCTCCTTTGAAAATGTTGCATATGTAGTGTAGATCCTTGCTTGCTGAGTACTTCGGATGAGTACTCATGTTTGCTTTACTTTCTTTTTCTCCCCATATCCCTGTGTCGCCGCCAGATGACGGAGCCACTGAGATAGCTGCCCCTATCGACGTCTACGGCTACTACTACTACTACCCTCCCGGCGAGTACTACTACGAGGAGCCGACCGACGACCAGGAGTAGGTTCGGAGGGTCCTAGGCAGGAGGCCTACGCCTTTTGATCGTAGTATTTTATTTTGCCCCTCCTTTCTAAAGGCCTATCTGTAATTCTGCTATATCTGTACCCAGATATCTGATGCTTCCGCTGACACTTGTATGCCATCGAGCTATGTATTCGAGCCCTCGAGGCCCTGGCTTGTAATATAAAGCTTGTATGACTTTATTTATGTTTTAGAGTTGTGTTGTGATATCTTCAAGTGAGTCCTTAGGCTTGATCATGTGCATTTGCATGTATGATTAGTGCACGATTAAGCTGGGGCCGTCATAGTAGTAGGCTCCGTCGGGGTAGTAGTAGTCGTCGATGGTGGCATCTGGCTCCTGGGACCCGTCATCTGATCGCAGGAATCAGGTATAGGGGAAAAGAAGTAGCAAAACAACCGTGAGTACTCATCCAAAGTACTCGCAAGACTTACATCGTCGGTGCCGCTTAAGCACGGGATCTCCTCCATCATCATCCTTACCGCGTGGTCGATATGGAAGCATCCTACAAGATTTTCAATTTGTTTGATTGCATCACAGGAAAACAAAGTGTTTTCAAAAGGTTTGGGTGGATGTTATATTTTCTATGAGATGTACTTCCTCCGTTTTTGTATACAAGGCCACTTCATATTCATATTTTTATGTCTAATTTTGACCATTAATTGTACCAACAAAATGTGAGTTATATGCCACAAAAATATGTCATTGGATGTACATGTCAAAAACTCTCCGTTGATGTAGTTTTGATGGCATATAACCCGTATTCTGTTGACCACAATTCTAAGTCAAAGTTTGACATAAAAAA
Source organism: Thinopyrum elongatum (assembly GCA_011799875.1). Classification (NCBI taxonomy): domain Eukaryota; kingdom Viridiplantae; phylum Streptophyta; class Magnoliopsida; order Poales; family Poaceae; genus Thinopyrum; species Thinopyrum elongatum. Next base: position 532,652,353 of record CM022298.1, read on the forward strand.
TGCAGTGGCCTTAGATACAAAAATGAAGGGAGTAGTACAAATTCATTTTAGGAAAGGTTCCTATGAGATACAATCCTACTAATCAAACGACCAGCGTAGCAAAAATTCATAAGGATTATGATCCTTCAAAATCCTATGAAATTCCTTTCGAGGCCTTGGTTTTTAAGAGAATTTGAAAGAATCCATGCTTTCCGGAAAACAAGATCCAATGGTGGAAACCTACTACTGGAAGTTATTAGATGAACATGAATCTGTCGTACTTCAATGATGGAACAAGGTCAGCGGCATCCATTCTTTGGAACCATAGGGAGAACTGGTGGTATGTGGATCACAACTGCTGGATAACTTGATCGAAGCTACGACTACCGAGGTTATGACCCTTCAGAAGCAATTGATGATGCTCTAAGAATTGGGATGTATTGGGGTCATGGTGGAATCCGATTCAGTCTGCAACGATGCTATCGGGCTTTGGAGTCCTTACACATAGAATTGGCTCTGTGAGGTTTAACCACTGTCTTAGGGATGCTAATAGGATGGCACATAACTCGGCAGGGCATGTTTATGATTCTAAGTATGATGTTATTTGGGATGGAGATCTCCCTAACTTTCTTCTTTCTGATTTTGTAAACGACATTATTGTCATCTGGTTTGCAATAAAGCGTTGAAATCACCATTTAAGGGGTACCCTTTGCAAAAATCATCCACCACCTCCTCTAATGATGACAAGTGATGCACCCATGTGCGCCACTTGCCGCAACCGGGGAGTTTTCAACAGATTTCTCTCCAGATGGACGGATGGGTTTGTTTGTGTTTTTTTGCGTCCAAATTACAAACCATTTTCACCATTACATTTCTCGCATCCAGATCTTCAAAAGTAGATCCCATGCTGATGGATTTCGATGAATTTTTTTTGGACAAATATGTGCTCGTAGCTAGTACTAATATGTGCTAGAAAATAAACTAACATGTGCTCCCTACTGTACTGCACCTACTAGATCATGATTGGCGCGCGTTGCCGCGCCCATCAATTTTGGCAATGGAACAATAGAAAATTGCAAAACCAACATATACAATGGATGTTTGTGACCTGAAAATTAAATTCTCATGGCGGATACTTATTTGTTAAGTCAGAATATATTGATGTACCCTGCATAAAAGTAAGAAATATATGGCTGGAGATATTTTTTTTGTTAGTCATGGAAGAGTTTTACATTTGTAGTAACTGAAGAATCTTAAATCCGGTCATTTCTTAATAAGTTAATAAATGATTGGGCTAGTTGCTAGTATTTTATCATGGTTAGCCTTCATCTGAAAGTAGGGACACACGCTTCCCATGGAAAGCAGCCCAAACAAAGTTGCATATGGTCGTCCGAAAAGACCAAAATACGGAATGAGAGAGTTTAGAAACATGGATGTGTGAGAGTTGTGCGTGCCACACCCGTCTATCCAGAAGAAATAAACATAGAAATATTTGGGAAATTTTGGCCGGTAGCTAATGCACTCACATAATTGTTTCATTTTGCATTATCTCTTTATACGAGAACATAAACTAAAAAAATGACAGATCTTCCTTTGTTGCCAAGTGGTCGACTATGCCCTAGATATATGACCTCGAGCCTCTCGACCATGTGCTTTACCAAGTTGTCCAGCTTCCCATATGCGAGCTCCACACTCTGCAGCTCGAGTGGTATAAGGAGAGCCACAGATCTAGTTCATTCATATGACTGAAGTTACAACATATATAATGCAGCTAATCAAAGAAAATTAGGTATAGCTTGTGCAAGGGATTATTTTCTTAACATAAAATCTAAACATCAATTCTTTCTTATGAATTCAATAATAAAGTTGTGCATATATGCATAAATGGAGAAAGTAAATGCTAGAAAAAAGAAACAGGCTTCATGCACATACAAACAATAGCGTTCCCTCGCTAGTGCAGAAAAGCCTAGTTATGGCGTGCCAAAAAGTGCCTTACTGGCATAGGAGCCCGACGCCACCAATATGGCGCTAGTGTTAAAATATAGCGGTGGCATTGGTGCCTACGCCAGCAGTGTTTCTGGAATCTATGGCGTTGGTTAAAGTGCTACGACGGTAATATCATATATACCTACGGCGTTGGTAAATCTCCACACGACATAAATATGAAGAAACCTTAGAGGCATTGCATATCCTTCCGACGCCATTACTTAGTTTGAAAGCATAGGAAAAACGCTACCACGTCAACCGAAAAACGGTGTCATGGCAGCGTTTTTTAAGATAAAAAATATTTCTAGCTAGGTAACATTAATTAAAATACATCAACGATAATTATGTGTAGCACTTAAAATTAAGATAGCTAGGCAAAGTTTTGAAGTACGATAAGACGACAGAATGACATGTGTAGCTGATCGAGTAGTTTACAGAACCACAACAGCATAGCTACCTGTCACTATCCTATTACATCAATAATAAGGAACATCAGTGTATTTCTTCGTCGGATCCGCAAGAGACACCGGTCCGTTAGCATCGTGAACCTGCTTATTAAGACGAGTTTTTATCTCCTCCGAGCTAGCAGGTGCACCGCCGTTGGAAACATCGGCATGGTGGATGACATCCTTGTTGAGGATGGTAGCAAACTTGACCCGAACGTGACTGAACTCATCTCTACTATCTCCCGGGCTAATTTTCTCCATTTTCTTCCCCCATGCGATGACATCAGAGTTCTTTTTAAGCCGTTCTCTCTCCCGTATGTACACCTCCATGTGGTGGACGACGTAGTAGCCGTCTGTATCATTGTTTTCCGGCTGCTGCATGCAACAGAAGTCAGTTTTATGGGCGAAGCGTACCGCTTTAAATTCGTCAAACTTGCGATATCCGTCTCTGATCACTCCTTCCCAGCTAGTATAATCGACCAGTACTTCATCGAGAACCTTCTTGATTCCTCTATAGTCTTTCTTCGCTTTCCTCGTCGAATCCAAGAAATAAGTTTTGGCGAACTTTGGGGAAATAATGATGAGGACACAATGTTCTCTGCGTAAAAAGTAGAGAAAACCCAATTATTCTTGAGTAGATAATGTTTTGACGTGGAAGCAGAATGAGATTGTACGAAAGAATAGTGTGTACCGAGTACCGAATGACTTACTTCGGATAGTAGGGCACTAGAAGGCAATCTTTTTCCATGTTGGCAAGCCTAAAGTCTGTCAGGTAGTTCCTCATAGCTTGACGATGATCAGGGAGATTGACGTTGCTCTCGTGCATGAGGTAGGGGTCCGCTACCGCGACAACCTTGTTCAGCTCACATATGGCAGTGTAGGCGGTATTGATTGCCCATAGGCGTATTAAGGAAGGATCAAGCTTGTATAGGTGGAATAGGTTGAAGATCTCTTTGAATGGCACATAGAACTTCTCCGCGGGGAAACTGTCGCAGAAACCAATATTAGGTGGCACCATCACTGTGAAAATGGGGCGATGTCCACCTGCATGAGTAAATGCATACTTCTCCCTACAGAGAACTACGTCATGTAGAAGTCTCAATTCTGTCTGCAGAAGATCGGAGAGCTCCTTCGGAAGAATGGGTTCACCCGGGGAATGGTAAGGCCTCCATGCAACACGGCGAACTACTTCTTTAGTCTTCTGAACCGGCTGGTTGGCGGTGGCAGTGCCCTTCTTAGCATTTCCTGGTCGCCTCCTCTTCTTGCATGACATGTTAGACTGGCTGGATGGTGGCACTTGTGTTTCTGGTGGCGTGAAGTTCCCGTTGAATAGTAGACTCTTCTAGCAAGGAACAACACGGTGATCAGCTTGGACAGCAGGAGGCACAGAGATTGCTTGGACGGGATCAGCAGGCATAGGTCCATCAAGATTGCACATGGCAGCTGAGTTATGATATTCTTCAACCAAGAAGAATCGATTGACAAGTAAGTCATCATTATTTACTTGGTCCTCAATGACATCCACATTGTTGTTATGCAATTCAGGTTGACTCTGACCCAAAGGAGATGGTCCTCGACACGACATCTTTCCATTGTTCATCTACTGCGAGCTTGTTGGAATTTGGACGTTTCCTAGCCGAATTTGACTCTTCGGCCACATCATTGGCCAACATAAGCACTGTCCAAGGGTAAGCTGGCTATCCGCATCGGGAGGTTGTATCAGAGGAGCAATATCATCATAACCATTTAAGACAACAGACAACTCAACTTTGAAGACCCCCTCAGGCATCTGCACTCCGTGCATGATTGTATCTTTGGGGCGAATGATCGAGCCGATTGCAACTTTAATCAGCTCACCATTCACATGTGCTAAGAGACTGCACGGAGTGTCTTCCGTAAGAGCGTCAAGAGCAGCCATTGGCGACGGGTTGCCAATGAAAGAGACAGAAGGGCTGCTATCCTTGGGGGTTGCATCGATGACAATGTTTCCCACTTCACCGTTTTTGATCCATTGCTTGACGCTCTTGATTATTGAAGGCAACATGGCTTGGGCATGGGCTTGGCTTTGCATGTTGATGCGTGCTTCAATGTCGGCAGTTGCTGCGGCTGTGGCTGCGGTTGTGGCGGCGGTTGTGGCTGCAATTATTTTCTGTTCGATGGTCTACTTGTTGGATCTCCTTCTCTGCCGTCGCTGCTCGCGGTCTTCGACATAATGGTCGTCCCATTTGGCTCCGCATCCAGCGCCGTTCACACGGCCACCCGCCGGCGGATGCAATGGGTCCTTGTCGAGGGTCACATTGATCGACCGGTGAAGAGGAGTGTTCCACCTGGCCATGGACCCTTGACAGCTCTGAGGTTCCGCATGCTACCTTGCCAGTTCTTCTTCAAGTCTTCTAGTTTGGTGATCGGCGGAAAATTCCCCTGACTTATAATCATAATGGTACCGGCCCCTGACATAGTTATATTCGAGGGGGTCTTTGAATTGCTCGAAGTGGTTTGGGATGCCCTTTGTGAAGGAAATATGCCCTAGAGGCAATAATAAAGTTATTATTTTATATTTCCTTATTCATGATAAATGTTTATTATTCATGCTAGAATTGTATTGATCGGAAACCTAAATACATGTGTGAATACATAAACAAATACCGTGTCCCTAGTGAGCCTCTACTTGACTAGCTCGTTGATCAAAGATGGTTAAGGTTTCCTAACCATGGACATGAGTTGTCATTTGATAACAGGATCACATCATTAGGATAATGATGTGATGGACAAGATGTAGCGACCCGACCCGAATGGATCAAAGTCTCTGTGCTTAAGTGTCATCCCTGGATCGGTATGCTGACACACACAGTACTCGAGGATTTATAACAGAGGTAAATCACATGTATAAAGTAACGTAAATACTATTACCTCAATCCAAATAGCGGAAGTAACAACAAGGTTGTGGATTCCCTTCAACACCAACGGCAAAGTTGAGTGTAGAAATCGTAACCCTAACGTATCACTTACTCGTCGTAAGAATCCTGCAACATGAGACGTTGCAGCCCGAAATGGGTCAGTACATTGAATGTACTGGCAAGATAACACAGTAGAGCAATGAACAGAATAAATGCTATCACTACATGCATATATGGCTGGTGGAGGCTCTACGGTTAATATGTTTTGCGAAAAGCCAATTTTTTTCCCTACAACAAAGGAATATATTTTATTTAACTATCATGGTGGTTGTTGAACATTGAGAAGGTAAATCCCCCTCTCAATCCCAATTAAAAGTAATCATTAATCCCAACAAATTAATTTAGAGTGATGGGATTCAATATGATGATCCAAGAACCAGATACTCAAGATGTCCATAACCGGGGACACGGCTAATCATGATTAGTTTGTACACTCTGCAGAGGTTTGTGCACTTTTCCCCACAAGACTCGATCTCCTCCGTTGGATTTCTCGCACTACATGGTGTTTGAGAAACGGATGACCGAGACACAGTCTTTCAGAAACATTTACTCTTTACTCTGGGTAGACAGTTACACCTACTTTCCCCTACATCTGCTAGCCTACCACTGAAAAAGGTCATGTAACATACTCAACTATGCTAGAGCCCATAATAGCTTGTGGCTGCACACGGAAGTTTCTAGCATGAATAATCTTATGATCCCTTTGAGCCTGGGTGGCGGACCGTAGGAGGATCACACGGTATATCCCCGGGATCTCCTAGGACAACACTGGTATATCCCCAGGTGCCCAAACAAGCAATCCACCCAGATGTGTATTAAAGTTGCCACCTTAAGTTGAACCATTAATTAAAAATCTCACATCTGTCATGGATACACTCAAACCCAATCCACGTCTACGAGCATAGCATGGCAACATAAGCATAGCGTAGAAGTAACTCCCAAGGGTTTGTTATTAAAAAGGGCAATAGGTTCTACCTCATCATCTACTTCCCAATACCCACAAGTTAATCACCTCCTAATCATGCAATATTTGAGGGTCGAAACTAATGCATAAAAACTGGGTAACGAAGAAGTATGATCAATGTGTTACTTGCCTTGTACTGTTGATGAAGATCCTTCGCACTCATAATTCCTGATAGTTCTACTCGTCACACTCCGTTCAATCTAACGTGAGCAAGCAATTGCATACATAAGCACTCATGCAAAAGAATCGAAGAAAAGATCTCGAAAAACTTCGAAAACTAGCAATTAACTCTTGCAACAGAAAACAATTTCTAACAGTACCAAAATTGGGTGGATTTGGTCTTATCAGAAAGTTTAGGTCAAGAGCTTCAATTAGCAAAAAGAATCAATTAAATCGGAGTTACGAAACTCAAGTTATAGACAAAACAAGTTTGAATATGAATCTGAACAAATTTCGAAATTTGAAAGTTGCAAAAAGTTTATTTGATAGATTCACTAGAAAGGTGGAATCAAGACAAAAATATTGGCGTTGGTTTCGTCTAATTTGGATGAACGAGTAAAAAGTTATGGCTATTTGAAAAATCAGGGCCAAGCTGTTTTACGGAAGAAAAAGAGTTATGGCTAAAAGAATTCTAGTCCTAAAATGTAAATACAAGGACTAATTTATAAATCTAATTATTCTACCGTACTAGTCTAGAAATAATAAGCTACGGGAGTATATAAAAAAAATACGAAGAAAGATACCTTTATAAGGTAGAGAAAAGATGACTTCCGAGAGAGAAGACAACTTTCAGAAGTCCCGCCGGAGAGAAGAAAAATATTTTTATTTAGTGAATCTAGTCAAACCAAAATATATTGATTTAACCCGAATCGGATGATTTTTGGTGGCTCTATGGGTCTATATTTATAGGTGGAAAGGAGGCTTAGAGGTCAAAAGCTAGGCAATGTGGGACTAAACGTAAACAAAAGGCAGACGAAAGAAAAGAAACGACGCCGCATGGGCCTTCGGCCGGCCTGCGCGTGTGCGCGCTTGTCTGCGTGCGTTTTTTTTTTACAGAAAATAAATAAATTAAAGGACAACTGGAAAAATAATATAGTCCGACCTGCTAGCTATGTTGCGCACGCTGGCGAAGGATAGCAGTCGGTCGCTCGTACAGTTTTTTTTTTTTAGAATAAAAACAAAAAAAAGGTAAACGGAAAATAAGAAAAATTTCCATAGGCATATTATATATCAAAATTTTCAGAAAAAGATTTCCTAAAAGATGAACATATTTTCAGCGGCAAATAAATTTCACAAAAATTTAAATAAAGCAAACAGTGCTACTGCTGCAATAAAACCTAATAAAAATCATTTTAAAAATACCAAAATGATTTCAAATTTATTTCCCTCTAATTTTATATTGAAGGGAATCATTTTACCCTAATTTCCATATATTTTATTTTTGGATAAAAACAATTTGAATAAAAACCAAATAACTCCAAATTGAAAATAATTTCAAAGGGACTTTAAATTCGATTGTTTTAAACTTCCAACTCATATTTCATATAATTTGAAGAAGTCATTTTATCTCCTCTCATGAAAATCATTGAGTTGCATAAAGTTTTCGAATTTGGAATATTTCCAAATGGAATTCAAATCTTTTCAAAAACCCTTTTAAAATAGAAGAAGTCATGTTATCTTCACTCTAGGGTTTGTGATGAAATGAATATGAATTCATGGAGATCATAAATGCAAGGTGAAAGTTTTGGGAAAGTCATTTTATTCCCTCTCATTCAACTTTCAAAAAGTTTCCAAATTTCACTCAATTTCACACAAGCAACCACACCACAATCAAACAATCAATCAAAACTATTTATTTAATATAACATTCCAAAATTTAGAATTTTGGGATGTTACAAACCTACCACCCTTAAAATGAATCTCGTCCTCGAGATTCGGAGAGGCTAGAAAGAAATAGGTTAGGTTTGGGGTCTTCTCAAAATCCATCGATCGTCACAGGGGGTCTTGGGTGCTACCACCCTTAGAAGCATTGTTACGGTTCCATCAAAACTTATATACTCCATCCTTATTGTTGACAGGGTCAGTCCTCTGAGATCCTCGGGAAAAATCCTACTCTGGCTCTTCCGGTAGGGGCATAACTATTTTCCTCAATTCCCGTGTCCTTTCATCTTGGTAAGGTTCTTCTGTTACCGGGTCTTCTTAGCTGACGGGTCTGGCGCCAATACTAAACAACTATCGATACCTCATGGTGGTCAACAATTTATGGTTTCTCCTGCAGGAAATGGGTCTGGGTTGAACCTCACCGCATAACCTACGGTTTGCAACAACTGTCGTGTACAAGGGGAAAAATTGTCACACCATTCTATGGTTTAAACAAGGTTTTGATCGTCGTCGCTCTACTATGGGTAAGTCACTCAGATTTACCATCCCATATAGCAAGGCGAATAATAAGAGTAAGTCGGTATGGTGATCAATCCATCCCGCACCCAAATCATTACCTTGTATACGGTTTAGCGAATCTCGCATTCTAACACTTGGTCATCCTCACAAGCATTGCAGAATTTCTCTTGTCGACGAACCAAGTTTGGATAATCCATTGATTCTGCAAGCCAGACAAACAATCTATCGTTCCTTCACAGCTCTCAGGTTTTGCGTAACTCCTATAAGATCGTCTATTGATAAAGGCATATCCTCTTCCAGGGTTTTTCCTTCAGCAAGAATGTGCTTGCTTCTTGGCAGGTCCTGGGGCCTGTGGGTTATGGCCCATCTCATCACTTGCAACCTTGAGCTCAACATCGGGGCAACGGATCCTTATTCCAACCTTGAGCTTCCTAGCATTCTTAAATCCATCCCATTGTACTGTCTCCCTTCCTTCTATCGGTACCAAACTAAGAAGGGATTACACAGACTCATCAGGGAGTTACAATTGCTCCATATTGCCAACCTTCTACCTCCTTTATATCCAATAGTACTTCATCCCATCATATTCTTGGGGTATCCCACATATCGAGACAAAACTCATAATTATTTCGTCCGAAATCCACTCCATGGAATATCATTATCTTTTCCAGAGGTCAAGTGTCCTCACAGGGTACTACCACCCTTGAAATGCACAAATTCATCCGTAGACCATATTTCTCATATCCTCGAAAATGGTCAAAATCTTTCTTCATAGAGTAACAACTCATAAAATCCAAATCAGTACCAACAATAATGCTAACTTTATTGATTCTCAAATTTTTACAATCTCCTGCATTTCCATTACATGCCTCAACTCAACACCTCAATATAAAGGAAATGTTCTCACTACTACTACTATACTTCTCACGGACACAACTAATTATCACAAATCTCCTTCTCCTTGGGGCATTCTCTGGCAAAGTGCCCTGCTTCATTACAACGAAAACATATTACTTCTGACAAGTCTCGAGGTTTCCTTTTTGGGCAACTGTTGAGGTAGTGCCCTGACTCCTTGCACCTATAACAGGTGATATGACTCAGATCCTTCCTGGAATCCAATCTACTTCTTTTTCTGGACTTTTCCATTCCAAACAGGGCTTCTATTTCCTGTGGGTCATACTCTACTTCCTTCGTCGGGAATGCTACTAGATCCCCCTTCAGACAATTCTGGGAGATGTGTCCTTCTTCTCCACATGAATAACATGACCTGGTGCAGGGTTTAATTGGGTCTTCTTCGGGTGTGTCCTCCACCTCTTCCTTCATCACAGGTTCTTCTAAAATTTCCATGAGGGCTCCTTTCATTTCTTCTTTCTTCTGCTGGATGGTTCTTTGTACTATGGGGTAAATGTGACACTGAGCAGGGTAGTGGGTAGTCCCTTCACACAAGAAACAAGTAATCTGCCTAGTTGGGCTTTCTTCAGCTGGGTGACTCTCTTCACAATGAGGGCATTCATCCTTGTGTTCTTTATGGTTGTGTCCTATTTCTCCACAGAACTTGCATGCACAAGGTTTCTTCATATCATTTCCATAAGGCTTCAACTTCTGGGACACAAGCCGAGACTTTAGCAGAGTCATCTTAAATTCTTTCCAAGTGGTTACTCTTTGCCATCCATTGATGGTTTGGTACATCCTCCACCAAGTAGCAGCACCTCTTTCAAAGCACTGAAGAGCATGCTGGGTCATATCCTTTCTGGCTATAGCGTTATTCTTCATGTGATCTTCCATGTTTTGAATCCATCGGTCCGTCTCCAATTGAGTCATCGGTCCATAAAATATGAGTTCATCTCCACTCATCCTCTATTGGTTCCAAGGGTTTGGGGTGGGATAAGAGAGATAGAGAGGGATACACACAATACAAACAATAGTTTTGAAGAGGCAGATTTTACTTTGTGGCTGTCGGAAAACATCAAACAAATGACAGCTCACAATCGTCGCATCTAACGTAGGTATAACAGGGGTTTGGTCTTCTAAAGGTCAATAAATCTTCAAAGTCGCCAAACTCTTCAAGTCTTGTTCATGTCTCCGATGGGCTTCTTCCGATCGTGCTTGACCTTCTCAAGTTCTTTTGCCAGATCATCTTTGTTGACGCGAAGTCTCTCGTGACGTCCTTTAATATTCTGGAGTTGCGTTCCAAACTTCTGGGTTTCAACATCCTTGGCAATGAACCATGGTCCTACTGTCCTTCAGTTCCTGACGAATCTCTGGTATCTCGAGGTTTTGCTCCTCCAGCTTGGCTACTCTCAGCTTCTGGGTCCTGAGTTCTTCACGAAATGCTTCCTTGTCAAATACGGCTTCCTGAAGGTCCATCTTAAAATTCTCGATGTAATACTCCAGATCCTGTCGATACACCAGCTAAGGTTAAACTTCATCTTTTGCTGATAGATGCTCCATTAGCCCTTTTGTCATCCAATCCTTCTGACGAAATGCATGCTTAACTCAGCACGACGACAATAGCATAAGCGGGCGATAACATCATGGATAGCAGTGTTTCTGCCCTTGTCATTGCCATGAGCTATCATTCCATAGTTGATATCTCCTGCCTTAGGGTTTTCTTGACAAAAACTTTGAGTTTTAACGCTCCATGTTCCGGTCTTTCTCCGACACACCTTGATCTCGGGTATTGACAGCTTCAATAGTCTGACAAATTCCATAAGGGTAGCCTTCCTAGGTCATACCAATCTGGAAATTCTTCAGAAACTTCAAATTCTCCTAGTCTTCGAAGTCTTCAACTGTTGTAGTTTCCATTATTATAATGCACGGTAAAATCCTCTTCATTCCGAAGTGGTCTTAGTTGTCCGATATCTTGTACTTCTTGGATTGGTCTCATCAGTTGAACCTTCGTGTGGTCAAGAGGGGAAAGGGGTATAGTCTAACTAAAAGGAAATTTGATAAAGCTTAGAAAAGAAGAGAGGTAAGAGATCCTTTTTGAAAATAAGTTTAGAGAAAATATTTCCTATGGGCTAGCCAGTTTCTAGGGGTCACGTCCTACAGTCAACATGTGCTCTGATACCATCTCTGTAGCGACCCGACCCGAATGGATCAAAGTCTCTGTGCTTAAGTGTCATCCCTGGATCGGTATGCTGACACACACAGTACTCGAGGATTTATAACAGAGGTAAATCACATGTATAAAGTAACGTAAATACTATTACCTCAATCCAAATAGCGGAAGTAACAACAAGGTTGTGGATTCCCTTCAACACCAACGGCAAAGTTGAGTGTAGAAATCGTAACCCTAACGTATCACTTACTCGTCGTAAGAATCCTGCAACATGAGACGTTGCAGCCCGAAATGGGTCAGTACATTGAATGTACTGGCAAGATAACACAGTAGAGCAATGAACAGAATAAATGCTATCACTACATGCATATATGGCTGGTGGAGGCTCTACGGTTAATATGTTTTGCGAAAAGCCAATTTTTTTCCCTACAACAAAGGAATATATTTTATTTAACTATCATGGTGGTTGTTGAACATTGAGAAGGTAAATCCCCCTCTCAATCCCAATTAAAAGTAATCATTAATCCCAACAAATTAATTTAGAGTGATGGGATTCAATATGATGATCCAAGAACCAGATACTCAAGATGTCCATAACCGGGGACACGGCTAATCATGATTAGTTTGTACACTCTGCAGAGGTTTGTGCACTCTTTTCCCCACAAGACTCGATCTCCTCCGTTGGATTTCTCGCACTACATGGTGTTTGAAGAACGGATGACCGAGACACATTCTTTCAGAAACATTTCCTCTTACTCTGGGTAGACAGTTCCACCTACTTTCCCCTACATCTCTAGCCTACCACTGAAAGAGGTCATGTAACTACTCAACTATGCTAGAGCCCATAATAGCTTGTGGCTGCACACGGAAGTTTCTAGCATGAATAATCTTATGATCCCTTTGAGCCTGGGTGGCGGACCGTAGGAGATCACACGGTATATCCCCGGATCTCCTAGGACAACACTGGTATATCCCCAGGTGCCCAAACAAGCAATCCACCCAGATGTGTATTAAAGTTGCCACCTTAAGTTGAACCATTAATTAAAAATCTCACATCTGTCATGTACACTTAAACCCAATCCACGTCTACGAGCATAGCATGGCAACATAAGCATAGCGTGGAAGTAACTCCCAAGGGTTTTATAATAAAAGGGCAATAGGTTCTACCTCATCATCTACTTCCCATTACCCACCAGTTTAATCACATCCTAATCATGCAATATTTGAGGGTCGAAACTATGCATAAAAACTGGGTAATGAAGAAGTATGATCAATGTGTTACTTCTTGTACTGTTGATGAAGATCCTTCGCACTCATATTCTGATAGTTCTACTCGTCACACTCCGTTCAATCTAACGTGAGCAAGCAATTGCATACATAGCACTCATGCAAAAGAATCGAAGAAAAGATCTCGAAAAACTTCGAAAACTAGCAATTAACTCTTGCAACAGAAAACAATTTCTAACAGTACCAAAATTGGGTGGATTTGGTCTTATCAGAAAGTTTAGGTCAAGAGCTTCAATTAGCAAAAAGAATCAATTAAATCGGAGTTACGAAACTCAAGTTATAGCCAAAACAAGTTTGAATATGAATCTGAACAAATTTCGAAATTTGAAAGTTGCAAAAAGTTTATTTGATAGATTCACTAGAAAGGTGGAATCAAGACAAAAATATTGGCGTTGGTTGCTCTAATTTGGATGAACGAGTAAAAAGTTATGGCTATTTGAAAAATCAGGGCCAAGCTGTTTTTACGGAAGAAAAAAAGTTATGGCTAAAAGAATTCTAGTCCTAAAATGTAAATACAGGACTAATTTATAAATCTAATTATTCTACCGTACTAGTCTAGAAATAATAAGCTACGGGAGTATATAAAAAAAATACAAGAAGACACCTTTATAAGGTAGAGAAAAGATGACTTCCGAGAGAGAAGACAACTTTCAGAAGTCCCGCCGAGAGAGAAAAATTATTTTATTTAGTGAATCTAGTCAAACCAAATATATTGATTTAACCCGAATCGGATGATTTTTTGGAGGCTCTACGGGTCTATATTTATAGGTGGAAAAGAGGTTTAGGGGTCAAAGGCTAGGCAATGTGGGACTAACATAGACGAATAAATAAAACGAAGAAGAAAAACGCATGGGCCTAAAAGCCTTTACCGGCCGGCCGCGCGCCTGCGTACGCGCATAGATTTTTTTTTTTTTTTTAATATTTTTCTTTCCTGAAAATGTTTTAAAAAAAAAAAAACAAATAAAATCGTAAACCTTAATAATAAAAAAAATATATATATATATGGCCGGCCTGTCTACAATGCGGCGCACATGGGCGACATTTAGTTCCAGGCGCACGCGCAGTTTTTTTTTTTTTAAATAGAAACAGAAAGGAAAAACTGAATAACGAAATAAAAATAAAATTTTACATAGGCATATTATATATCAAAAATTTCAGAAAAAATTTCCTAAAAGATGAACATATTTTCAGCGGCAAATAAATTTCAAAAAAATTTAAATAAAGCAAACAGTGCTACTGCTGCAATAAAATTAATAAAAATCATTTTAAAATACCAAAATGATTTCAAATTTATTTCTCTCCAATTTTATATTGAAGGGAATCATTTACCCTATTTCCATATATTTTATTTTTGGATAAAAACAATTTGAATAAAAACC